>OX485807.1:25334802-26580239 GCA_950295325.1 Polytrichum commune | reverse complement strand
TATCAATCAGAACTACATAGTATATAGTAGTATTGATTTGGGACAGTGAACGGGGAGAATTGACCGCTAGTTACAGGTGAAACCGGTTGAGTTTGAGAAATAACAGGTTGACGTTCAAGTGTTCAAGAAAATTGCGAATCGTTTGGGGAGGAATTTAGATCGAGAACGGTACCTCGAATGCATAAAACGTTACGAAAGGATGTCAACATGCAACCGGTTGGACTTGATTTTCACAAATCCCAGCCTACTCCTGAGCCTCTTAATTAACATTACACCACTGAATCCCCAATCCAAAGCTTGTTGTGCAGTGACAGTAGCAGTATCAACTAATCGTCGTTTCCAGGTACGATTGTTGGTCAACATTTCTTCGATTTCATCGATACGAGAAGCAAATTGGTTGTGTAAATAGAAATTATATCTTCAATTGAGTCCAAAGGCATGTCGTGTGCAACTCCGCCTGGTCGTATGTAACTGGTGTGCACTCCAGGGGACAACTTTTGTATAGTTTGTAATTGTTTGGAAAAGTCAGATTGTTTTTTAATTGTTTTTCTTTGAAGCTTTTAGTAAAATAATGGCTTTTTGCTTTTGAGTAAGTTTTTTGGTCTGCCAAACATTTTCTAGGATCCCGACCAGTTATGTCCAAAAGTCTCCCCGGACAATGATATGGGAGCCAGTATTTGGGCCACAGCAAATTTACAAGCATCTACCTCAATGAAGGGGGGAGATCCAAGCGCTAGGTACAGTTGAACTGGTTGAGTTTGGAAAATAACCGGGTCAAGTTCAAGACTTTAGGAGGGATACCAATTTTTTTAAAGGAATTTGTAGAATATGCCTTGAATTAATGACGAAAAACCAAAAGATCACAACATGTAACTGGTTGGAATTGGAAACACTAGGTTTTTGACTAATTATGCCCAAAAATCTCCCCAGATACTGCTAACAAGAAGAGCAATAGAGTTATCCGTAAAGTTCTTCAAAGAGGGATGATAACCATGGGTCTGCTCCTTCTTTGAGACAACTTTTTATTAAGAGTTCGATACTCGCCGTACATTGGATCTTATTTTGAAAGTTATGGGGACAAATTTTGGGACTCTTTTTTTCCACCTTTTAGATTTTGAGAGAATTTTATAATAGGATATGCACATGGGGTCCGCCGTCTTGACATCTGGATTGACCTACGCAAGGCTAGTTTGGCCCACGAATGCTAGCACGACAAGCTAGAAAGACGGTTTCTAATAGCGCGACACCACTCTTTGTGCATGGTAATGTAACCATAAAGAAAACTTGGGTGGCTCTCTCATAAACTAAGGGTTTGGAACTGAACCCGTGGTTTCATCCCCTTTCCATTGCAAATAACTCTAGTGTCAACAAAAAAAATTGGACATAATTGATCAAAATCCTAGTGTTTCCAAGTCCAACCAATTACATGTTGTGGCCTTCCGGTTTTTCTTTATTAATGTAGAGTATATTCTAAAGATTATCCTAAAATGAAGAGTAAACTTCCTGAAGTCCTGAACTTCAACGGTTGTAAATCAAACTCAGCTGGTTCATCTGTAACTGGCGGTCAGTTCTCCTCATTCATTGCTTAACCCTTAAAGGACATATGCTTTCCCAATACCACACCCAAAATATATTTTAAAATTCATTTTAAGCATGATTAACCAATTAATTTACATAGGCTCTATTCTAAAGAAGTGTAGATCTTGCTAAGGTGCTCGATTTGGCATTCTAAAACCCCCATTTGGTGCAATGGAGTAGAAGTTTTGAACAAGATTCTCCCGAAATAATACCAAGCCCGTGGGGCAGCATTGTCCTTTAAGGGTTAAAAGTGCATATGGCCGTGCTGCCAGCTGAGTTCAGAGTTTTATTTTATATATTGATGCTTAAGTTAACCGAGTCTGATCCATTCTTGGCCTAGGCCTTCCATTGGCTGCTTTGAGGTAGGAATACCATAACCCATGAAAATAAGGTGATTCGGCTAGAACGAGTGGCATGATTTTTTGTGCAATATTCTTTCAGTGATGGAGAAGAGGAAATGATGAGGGATGCAAGTTGTTTCGTAATTTTATTCCTTGTAAATAAATTGTTACATCTTTTCAAAGAGGCAACTAAGTCAAACCCCCCTACCTGTACAATAGAGTCCCCCTAATCTAAGCATCAAAATATTTTACTCTGCATACAATGACACACAAGACGGTTTAGTTTAATCATTATGGCACCCAAAGGTGATTGCAAGTGGTGTGAAACAACACTTATCCGGCCAATCATTGCATCCCATCTAGCAATGCGTCCATTTCGGGCCACCACTTTTCCAATTAGCCATTTTGGGTCCGCACAAACACCGCTCTACCCCTAGTCTAGTGCATCACTAGTGGTCATTAACGGGTTATGGTATCCCTACCTTACCACCCAGCCTCTAGAACAGTGTTACCTCTTAGCCAAAGAGCAAGAGAGAATTATCGTATACGTACATAACCGGTCGCTCATCCTAGTGAAATGAAGTGAAATTTATTTTAAAGTCCAGTAATCCAAAAAGGCTAATGTGATTGAAAGTACATCAAGATGGTTGCAAATAAGTTGATTCTCCGAAGTGGCGGAGTGTGGTAATCTCTGTGAGATCGAGGCTAATGTCTACTTGATGGTCCATTGGAAAGAACGACATGAGGTTCCCTGGAACTACATTCTCAATTAGTGAAGGAAACTTATTTCTAATGGGATTATATAGGGGACATTCCAACACGAAATGTGCCTCATTTTCAACTACGTTCTAGGAGAAAAAGTGGCATCTCTAAAGATAATAGGGAGAGTTGAACATCACCCAGTTTCAATGGCAAGTCCATGGTTCGAGGTACGGTAGGCAACAATGATTTCGCATTGTGGTGGTGTCAATGGTTGCTTCAAGTACAATTCACATCCGTATTTGAGGAAAACCCTTGAGGTGGTGGTAATCTAGTTTCTTTGTTGCGAGATGCAAAGAGTTCACTTTTTAGCAAGAAAAACCTCCTTGATATCATCATATTATGTTTTTGACGTGGTTGGGTTGTCATGGGGGTCCAGTGAGATAGACCCCATGATGTCTTCCACATGGTCGTTGATTTGTGCTAGGTGTTGGGATAGTGTGGTTGCTTTATTGATTGACCGAGAGGGGGTTATGTGGGCAAGTCATTGTTGGAAGTCCAAGTGAGCATGAGAGTGTACAATTCTATGGGAAGTTCTTCATATTCGGCCATCAAAATATGATAGGTAGTTGAAAAACACAACTAATGTAGGGCATTATATGCATCTTCATGCCCTTCACGAAACCCTTCCAATGAGAGTTTTTAAAGTCGCCTCCCCAAATTTCAGTGCCATATGAGACAGTTGGAAACACCAAGGCCTTAAATAAATGGGATTTGAGTTCCCAATACGTGACTCTGACTATTGCTTCTTTCCTTAAGGTGCTCATCGAGGCTTTCATACCTATGGTTTTGCCTTTTACTAGAGAACTCTAAGTAACATGTGAATAAAAATCAATCCCAAGGTATTTGTATTCATGGGTGATCTCAATTTGGTCCTTGTCTAGGTAAAATGCCTCTTGGTTTAATTTCCTTTTGGTGCGACCAAATATCAAGATTTTAGCCTTAAATAAATTGACTTCGAAGCTAGAAGAAGTGCAGGGCAATTTTAACAACTATCTTGCACTCCTTTTTATAATCCGGTAAAAGGCATTTCACCCATAACCTATATTTTTACATCCACAAACATATCGGTAATGTCCCATTATGGACGAGAGTCAATGGATGTTGCAATGTCATCGCAACTCATCATCCGCTCTCTTCTCTCCCGTTATGTGGTCCCTAAGTTGTTTTTCATTCATCAGTAAAAATTATGCAAATTGCACTAAATAGTCTTGTTAATGTGGGCCACAATAATTCTATAGAGCCCACATTAATTTTCAACCCATACCAAACTTCTAGTGTCAAATTGTTGTGGGGTATTTATTCTTGTAGAATATAAATTTGGGTAAGTACTTCAATTTATGTTACTTTTGACGTGAGATAATTATTTTATTCTATGTAAGGTGTTGGCTAGAAATCTCAAGGAAGACTAAGGGGAAGACCCAAGGTCTTGGATCCACTTTAATTGCAACCCAACTAGATAATTAAAGTGGCCCACATTATTCACACTAATCTTTCACCTACACTAAAAAAAAGGACTATTTAGTGCAATATGGAATTTAGTGGTGAAACTTTTCAATTGTTTTGACACTAGAATCAACTTCAAAAACCTCTAAATGGTGTAGGTGTGCACTTTGGGGATGTTAATCACAAACCTATATGGGTAGGTTTACAACATGGATAGATGGGACGTATGCTCGCATGCAATGATCCTCATTACCTCTTTGATGCCACCCCCTAGCCATCTTTACCACCAACACCCACACACAAAGTGTAAGTCTCTAGGTACAATTAGGAAGTCTCAAATTGCGTTCTTAAGGGATATTAGAGTATGATAAGTGGCCCTATGAGTAATCGAGATGACCACATGATGAGGACCCATGTGCTCTTTGGACCTACCGCTTAGGAATCGACACAACCTTGTCGCCTATAATTATGCTTTTATTTATTTGTATCTAGATGTGACTAGGTGGAAGCCATTAGATCATATATAAGCAACACTCCCAATCACACTCTCCATTGGTTAATGCATTATGTAGAGTTAGGTCAATTTTTTTACTGGAAGAAGTCCCATTTCGCTAAATGAAATACATTCAAAGACATGCAAGTTCTTTGGTGGTGTATATGTAGCTAACCTTATTTTAGCTTCCGGAAGACCCTCTGTCAACTATTTCCAGGGGCAAATAGGGATGCGTTGCAAGAGAAGACAAAACAACCACAACCATAATCATAACTAATTATAAAGAAAACACACACACAACGACATACACACCATTCTCACCATCCCGCCTAATACCATGGAATATAATGCCACGCCGAATGGCCATAATACCTACATATGTACAAGCCCGACTACACCTCCATCCTATGCATCCACTGTCAAAGGACTCACCACAACAACCAACATACTCTAAACATGCTCATAACCATTGTACTCAAATTGTACATGCACACATTAAAACCAACCACATACAAGAAACACCCCCCTAAGTGCAAATACACATTCATAAATAAATATGGATATCGACCCCAAGAGCCACCAAGATTCACCCCAACCACTGCATATCTCCCCTACCCAACACACTACACAAAACTCAACCCCTCAAATATAAGCCACACATGTGCGTCTATACATGGAGCTCATTCATTCTCCCCCCCCCCCCCCCTTGACAACCACGGCATAGGAAACATTGCTAGCTCCGGAGTCTACAACCCAAACACAAACCTGCAAATAGTAGAAACGCTCATATAACTACAAAACACACTCCGCACTTAATTAAATTCTATACTCTTGGTTGTATCAACCACAAAACACTATCCACATGACATCTTCATCCTCACAAATAGTATCAACATTACTTACTTAGTAAATAACCACATAAGACACTCCTCCTCTCAACACCACCACCATCACAAACTACTTATCACGGCCATAGTTAACCAAATCATATGGTCCACACACCAAATAACAATCCAAAAAGTTAGAGTCCACACCAACATTTTAGGACACGAAGTTGGAGACTACCTAGAACCATGCAACAAACCACACACACACATCGTGCATACCACACCATATGGGCTCACGACAATCCCAGTAGGAGAACATATCGGTGAAATCAGGAACCTTCATCCATACATAAACAGAAGTCACAAGAACTCACCGGTGCCAAATCCAAATTCTCATATGTAGACAAATGGATTTCCAATGATCCAAACATAAACTAGCTAACCACTTATTGAAAGCCTTTGGCACACCCCACGCACAAATCACACAAACACTTAAATTCCAATATGCACAATATATGGGCAACCACCAAAAATACATTTTATGGCCGCTTACCCACCCCAACCCAGACTACATATTATGCCCAACACAATGAAAGTAATACATGGCCACACCTATTATCTACATGTACGAACTAACATATAAAATCACTCCAAATCACCTACCACAATAAGGCAGTCCACCAAATTGTCCACACACTCCAATCTAACAAACACACCAAATTCTACACACTCACCAATGCAAGAGACCATTACTCAAGCCCACATGATAACACAATACATGAATGACTACTACAATGTACATGCTCCCCCAATCCATGTACATGTATAGGCCACCTTCGACTAGACATGCTATGCATATTAGGCGCCCCTAACAATATCCACCCCCCATTGAAACCCCTCCCCGTCAAATATTGTCCAGTTCATTAAATGCACATACTATCATGATAGATTCCCCACCGCTACAAGTAGTGAGAAAGTCAATAAATACAACCCACTCATTCAAACCCTTAGAACAAAAGGTTGGAAAGTCAACTCCCTTGTCATCATCACAACTGGTGTACATGGTGCTATCCATGAGCTCTCAATGCAAGCACTTAAGAACCTCAATATATTCCCACAAGAAATCAAGAAGCTCATGAAACCCATACATCAAATAGCCATAAATTACCTCACCTACTTAGTCCTAAACAAGAGAAAACTTGGCAACAAACAAGTCCCATGGACCCACCATAAGGCGTCAACTCTTGCAACAACCGCATATAGTACTCTAGAGAGGCCACCTTCCAAAAGGAAGAAAGTAGCCACGGGGGGTGCACTTCATTGTCAAGTTGAACACCACGTGCGATAAAACAAAATCTACTTTTTACATAAAGCATCACCAAAATGGTTCAAAATTTTATGAATTTTTTTTCATGAGTAGATATACATAGTATCTATTACATAGTAAAAATTGGTAACCAAATTTGATGATTTGTTTTTTTTATAAAACATACCGTTTCTAACTAGAATGACGCAACATTGAACTAAACAAATTACTACAAAAAATGAAGATGACCAAAAATTTCAAAAAAATATACAAAAGATATTATCAATAGTTATGTGTATGTAGAAAAAATATCATAATTTTAAAAATTATCTATGGCATGTAATATAGGGTAGCAAACTTTTATCGCACGTGGTTATGAATGTAAGGGGGTGTGATCCCCCCGTGAAAGTAGCCTGAATTTGAAGCTTGGTAAAACATGATCTAGATTAGGAAGAACATGCTCCAATCCCATTCTCGTTAGTGTACAAGAACAATAATGTTATTTTATTTTATATTGAGCGTGTTTTTTCCAAGATCTAGAATCTTATTGCATTTCATTATAGTTTAAAGTACCCATGTATAGATTTCTCTGGTCTGTCCTTGTTTATCATCAACAACGTATTTAAGTAAATTTGGACATATTTTCAAAATATCTATTTTTATATTGCTTCAATTCATTGGGCGGGTCTACCACTGCACTTTTGATGCACCTATAATTAATGGGAGATATGTAGATCCTTAATGATTACTTGAATGTTATGCTACTAAAATATGATGGAAAATTAAGATATTTGTATAATTAAATGTTTTCTAGTGAAAATACAATCAAAACAACTACTATAATACTACCATAATCAACTACACACATTCTATTGGAGGATCTTACCATATAATCTTATCGTAGGATCCTATGATAGAAATCAATATGTTATAATTATGGACTTGGACTTAGTCTAATTTTACTTAAATATCAAATCTCATTTTTATACAAAAGCATGTAAACTCCCATAAGTATTGTATATGTTACAAATATCCATGTTCCAATCTCAACCGGTATGTTGTTAAGTCTGTCAATTTTCTTTGTTCCCATCAAGTAATATTAGTCAAGGATCCCATTAGTCATTTACACACTTCCGCCAATTTTGAGAGAGTTGGGCATTTCATGTGCATATATAAGCTTACTTTCAAGCTTAGAAAGTCTTATAACATCCTCTATTTAGAAACCTTCCATTGTCCTATGCATCTATGCATCTTTCACACACCAGGATAGTGGGTGGGACAATCCTTCATGTCCAACAACATCAAACTACCTAGGAAGATACTCATATTCATTTGTCTTTCTCAAAGCAAGTAGTTGCAACCACAAGTTCAAGCCTATTAGGGATTACCTTCTTTACATCAAAAGAAAATATTTGTTCTAAGTAATCAGTAACCACCTTTCATATTAAGTTCAAAAATGTATGAGATGGCAACAATGCTTCAAGTATATGTAACATACCTATTTGCCTTGTATTGTAATCACCTTTGTAGAATACCTAAGCATAGCACAAAGTTTACTTGTGCTACCAAATTTTTTAAGGGTCTACCTCACATGTGCCTATGCCACCAATGAAATGCACAAAGAGGGTTAGTAACATACACGAGGTAAGTAGCAACAATGCCCAATTGTTATGTATGTCACACAATCACGTCCAACACAAACAAACATTTTGTATTATTGAATACACATGTTGTCATTACGTTTTGTGGCAAGTTGCATACTCCTTCCACCTTTACTAGTCCTTACCACTTAACCTAATCTCAATAATTACTTGGGGTAAACAATGGATGCTTACACAACGAAAGAAGGCTATCATGGTACCCTTCACATGTTATAGTACTAGGTAAGTATCCTTGATCGTAGATTAATAAATCAGTTCTATGGTGGACGTTATAAGATTAGTTTCTACCAACCTTAAAGAGTATTTACCCCTTTAGGGTTATTTTTTGTCATATGGGTAGATTAGTTTGATAGAGAGAGAGAGAGAGAGAGAGAGAGATTCCTCCTAAACCCCTTCTAAACATTGGTTGAAAATCCAATTGCCCCAATATGATTCAACTAAAGATGCTACAATCGAATTCACAAAACTACACTAAATCCTTACACCCTAACCTTCAAGTTGCAACGTTACAAACATTGATACAAAACCTTCAAACCCTACCATACATGCGATCACAATTTGAAAATGCCTCACACTCTAGTTGCCAACAAACCGAATGATGAAACACGAGGAAGTAAATTATTTCACATTAAATTTGTGTATCATGCTACAAAATTATCACATGGAACAAACTCATGCACCCCATTGCATTGAGCAAACTCTTGAGCACAAGAGGAGTCGCTAGGGTGGAGGCGCAACCCGAAGAAGAGTAGGTGACAAGAGCAAGAGCATGTAGGGTTTTGGCCAATGGATGAACTCATCCATCATCCACAACAATACTTTGTTAAAGTTATTCATAGACCGTATTGTAGGTGCTAGCGGTGCCTTTTAAGTGTTGATTGTGTCCCAATACGGTTGCGTGGTGCCAAAAGTTAGCCAATGGAAGAGAGGTGTGCTTTGAAAAGCACAAGCACCCGCATGTGACATGTTCTCCTCAAAACCCATGGTTCACTATAAGGGTGATTGGAGATGTGGCGGTGGCATTACATTACAATTTGGGTGCAATGAACGGGGAGAACTATTTTGTCTAATTAGTGTGGAATTACCATATGGAATTACGCTTTGCTATAACATTTTACCGGGAGCACCAATTTTCACCCGAATAACATAAGTACTTAGTATGCGTACTGGAGAATATGATATAACTTAGTTGGGAAAAAAATGATAATGTCAGTGAGAAGTTATAGCAGCACGTAACTAAATGGTAACCCACACCAATTAGACAAAGCAATGTAGTCATAGGTGAACCGGTTGAGTTTGAGAAATAATTGGTTGCAGTTCAAGACTTCATGAGAGTTACCCCATCACCCGAGAGGAATATATGGGATATACTTCAAATTAATGAAGAGAACCCCGAAAGATCACAACATGTAATTGGTTGGACTTGGAAACACTAGGATTTTGACCAATTATGTCCATAAATCTCCCTGGGCTCTATTTGGGTGTTGGTGCCTCATGAGTCTAGTAGTCCAACACGACTTTAGAATCGCATGATTGTCCATTTTTATGCAGCAATGGAACAAGGTCGGTATCACACCAACATTGCTCCAAGTTTTTGCAAGTTTTTGACATTTGACATGCAAAATTGCACCCAAAAATAAAATATAAAAAATGCACGTCAATTGACACGCACGATTTAAAAATTGACATATAGTGTGACTTGTGAAGGAAAGCCCACATGTCGATGGACACATTGGAAATTGAAATGATAAGTACTACTAAGCATGTAACATTGAGGTAATAATTTAAAAGAAAAATGTAGATGTCAATTGGCATTCATTTTTTTTTGGAATGCCATGTGACCATTTGGATTTGAAGTTGAACGTCAAATGAGATTTGTCAAACACACACATTGTACAGTAATCTCCCGCTTAAGTACGCACTTTGAGCCGGAGCCGTTGGTGCGCACTTAGATGGTAGGTGTGTACTTTACTCGTATTGCTTTCTAAACCCTCTGATTCGATGAATCGCAACGGGAAACGGATGAAACATGAGGTAACCCGCTTGACCGAAGCCCAACGATGTGAAATCATTGTAGAGTTGAGCAAACCGAACGCGCCGAGCAAGCGGGCGGTGGGGCAGGAGTATGAAGTTAGTGAAGGAGCCATCCAGAAAGTTTGGGACAATTGGGAGAACATACTGCAATGAAATCCAACCTATTGAGATATTTGCTGAATCTGAAAGTGTTGCCAACTTCCAAGGCTTTGAAGCTCTACACAACACTGTCCTCGACATCAACGACCAATTCCTTTGCTCCGATGTTCAAACGGAAGTTGGACAAATGTATGATGAACTGCGACGATTGTTTGAGACGTTTCAACAAAACGTTAACAAACTAACATTGAATGTCAACTGTAAAAAAATCATACATTCGCAGCAAATGACTCTCCATGACATGTTCAAACAGTAAAGTATGAACCCTAATTTTTGTCAAAAAAATTGCGCACTTACCCGGGATGCGTACTTAGGCGGGAGATTACTTTACATAGGTCCGAGTCAGAATTCATCAACATTTTGTACCATCTATTCATCATACCAATTTCTGGCCCAACTCCGGGTACTAAATTCAATACAGACAAATTCTACATGTCAGATCATTTACTTCTCTGTATGTAGATTCAATCCATCGTACGATGATCATTAACACTAAGGTGGGACAACCCTTATTCAGTTTGTTTTTTTGGAAAATAAAAATAAAAACATCGGGACACCTATATTTGAGTGTTATGTGGCTTGATGTGGATCCAAGAACGGATACTGAAAGGAAGTGTGTTTGAAAGAGATTGGACTGAGTGCTCAAATATAACAACCAATTCTAGGTTCAATAGTTAACATAAGTAGGAGGGACTTATATGATCATTTGACGAACACAAGAATCTTCATTATGATAATGGATAGGATGTTCATATGAGCTCTGAAATAATAAGGAAAGTGGATGCAATCTTGATTTGGATTTGCTAATCATCTCGTACTTATCGTATGTTTTATATCTTAGGAGGAATGGGCTAGTCGGAAAATATAACTGTTTAAGACCCATCTATCTTAATAGGAAACAAGGGGGGTCTCCCGAGTCTCTTGTGGGTCAAAATATGAGTAAATCCCTTGATAGAGACACCATGGGAATTGGATTGTTTTCACGATTTGCAATGAAGCCATGAGTTGATCAACAGCTATGTTGGTAAACTAAGTGTTATAAAGGGTAAAGAATGAACATAGTTGCCTTCTTGGTGGTGGTGTGAAGTGTGAACCCCATCTTCAACATGAATACCCTAAACCAATTCAAAAAATCAATTTGAAGACTAAAATAATATAAGACATTATTTTTTTGAAAATATAATTGGCTAAAAAATGGGAGTATGTAACTCCAATACATGTTTTTGTATGCTCATGGTTAAAAGAGTTGAATTGGAAGTATTGTTTGTATGCGCCAAATTACTATGATTCTCATTCCAAATCCCATGTAAGTCACATGTTATTTTTTTCATGATGTCTTGTTAGTCAAATTTGTACTAAAAAGGAAAAACATAAATTATAATTGGATGTTGTGAATTCTAAAGACATGCTATGCTAGGGGTATCAATTTGCACTATGATGATTTTCACACAAAATTGTCACTAAGGAAATAAAAAGAGAGAGTTTTGTAGTGTAAAATATTCATGTTTATTTGAAGCTTCAAGACATGCATAACCAATGTGTTTTGTAGAATTCAATTATGCAAAATTTCAACTATAACAAGGAACCCATACCAATCGTAATGTTGTCATTAGGGCTCCACATGGTATGATTCAATGGCAATTTCGAGGAAAACTCCTCAAGGTTGAAGATTACCAACGATGACTGCCAGACAATACCTTGCTCTAATAGGGCCATGCGCCTAATATGTCTTAGGAGGTCTTCCGGCCCCTACCATGTGAGATCGTTAACCTTGTGGACCCTAATAAACCATTGCCCATGACTAGAAATGAGGTAAGGTTGAAGGAAAGGCTAATAAGCATTGTCAAGATATTTGGGCATTAGCACACCCTTGGGGGAAAAGCTTTGAAGTGCAATTGATCAAATAATTGATCGTGTACATGTTAGTACACATGTGAAAGGCAATCTTGTCACCATGGGCACAAAGAGTGACACTTTTGAAAAACATGCTGGAAAATGCCACGTTATAAAATATATGCCCCACCTTGTCGTCAAGGTTGATGATGAATATTACATTAATCTAAATTTTAGGCACCTTGAAGCTTTGGCCACCTTTAACTCGTAGTCCATGAATCACATTACAACAATAGAAAACTATGTAAAAAAGAACCGCAAACAAAAGCAATTGCGGTTCTTTTGACCAGCCTGATCTGCAATCGCTAAACGACTACAAATTTGTTCATTTTGTTTAGCAAATAAAAATTTAGGAAGTTGGGGATGTGTAATATACCATTAGAAAGGTCTTGAAATTACCTTTCCAATTGTATATTACATGCACAAATTTTTAAGAACTGTAGTTGCAAAAAAAAAAAAAAAAAAATGTAGTTGTTTAGCAACTGCATATAGCGATTGGTCAAAAGAACCGCAACCAATTTCGGTTGTGGTTTTTTTGGGCGTAGTTTCTACTAGTGACACTATGTTGAAGCATATGTGTGCATTTCTTCCTCTATCATGATTCCTTTGTCATTTTTTTGTTGATGTTTTTGGTGCCCTTGCTTGTTTGTTTTTTTTGTTTTTGCTTTTGCTTATTTTCTTCTTGTTGAATTGCATCTAAGTCTTAGGGCCGATTCACATGGGGTCTTAAGTCCTAAGTCACTTGAGGTCAATATGTGTAATGCCCCTCCCAGTACAATCACCCAAAGAAATCACTCATACAATCCATAATTAGAATATTATCACAACACGCATCCCCCTCACACTTTAGAAAATTCGTGCCCATTCGGGCATCCTAGGGAACATAGTTGCTAATAAATTCGCCAAATTTGGTGCTAACAAATCCCCATCCAATATTACTCCCCCATACATATTGCACATCCATCCCATTTTGGCATTCCAAGATCCTTATAAAACACCCCCACACTACACCCATTAGACACCTCAAATCGTACACAAATAACGAATACACATGCCAACTCACAACCACAATGCTCCCCCAATACCCATACATAGGAAAACAACTTACAATCCACGAGTTCACTCCCCCTTTCCAACCACTTTTGGTCATCACCCCAATGCACAAATGCACAAATGATACAAACCTTCAAACTATGATACAATCAATACATGCACAATCAAAGAAACCACATAATTTGGCGCACCCAACTCCCCGCCCCCCTCTGCAGTGTTTGCCCACTACAAAAAAATGACACATGCCTCCACGTACTCTCCATGTGCACGAACACCACCTTTAACAACCAAACACAACAAAATAGTACGGAAAATACACAAACTCCTCTCCCACTCCTCAACAAGAGACACATTCCTAATGAATGTTGGCACCCACCTTGGAAGCCCCCGAGAGAATATAATCCCTCCATGGCTTTACCCATGCCTCTGCACCACTAAACCATGCCAATGCTTTGCTAGACTTAGACTTGACATCCTTGTCATCACTACCACCTCCCCAAAGAAAACCACGCACTACACCACCCAAATTTTGAGCCTATAATTCATTGAATTCACATTCTACCAAGATCGTGACCCTACTCTGCCACCCAACGGGGAAAAAAGAAAAAGAAAAAGAAAAATAACAACCTTTGGTGGAGGCACTAGTAGAAGCTGGTGGGTATGTAACGCTCACCATCCTCACAACGGACATCTAGAGAGGCATACACACCTTGAGCAATGCTACATACCTTTAATGCATGCATGCAAAAATATTCATATGATAGCTATCAAATACCTCACCCTCTTCATGTTTAACAAACAAAAATTCAAAAATCCATCAACCCCCAATAATTCCAACTAAACATGTTGCCCAAAATGAATCCTACAACATGTTGCCAAACCCACTCAAACAACTCAGATAAAGTATAGACAAACCCCACATGGGACACCCTTGGGAATCAAACCCAACACAAGTTGGAATGAGCCAAGACCACATGCCCCCATAACAACCCACCCTTGAGATATACACCACTGACAAAAAAAAACTATTAATTCCCCCCACTAGACCTACGATCTCTTGCCATTGGTAACTACAGAAACAACCTCCGATATGAGACATTAGCATTTGTCCCATAACCCCAATCAATTAATCTACTATGGGTTCGCATATGAGCTCCCAACTGTGATCAAGGTGAAGCTCTCTCTCTTTCTCGCTCTCTCGCTCGGATGTGGGTGTGCACAAGTCCAACAAGAATTCAAAGAACACATGACAAGAAAAAATCAACAATTTGCCATTCTCTTTCACATGCTCCAACATGTGGCAACTCTTCTCATACTTGAAAATGCCACACATGAGCAAGAGTCATTGGTCAGACCATCCGGGTGGCTTATTGCGGTATAACTCAACAACCAAATAATGTGGAGAGGCATGGGGGTTCCTTTGTATTGCAAAATACATTGCAATGGCAACAATGGAGGCGAAAACAATTAACAATCAAAATTGGATTTCAATCCACGTTACGCTGGTTGAGTACTTCTACCATTCCCCCATCCTAGTGACCGTTGGATGTTAACTTTGGGAGCTTCTGCATCTCGCTTGGCCTTGACAATCGTGGATGCACTTGTTGTATTTGGAGGCCTTAGCTTAGAGGAACTAAACTCCAAATTTGTGAGCTTTGGCACCAAATGGCGCAATTATGTTTCAAGGGGCCCCTTCCTCCCTTCATGCTAATTTTCTTCATTTATTTATTTTTCAAGACTTGTTCTTCTTATTTGTATTCTTATAACAACAATTGTCGTGCACCTCTTCATGAGAAGTGCCCAAAACACCATGGGCACAAGGGGGACCTTGGAGTGACGCCTGAGACTTGTGGCGCCATAGGTTAGAGGGCCCAAGTGATCCTAGTGTGGGTGAGGGCCCCGGGCGGTGAGAACGCCTCCCACCCACGGATACTAGGAGTCACGAGGGTAAGGCCATGAGCTATGAGTGGCTTATGGCGTCCAGATTCTAGAATGCTCAAGAACACCTCAATCAGAGGTGTGAGCTAGGAGATATGATAATTTGAGTGGGGCACGTGCTAGGGATAGCGCCCTGGGACAACAGTGACATGGAAGTGGCGCCGGGGCCTGCTTAGGTTTGAACGACCATAACTTCCTTAATACTTGCTTGAATGGGGCAAGCAAGGGGTCCATTGGCATCTACGCAAAGTGTAAATGTCCATAAAGTGGTTGCTTGATAGCATCAGTGATCATAAGAAGAAGTTATGATGGGTTGAAGCTGCTGGGGGCTTCTAGCCTCAATGGCTAAGGGAAAATGTCTACTTGGCCTCAACTCTTAGGAGAGAGACAATAGGTTTCTTGACGGTGGGGTAGGGGCCCTGCGCAAAGTCCCTCGGGTGGTTCACTCCCTCTTATATTTTGCATACAGTGACGTGCGTTCGGGACCTATTTATTGGGGGGCTATTTACCTTGCAGAAAAGATTATAAGGTATGGTATTTTTCAAAATAAAGGTGTGATGGTATTTTACATGTGATGGTATTTTACATGTAATCCTTTTTCATTATTTTAAAACCCCCTATATTATATGTAAGTTTTTTACCTTCCTATGAACTAAGAGGTCCGCGGTATGGGGAGCTAACTATTCACATGGGTGGATTGCGAAGGGTTAGCGCTCATGACCCTTGCTAGAATTGAGATAGTTAAGGTAGTTAAGGGGCGCTAGCAAGGGTTGCGACAACAACAATAGGACTAGGAAAAGCAAGAGCGCTTGATTTTTTCCTTTGCTCGTGTCGTTGTTCTTCTTCCTCTTGTTGCAGTTGTAGTTGCGGAGGAGAAAGAGGAGGAAGAGGAAGAGCTCTTGATTTTTCCTTTGCTCATGTTGTTCAATTTTTTTTATTTTCATGTTTTTGTAAAAGCAAGAAGAGGAACACTAAGAGCTCTTCATGTTTCTCTTGCTCATCATATTTTTGCTTTCTACATCAAAAGCAAGAAGAGGAAGAGCGACAACTCTTCATTTTTCCAGGGCTCCTACTCTTTATCTTGATGCTCTTGTCACAACAATAGCAAGAGGAAGAGCATAAACTTATCATGTTGACCTTGCTTTACCTTTTTTCTTCTTCCTATCGTAACTGCATCAACAAGATCAAGAATCGGAAGAGTTGCAACAAAGGACCAAATTTGAAGTTCTTGTTTTTCCTAGTGTTGCAGCTGCAGCAAGAGCTATCGTGTCACTTTAGAAATTGTGAAATATGGGTGGATTCGAACTGGATTTACAACCCAGATAACCATGTTCGCATCACTTGCAATTGCCGCTCAATACTCTTTGTAAAATAGATCCTTAAAATGTTCAACAATAATCGAAATGGGAGTCAGAAGTCACACGATGAACTATTATACCCATGCCCATGCCCATGTGTATGTGGAAGTTCATGACCAACAAACATCTTGGGTACCAAAATAGAACTAAAAGTGAGTCATGATTTGAAGGTTCCAATATAACCAAGACCTTGTAAAGCAAAAAGGCCTCTTCCTCAAAAGATACATGATTAACCATTAATAAATTTACAAAATGCCTTGATAATCGTATCATCTCTTTGATGCCAGTTCCATGTCAAGAAACCAACTAAAATGACCTTCAAAGAGAGTGTCCCAGACCAAAATTTCACAAGAAAGAAATCTAGAGCAGTGTTGAGAGACCTTGTGCAGGAATGCATGGGTGTTGCTTACCTGCAAAACTTTGGGAGTAATCACCAATAGGATTTGTTTAGGCATAGACTTCTTTGTGCATACAATGTCAGCAAGTGAGCCACCATCCATGTACTCAAGTGCTATACTAAGTTGTCCACTACTGTATCTAGAGAATAAAAAAGCTCCATAAAACTCAACTAATCCCCTCACTTGTGGAGCCTCACACAATGTTCGTATCTCATTCAACAATTTGGTGTTTTTCTCATATTCTTCATATGAGACCCTACCAAGGAAAACTTCTCTTGAGTTTCACACATGAACTACAACATAAGTATACAGTAGAGATGAAGTAGAGGATTGCGCACATAAAGGAAGCAAAGAATCACTCAATTCTATTCTGCCTTGACACATTAAAGTACTTCTTGGAAAGTCTTTTTTAATGGAATGCTACCAACCCTTTGATTGAAACCAGATGATTTTTGTTACTGATACATCTGCCATAACTTACTGAGTGGATATGAAGCAGGTACGGATTTCAGAATGTAGTTTTCACGTGGGATGTCAAGTGGTATCAGTTGATGTAGGAGCAACACGTGGCATTATTTCGAGGAAACTTAATGATTTTTATATCAGGAGATACAGCCCCCTATGACATTAAGAGCATTAATGTAAGAACATAATAATTTTCCCATGTCAATAGGAGGCATTTCGCTCACTTATGCTGTCAGTGGTCGGTGGTCACCAAAAGGGGAAACGATGTAACGAAGGAAGTATATATATGAGCCCCATGTAATTAGCCCAGATCGAGCTGTGTGGGATGGAAATACATGAAGTGGTTCTTATTTTTTGTGTACTTTTAACTCTGCCAATATCTGGAATCATTGCACCTATTGTCAGGATAGAGTAGCGTTTGTCCCATTGTTATGAACTCTCCTTATCTTTTTTCTTTTTTCCCACCAAAAGTAACAGTTGCCTCAAGTGACATATGATTACGTGTACCAGTACTCGGGGAGATTTTTGGGCATAATCGGTTGAGATCCTAATGTTTGCAAGTCCAACCGGTTACATGTTGACATCCTTCGGTTTTCCTTTATTTAAATTGGGGTATATTCTATAAATTCCTCTAAAATGATCGATAATTTTCCTGCAGTCTTGATGAACTTCAACCGGTTATTTCTCAAACTCAACCAGTTCATCTGTAACTAACTGCCAGTTCTCCCCGACCATAGATGTGTACATGTATAGGATTGGGTGACACATATCAATGTCGAGGACGTCAAGGATCTGAGATAGGCTCAGCTCAAGTTGAAGCTTGTCGATGAGGTAGTTTCATTTACTCGTTTTCTAAAATGTGTACAGGAAGGATGATTATTTAGAAGAGCACAAATGAGATTGTTGATGTGTTCCTTCAATGCTCACAGGTAATACCGGCGAGATCCAACCGTATTTTCATATTTTTCTTTTTCTTTTTTTCCCCTGATGTGGCAAGTATGTGATGGATCCAAATCATTTTGTAGGATTTGGGAGGTTGTACTGTGAAGGGCCTTTCATGGGTAACATCAAGCTCTGTTATTGTGGCTGACTTTAATTTCTTGGCCTAAGTTTTTTGGGGCTTTCTTGTGAAAGGGTGCAGCTGAGGTCTCTAGGACTTATGTTCGAAAGCAGTTGCAAGAGCACATCTCAAATGCCCTTCAGGTCCTCAAGTCTTGAGCTTGTGTTAAGTGAGTGTATTTTGTTTGAGTCCTTAGCTCGAGGTTTTTCATCACGATGTTGAATGTTCAAGTTCAAATTAGTGTCCATTTTCAGAAAGAAAAGTGCAGAGTCTGAGGTGGATGTGGAGGAGGCCTTGGAAGTTTACATTACACTCACATTGGCAAATAGGTAGTCTATAAACAATAAAGTGCCATATAGAGGTGGTAGAGAGAAAATATTGCTCAAATTGTGGCCTTAACAACCCTTGGACTAGTTGTCCTTGATGCTTACATATCTACATGTTGGTGTTTCACATACTTTCAAGGTGTTCCAGACCACGTAGATTTCATTGTGGGTTTGTTCATGGCTTGTGTAAATTTTTTGACCTCTCAGCATTTCATTGCTAGATGCCTCCATTCATGCTTGTAGACATAACAACCATCATCTAGTTGTGAGGCTCTTCACTGTTCAATGTCATCCTATCACCATTGCGTGATACGATGCCAATTCCTAGTTCGAGTGGAACTCTAGCTTAGACAAAGAAGTGGCGAGGAAAAGTCGATTGAGTATGCAAATTTAACTATTTTCCCAAATTCTCATGACTGGTTGACATCCACAACTCAATGCACTCACCCACTTGAAGTCTAACATATGCAATTTTGTTATGCAAGAATATGAAATTTGGTGTGATTTCTCCTCCAAGTTTTATGGTTTAGCCTCCACATGCAATGGGTGTCGTTTGGATCATGGTGGAGTCAACGACGCCGGTCTCTCGTTGCAAGTTCAAACAAATTGTTCATCACCTATTCATACATGACAAGGTGGATGAGTGCATTAATCCTCATGATTAGGCTAAATTAGTTTATGGCTACAGAGGTGTGTGTGTAAGTGTGTGTGGTATGGTTTTGATTTTTCATTTTCATTAATAACAAAATGGTTGTTGTATTTGTGCACAATTGACATTTTTACCCTACACCCATTTTCTCCATGTGTTCAAACAACTTCATTGTGATAATTTCTCTATTATTAAAGTGATAATAACCTAAAATTGTGTAACAATGTTAGGATCTTGGGCTTCCTTTCAAATTATCACAAATGATGGACATTGATTCATTTAAGCAACTCTTATACTTCCGTCTTTGCCCCAAAACTGAAGTACTTTTCTTCCAAAATGTCGCCATAAATTCAGTTCTCAAGTCTAGGTGATTATTTTAAAAATGGTCTAAATCATGACCAAACACTTGGAATGTGCTTGCATTTGTTTTGAGGACTAAGGGGTTTTTTCTTGTTTATCATCTTTGTATGGGCAATTATTGTATCCACGATACATGATTGCTACAGTATCAAAAAAAATGGATTCTATACCCTCAATGATGCTAGGTAGCCATCACTGGTAGAAATCTATGCCCCAAAAAGCCGCAACCAACATCGATTGCATTTATTTTGACCAGCCCGATTTGCAGTCCTTAAACGATTGCATTTTTTTGTTTTTTGTTTTACGATCGCAATTTTAAAGTTTTGAGCGTGTAGTATAATGTTGGAGAGGTGTATTTAGGACCTTTCCAACAGTATATTACATGCCCCCAAATTCCTAAGATTTTAGTCGTTTATGCGACTACAAATTAGGCTATTTGGTACAATTTTCTACTACTGTAGTGCATGGATTGACCTCGTTGGTCGGTGCAACCTTTGCCATGTTTGGGTTTGTGAAGTGTAGATTGTTAGGCTTTGCATGTACTTAGGAAACATGTCTTTCCAAATTGTTTGTGGGCTTTGCTATTGGGGGTTCAATCTTCATAGTGTTTTGGATTGTTGCAACTTCGTGTTATAGTGTTGCATGTTGCAATTCGTATTGGGTTTAAACTTTGAAGCTTTGGATGTTTTGAAAGTCAAGTCCTTGCCACTTGGATGACCTGCCAATTAGTCAGCAACAAGCTGCTAAGTGTCCAAATTCCAAAGGCCAGTGTATTCAATCCTGGCTTTTGTTTGTAGTTTGTGTTTGTAGTTTGTGTAAAAGATACTAGAGGTTCTTAAAATCCATGTCCACCATTGCCAAGGCTCTGTATGAGAGGAGACATGTTTAAACAAAATATTAAACACTTTGCATAAAATTTTAAGGATAATATGTAAAAACGATTATGACTATCGCCAATGAGCAAATTTTATTGCTTCAGTGTAGCCAATTTCTATACTTTACAATTTGCATTATCGCCTTTTTCAGCTTTCATGCGACTCCCCTATTCGCCACGTATATCCTTATACAATTACACCTTGCGGCCATTTAGCGACAAGCTATTTCTAGCTCCCTAAATACAACATTCTTCTGTTACCCAGGGGGGACACTAAAGTACCCCCAACGAACTTCTGGGGGCATGTCAGATCAAAAAAACAGGTTGCCCCCCCCCCCCACGGATGTCACTTTTCCGTCCATCGCGAATGACACATGCATAACACAGGTGGATGTCATTCAGGTTCGCGTCATTCTGGACATGTAATTCGTCATGCCGCAATAATCGGATCTAAGACCCTTAGATCTAGGGATTTAGATAATGGCGGCTAAGGTTGTGGCGGCCGTAAAGGCCAACCGTTAGATGTAGGTATGACTTGATCTACGGCCAAGAAGACTTGGTGGTTGGAAATGGTAGTCCTCCGAAGGGAGCGCGGAGGCTCATTCTTTCTTTCTCTCTCTCTCATTCTAGTGGTTAGGACTAGACTTCTCTCTCACACATTCTTGTGGTTAGTACGACTCTTCTCTTTGCCCCCTCTCCATGTATGTAGATGCAATTAGTTGTTGAAGAATAGGAATAGAAATGAGGGACAAAGAGGTTTATGAGCCCTATGAATGTTGAATAACAAGGTTTTTGAATCCTATGAATATTGAATGATAGGGTTTTGAAACCTATTGAAGAGATGTGTTATTATCTAGTTGCATTAGCTTTGGTATCTTAGGTTATTGGATGTTACTTAATGATCACTTAATATTTCCTTCCAGCAGTTCTTGCCTTAGTCTATACACTTTATAATGAATTACATGTCCATCTATGTCATTCAGTGTTCCAGACTAGTCATTCACTGTTTGGTTATCTGAATAACAACCACCGATGTAATTTTGGGTCAAAGGACAAGTCTCGGGTTGTCTTGCTTGAACGCAAAAACTTACATGTCAATCGGATATAAAATAAATCACAACTATAAAAACATTAATATGAAGAACGTGAATAACAACGTGAATGATATAGTGTTCAATATGATGAAGGACTATATGATTTAATATGAAACGTGGTACTAATCTGAATAAATAAATGGATTCAATGTAGAAATTTCACACAAGTTATAAGATAATATCATACCTATGGAAATGACACACACATGAAAGCACAAGACTGTGAATGACAAAAATGACACACATATAAAAACACAAGACTGTGAATGACAGAAATGCTTAAGTGTGGGTTTTTTTAGGGAGAAATGTTTCCAAGAAGCCTCAATGGCGTTTGAGAGAGTTATCATGAAAGATATCACAATTACAAATAATTGAACATTTGAATGTCATCCAAGATTAATGACATGCTAACAGTCATGCTAACAGTCAGCTATTCAAGAATTCACAATATGTGAATAACAACGTAAATGACATAGTGTTCAATATATGAAGGACCATAGTGGAAATCCCCAAAGGACCTGGGATTAATATCTTCACAATCATGAATGATATCCTAATCATGGGTGACGTTCAAATGTTCAATTATTTATAATTGTGATATCTTTTATGAATAGGATGTCATTCATGATTGTGAAGATATTAATCCCAGGTCCTTTAGAGATTTACACTATGGTCATATAACCATTAAATCATTTGGGCACATTGTCATTAAGTCTTGTGCTTTAGGTAATCAATTATGTAGTCATGTGCAACATGATGTTGTAGTTAGATGCAAGAGAATGCTACATGGACTTCAATCGGGTATAGAACAAATCACAACTATAAAAACATTAATATGAAGAAAGTGAATAACAACGTGAATGACATAGTGTTCAATATGATGAATGATTATACGATTTAATATGGAACGTGGTACTTTATAATGAATTATATGTTCATCTATGTCATTCAATGTTCCAGACGAGTCATTCATTGTTTGGTTGTCTGAATAGCAAACATTGATGTAATTTTGGATGTCATTGTTTCGTCCATCGCGGACGACGCATAACACAGACGGATGTCATTCAGGTTCGCGTCATTCATGACATGTATTTCGTCATGCCCCAATAATCAGATTTGATATCTGAGAGTTAGGTTACACTAGGTGCTCATTTGTCATTTGTGTGTGTAAGGCTCCGTAGTTCCGTGTTGTGATCTTCTTGGTATGCGCACATACTCTTGCTAGGCGATGTGTACACACCATGGTTAATGTTGCAACACCATCTATTAAAACCCTCAGTCCTTCACGATTAGTGGTTAACTTCACTCATCTTTCTCCTGAACCATTTTTGAACTATTATTCATTGATCTAACTATTTGCACATAACGTTCATGCGTTATTTATAATGAATTACATATCCATCTATGTCATTCAGTGTTCCAGACCAGTCATTCAATGTTTGGTTGTTTGAATAACAAACACCGATGTAATTTTAGGCCAAATGATGAAGTGACAAGTAAGTTTTTGCGGTCAAGCAAGACAACCCGAGACTTGTCATTTAGCCCAAAATTACATCGGTGTATGTTATTCAGACAACCAAACAGTGAATGACTAGTCTGGAACACTGAATGACATAGTTGGACATGTAATTCATTATAAAGTGTATAGACTAAGGCAAAAACTGCTGGAAGGAAATATTAAGTGATCATTAATTAACATCCAATAATCTAAGATATCAAAGGTAATGCAACTAAATAATAACACATCTCTTCAATAGGGTTCAAAACCCTATCATTCAACATTCATATATAGGATTCAAAAACCATGTTATTCAACATTCATAGGGCTCATAAACCTCTTTGTCCCTCATTTCTATTCCTATTCTTCAACAACTAATTGCATCTACATACATGGAGAGGGGGCAAAGAGAAAAGTCGTGCTAACCACAAGAATGTGTGAGAGAGAAGTCTAGTCCTAACCACTAGAATGAGAGAGATAAAGAGAAAGAATGAGCCTCCGCACTCCCTTCGGAGGACTACCCTTTCCAACCACCAAGTCTTTTTGGCCGTAGATCAAGTCATACCTACATCTAACGGTTGGCCTTTACGGCCGCCACAACCTTAGCCGCCATTATCTAAATCCCTAGATCTAAGGGTCTTAGATCCGATTATTGCGGCATGACGAATTACATGTCCAGAATGACGCGAACCTGAATGACACCTTCATGTGTTATGTGTCATTCGCGATGGACGGAACAGTGACATCCGTAGGGGGGCGGGCAGCATGTTTTTTTGATCTGACATGCCCCCTAAAAGTTCGTTGGGGGTACTTTAGTTTCCCCCGTTACCCAGTTGCACGGTATATCAATCCATAATTGGGTCAATCCTTCAATATTCAAAGGAAGGCCAATAAAGAGCTCATAACATTACCCATATGAGTATGGAGGGTAAAAAAACTATGAAAACCATCCACCAAATAGCCATCAAATATCTCACATATCTAGTATTTAATAAGTGAAAACTCGACAATAAACAAGAACCAATATCCCCCCCCCCCTCCCACACACACAGAGTAAATGGATATCAAAACAATGTATTTTACTTCATTTTGTTTTTATGTATTTTTACAAACAAGAGCCCACCCACCGCAAGGTAGGCAGTAGACCCCACCCTGCACCAAGGGGATTCTTGAGGAGGGTATGGCCAATGGGCTCAAATTCAAGTCAGATTGCTTGACGTTGGTCTTTCTTTCTTTCTTTCTTTCTTTCTTCTAGAGGGTGGGTAGGTTAAGAATAAGTCATATACTATTCAGGGATTGTATCATGATTATTCTCTTACCAATAGTATTGAGATGATTCAACATGATAAACTCGGGTGAAGCACTATCACGAAATGTTATTTGAATGGAATGGTCGATAGTCGCTTAATAATGTTCTAGTTGACCCATACTCTCCAGTTTGTTTCTTGCCATGCACACATTTTAGTATATGTTATATTGTTGATTGTTTGTACTAATTTATAGCACTTCTTTTTGTTTTTTTTCTTCCCATTAAGATACGTGCACCTTAAATGGTCGTTCATCTTAACTGAACACTAAGGTGGACGTGTGTTATTTGGACAATTTTATCATAACACTATTTGATTGTATGGTTGTGTTCCATCCTATATTTAGCATATAACATGGGCATCCATTATCTTTACCTTCATGGGAAGAAACTTACTTATTAGGAAGAAATTGGCGCCGGTATGAATGATATCAGTGTTGTTGATGAACAATGCTACCATGAATAGAATTTCTATGAATAATGCTTCTTGTGAATAATGTCGGGATGAACAACAATTCTTGTGAGCAGGCTGGGAGTATAACTCCACCCAAGTTCCCAAGTGTCAGCCTGCATGTATGGATAGTAAACAAATATTACTACTTTGTTCAGGGACCCCACAAAATATAATTGATATATTCCAATGTCAGTGGAACCAACCCACATGGTTGAATAATGTTATGATCTTTGCACCAACTTCTTAAAAATAATGCAACACATAATTAATACGAGATGATTAGCAAATCCAAATGATGTCCATAGCCAATTTCCTCGTATTGGTTGAAGCTCATATGAATATCTTACTCATCATCAAAGTGAAGATTCTCATGCTTATTAAATGTTCATATGGGTCCCCCAAATTGTGTTGACTATTGAGCTTAAGGTCCAGTATCTATCACAAAGTGCCATCACCGAGCTCATCTAGTTAACAACCAACCTGCTATTGTTAGCTAAACTATTGGACTCATGTGCAAGCAAAGTACCCAATATATTAGTGAGGGCTTATTGTTTTCTTCCTGAACTATATTTTTGGGAATTGTGCGGTGTGTAGTTTCTAAACTATCATTTTGTTGTGGGTTTGACTTTATTATTAACAATGCCATACATTCCGAATGGATTTCACTTCTACCATGTTTTTGAAAACACAACCAAGCAAAAAACTATGTGTAATGTGGTGTCAACTTCATGCTTCAGCCCTCCAAGTACCATAAAGAGAGCTACAAACATTGATTCACAAACAAGTTCAAGAGGGCTATGAGAACTCAACATATGATAAGAACTAAGATATTCATATGATCTCCAAAAACTATGAAAATAACGGTTACGGTTTCCATTTTCATGTATTCATCATCTCATACTAATCATGTGTTTAGCATCCTAAGAGAAGCGAGCTACTACATATCGGAATATATATATAGACAATCATACTGTATGTGTGGACTGATTTGCTCTCATGCACTCCAAGTCTTAAAAATCGTGCGCAAGTGATTGGGAACCTTAGACATCATGCATGTAACTTAAACCCAGGTTGCTACACTATGTATTGTATTTAGTGTCAATCACTATTATTTGAAACTACACAATTCTATCAATTTTTGCAGCATACCTCAATTGTTTCCAAAAAAGCTCAAATTGGCTGTTTGAACATTATAAAACATTAGTATATTTTCTTGGTAAAAACTTACATGAACAGTAAAAAGATTTAGCACTGTGTAACTCCAAATAGGAAGTGACACTGTGTGAATACGGAATTTAGTGTGGCGACTGGCCAGACAAAGGAAGGGCTTACAAAGTGTGTGTACTGGTAAACTGGGACGGAGGCAGCTATCATCTCAGACACACTCGTGACTCTAGCACTAGCCTGGCCATTTGGGTCTCGGGGTCCTCAAAATACTCAAGCTACGGAGAGAATATGTAAGAGCTTTTCTCTGAAAAGGGGAGTGCTTGGGAACGCCGTCTAATTAACTTAACTTACTTGCAGGCAACTTTCATAGATTCTAAAGTACCTCGAAAGAAAGGAAGTAACCCTATCTTGAAGCTTGGTAAAAACATGACCAAGGTAAGGAGGAACAAGCTCCCATTCATGTCATTGTGCAGATCAAGTACACGTTTCTTCTTCTTCTTCTTCTTCTTCTTTGAAGCACCAAGACCTCTAGAAATATATCTAATCTTTAGAGCACCTCTGCATGAGTTCCCCCCCCCCACTCCCTTTACATGCCCCCGGTAATGGTTGGTGGAGGATTTTTGGAAATGCAAGTTGCGGAGTTAATCAAGGTCAATTTCATGTGCATCGCTAAAGGTTTGCCCGAACTTCCCGGATAGGGCTTTGGTTAGAATCGATTACCATTCAAATTAGTAATATTGTGCCCGCACTGTCTGGTCATGAAAATTAACTCACCTATGAGGTAGCTAACCTTCGTATCTCGTTAAACTGTTCATAAAACAATAAACAAACAATTATTGACAGAAAGCTCACCTCCCAGCCTAGAGACACACACAAAACATAACATGTGTTCTCCTTTCCCCAAGCCCTATCTATACATAATATCCATAAGATACTATTAGAAGTCTCGAGTCTTTTTATACATAGATTGAAGTCTCCTTATCTATATGCGTATATCACTTTTACTTTGCTTTACATAGATAAGAGTCATCCACTTGCTCATCCCTCTACTTCCCATCCATCCACGCTTCTTAGTCTTGGACATTCCTCCATGTGATTTATTTCCATCATGAACAATACATTTCCAAATTAGTCCATTACTAGCTAACCTATATGAGAGCTAATCAATCTCACATTCACAATATTTTCACTACTTAGTAGACTAATGAGTGGAGTTAAACCCCTTCAACCGTGGTTGGGCACTAGTTCCCACCACCCTCCCTTGTTAGTGCTCCATATTCACTGAAAATATATATGTATATATGCTTACTTGTAAAAAATGTGAATACCTATTGACCATGCTAAGCTACGAAACATTGACCAAGACACGATGCTTGATCATTGCAAGTAGGGCAATATAGTTGTTGTTTTTTTACTGCAAGTACCACATCTCCGTTGTTTATGTTCTTTATGCCCACTCCACATCATGCTATAATGGGCTCTTGCAGGTTTTTCACTTGCTCCTTTGCTCTCCTCATTGTCCGATTTTTTTCACTTCACGTTTAGGGTGTCTGCATAGTCTTCTCTCTGGGGGCTTTTATATAATATAGTGGGTGGTATGAGTCCCGTTAAATTGGTGGTACCAAGAGTTGCGCCTAGCTATGGTTGGTTGCACATGAGGCTACTTTGAGAGATAAAATATCAGAGAAAGCTACTTTCCAAGGCTAGGGAGACATTTTTGATCTTCATGTTCAAGTCGTCTATGTTGGTGGTTGTCATTCCTTCTTTCTTGGTGGTTTTTTTTTTTGCTATGTGGTTGTTGAGGTGACTCCCCATTTTGTTGGACATGTTGGGTATTGGGTCGGAATTCGCTAATCTAGCTCCTCGAGGCTTACTTGCTCCATGTAGTGTTGTCTTAACAATTATGTATTGGGTTGAGTGTGGTATGACCCGTGCTTGAGACTTAGTTATGCCTTTGATGGGGTATGCGGCAGTGGTAGCGTGCTTGAGTGTGCGCGAGGGGGCAATTTGGTAGGTGTTTGGTGGTGTTCGTGTCGGCCTTGTGAGGTTGATGTTGGTTTGTTGAAGATGTAGTCTATTATAGTGCAAGCTCAATTTGTTGTAGTTCGATGAGTCTAGGGCCCTAGTGTTTGGAGTGGAGAACTTGTGTCAGGTTTGCGGCGTCTTTGTTGGTCTACTTCTTTGTTCTCTTTGGCATTGGGTCTTGGTGCATATTGGTTGTGGATGTTGGCATAGCCGTTTGGTTATGTGTTCACCCTGACACTAACTCGAGGCATGGGTAGGTAGCAGGTTGTAATGGGTTGGTGGCAGTTTTCATTGGTGTTGGCTCCTGGTATGGCTAGGCTGCATGTAGCAACGGTTTTGCTTTGTTCTATGCTTGGTCTGGTGTTGATCTTTGGCATGAAAAGATGGTGGGTGCGATGGTTTTGTGCTTCCCTACGGAAGTGGTGTTGGTTGGTGTTGTCAACCCCATTATGGTGTTTGCTCTATGCTCTGAAGTCCTCCTTCTCGTGTTATGTGTAATGTTGCTTGAAGAATTGCTTGATAGGGTAAGATTATTGGTGGAAGTTAAGGGTGGAGCCTTTGTAGGGGTATTGGTTTGATATAGAACTGCAAGTTGGTGGGAATGTTGGCTAGAGAGCGTTGCCAAGTCCAGTTGTGTCCTTTCCAAACTCAAGCGATATGGTTGTTTTGGTTGTGTGTTGATAGGCGTGGATGGTGTGTAAAGGTACTCAATTGGGGGGGGGGGGTATGGAGCACAATGGCATGACTAGGTAAAGTGTTCATTTTGTGTTTGTGTTTGATGTTTTTGTGGAGTTTAGGAGTGATTGTTTTTGGGTATGAATGATTGTGGCATGTGCATGTGTTGTTGTTTATTTGTTTATTTTTTTAATTTTAGGGTAGGGGTATGTTTGGGAAGCTTTTATTGGGTTTTTTTTTTGCAATGTCAATTATGTTGTGTGTATTGTTGGCAAATATGTGCATGCATGGAAGTGGAAAGTATGTGGAGGGTAGTCTAATTTGGTTTTACAAGATTTTCTTGGATGTTTTTTTGGCGATGTCAATGATTTTGTATGTTTTGGTTGCAAGGTGTGCATGCATGGAGTTGGTAGGGATGTGTATGGTAGCCCAAATTGATATTGAGTGGACTAGTTGGAGCATGTTGAGAGATGCTTTTTGGTGTAGAAAGTAAAAGTGTACTTGGTTTGAGGGATTTGTGTGATCACCAATGAACATTTTTGATGAATTTGATGGAGTGGTGGTGGGTAGTATCGATGCGCCGTCAACGGATAAAGGAGTGAGGATAGGGTGGAGACATACCTTTTGCTTGATGGGTTAAGTGTGCATGTTATATGCTACCAAGGCTACATGGGTTTGTAAGTACTTGTTTGGGCGCCATGTTGTGTGTTTAAGATTGTAGGTGCAACTATTTGGAGGTTGGAGCATATGTACGCGTTGAATGATTGTGTTGAGAGGGTAGCTAGCAATGCCTTTGCGAGAGGGTGTTTGGTTAGGGTTAGGATAGAGGAGAGAAGAAATAGTGTTTGAAACATTATTATAATTTGGGGGTGTATTTGAAGTGTGAAGCATTGCCTCTTGTGTAATACATTGCTTCTTGTTGTTTCCTCGCATGTATGTCTTTGTTTTCTATTGTGGTTGGGAATTTGTGGTGATTTGGGTGTTGGATGATATCTCTCGCTACATGGATCTAGCTTCCTGACCTTGGGTTGTGGCTCATGCATAAGGATGTGACCAACAAGTTTAGGGTTGTGAGACAAATTTGCATCTTTTGTCTTTCTTGTGTCGCAAATTATGGCTTCTCTATGACCAAATCTCACTCTAGTTGCTACTATGTGTTTCTCTGGCATGTATGTTCTTCGGAGAGCCATTAGTGTGGCCTCGTTATTGTCAAGTAACTATTCAAACAACCAAAACCTTTGATTGTTTCACCAATGAACACAACCAATACATAAATGTATGCAATATTTAATCAAGTTGATAGTTGTAAGATTGATTCTAGACTAGATGTCTTGATTAGACCAAGTAAAGATTCTCTCTGCAAAAATCTTACTCTCACAAAACCTCATACAAAAAGAAAGAGAGAATATAATTACAATTATTTGAATGATTTGATTGATTTATAAATAAGAAAATTTTAGGTGGGGTTACTTTTGACCATTTTAGCATAAAACAACCTCTAATTATTTTTAAATACATGCATACAATGTGTTGAAGTCATTTGTTAGACTTTTCGTAAAGGGTGGTTGGAGCAAGTGTGAAGTAGCCATGCTCAAATTGAGGTGTATTGATGGATGTGATGATATTAAACAAAGGGAATTCATGACAAGCCAAAGCATGGCTGAAAACCCATAGGCTTTCATGTAAGGGCTCATAATTTTTTTTCCTTGGGTCCACCAAACTTGCAATCTTGAGCTTTAAATCAAAGTTGTGTGTTGGGAGGCAAACTATGGTGGAGCTTTTGGTTCCTCGTGTTTTGATTTGATTTGAAGTTCAAGCTTGAACTCGGAACTTGTAGATTGGCCTTGAAATTTTGTAAGTCCATTTTTGAGCTTCAACTTCAAAACCACCCCAAGAAAATGAGGACCAACCTTGAGACATAGCTATCTTTGCTTAGGCATGTGTCAAGGGTGTATATTTCTCTTCCGTTGGCCCACCAAACTTGCATGCTTGGCTCTCTTGTAGATTATGACATGTTAGATTGGGTTCACTCATCTTGGCACTCTCAAGGACTTTGACACCGATTGATGTGTTAGAGAAATCATTGCTCATAGGAATAATCTTGAGGATACTTGGATACATAAGTGCCAAGATTGGGCGTTATTTATTAGGTTGTCCTTGACGGTCATGGGGTAGAAGGTCTGTCTATTCCTTCAAAATATTGTAAAGAACTATAAGAAAATGCCATGTGTAGTTTGAGTGGCCTTTGGTAACATATTTTCATAGCGTAAGAAATTGAGAGCATAAACCACTCTAGCCTAGTGATGAATTTTCTTTTATGTTTTTTTAATTTTATATTATTCAATTAGTTGATTAATTTAGTTTTTTATGTTGGGTAAGTGCATGCCACATGTGGGTTCCATGTTGTAAGCCCACTAGACACTTGGACCTGATTCACACACGAGATTGAAGACATGTAATCATTGCATTCTAAATCTCTAATTGCTCAAACAAAGGTTGAGATCCTTCAAGTTCACTTCACATTAGAAAGTGATGGCCTAAAGACCCAAAGAAATTTCATGGATGAAAAGTCTACATGGATTCCTACATGACAAACTATGGATAATGTTTCATGGTTTGCTAAACATTTGCATCAGGCCCACCTTTAAGAGCTAGACATGATGCAAATTCCAATAAACCATGTCAGTTTAACAATTGATACATCCTTTGGGTGAGAGTGAAGGCCCCTCACAATTACATGGTCACAACCTTGGCTCGTGTGTGAAGTGACCCTAAATTGAATTCTCACCTAAACACACATTGCACCACTTCATATGTCCTTCATGTAGCATCGCTTTCCGGGAAGACTTTTGGACATAATCAGTCAATATCCTAGTGTTTCCAAATCCAACCGGTTACATGTTGTGATCTTCCGGTTTCCTTTATTGATCTAGGATATATTCCATAGATTCCTCTATAATGATCGACGAGTTTCCTAAAGTCTCAAACTTCAATCGGTTATGTCTTAATCTCAACCTGTTCATCTGTAACTACACTACTTTGTCTAACTAGTGTGGGTAACCATTAGGTGTTACATGTTGCTATAACATCTGACTGAGAGTATCATTTTTGACCCACATAACATAAGTAGTTAGTATGCACACCAAAGAATATCATATAACTTAGTTGGTAAAAAACGATAATGTTGGTAAAAAGTTATAGCAACACGTAACCCCGAATGGTGACCCACACTAATTAGACAAAGTAGTTTAGCGGTCGGTTCTCCTCATTCATTTGTGAACCATTTTCCAAAGTGATTTGTATGCCCTGACAGGCAGCCAGCATAATGTGCAAACCTCAGTGTTACAAGTGAACTGGGTCACAGATTGGGGAGGCAAGAGCTAAAGTACCCACTTCACGCATGAGCCAAGAGCCATGACCATGAAATTGTGAGAGCCCAAAAGAAAGTGTCCAAAGGACATCCCAACACACTTCCAAAATCATGTAGTGTGGTCACGCATCCTCAAGAGTAGTGTGAAGTCATATGTGGCCAAGCCCTCAACCAAATGCTATTTCAATGGATTTCTATTCATGCAGGTTCCTCACACATGATAAAATAGAATAAATCAACGGTTGTGATCGTTCGGTGTGTCGTGATCTCCCGGTTTCGTGTTAGGCCTACTTCCAAGAGGTGGTTCTTGGGAACAGTCCAAGTGACCACGAAATATGATCCATTCGAATTTCGATGCCATGTAGGAATCCATGTAGATTCTACGTCCATCTTGCGTTCACATATTCCATTGGTCCCTCGAGCGTAGTGTGAAGGAGCGGACTTGGACTGGCTATGTTTTTTCCACCAATGACGGCTGCTTTACACCTAGAGGCTGGGCTGATTTGGTGGTATGAATTTAAAAAAAAAAAAATGCACAGTCTGACACGGCCCGAGCTCGTTGAATCGGATGCACCCAAAATGGAAGGCCGATTCTTGACCTCGGGACCACTATAAAGTTTTAATAAAAAAAATTTCTTTAATAAAATATGATTTTTAACGAATCATGTCCATTGGATTATGTGAAAAAACGAACGACCCTATGCTAGAATATGCTAGATCCGTTGAACTATGCTAGATTTATTGAATCGGCCTAGCTTCTTGACCCTAAGGCCTTTACGTATGGAAAAATTGGCCCCCATTATAAACTTATTCTAATGTGTAGTTGAGGCCGGCCTCCAACCCAAAAGGGGCTGGAATTTCATGCAATTGGCCCGGCCTCTAGGTGTGAAGCGGCCGTGAGAGTGCTTGGAAGTGTAATGGCCACGGGCCCTCAGTCTCGTGTGTGTGTGTGGAGGCCCTTAGGCAGGTCATAATGACAGTGAGTGTGGTAAGTAGGCGGGGCTAAGTGAGAGGAATCTAACCTGGTGCTAATTGAGCGAGCTACGATTGAGCTTGCAGATTGCGGCAAGCCTCGAAAGCCGTGACGTCGTCGCTCCCCGCATTCACGGCTTGCCTGGCAACTTGGCCACAACGCCCTTCCTTCGATCCCTTGCCTCTCTCTCTCTCTCTCTCTCTCTCTCTCTCTCTCTCTTCTGTCTGCTGTCTGTCCGTGTCTCTGACTCTCTGTTTGTGGTAGGGCCCTGCCCTCTCTTCTCTCCGCCCCTTGGGCCTCAGTTAACTTTCTTCCTGAATCCTTGCCTGCACATTGGCAGCCTGCTGTTAACTCCGCTTCGACTTTCTCTTCACAACCCACCCAGCTCGGCGTCGACGATACATTTCTATCCACTTCTCTTTGCGAGGTGGGAGGTTTCGGTAGGGAAGAGTGGGTTGGGTTGGGTTGGGTGATGGGGAGTGGCGGCTTGGATGTGGATGTGGATGTGGTTGGGGGCGGAGGCGATGGCGATGGTGATGGCGAGGGTAGTAGGATAGGGTAAGAGAGGGAGAGTGGGTGAGGGGGGGGGGGGGGAGGGGGGAGAGTGAGAGAGAAGAGAAGGGTAGCGGTGTGGGGTGGGTTTTTTTTTAGTTTTTAGTTTTTGGGGAGGGGACGGCTGGGATGGAGAATGGGGAGGATCTGCGGGTGGTGCAAGTGGCTGCGGGAGAAGCTCATACTCTCGCTCTCACAGGTACCCTCGCATTTTTTTCTCTTTCAATTCTGTCTCGCAAGTTGTTGCTACATGAAGACTGGTGAAGGGCTTCTTTTTTCGGTGCTATTTCCGAACCGAGGATTTATTTATAGGGACCGGATTTTATGTTCTGTGAAATGAGTTTTTTCCCCGGGAGATCACGAGTTAGAGACTCGTCGTGTCATGTCATGGCATCCAGTAGATCTTCATTTAACCATATGTGGTGGACTCGTGCACATCTCAGTGTTCCGAAAACATTGTGAAATCCACGGGTACTCTTTGCAACAGAGATTCGCTACTTCCTGGTTTTTTTCTTTCTTTTTTTCTTTCCTTCCAAAAGCTTTGCAAAGGAGCCGAAATTCACCAGCGGTGAGATGGAGTGAGCTTGAGCGAGAAGAGGTTTTAGGTGGGCTCTGAAACTTTCACGCACAGGATGGGAGCAGCTGGGAATGTGCAAAATAAATCTGAATGGGAGAGGCTGTTATTATAGGAGCTCCGGAGCTTCGTGAATGCGTTTCGCAGGATTTTCAAGCGAATGGCATCAGAACTGGGGATGCATGGGAAATGGTTGCACTACTACTCCGCCGAAATGGCATGGACCATATTTGGTTAGGGTCACATAGGAAGGCCCTTTACACAGGAACGATGACAATATGAGAGATTGGAATCACTTGTCTTACATCATTACTGCAAGTCCCTTTTCAAGCCGTGAAGAAATTATTAACTGCTCATTATTTTAAAGCCAGTGTTCTGGAATCAACACTGTTGCGGATATTTAATGCGAATCATTCTCTCTGACTACGGAAGAGTAGTACACTCTCAAAGGCAGGCAGGCTGGGGCCCTTTAGTTTCCCTTATCTATCACTAATAATCTTCACCCGAGGAGTAACTGATGACACATTTCTGATGGGTTGCGTGGGAGAGATTGAAGTGGTCTCACCTTCTTCGGTTATGTTTTGCTAACCGAGTTGCTCCTGTCAAACCCAGCTGATTGTTCTCCTGGAAGGTTTCGGTGGACCGCAAGGAATTGGTTTTCGTATAGTGGGGTTGATTGAGAAATCAGTGAAACTCAAATAAAATCTTGGTGTAACCCGATTCCCGCTTAAACGTCTTCACGTGGCGTCTCTGGAATCGAAATTCGGTGACGGAAGGGCCAGCCACGGGGTTGCCTCGCACAAGTTGAGCTCAAGCTCATGCTTGCAAGCTTGGTGGGCCAAGCTACAAGACTTTAGCCCTTACATGTGCCTCCTAAGAGGCTGGACCTTTGGCTCAAGGTTGGTCCCCGCTTATTTTGGATCAATTGTCAAGTTCAAGCCGGAACTTGAACTTGATGAAAATCGTTTCAAAATGAGAAGGAACCAAGCTCCGCCACCTGAGGCACACATGAAGGCTCATATTCTTTTCCCTTGGCCCACCAAACTTGGCTTGAGCTCTACACAGACCTCAAACTCAAGCTCAAGCTTGCAAATTTGGCGGGCCAACGTAAAAGCGTTTGGAGATTGGTTCCTTCTTATTTTGGAGTGATTGCCATCAAGTTCAAGCCCAAACTTGACCTTGCAGTCATCGGACTTGACATGACTACAAGTTCAAGTTCGGGCTGGAACTTGAAAATTCTTCCAAAAAGAGCGGGGACGAACTTGAGAGAAAGCTCCATTTTTTAAGGGAGGCACATGTAAGGGCTCAAATTCTTTTTGAGCTTGAGGTCGAGTTAAGTTTGGCAACCCCATTAGTGTTTGTGGTTTATATACACAGCTTATACCTCGCAGAAGTGTTAGTTCTTAGTAATTTCAAGGTGGTTGCCATTTGCGGGGACCTCTGTCTAATTGGGCAGATTTTTTTATTTTTTTGTCAATACAGCCAGCGGCAGCCTGTACACCTGGGGGCGAGGGCTGTTCGGGCGCCTTGGTATTGGCGTTTCGCAGGATGAGCATGTTCCAAGCATTGTGGAGATAGGAGCCTGTGGGGATGAAGATGATGACTCCCAAAGCTCCTACTCCGATGTCTCCAACCGAGATGACGGTCGTTCCGGGCCACTACTGCGAGACAGGGATGGTGCTGCCCAGCGCTTGAAAATCGTGCAAGCTGCAGCCGGATCATATCACAGCCTGGCTTTAGCAGGTGCAATATGAAAATAAAAATACAACACTAGCCATTAGAGTTATCCTTGAGTTCTCCCCTTTGATTGGTTGTTTGCATACAATATCAATAATTTGCTTTCCATCTGTGATGGTGTACCCTCGGGGTTAGTGTTTGAATGTGAATGAAGAGCAACCTATTTTGGCTCATTGAGGGTCAAACTCATTGTAGCACCTCTTGTCATGCCAATGAACTGATATAGAATTTTCCTTATTCAAACTTCCACACTACCTCCAAGATGCACTGAAAACTTACCGAACATGGAAGGTGTAGTATGCAAAACAACCAACCACAACCAGAAGTCATGTTTGAGTTAGAGGATTACTCAATTGCTTAAACATCTTGAGAGGGTGTTTTAGTTGCTCAAAATTATGCAAAGGAAGCATTTTGCAGTTCTCTGTAGGAGTGGTTGTGTAATTTCGACATTTTCTGATGCGATGTTGTGTTGGATTTTATTAGGTGATGGGACGGTGTGGTCGTGGGGATACAATGCCTGTATCCAGCTCCGCTATTTTATTTCGAAGTCTCCATATCGATTTGATTGTAGCTGGGTTTGTTGATAGTGGCACGTGCACTTGTGTTGTTGTTGATTTACTTTCAAATAGAGATGAATTTTAGGATTTTTCATGGGTTTTTGGGTCAAAGATAGTATGTTATACTCGGTACAAATTAATGAACAAGTTCTAATGTGATTCAAACCTGTCCCAAGTGTTTTTTTCTTAATTGAAACATGGACGGTCAGCTGGGTCGCGAAAAGTCAGCATCATTTCCTGCACCTATTAAGTTTTCCTCTGTCAAGACCTCCGTCCAAGACGATGGTCGAAAGGGTGGGAAGTTCTGGAGTCAGGCTGGCCGGGATGGTGATGACAAGCATCCTAAGGTACACCCCCCCCCCCCCTCCTTTTGCTCTCTCTCCCTCCTTTGAAATTCTGTGCTGAGAATAGGATTGAGAGAATTATTTTTGCACAATTGTGAATGGAAGGACTTTGGCATGGAGGAACAAGTCCTAGAGCAAATACCCTGTTCCTGATACTGTCGTGTTAATGATTGTCAATCGAAGTGCTGTCAGATTCCCACAAGCCGTTCCCTACTTTATGTACCAGACACATGTCTAGAAAATGCTGGTGGAAGAGAGAGGAATCATTTCTTGTGTTTTATTTCGAAAATCTGTGCTGAGGCTAGGATGGAGAGGAAAAAGAACTTTGCATTGTAATTGTGAATGGAACAAGACATAGAGCAAAATGTTTGTACCTGAATGTGTCATGTTGATTGTCAGTCGAAGTGCCGTCGGATTCTCACAAGCTGTTCCCCACTGCATGTCCCGGCACATGTTTAGATAATGCTGGTGGAAGCAGGAGGAATGATATCATGTGCGGTGGACCAAGAAGGCGGTCTGTGGCTATGGGGAGCAGTCCCTCCACCATCAGCCGAATTGCAAGATCCAGAATCCAGGTCCTACAACAAAGGCACCTTCTCCATCACCAACATCGAGAAACCAGAGCGAGTGCTTTCATTTCTAGCTTTCAAAGTTACCCGAGTGGCCTGCGGGAATGAGCACATCCTGGCTCTTGTAGAGGGCCGAAACTCATCCGAGTGCTATGCCTGGGGCAGCAATTCTTCTGGCCAGCTTGGTCTGGGAGATCTGGAGCCACGAGCCGTCCCAACCCTCATTTCCTCCCTTATTGGATCACATGTAGGCACCATCATAGACTTTGCTTGTGGAGCCTTTCACAGTGCTATTGTTACTTCAAAAGACGACGAGCCATCCGACCTGGTGTTGGAGCCCGCCCAATCACCAATGCAGAGGAAAATGCAACCTTCCCCACAGCTGATGGCTCAAATGATGGGATCTCCAAAACCAATGATGATGGGATCTCCGAAACCAATGATGATGGGTATCAGTAATCCGAAGCTTATGGGATCTCCAACACAGCGAGGACGTCCAACACCAGAGCAGTACATTGAAGCTATGTCATCACCAAAGATGCGTCCGAGGCAAGGGGGCTATCCAGGTTACCCTTATCCTGGGCAGAACAATAGTAATAGCAATGGGTACATCCCATATCATGAATCCCCAAAGCTTGGGTCACGAAGCTCGTCACAATCTTCCTTGTCAAGTCTGGGAGGTTGGGGAAGCAGGATTGCAACCACTACGGGGAGGAAGGAAAGTTCAGGTCTTGATGCAAGAATTTCCATTTGCTGGACTTTTGGGCAAGGTGAGAATGGCCAACTTGGTCAAGGCAGTACTGTCAATTTGGTCACTCCAGCTCCGGTGGAAGGTTTACCTGTTCGAGAGAGACTCAGGACAGTTGTGTGTGGCCTTTATCACACCGGAGTTGTTACCGAGACAGGTGATGTGTGGGTTTGGGGCATGGAAGGTGGCCTTGGGGTATGTCCGGGGATTGGACCTCCTGGCTCCCGAAGTGGTGACACATTGATCCCTGTGCGTGTCTTTGGTGAATCCTCTGCGAAGTGTCACCCTGTGACGGGTTCCAAGGGAATTGCATGTGGTGCTGCCCACACTGTAACGGTTTCCAATGGTGGGAGGGATCTCTGGGCTTGGGGCCATGGCCAGAGTGGTGTTCTTGGCTTAGGACATGCTTCCGATAGCTGGTTTCCATGTCGTGTCATATGGCCTCCTGGCTCTTCTTTTTCTTCTACCACCGGAGCCAACAATTTGCAACATCAGCATCAGCAAGCTGACATGGAGACAATGTATGAGATGCGAAAGTCAAGCCGTGGGTCCAGTCGAGCGGGGTCTAAGGGTAGGGGGGATGATGTTAGGCCTTACCTTCGAGATTTGGAGGATAGCAGCAGGCCACCTAGAAGTGAATCCAGTTCTAGGAAACCTTTTGATTTCACCAAGCCATCTAGGAGGGGAGACGATTTCCGGCCTCCGATGATGCAACGAGACTCCGAAGACTCAAGATTGTTCCGAAGAGAAACTGGTATGATGAGGCTTTTTAAAATATTTTTATTTTTGATTTTTGATTAAAAAAGTTATAATTGGTTTTTTTTGGTTTTGATTGGTTTTTAATAAATAAATTTTAATGGGTACTGACAAAAGAAAATAAACTGTGATGCATCAAGGCTTATGTGTGTGTGCGCTCTTTGAAGTTTTGAAGTATTGTTGATGAAGCTCTCAGTTCCCATTTACCTCTGGAGATGAGTATCAGAAACTCATCAAAAGTGAGGATATATCCACTTTCAATGGGAAGTGATGATGAAGTCTCATCAGTGGGGATCATATTGTGGAAGGTGGCTTCTTCCATGCAGAGACTTTGTGGATTGTTGACCCCTGGTCAAATGGCTTGCCACCAGTTGGAGATTGCCGCATGTGTGATATGTTTTTTGTTTTGTTGTAGTTTTGACTGCTTCCTTTTGATTGCTCTGTGTCGAGTATGTAATTCTAAGCTTTGGATGGATTGGCTCTTATTTTATGGTCTACCTTGTACCATCATGTGTAAGTGTTCTTTGAACATTGATACCATGAAGCTTTAGCAAAAATTGGATTGCAAATTGGACCTCCCCTGATATACTTATGGTTATCGGAAGTGCATGTTTGTGGATTCCTTAACTGAATCAATTGCGTTCACTATTGAGTGTGGAATATTTTATAAATTCTGAAGATGTAGTCTAATCTTTTTTGAACATGTGTTTTTATTGTGTTTCTTCTTTGATTTTCACCAAATCACACACCAATCAAATATAGTTGTATGATTAAGAGAAGTAACCAAATAACACCTGCATCCTTCGATGTTGGGGTTCTGTGATGGTATGAGTCGTCTAGTTGTGGTGTAGTCCAGGCACCCTTGTGAAGCATTTTAACAAACACAAGCATTAGTTTTGAGTAACTCTTTTTGTGTACATGTCAAATAGTTTGCTTCTGATGACTAGTTTTGTGCATCGATTCTGAACAGTCCACAAAATGGTCATATAACCAACAGGGTGTTGGTGGCAGGAATGGACACAGCAAGCACAAGCATGAGCAAGAGTGCAAGTTACGACAATTCAGGGCCAATGCAATCAGAAGATGTCCATGCCTCGAAAGTAGAGTTGGCCCAGTGCTACGACACTTTTGGGGCAATGCAATCGGGAGATATGAACACCTTGAAAGCTGAGTTGGCTGACTGCCGGCGGTATGCAGAGAGCTTGCATTCTGCAATATTTGGAGGACTGGAGACTTTCTCGTATAACCAGTCACAAGAGTCCATCTATGGTGAATTAGGAGGTGGTGCGCCGAGCTCAGAGCATGGTTACAGCAATGGACTACCTGCAAAGAGTAATACACCTCTTGAGGATTTGCATCGCCGGATTGAAATGGCACCAGACGAGGAGCTGGTGGGTTGCTTATTGGTTTGATGAACTTCTTTATTATGTCAGAATTTAGAGATACTGAAGCGATTGTCATCTCTGTTTTGTTTATAAATGTTGATGAAGTATTGAGAGAGTATGTATAGATAGATTCCATGTCAATTGTGACATCAACAGCACGTAACGAAGATGAAGAAATGCATCCCACTCCTCCCTTACAGATGGATCTGTGACCCCAGGAATTTCTTCAAACTCCGGAGGCTTTGAAACATAATAGCAGTGGAATCTATGTACCTCCATCTTATACCGAAGATCTGAACCTCATGACAAAGGGTTTGGGGTTTAGGGTTAAGTTTAGTGGAGATTTGTAATTTCATCAGCAGCAAGTAGTTGTGCAATCGGTGTGGTCCTTGCTTGACCAAGGTGGCTTTCTTTGAGTGTGCAGGTTCAGCTGGATCATTTCTACAAGGGCATGCGGAATCGGCTGAAAGATATGTTGTTTCAAAGGAAGATGGAAGATTGGTGTCGGCGATGCATGTCGACGCTATCCTCATCTTCATTCCAGGAACCCCCCCCTATGCGCGAACCATTCTCACTACCTAGTACACCTTCTATTGATGGACCCAGGGAGTTTGCCATGCGAATGTCAGGGATAATGTCTGACCGAGGGGAGATGCTTCCACCTGCTGCCATAGCTGCATCAATTGCGGAATTTAGGATGCTTTCGCAGCGCCGCAGATAGTCTAGTAGTTACCTCTCCACTTCATTGCCTCTTCATTTGATTGTGGTAGGAAGGATAGTTTCCAAGTTACCCACATTTAATTGTAGACAGCCAAAGGGGTTCCAATTGGAAGAGGGCTTTGCTTTGTATTTTATAAAGAGCAGCATCATAGGGAGTCAGGGTATCTTTGTGTTCTGTGTCAAATTTACAAGCTGCAATTAGGAGCCCTAATTGTGGGTTTCCTATGTTGAAGATGCGGGTTGGAACATTCCACATGAACTTGAAGCATAAACTGGAGATCATTTGACAACCATTCGAGCTTTGCAGTGGTTACATGGTACCAGTCAGGCTGTCTTCAACTGGTGATTCAACCGTCTACATTGCAGGGGTTGGAAGTGTAAACTGTAAACACAGCTCCAGTGTGCTGAAAATGATGGGAGTTACTCAAGTCAACGGAATCCGAATCTGAGTTATGACTTCCTCCACCATCCTGCAACTTTGGGTACTCAATATTTCTGAACCCAAGCAAAACTATGAGAGATTAGATTGGATAATCCTGAATTGATGGTTTTCTCATCTGGTCACCTGTTCGAAATCCATGAGCCTTAGTCCTTAGTATAAGTGAATTGGTTACTTGAGACTTTTGTCACCAATGCAAAATACCTGCATTTACTCTGTCGATTATGAGTAGAGATTGATGAAAATCAATGCTAGACTTTCATCATAGTGATGATTGAAATCTTTAGTTAGAGTTACATATAATCTGACCCCTTAGTCTGGGAAGTTTGATGCAAACACCAGAAGTCCTGATGAGTCATTCATGATCACCTCTGTGTAAACATTTAGCCTCGGACTGGATCTGGAGGGTCCCCAACTCAGCTCCATTGTACCATGGATTTAAGAAAATAGTTTTTTAATGCTAGACTTGGTTTTCTGTGTACTCTGAGATGACAAAAATAATGAAACAGTGGAAGAGCGTGTGTGATTCAGATCCATCAATTTGCAAACCAGGACTAAAGTGCCATGTTTGTTTCAATTGTATTTTATTTTGTTTTCTTTCACATTGATGCAACTTGTATGCTTCGTATTCCTTGGGCACTTGTGAGCTCTCAGCATCTTCTACAGACAGAAATTGGACGTTCATTGTGAACTGTGAATTGCACATGAGGTTGATCACTTCTACAGGCTTACATGGAAATCGATCCATTGACCAACAATGATCATCCAATTAGGTTAAGTGGAATGCTAGCAATGCTCGATCATTGATTTTATAATACAACCAATAAATTTGGACATGAGTAGACCAATCATCAACTCAATTGTGTACATTAAATTGACACTCTCCCATATCTTCAAATTCATGAGTCCTTTAGAATACCCATCTTATCTGAGTCCAAGCCATGATTTGAAGAGATTCCGCATGAGCTTGACATCGATAAGCTTTGGGGTTTGGGGAAGTTAAGCCGCCGAGAATAGTTCGCATAGGTCTGGTTAAAAACAATGTTGTCCATAACATTATTCAGCCTCTTGTCGCCGGTCGGTGGGCCTGGGTATCTGCCTAGGTTATGCTGGGACATTCCAAGTTCGATCCATCCATGAACAATGTGAGGCTGAAAGTAGAAACGGGCCCAGGTAGCCGGAGACCGGCTGGTGTGCGTGATGGACCCCATAAGAACAGGTAGGCACCTCATGTGGCCCTGCTTCCCGCTCTCCTTCAACTTCAACTTCAACGATTTGAGAATCTTTTTGTTGGAGTTTCACAGTAACAATCTGCATAGCAGTCATGGCAGCAGGAGGCGTGGTCTCACTGGGGGAGGTGAAGCACTATGATGGCAAGACCACATTCTCTCGGTAAGAAACACAGAAGCTTGCAGAAGGGCTACAGAATGTTCTGTGAATGGAACTGAACAAAAGAATCCAGCAATCATGAACCTGTAAATCCCTGCCAGGCTGGTAGTTTAGCAAGATTTAAGATTTAGATGAGATGCAAATATGTGTCGGAAGTTGCTCTTTACTTTAGAGTTAGTTGTTCCCAGTGTCACCAAAGACATGGCTACGTGATCCCTGACCTCTGACCAATACGCTCCCAGGATTTCCCCAGTACTAAGTTGTGCCTTTGACCTCTGTTCATTATTACTATGGCTCCACTTTTCGTCTTAGTTACACAGCGTCCAACAAAAGCGGATCCTCTGTAGATCTGTAAGTCTTACTCAATGCATAGTTTACTCACACCATGAGCACATACTCAGAGATCAAGAGCAAAAGTGCTGACATAGATCAGGGGAGTAGAGAGAACACTCTTGCCACACGAACTTTCACGTTTGGATCGATCCGCAACAATGTCACTATGACTACCGCACCAAGTCACCTCGAACATGGCAACCCAATGCCTACTCGACCACTAGAGATCTACTTCTAGCTCAACTATGAGCACTCACTCATCTAGGACACAAGATCTATTGCTTCCTGAAACATACCATCTCATAGGAATAGCGAACTACAATGAGTGGGCCTTTACGATGATGAATATCCTTAAGAGAGGAGGTTTGTTCAAATATTGCATAACACCCCCTCAAGCACCCCTCTTGGAAGCTGACGAGAGGATCAGAATCTTGGTGATGAGAGCACTCAACAGCAACGCCAAGCACCTAGCACTATGCGTCATAAAACGGTTTCATGATGCATACATCTATTGAACTCACCTGAAATCCAGATTTGAAGCTGACAACAACCCTCGTAAGGTACACCTCATTGACAATTTGTCGGTTGTAAGAAACTGAATACTGTGAGCATGGAGGAGGACCTGGTTGAAATGAAAGAAACCGTTGATTCATTGGTAGACACGAACGTTGTCTTGCATGAGGACATAGTTGTTTGGGTTGCAGTCAAAAACTTGCTGAAAGAGAGTGATATCATGAAGCAAATATTTCTGAACGAAAAGTTGCCTACTTACAATGAACCGGAGATGCGCCTTTTGAGTGAGGGGATGTCTCGTAAAGTTCAAACAAGAAAACGGTAAAACCGTGAGGCTCTGTCCTTTATTATGAAAGACTACAATTGTAGTTGTCCACTTTGCTCATGCCAATTCATGGCTATTCAATATACCAAACCTTTCTTGGATTTTGTGCACCTTCTTCTCAAATACGGGTCAAGGATTGAAGCTACTCATTTATCACCCGAATTTTTTAAAATAAATAATCAAGAACTGCCGAAATAACTATAGTTAACTAGATTTCTTTCAATGCATTTTAGGGAGCACTTGTATGTTTATATATGTATATATATATAGATAACATCCACATTAAATACAGTGGACTAAAAATAACAAGAGCAAGTAACGTCCAAGTGTGAACACAAAGTGGTTAGGAAATTTGCTCTTGAAACGAAGAAGTTGATGCATAGTCTCTGTCCTGCAGACAGCCAACAAACGAGGTAGAGAACGAAGCCCTGTTTTCTTACAACAACTCTATCCTCCCGCCGGCCGTCCAACCGAGGCACACCCTCCAACCCAAGAACTCGCACTGCTGGTGGCTCCAGCTTTCATCAAGGTGGCAGCCCGCAACAGTATACCACCAACACATTACTCAAGGGAGGATCTAATTTGGGATGATCAGGAATCTTGAACTCCCACCACTGGCAAGGCAGCTTGAATTCTAACAACTCGGGAGAAGGCCAGTGCTGCGGTGGCAATCAATTGCGGAGACAGCTACTTCATGCCCGACCTTCGGACAAGTCAAAGGAGATAACCTCGAGGGCAACATCAAACTGATGATGGATAAAGTTAGGGAGATGGAGACACGCCCTTCAAACTGAGCATCATGGCAAGAGCTACGCTGGGCACGTCAACAATATTGAAGAGTATTCTGGAATCGAGCTATACACGTCGAATGAAGCACAATGAAGGTGGAGTTCATGGTGATGACCCCTTAGCTTCTCGCGTTCTCGACTCGGAAGGGTCAAGAGCACACAAGGTGTTGTTTTTAGGGGATATTATGTTGTACAAGGTAAATATTGATGACCCTACTATTATGTAGTTTTCTAACATCCAATGGTGCTCATCCATAGTGTAGGACTCTAATATATATAATTTTAATTCCTCACCCTAATGAACCCTATGGTATGTTAGATTTAGAAATTCTATAACATGATCGATTTGTAAACACCCTAATTTATTTGTACCATGGAGTTCAATATATGACTTGGCCTTTGTTATAATTAATGGTGTTATAATTTGAAGTTAATTTTCTTTAAATGGACCCTATTTTTTTGTCACATAGTTTTCTAAAATAGGGGAGTGACCCCTTTAGGGTTCTCGAAGCTTGCTTTGCTAAAATTAATATTGTAGAATTCAATTCTTCTCCCTATTGGTTTCTAGATTTGGGAGCTTCGCATCATGTATTTATTTTTTCTTATGTTCAAGCAAATAATGGTACCAGAATCACCAACACATGAACACATTATAACCATGATTGAGAATATTGCCATTAGGCTTCCCAATGGTGAAATACAACACATCAATCATGTTTCGTACTCTCCGGCATGCACTTTTTGTGTTGCTATCAGTTAGTTTTTTAACAAAGAAAGGCTTTTGCCCTAGAAACTTCATTGCATCATTAGAGATTGCAATGACAATGTTGTTGCAACAATTGGAAGGCAACTACACAATTATTGGGTGCTCCAAAGTGCTTGCTTGCTCATCAAATCATAGTTTTTTGTCCATGCATTGACACACGAGACCAGGCCACTATTACTATCAAGGTTTACGACGCATAATGCAATTAGCTAAATCAAAAGCCTCCCTAACTTAGTTTTAAGCAATCTCTCACATGAAACATGCTTGAAAGGCAACCAAAGAAGAGCAAAAATCCCAAATTCTAGAACCCGAAATACCACATGAGTTCTTGAACTCATTCATTGTGATGTTATAGGTACGTTTTGCATGAAGTCATTAGGTGGTGCTTGTTACTTCCTCACATTTATTGATGACTTTTCTAGGCACACCGCAAATTACTCCTTGAGTGGAAAACATGCCACTTTTGAGAAATTCTAGTCGTACCACCAAGTAGCTAAAAAAACTCATTATGTAGAAACTCCTCACACTCAGATCCGACAACGGAAGACAAGTCATATTGAGAGATTTTAACACCGACTACACCTCTCATGGCATTAGGTGCGAGTGGGCCTAACCAAGCACACCACACCAAAATGGTGTGGCCAAATGGTGCAACTAAGTGTTGTAGGATGTCATTTAATACACTTTGGGCGAGATCTTCCCGGAAGGTTGTAGGCGGAAGTTGTGAGAGTTGCATGCCTCATTTTTAACTGCCATTCTACCAAACACCAACCATGTAAATATGCTCACAAATGTTTTTATGGAATCAAGCCTAATATTCCCAACTTTGTGTTTTTTGAATCCATGTTTTTGTTGCAAATACCAATACCGGCCATGGAAAACTAAATGCTTGCTCCCACAAGTACCCTCACTTGAGCCTTGACCCTCATACCAAGGGTTTTTGGTGCTTCGACCCTATCACTAACTGGGCTATCCTTTCAAAAGATGTATGGTTTGTGGAATATTCTCCACATGTTGTCGTACTTTCAACACCAAACCAAACATCTGGTGTCTAGCTCTCAAGCATCCCGACATCTTCTCTAGATGCACCAGACACTTTGTTGTCAATCTAGTTGTTGCCAACCACCACTGAGACTCCACTACGCTCATCCATTGAAGAGCCAAACCTCTTGCCATCCTCGCCTCCATCGCCAATAGTCGATTCCAACCCACCACCAAGTTTTTGTTTCTCCTAATTCAAGCCCTTCCCTACTTGCCACCGCATTCCCAAGCCCACCTCTCCCATTGCTCACATATAAAAGGCACGTTGTTTTGCCAACACCACCACCCCTATTAGCCTTTGGTTCAATTTATGGCATGCCACCACATGATGTCCCTACTCCCACCGAGATCCCCTCCCGTGAACCTTGTGGATCCACATGCTCTCGCCATTCATTGCGCACCCATGACGACTACATCCACATCGACGCTTTCATTGGCTCAATATATAGAAGAAGGCACACAACCTCTTAGTTACAAACATGCAATCAAGGACCCTTGCTTTGCCAAAGCCATGGTAATTGAATATTCAACCATTCTTGCCACTGATACTTGGAGCATGGTACCCCAATCCCCATGCATTAAACCATCAAAACATGATGGGCTTATAAAGTCAAACCTGGTCTCAATGGTGAACCATCACAATATAAGGCCGTATTGTGGCACGAGGCTTTCATGAGGTCCATGGCATGGATTTTCAGGAGATTGTTTCCAAGTATCCTTTGGGAGTCTATTTGTAGTCATCATAGCCATTGTTGCTCACCATGGGTGGATTATTCATCATATGGATGTTACTACAACTTCGTTGAATGGCCACCTCAGGGAAGTTGTTTTTATGTTTCAACCGCTTGGGCACCGAACATCTTGTTTGTAAACTCCAGTGCTTGCTTTATGGGTTGCGTGCTTGGTATGAGAAAATCAACACTGACTCCACCAATGTGGGGTTCGAAAAACCTCTACCAATTCCAACATTTATTTCCAATGGCATCAAGGTCAAGTCCTCATTCTTATTCTTTACATCGACAACATGTACATTACAAGTTCATTTACACAAGGCATCCACAACCTGAAAGCTTAGCGTCGGACAGTTTACAAGGTATGTAGGTCTTATGCAAAAATTCCTTGGCATTGAGTTCCTACAAACAACCCAAGGTATGTTGCCTTATCAAACTGCCTATGTGTGATCACTCCTCACCGAGTATGATTTGCTCAATGCCACACCGTCCTTTGTTCCCTTATCTAAAACTCTCAAACATGGTAAAGAAATAGGGACCCTATCCATCAACCCATGGAAATACTAACACTTGTAGGCAAATTGAACTATTTATATCTATCAATATACCCCTTTCTATTAGACTATGACCTCTTGCAATCTTTTTTTTTTTTATGAATCTCAAGTTTATAGTCATATGATTCACATGTCACTTAAACTTTCTACTTCATTATAACACTGTTTTTTCCCTTGGGAACCGTATATAACAAAATATTAAACACCAAACTTCCTTCCGAGTCACATTGCATAGTATGTCTTAGAAACTCTTGCGACACTCTTAGATGGTTGATGAATTTTTGGCTCCCTTGAGGCATCAAGATTAAAAGGAGGCTCATCCCGATGGACACACCTTGACTCACCCGACTTCAACAACGACTCTTCATGCGACCCAACAAATTCGCAAAAGACGCTCAACTCCAACCAACACACGAGTGTTGTTACACTCCGCTAGAGCAAGAGTATAATTACCCACCACCACCACCACCACAACAACAACAACAACAACAACAACAACTGCAACTGCACCACTCCAAACAACTTCTTGGATGAGGATGTGTGAGCCAAATTATGTGCCCACATGTGCTGTTAAGCTTAAACCACAGTAGAAATTAGGATTTGGATATTTGTTGATTATTATAAAACATAAAAAGTGTGCGGTCTTGAGTGAAGTTATGGCTTTGACTTTGAGTTAGGGTGATGCCCTGTAAGGTTAGAAGGGTAAGGGGGAATTAATGGATTCACGGTCAAAGGATTGTTCACTTAGGCTTTAGAATAGGAAGGAAGGGTTATTAGCCGAATTGGGAGCTGGGAATGTTAGTTCAGAGCTTGGGATACTGTGACCTAGACAATCACGGGACTAAGGAGGATCGGCAGTTGGGAAAGGCGGAGCTGGGTGCTCGGAGGAGGTGTGCTCTCAGAGACGGCAAGAGAAGGGGGATTAGAGAGAAACAAGCGGCAGGGGCACCAACGCGGATGGGCAGCTAATCGCGAGGATGTGGATTCTGGTTCTTCGGGTCAGCAATGGCTAGATGGACGAAGAAGGTAGCCGGCATGGCTGCCGGAGGAGGAATGGCCAGAATGAGGGAGCAAGTGTGGCCGCCAGCCGATCTGAGTAAGTGCGGCATTGTAAGCTGGTAATGTGGGTGGCCGAAAGGGTAGAGCTACTGGGGGAATCGGCTCAGAGAGGAGGGTGAGGTTACTGAACTAATAATCTGGAAGGTTGCAATTCAGTCAAAATCTGTTGGAATGATCCTGAGCAGTTGTGAATTCGAGGAAAACACTGCCTCGGAAGGGTGGGCTTCCAGATGAGGACCAGACAAAGCTACCACAGTGAGCTAGCACTCAAAATTGATTCAAAACCCAAACAACACAAGGAATCACGGCAGGAGGGCGAGCCTGGGAGATTAGTCTGATCAGGACAGAGGGTGGCAACCTGCGGAGACGGTATGAAGGAGGCCAGCAAGCGTGCTGGACCAGGCTTGACGCCCCCTGAAGTGATCTTCTAAGCTGCCGACTGGGAGGAAGCCTCTTGACGGGCATTGACGGGCATGCACCGGTCACCAAACAACGTAGTTTCCTCGGCAGGGAGTCGAGACTGTAGTAAGGAAATTGAGTTGTTAGGGAAGGTCTGGGACCTGATTAAGTGAAGGGGAGGTAGCTGGGGCTCACGGAAGTAGGGTTAGGTAGTTAGAAGCTTGGGAGCTAGCATTGGTGAAGGAAATATGAGGAGACTCATGACCTTGGAAAAGGGAGTGAAGTTTGAATGTGAATGGTGTGATTATTTAGAGTGTGATGGGTGAGAGTAGGGATGAAGAAGCATTCTTCAATGTTTGTGTTAGTATTAATGAAATAAAATGCACATGTTGATGCGACCATTGGGGAATTGGGACAACAACAAGAGGCAAGAACGTGTTGGACTCGAATGTTAACCACAGGCTCTCACCCGGATTACGACGCATAAGGGTGGGGGTTTGTGGCTGACAGGATGTCACCTTAATTACTCCTCAATTTCTTGATAGGTCAGGGTTAGAATTCTTACAGTTGTCTATCTCCCACACTCTCGAGTCTCCACAGGACGTGCATGCTCACATCCTTTGTTTCAAATGTAATCGGCAGTTCAAGCAAGAGGGGGTGTTGGAAGTTGTTGCTCTTAACTTTAGGGTTAGTTGTTCCCAATGTTCACCAAAGATAAGGACACACGATCCCTGGCCTTTGACCAGTGCGTTCTGGGATCCTCCCGAGTACTTATATAGCTGTGGCTCCGATCGACCTCTGTTCATTAATCACTATGGCTACACTTTTATCTTAGTTGCACAAAGTCAACAATGTGTGATCGAGCAAAGGAGCTCAGCTCAACATGGTGGATTTGGTGACACAGCACAATTTCTCCAATAAATCATAACGTCTTAACACACAACTCTCTGTAGAAACACAGTTTCTTGCAGAAAAGCAACATACTGTAATGTTTCGTCAAATCCTACAACAAATGTATTTGACATTCGAACGAGATTGAGAGGTTAAAATGACATTCGACCGTGTAATTGAGCAAGCAAGCTGACCACCTCGACAGGGTGGAACGATGGATTTCATGTTCTGGTGGAGTTCAGTCAATGGACAAAATTCTTGACAAAGTTCTTCCCACAAGTGCTTAAAAAAGAAGCTTGAACAGATACTGTAAATTCAATGACCAAAAACTGCAAACCTTCACATCGTGACTATACCTTGCGGGCCTAGTCTTCCACCTTCTTCACTTCCTAGGTCACCGGTTGTTGGGTGCGGTGCTTGGATTCTATCATATAATTGCATTGGACAAAAAATGCGTTGTATAATACCATTTGATATCAATTTGTATTATACATAGCGTGCAAATGGAGTCACGACATGCCAAACACTTACAATACGAAGATTTGGTGCATTTCAGCTTGAATACGATCCCTAAACCCTGCCCACCCTGAGAGGGGTTAGTAGTTCTGCACCACTGTTATTATGCCCAGTGGGCATAATATCAAGGGTGGGTCGAACATGCATTTCAATCATGTTGATCCCATAAGGACCAACGTTTCTTCTCTCTCTCTCTCTCTCTCTCTCTCTCTCTCTCTCTGGAAGCTCGGGGGGTTCACTAGCGAAAATCGTAGAACAACGTGCGATAAAAAATAAGGTCTAATATATTCATTGTAGATAAATTTTATAAAACACTTACATATAATATAGGGGGTTTTAAAATAGTGAAAAAGGATTAGATGTAAAATACCATCACATATAAATAGTGAAAAAAGGTTACATGTAAAATACCCTCGGGGGGGGGGGGGTAGTCATTGGTTGGAGTAGCAATATACGTGTGAACAAATGATAGGGTATTTTAAAAACATGGGAGCAAAAAATTATAAATGGATTTACGAGTAATATAGGGTATCAAAAATGGCACTGGACATCTTTAAAGTACTATAGGGTATGGAATTATAGGTAATTTGGAATTATAAGTAATGCAAGCCATTTTTCTATTAACCCAGAGTAGAAATTTACATAATGATAGCATGTGAAAAAAATAAGAGAATTTAAAGTAATACCCCCCTATAAAATAGTGGTTGTTTGCACCTATATCCTTAACTTTTTAACACACTGCCCCCCCCCCCCGAGAAAATACCATCACATGTAAAATACCATCACACCTTTATTTTGAAAAATACCATACCTTATAATCTTTTCTACAAGGTAAAATAGCCCCCAATAAGTAGGTCCCGAACGCACGTGTATGCAAAATATAAGAGGGAGTGAACCCCCCAAGTCTAGAAGGCAGCCACCAAGTAGGTTAATCACCGCAACAATTACATGTTGGAGAAATGGGAAGGCGGTTGTGCACACACATAGAAGAGAGCAACCTCCTTCAAGAGGATAGACTATTCATTTGCACTATTGTAGTTACATGGCAACATTGATGTTGACTGCTTCGTTATTGAAGCAACGATGCCATGTGTCACATAACTATAGACTAGAGCTCGTTACAAACACTAGAACAAATCTTGTTCATTAGAACCATATGTTGTGACTTGTCCATTGTGATCATGGCAAGAAAATGCATAATAAATCGTTTTGGTTGTCAACATGACTTAGGTTTTTGGTTGCGATTTTTAGACATTTGGCAACCACAACCCTATGGTTGACAACCAACTGACTTATAATGCATTTCCTCACCATGAGTCACAATGGACAAGTTTTATGCTAGTGCAACACAAAACAATCTAAAATGCAACATGCATAATGTTGAACATACCATGGTACTACAACACCGCACTCACAAGTTTGCACTTGAGCCATGTCACTAGGGAAACACCACTTTCTCATGACGCGAATACCTTGTTTTTATGTTCTTTCCCTTTTTGCTAATTCTCTTTGAGATGGAAGAGGGGTACTACATGCATGTGTAACTTATGTGGTCACTCTTCTTGATTGGACACCTACATTCGTGTAGTATGGGTGTGGTATAAGGGATAAATTGTAGTTAAATATACCACCAAAAAGACATTTGTGTACGATGAGATGCGATTGCGTGCTCTTAATATAGACACAGTCAAGGTGCAATGGTTAACACAATTGAGATGGCCTATGTAATCCCTTAAAAAAACATTCAATTTACCCACTTATGACTTATGCATCTTGACTCCAAATTTGGAACTTGAAATGGCAATGTTGACGAGCACAAATGCTACCCATATGAGACGGTTCTTGAGTTGACCAACCATCAAAGTATATGTGGAATTGGGAGTGCCCACACTAGGACCACATAACTTACCTCATTATTGAATGAATCAAGTTTCTAATAATGTACACGGATCTTATTTGGATATTTATCCTAACCATACACCTATACATGAGTGGTGTGTGGTCAAGTCATATCTAAGAATGGACACCCAACAAGACATATGTTTAGAAGAGATTGGACTACACACTAAAAAATTATCAACCACTTTGGACTCAATAATGAACACAATCAGGGGGCACCTTGATACTCATCCAAGCAAATAACACACATGCATTTTTGATAATTATAAATAAATCAAAGGGGGTCCAATTTTCAACTCGATTTTTGTTGATGCTTCATCATAGATTTGCTAATGCCACAATAAAAAAATAAAAAAGTAAATCTTAAAATAAAAAGATGGATAGATAGAACAAAACTAACCGAATAACACCCACATACCTTAGTAAGGGACCCAACAAAATAGAAGGTGTACACCAGAGCCCAACATTTTCCTTTAAATTGCACCCATACCCAGACCATGCCCATCAGCAGCGACCTATGCCCACCCATGCCCACCCATGCCCACCCATAGCATGACATGTGCGCACCCATGCCCACCCATGCCCACACATAGCATGACATGTGCCCACCCATGCCCACCCATGCTATTCAAATTGCGCCCATGTATTCAAAAATTGTGTAATGTGTATTACCCGCCTACACCAAGTCTTGGTTGGATCGGACAAATAAAAGGTCGTTCACTATCGTTGGCTTCAGCCCGGAGCGCTTCTTGGTTAGCGTATTCCCTGCATCCGAGAAGTTTGACTCCGATTTGGAGTTGGATGCAGGGATGCACAAAATGGAACGCGTCACGTGCGACATGATGGGGAATGTGGGGGCCCCTTTCAACTTCCACCACAAGAGAATACTGAATTTAGCAGTGGTATCCCGATTCATTGGCAATGCTAAGCTCACCGCCCAATATCAAACCCATGCCCACCCATTATAATATCGAACCCATGCCCACCCATGAACAATAATATCGCAGCCATGCCCACCCAAAACCCATGGGCATGGGTATGGGCACCCAATGCAGGGCTCTGGTGTACACGTGGACACCTAAGCAGCTTGCCTATTCTTTGTCAACATAGTCTACCTTTCCCAAGGGATCCTCTGTGTGACCTTAAAAGTGTGAACTGCGGCCGTAGGGCCTACTCCAGTTTATGGCGGGAACACCAGAGTTTGAATATGCGAGGAAGTGGATTTTCGAACCGAGTCTCGGGAACGCGGATATCGAACACGTTCTCGTGAGTTCCCGTGGTTCCCTCGGCAGGTAGGTCCCGCGAACGGACTTGCATTATAAGCACTAGGGCTACTCAGCTCCTCTCACTTCCCATTCTACTCGTCTTCTCTAGCTTCCTCTGCTCTTCCAGCTCTTGGGCGATCTGTGCTAGTTTCCATTACTAGTGTTTTGTTGTTTGCGTTTGGGATCCGCTGTTGACAATGTTTGGACGCGGAGCTAAGGCCGGTGCTGCCAGGAAGAAATCAATGACGAAGTCGACGAAGGCTGGACTTCAGTTTCCAGTGAGCACGCTTGCTCGGTACTTGCTAGCGTGGTTATTTTTCTAAGTCTTCTTAAGTGTCATGATGATAGGATGTAATACCAGACGTTTAATGATCATACCATGTTCCTCCACTTCAAACTTCTCCACCTCTACGATAACTAGTAAAACAATAGACTTAAGACAAGATGGACGTTACATTCTATTCCATATGTAACTTTAGTATATGTAACTTTAGTATATGTGACTTTAGTATATGTGAAGTATCCCGTAACATACTTCCGGTAAATAATTTATTGTTTGACCTACAATAACTCTCAGTAGACAATGGTTTGAAAAGTAAAATTCAATTCTTTCAATTTTTGTAAAATTAAAGAGACAATATACTTGTAGGGCTTCTGTTAGCCATAAAAAAAAATCATCATCTAGTAAAACCTCCTTCTTTATCCACTTGGTGATGTATCCAAGAAAAATCTTCTTTTTGAGATGGTAACTTCTTCATCTCAGACTTAACTGACAGATATTCACTTTGGATTCTTCCTCAGCCAATCTTAAGCTCACGCCATAGATTCTTATTATTTATTTATTTATTTATTTTCCGTTACCTAAGTTCAGTCTTCCAAAAGGAATATATTGGATATAACAAATAAAAATCTACATGATAGTAGTGGTCCTAAGGAAGGAAGAAATCGCTCCATTCGCTTTCTTATATTTTCTATCAAAAGGATCCATTTAACCCGCCATTGTAGTTGATAATTCCTTTGCTACATATAAGTTTCTTATTCTTTATAGGAATAATCATGTAGTTGTAGCCCTCCATAGTCTCATTTCAGTCTCTTATCATCCACTTTCTTATTCTAGGATCTTATCCAACTCAAGCCATGGATTCTTCCATGTTACAACACTTAGTTGAATATAACAACAAGGAAAAGTCTCCTAGCCATCACTTCAACTTCTTACAACTATTGGATATCAATAACTATTATTTGGAATATGACTTGAGAAAGCCTTAGCTTCCTAAAAAATGACTATAGCCTTCTCACAAGCACTCTCTAGACTATAGTCTATGACCATCTTTCAAAAAAATTCACCCCTTTCTTAACAACTTATTCACTTTCTTTCTTGCTCCTATTTTCCATAGTTTCTTGCAAGTTGTATTTCTTTCAGGTAACATCATTCTTCACTTAGAAGGAGGTCCTAACTAATGTTCTTCAACACCTTTTTGAAAATTTCCTTTAATTTTTTTCAATTATTTTACAAATGGCCCTCATATCAATTATATTACAAATGGCTTTAAAATGATTTTATAAATATATTCAAGAAATTTGAAATCAGGTGTCTTGATGATGAGGTGACTAATATCAATATTTTGGTACTATTAACTTTCTCTTAAAATTTCCTTTGTTTTTTCAAATTGTTTACAAATTCCCCTACCCTTCCCAGGGATTTCAAATTTTTTTTACAAATCTTCAAAATATTGAAAGTACACACCTTGGTAACAAGGTACTAATATCAAAATTTGGTTACTCTTAACTTTGTTTGAAAATTTTCTTTATCTTTCTCAAATTGTTTACAAAGGGCTTTCATGGTGATTTTGAAAACTCTTCAAAAACTTAGAATTAGTCACATATGTGCTAAAATGAGCAATATCAACATTAGGTACTCTTAAGCTTCTATGAAAAATTCCTTTATTTCCCTCGAATTGTTTACAAATGGTCCTCACAACGCTTCCCATGGCTTCAAAGAGGATTTTACAAATCTTCAAGAAATTAAAACTAAGCACTTCTATGCCGTGGTGACTAATATCAAAATTTGGGTAATCATTATTCTCTCTAAAAACATCCTTTATTTTTCGTAGGATTTCAAAAGCAATTTCAGACATCTTCAAGAATTTGGAACTAGGCACCTCAATGCTGAGATGATTGAAATCCAAATTTGGGCAATATTTAATTTTCTCTATGATTTCCTTTATTTTTCTCAAATTGTTTACAAATGGCCTGTGTACCACTTCATAGAATCTTGTTTTCTTTTAATTAAAAATATTCAAGAAATTGAGATTAGGCATCTATGTGTTGAGGTGAGGAATATCAAAATTTGAGCACTCTTAACTTTCTCGTAAAACATTCTTTATTTTTCTCACATTGTTTACAAATTGCCTTGTGCGCTTCTTAGGGATTTAAAAATAATTTTACAAATATTTAAAGAATTGAAATCAGGCCCCACAGTGCCAAAGTGACTAACATCAAAATCTGGTAATCTTAAGTTTCCTCTAAAAAATCCTTATTTTTTTCTAAAATTGTTTACAAATGGCTCTCATATTGCTTCTAAGGGCTTTAATAAAAAAATTACAAATTTTCAAGAAATTGAATTAGGCACCATGTTGAGGTAAGTAATATCAAAATTTGAGTACCCTTAAGTTTCTATGAAATTTTCCTTTCTTTTTCTCAATTTGTTCACAAAATGGCCTTCATTCATGGGTAGGTCACTTAGTGCATTTTAAAAACGACGTGCGGCATAATATAGAGAGGATTAAAATCATTTGAAATAAAAATTATAAAGGAATTCCAAATAATGAAGGGGCCATTAAATGTAGACAATCCCATTATAAGTAAGTTAGATGGACATAAAATGTGGGCCATTATTTTTTTGTAAAATTAATATAGGGGTTGAAGATAAGGATCCTAGAAGGTATGTTTAGTATGTTTGCTATGGTCTCCTATGTGTTTTCTTCATAACTTTGTTTGCAATGATATTATTGTTTGCACCCTTCTTTGTTTCCATGGTTTCCCTTAACACTCGTCAATGCGTTAGGAAGTAGATTAGCTTTTATTACTTAAAAAGAATATAGAGTACAAAAAATTGCAGTGACTTGGACAATATAAGTAATGGAAGGGTGCAAACAAATGGGCCATTTTTGAAATTTAAGTAATTATAGGGAGGCTTTAATTCAGCCCTTGAAGGTAAATAGCCCCAAAACAAAAAACCCCCAGCCGCACGTGGTGCACAAAAATGCCTTAGAGTGACCTACCCGTGCCTTCATTCCACTTCCCAAAGCTTTAGAAAATGATTTTACAAATCTTTGATAAATTGAAATTAGTTATCTCAATGGCAAGGTGACTAGTGTCAATATTTGGGTACTCTTATTTTTCTCTAACATTTTGTATATTTTTCTAGAATTGTTTACATATGTCTCTCACAATGCTTCATAGGGCTTTCAAAGAGATTTTGAAAACCCTCCAAAAATTTGAAATTAGTCATTTCTGTCCCAGAGGTGACTAATAATAACATTTGGATACTCCTAAGTTTCTCTCACAATTTTCGTTAAATTTCTCAAATTGTTTGGAATTGGCCCTTGCAATGTTGCCCAGGGCTTTCAAAGTGAACTTGAAAACTCTCCAAAAATTTGAAATGAGTCATCTCGGTGCCAATACAACTAATATCAACATTTGGGTACCTTTGAGTTTTTTTTTCTTTCTCAATTTCCTTTATTTTTCTCAACTTGTTTACAAATGACCCTTGCAACACATCCCAATGTTTTGAAAATGATTTTGAAAACTTTGCAAAAGTTTGAAATTAGTTGTTTCGACTACAAATGACCTTGGTAAGAATTCCCAAGGCTTTTGAAGTTATCTTGAAAAATCTCCAAAAAATTAAAATTTGTGTGCTCGGTGCCAAGTTTACAAAATATCAACATTTGAATAACCTTCAAGATAGTTAAAAAAAAACTTAGTTTCCTCAAATGCTTTGTAAATGATGTTGTCAACACTTCACTGCGGACTCTTATGGCAAGAAGTTGTGTTTTACTAAGTAATTAGTCAAAGGTAGAATTAGGTTGTTTTTGAGGAGGCAATCACAACTATCGATGAAGGAAAAAAATTGGGAAGGATAAATAAAAGAGCAGTGCTTGTAACACTTAGGATGACCGCACATGAAGTTGTGCTGAGCAATACAAAGCAATCATGGTGAACTTTTGCGGTGTATGACCTTGCTAATGAAAGCAATAGTGTTGGTCCTTAGAATATTATTATTTGGGTTTGAAGGGATTCCTAACTTGTTTCTGGTTGTAATAAGGCTTGTCAAAGCAATTGATTCCAAGAATTCTTGGAGAGTCGAGACTTATGTATTGTCTTACATTCAATTTTTCTAATAATAGGAAGTATCTATCACATTAGTGTGAAGAGTTAAGAGAACTAAGTTGGTCAACCCTCAATATCACTACCAGTCATATATAGACTAAATTAGAAAACTAGAAGTAAATATGGAAGATCAATCACATGTTGAAGGGTTATAACGTTGTTGGTATAAGAGGGTGTAAATCAAAAGACATATTATATAACTAGTACAAAGAAATGGTTGTGAGCAGGTCAAATTATAAGGTCATACAACTATGAATCTTAACCAATATCGAGGGGTGAGCAATTTTGGTACGACCTTCAAGAATAATATCGTTGGTAACATGGTAAGAATAAGGCTTAGGCAGTAGGGTAATGTAGACTAGAAGGGGTGCTTTAACATGGGTACTAGAGAATTCCGATAGGGCTACTAATTTCAATTCATTTCTCAAACCTACATGAATTCCAAAAATATAGTCTAGAACATGTTGGATACTCATAACATTATTCAGTTGCATGATTGTTACATTCTATATTTAGCATATGACATGGGCCTTCACTATCTTACCTTCATGGGAAGAATTTAGAAAATTAGAAGAAACTCACACCAGTACAGAGAATGGATAGTGCTACTATGAATAATATTGGGATGAATAATGATTCTTGCACATAGTGCTAAGAGTATACCACTCAAATTTCCAACTTCACCTTGAATGTACGAATAATAAACAAATATTCTTACTTTATTATGGGGGCCCATGGAATATAAATGACATATTTCATGGTCATAGAACCGACTCACATGGCTAAGTAATGCTATGTTTGGAATGTGCTTGCATTTCATCTTAAGAATTTGAATATTAGATCTAGCAACAATGTTAAAAATTGTCTCCAAACTCTCATTCCAAGCTTGTGGTTGTTGATTTTAAAAGTAAAGCAAAGCACTCATTAGGTTGATTACATTATGTGTGAACTCCACACTCATACTATCATAAACAAAGATGTTGTTATTTACGCTAGAATACCACAGTTAAAGGATACCAGTGGGTGTATTTCCAAATATTTTGCCAACCTCACCACTCACAAGTTACTGCTCATCGCTCATCGCTCATCGCTTACAACTCACATGTTCCCACTCCCATGTCCAAAGAGACACACTTTCCTTATCGTCTCAATCACTAAGAATGAATAAATTTACGGTACATTCCCAAGACCATGATCATACAACTTAATTCTCAAACATGCATTTGTGTGTCATGTAGTCTATTGGAACTCCAAAACAAACCTAGTTTGATCTCATGTAATCATATGTGGCATTTATAACACCGAAGCCATTACTACAAAAGCCTAATCTTATTGTTCAATCAAGAAGTTCGTCGTAGCTCTATAAGTTGTACTAGCCATCAGAATTGGCATTTAAAGATTTTGCTTGGGCCATGGCAGAATACACTAAGGGTTGTTTTACACCTAGAGACCGGGCCAATTCCCCTTGAGGCCGATTGCATGAAATTTCAGCCCCTTTTGGGTTGGAGGCCGGCCTCAACTACACATTATAATAAGATTATAATGGGGGCCAATTTTCCCATATGTAAAGGCCTTAGGGCCAAGAAGCTAGGCCGATTCAATAAATCTAGCATAATCCAACGGATCTAGCATAATTTAGCATAGAGCCATTCATGTTTCCACATAATCCAATGGATTTAGTTCGCTAAAGAAATCACATTTTTTTTTTTTTTTTTTAAATATTGAAATTTGACATTGGCCCCAAGGCCAAGAATTGGCCTTCCATTTTGGGTGCACCCAATTCAATGAGCTCGGGCTGTGTCATACCATGCATTTTTTGATTAAAAATTTCATACCACCAAATCGGCCCGACCTCTAGGTGTAAAGGGATTGGGGCCGATTTCAGCCTTTTGGCCAATCACAAGTGAGGATTTCAAACCTCTTACACAACGAATTGGCATGGCCTCCAGATGTAAAGCGGCCCTAACTACGAGAGGGCTTCAGTGTAAGCCCTACCATATGATGCCCCACTAGGACGTAAACTTCTGAAGTTATGCTGAAGTCTCTCATGGTGGGACTGCAACAAGAGTGTGTGGTGTCGTGTAAATAGCGATCGTGTGTCACTGCAGCTCGAGTACCAACCACCACTAACAAACAACACTAAAACATAGCAAAGTCACACATAAACAACACACCTCGACAGAGAAGGAAGAGAGTAGAACACTCACAATAGCTCTAAATCTCTTCAAATGTACACAAATTAGTCAAGCTATCTCTCACTCCACCGAGGGAGAATCCAAGAGTGTAAGTAGGGGAAGAAGAACTCAAGATTTATTGCAAAATCATGCAATCTACACCTCACACAAGCTCTCTCCACACACTAACTCACAAGACTTGACTTGGCAAGAATGCCAAGCCAAGGAGGAGGCTCCTCACTTAGGAGCCTTCCTCTCCACATCTAGATTCATCCATCCAAATCTAGATGGATGAAACCCAACGGATAAGGTGCGGCCTTCGACGCCGCATACCGTGACAGCTGTCGTGTAAATAGCGATCGTGTGTCACTGCAGCTCGAGTACCAACCACCACTAACAAACAACACTAAAACATAGCAAAGTCACACATAAACAACACACCTCGACATGCCCCCCCTCAGCTGACTATGGAGTCCCGCCAAGCAGCTAGGACCAATGCCAATCTAAAGGGCATGGATCATGAAAGATTGCTCCGCAACTAACTAGTGTGGTAAACGTTATTCCAAGGAACTGTAGGCTGGGTGCAAGGTGAGCCCCATCCTTAATCGCCTCTGATGTTTGGCCATCAGATCCCAAAGAATTAAATCCACCGCCTCATGATAATTGCGTCTCTAAGCCATAACTCCTCATTTTCCATTTGGGCAGGCACAAGATGATGAAAATCACACAGGATCATTGAGTACGATTGGTGGAAGCACCAACTCCCGAAGATCCTCGACAGTGAGGACAACTCCACTGTCCAGATGGTAGAGAAGTCAAGGGTGGCCGCAAGCATGCCATGTGCCAACCGCGTTGACACTGATCACACAAGAGCATAGTAGCCGCTCCCTTCTTCTCTCCACACACAAAACATGGAAGACCCTCTGGTACGACGGCCAGTTCAGGATGAACTGTACCCTCAATAGGTAGATGACATGGGGCACAATTTTTGGAATGCTCGCGACATTCCCTGCCATCCTTGCCTTCCAACAACAACAAACCACTTGGCAACACCTCCTTCACCCGAAGGATAGTGCGCCCCGCCCTGACATCCAATGTCGTAGGCGCCTCACGTTGAAGATAAACATAATCCCCTTGCCGAAATCTCCGCAACTGAGGCCGGTAAGCACCACTACGAATGCGTGCATAACGCAATGTGTCACGGTGCTGAGCAATGGACAAATTCTCCATGGCCATAGGCATGGCCCTCTGGAAGAATTGAGCCCGCTCCTGCAAACACTCTGCCCAAAGGTCTGGGTCATCCAAGTTCACAACAGGAGCTAGTTTTTCCCGAATAGAACTCGGGAGTATAGGCTCACGTCCATACAATAATTGATACGGGCTGTAGGATGCCAAAGAGGCCTGCCTACTAAATCGATAGCCCATAGCAATCCATGGCAACATAAGGTCCCAATCCCGGTGGCTTCCCCGAAGTAATCCATACTTCCTCAAGCCACGCTTGGTTGTCTGAACAACCCGTTCAGCCAAGCCATCTGCCTCCGGATGATCCCGAGAGGTGGTGCGGTGATCTATGAGAGCCTTAGTGCACAACTCCTCAAAAGCACCAAGGAACTCCCTCCCTTGGTCCGTCAACACCTCAGCTGGTGCTCCAAAACGTGCTAACACACGATCCAAAAAGGCGGCCGCGGCCAACTCTGCAGAGTTCTGGGGTAGAGCAACAAGCTCAATCCACTTGCTAAAATGCTCCACCATCACCAAAACGTACTTTGCTCCACGTGGTGTAACCACCAACGGCCCTGCAAAGTCCAGCGACCAACGGTAGCCTAATCCCATGATAGGTAAGGGCTGTAACTGAGGCGATAAGGTGTTAAAGCTAGACCTGACCCGGTCACAAACTTCACACCTCCCGACATATGCAGCCACCTGCTGATACATGCCAGTCCACCAATATTGGCCACGCAACATCGAATGTGTCCTGCGTATGCCAAAATGGCCAAGTTCCTCGTGCACTTGTCGCACCAAGGAGGCCCTCTGATCCGGCCTAGGAACAATACGCCTTGTCCCATCCGGCCACAATCGAAATAACAAACCGTTCTCCCAACGGAACCTTGTTATTCGATGTCCAATCCTATCCCTTTCCATTGCCGAAATAGACAAAGGAAAGGTACCCTGTTGAAGCTTATGCAATACAGGAAGATCCTCCCATATATCCGCAATAGCTTGAGGCCGTTCAGTCTCATCATCCGAGCCCTGTATCGGAATCTCAACAGATGCACCAGAAAATAAAGTGAGGTAGGCAGCCGCGTGCCAACCTGGAACCGCCTCTCGATCACAATCTCCATGCCACCTGGCCCCGGTCAAGTCCTCATCCGAAGGATTTGGATTGCGTGAGAGTCCATCTGCATCCATGTTGGTAATCCCAGCACGGTGTACCACCTCAAAGTCATACTCCTGGAGCAACAAAGCCCACCTGGCAAGCTTGCCAGTAAGCTTATCCGACTCCATGAGCCACCGTAACGGCTGATGGTCAGTCACCAAAGTAAAGTGTTGACCATAAAGATATGGCCGGAAATGGGCAATAGCCCACACCGCCGCCAATGCTTCTCCCTCATAGGACAAATAATTGGCCTCCGCCGTGTTGTTGCTTCGCGACGCGTAAGCAACAACATACTCCCGGCCAACGTCATCTTTCTGAGTAAGAACTGCTCCCAAACCCAATGAACTCCAATCTGTATGCAACTGGAAAGATTTGGAGACATCTGGACGTCGAAGCACTGGAGCCGTACCCAGTTTCTGCTTCAATGTCTCAAACGCCTGTTGTTGCTCACGACCCCAAGTCCACGGTTGGTCCTTGCTCGTGAGAATGGTGAGAGGCTTGGCGATCAAGCTAAAGTTCTTGACGAATCGCCGATAGTAATTCGCCAAGCCCAAGAAAGCACGAAGTCTCGGCACATCAACCGGTGCCGGAATCTTCTGCAAGGCGTCCACCTTAGCTTGTTGTACCCCAAGACCTCCTGGAACAATCATATGCCCCAGATATGCCAACCGGTCATGGAAAAACTTGCACTTGCCGTGGTGCAAGCGCAGTTCCCACCGCTGCAACCGTTCAAAAACGGCTTGCAAATGCCTCACATGCTCCTGTGGTGTTGTGCTGAAGATGATCACATCGTCTATGTAACACCGAGCAAAGGGCAAGCCAGAGAGAACCTGATCCATCACCCGTTGAAACTCAGCGGGTGCATTCTTCAGGCCAAATGGAAGAAACTTCCAATGATAAAGTTGATCTTTCCCATTTTGATCAACTCCCCAAAATGCGGTTTTCACCCGATCTCCCGTAAGTAATGGAAGTTGGTGATATCCGGATCTCAAGTCCAATGTGCTAAAGACCCGAGAAAATCCGATGGCATCGAACAATTCCTCCGGGATCGGCATGGGATACCGATCCGACTTGGTCTTCCGATTAACTGGACGGTAATCCCCACACATCCGCTTCTCCGTCCAATTGCCAAAGATATCCTTCTTCGATGGCATAACCGTAGCACAAGCATACTCCCCGTTGGAAAGTTCGATTAGCCCTGCTGCCAAGAGCTCTCGGCAACGAGCCTGAACGCCAATCCGCTCGGAAACACTGAGCCTGTAAGGTCTCCGAAAAATGGGATGGTCGTCCTCCAACTGAATGTGGATGGGTTTTCCTTTATAACCTTCAAGATCTTGAAGGCTAAAAGCAAAACATCTACGGTACGAGCGAATAAATGCCCGTACCTTCCGTGCCTCAGCACCAGTGAGACGAGGGCCTAATTCAAGTGGCCAATCATCAAACTCTGTGGTCTCCCTTTCCACTAGAAGAGAGCCACCTGGTGCTGGCACGGACTCTAATTGCTAATGAGAGGAGGGGGCATTAACTATGCCCCCAGTCTCGGTGCTAGCACTAGAGTCTGACAGTTCTTCATCACCACCAATATGTGATGATGAAGCCACCACCGGAGGCGAAGAAACCGAAGCGGTGTAAACATGTTGAGCTCGAAGCTCCTCCATCACATGCTGCTTGAATTGAAAAATTCGTTCAACTTCTCCAACCATGGCGTGAATTCCCTCCTCCATGGGTGTGGACCGCTGTGCCCCCTGACCAGATTCCTCTGCCCCCAGAGACAACCACTGGTCACCACGATGCCTTTGCAATGAAAGGCATAAAGCAACAGTCCACACCATGGTATGAAGATCCATAGCTTGGCCCAACACGAAGCGTCGTTGGCCCTCAGAAAGGCCGGGAGCTGCGGTGGTGCCAGTGCGGAATCCCATGGCACGCTCCCGTTCGTCAGCCAATGGTTCGGTGTGGGTTTTGGTGTGAACATCCCACACCATACCCGGCCCCCTATCGCGAAAAGCGAATGATTGTGGAAACGTCATAAATGTGGGAAATGCCCGCCGCGGTGCCCCGATTTTGTTGACCAATGCCAACGGGGGTAAATCATCTCGAACAACCGGCAAAGAAGTCCGGTTTGGCTCCAAGATGTCATCCACCTTTTGATCCAAAGGTGGAGACACTGCAGAAAATGCTGCAGCTAAAATAGATGACGGTGCGAGGTTGGTCCAAATCCACCGAGGCCGGTGGGCATAAGAACCAATGCTCGCGGCATCCACAAAAATGGGATCTCCAAGGTGTTGACGAACATAATAATCGCCTTTCAACACCTTGTCCCGAGAGTCTCCCAACAATGGTACATTCTCGAAGATATACCCTGGCGGGGTATGTTGGTGGGAAAACCACCACTGTATGAGGCGGATGAGGTCCCAAAATAAATTAGACCTGGGATCCTCTAGACCTCGGCCGGCTCCAGCACGTGAATGGCCCTGGCATGGCCATCCCGCAATCACCATATCCACCGGACCTAAGTGTCGTAAATCGGCCTCACTGATGAGTGTCACATCACGAGGGAGACGTGAAAAACACCCACAAATGGCAGTTGGAGATAACTGCTGGGGGTACAATACCATCAATTGGTGAAGATGGTGACGAGCCACACAGGTGGACACTTGAGAGTTGTCCACATAGACATACCGTCTAACCGTGAGGCCAGCCTCCAATACGGCCGCTAAGCCTGTGCCGATGCCCCCAAACAGTTCCACCAAAGTAATTCCCGCGTCTGGCGGCTGCCATAAAATGGGATGTGCCAATGCCGAGAGGACACCCGGCATAACCGGTGTTCTAGGAGTGAGAGAGTGAACAATATCCTCGCACCTCCGAAATAGCTCGGCGGAATCACGCCAAGGACGAAGGGAATCCTTGGGATGGCGCACCAATGCATTCTTAGGTGTCATATCCCGTTGATCGTCTGTACTCCCCATGAATGCCAATGACTCCTCCAACAATGCGGAACCATAAGGCAATGTGTCCACCATAGCACCACATCCAAAAACCATAGATAATGGTGCTATGGTCACGGCCGCCACGAAAGCAACGGGAATAAGTTCCCTGCGGCCATCCCCAGCCGACCAACCTGGTCGGATCCACGCCTCCTCGGTCCAGTTGTCCAAACCAAAACCAAGAGGGTAAAGTGCTTGCTGACCAACTAAAATGTCATAGTTGGTCGCATCCGTCACCGCACACCTAAGAAGAAGAGGTGCGGGTGAATCTCCAGGCTTCACTCGGAAGCTAAGCTGTAATGGCTCTCGAGTATAACCCATGGCTCGCTCCACGTGACCAATGGATGTGACAATGGTGAATGGACAGGGAGCCAAATCCTCGGCCGTCAACCTCAACTTTTGGGCAAGCCTCTTGCCGATCATAACTGGCTGTGCCCCTGAATCCATCATCACACAACGGGGAGCAACCCGAGTAGCGTTGCTCCCAGTACGACTGACCACCAAAATTCCGGTATCATTCACCATACGCACAACGCCGGGTCGAATGCCGCGGCGTTCGCGGACAAGTCTAGCAGCGACATCAGACAGATAGGCTGCACCCGCGGATACTGGGTAGTCATAAGACGTGGTCGGTGCCTTGTCATCTGAGGCGTGTGCGTCAAAAGACGCAATGGTCTCTGCCGCAAGTCTCGCTCGCCATTTGGCCACATCCTCAGGATCTTCGGAAGCAGGAATGTCCGTAGTGGCTTGAGCCACGGTCAGAGAAGGTAAGGATGCCTTCCCTTCCAAAATCCTACCTGCTAAGTGAAAAATCTTAGCAGGTTGGAACTCTGGCGATGACCACTCCATGGCCGTGAACAAAGGTGTGTGCAACACCTTGGATGCCAACGTGTGCGCCACATCGGTCGTTAAATGTGAAACCTCATCGTTCGGATGACGATCACTGACAGATTGGACGGCATCGGCCAATCCAAAAGATAATGGTAGTCGTGCCTGACCAATTTGGTCCGCGGGCGCATTGTCCCGAGCTCGCGAGGTTGCCACATATTCATTTGTGGTCGAAGGTATAGATTGTGACACGGCTTGAGCACGTGTCACGGCCGCGGAACTCACCACCTCGCCCGAGGCTCCGAACATATAGTAATCCGGAGTGGAAGAACTAGCCTGAGCTCCGGAGGAAGACGGTGAGGCCAAGATTTGGCCGGATGACGCCAAGCTTTTGAACATCTCCTCCATGGCTCCAATCTTCGCCTCCAACGTCTTCTCCCGGTCGGAAGAAGGACGTTTCTCAGGATGGAGAACAAAGCAGTTCTCTACTGCGTGATTGTTCCGCCCACAATGAGAACACTTCAACTGCTTGGGTAACTGATTACCCGTCGTCCCCTTCGCCGAGCCCTTAGCGGGAACAAATGGTTTCCGCTTCGGAGTAGTGACGGTCTGGGCTTGCCTTTGCTTCGAAGGGCAGTCCTTCTTAGCATGGCCGGCCTGCCCACAAGACCAACAATACATGGTCTTGTCTACCTCGGCCTCCGCCAATCCTGCAGCCGCAACCGGAACTCTTCGGGATTTGCTAGAATCTACTAGCAGAGACACCAAATCAGTGGCATCGTGTTGACACAACGCACGATCACACTGCTCCACAATGGCGAATGCCTCTGCGAGTGTCGCCCGACCACCATAATCCATGATGATCTTGGGCAGCGCCAAGTCAAGGAGGCGTTTGTCAATCTTGGACAAAAACACCTTTACCAACTGGCTCTCGGCGAAAACACCTCCAGATTCCCTCGCCAACCTCGTGTACATGGTACGAGGTGTGTCATCTTTCTCCCGTCGAAAGTCCTGTATACGCTGCATTTGATCGCGGCGGAAGCCTCCATATTCCTTCTCCAAATGGAGTTGGAATTCATGTAGAGGATTAAAACCCGACGGAGCTCCTAAAGAAGCTAATGCCGCCTGGGTAGCCTGGGCATAACGTAACAGTGGAAGAATGGGGCTCGAGGTACTCGCCGCTGCGGGAGCTTGGCCCTGAGCCGTGGGATTGATAGGAAAAGCTCCCTCTTCTAGCCTGCAGCCTGGATGGTCTGGCTTGCTGTCTGCTTGCCCTGGCCTGCAGTCTGCCGCTCTGGCCTACTGCCGCCGCGAGCCGCAGACAGTCGCCGCGAGCCACTGGGCACGGCAGCAGGTTTGCCAGCAGCAACTATACCAGGGACAACAGCAGTAGCAGGGACAGCAGCAGCAGCGACAACAAGTATTTGTTTTTATTTTTATTTTATTTTTCAAAACTTGATCCCTTTTTGAGGATCAAGAATGTCCCCACAACTTTCACTTCACAAATTCATGCTTGTGGGCAACTCATGGCAAGAAATTCCGTGTAGTATTTAGAGATTTCTCACCACAATTCACAATGATGTGTAAACTCCACAAGCACACATTTTTCTTCTTGTTGCTCCGCTAATCCGCGATGTTTGTCGTTCTCCACTCCACAATCCCGCCACCACTTGTCCTCACACTCTTGCTTGAATGTTGTAGCTCAAGATTTGAAGAAAAGAGAAGGAATCAAGCATTCTTGCCAAGTGAGAAGGAAGAGAATAGAACACTCACAATAGCTCTAAATCTCTTCAAATGTACACAAATTAGTCAAGCTATCTCTCACTCCACCAAGGGAGAATCCAAGAGTGTAAGTAGGGGAAGAAGAACTCAAGATTTATTGCAAAATCATGCAATCTACACCTCACACAAGCTCTCTCCACACACTAACTCACAAGACTTGACTTGGCAAGAATGCCAAGCCAAGGAGGAGGCTCCTCACTTAGGAGCCTTCCTCTCCACATCTAGATTCATCCATCCAAATCTAGATGGATGAAACCCAACGGATAAGGTGCGGCCTTCGACGCCGCATACCGTGACAGTGGGCATGCATTCCGTCACCAAGTTTGTCTGAATCAACAATTGTTGATCTTAATTCTTTTCCTCAAAAGAAGGGTTGTTGAATTGCATTTGCAAGCCTGGATCTCTTTTCACCTAAGGTGGAAATACCATAACCCGTGAAAATAAGATGATTCGCATTGAAGATCTGGTCTAACAATCATGAGATCATTTTCCAAGATAGACGAGACGATTTCAGGAAGAATGCAAGTTGTTTCATAATTTTCTGCTTTATACCAAAAATGCTACAATTTTTCAAAGTGGAAAGTTGTCCAACCCCCTACTTGTTCACTACATTCTCCCTACACCGAACACGGTACTCGGCATTTCCATACATAACATCGTCTAAATCGGTTACCTCATGAGTACATTAACACTTGACTCCCATTGGCTACACTAAGTGTACACGCATTGAAGTTGCCGCTGAGGCATGAATCGGTTTTAGAAGTGGCACTTCACCATTATGACGGCGGTCTAGTGCACGGCTAGAGGGTGGTTAACGTGTTATGGTATTTCTACCTTGTTGCTTGTCTGCAAATCTGAAGCTACATCGCGATTAATCATGCCTTTGTAACTGGTTGAATTCAATCCCTCCGCAACTAATCTATCCCCATCATCAAGGGCTGAAAGTGCTTGATCAACCTTTTATGTAGCTAGATTCTCGAGGAGATCACTAGCAAAAATCGTGTAAACAACATGCAATAAAAAATAGGGTCTAATATATTCATTGTAGATAAATTTGACAAAAAAATGTACAAATAATATAGGGAGTTTAAAAATAATGGAACATGTTTACATGGAAAACTCCATCACATATAATAACCTCTTTTATTTAGTCAGTATATGTAAAATAACGTGGAAATAATTACTAGGGGAGGTGGATTTAGGGTAGGGTCTGTGCTTGTGGATGAAAAGAGGTAATTTTTTGTTGAAAACGCTTGGATGGATGACTTTGCAGGTTGGATGCTTGAACGTTACTGAACCAACGTATCCAATGTGGAGTTAATGTTCTCTACCTACGTGCTAGGAGGGAAAATTTCAATGCGTTGTTTGAATTGCAATCTTCTTTCCGATTTCCATTGCCAATATAAGTAAAATAAAATATTTAAAATTAATTCCACCCCAAAATCATATTTATTGATAGGGTATACTATAATACAAGTATTCACCTTTATTTTGAAAAATATCATACCTTATAATCTTTTCTGCAAGATAAATACCCCCACCCCCCGGCGATAAATAAGTCATGATCGCACTTGTATGCATTAATATAAGAGGGAGTAACCTCCCCGAGGCTAGATTATGTCGGGTAATAACCGGACCAACTTCACAACCTCTGTAGGTTCTAGATCATTATGAGGAAGATCCTTGTCTTGCGTGTCTACCTTAGATGTGTTGCTTGTAGAATTTGGAGCACCACTTTCTGCTAGCCTACACTCTAGAGTTGCTTGAGACGATAGAAGATTCCTCATGGCAAAGTAACTCCCTTTCAAGATCAGATATTTCTTGTGAAGCTATGTTGGACATAACATATCGAATTTAGGAAAGAATACAAAAGCCAAAAAAAAACCTTAGTACAACACGAGACTACTGAATACCAAGATTCTTCCTCATAATGAACATGACTACGCCATAAGGTAGTTTCTTATTGAGCCCTTAACTCTGAAAATGATTGTTAGGTGCCTTCATTTTCAAGACACTATTCCAAGTAATCCATTGCCCACATTGGTCCAATGCGGTAAACAACCTCACCAACAAGGCTAGCACTAGACTCAACTGCCAAAAACAAACTTCCACTGGTCATTGACTCAAATTTGAATAGAGATTTCCAAATAGCAAGCACGAAAAATGTCTTAAGAGGCATTGAAGTATTCTTCACGCCTTTGCCTTATCAATGCATGCCCTTGAAATTAGGCAAGGGTGTTCAAAGGAGCATTTCACAAAGTAGGAGGCTAAAACACATAAGAAAAAACAATAGTAGCAACAATTGCAATTTGGAATAATTGCATAACCATAATCAGTGCTAAGGTCGCGTATACTGAAGACTAACATGGTGATTCAAGATCACATTAGGTTTTGACTTTGCCATCACTCTAAGGTAGCTTGTTTTCCAATCCCACATATGCTCTCATACAAGCAATAAGAAGGGAAGGTAATGAACCTAATGAATGCAGTATAATAATTGGCATAACCATTTTTTTGCATCTCCTAGGCACATGACTTATTGACATCCTCGCACAATATTCTTACAGCCTGCGAAAGATACCAATCAATTCTAAGAGTATCGAGATATTGAATTGCAATTTGGAGCTACTAGTGAAGATCAACACTTTTATCACCTAGTTCCACTCCATGCCATAAAGTTTTCATGTATATGTCAACAACTTTGACTACCCCATGAAAAGTTTTTCAAACATGTCAACATTCCAAATCATTCCTCCACGTGTTTCGAAGTTGAACAGTTTCAACAATCAAGTTCCTCCAAGGTTATGAAGTTGCTCAATGCGGAGGGAAACACTTCCAACGCCTCACACTCCCACATGTGAACTTTTTTCAAACATGTCAACGTTCCAAATCCTTCGGGCATGTATTTCAAACCACGACATAGATAAAACCAGAGCTCCTCCAAGGCTATCAGGTTGCAGAATCCGGATGGAAACACTTCCAACACGTCACACTCCCACATGCAAAGTTTTTTTCAAACATGTGAACGTTCCTAATACTTCGGGCACGTGTTTCAAAGCTCGATATTCGCAAAAGCTGAGTTCCTCCAAGGCTATGAGGTTGTTCAATCCGGAGGGAAACACTTCCAACGCCTCAAACCCCGACATGTAAAGTTCTTTCAAACATGTCAATGTTCCAAATCCTTTGGACACGTGTTTCAAAGCTCGACATTCGGAAAAATTAAGTTCCTCCAAGGCTATAAGGTTGCTCAATCCGGATGAAAACACTTCCAACGCCTCACACTCCGACATGATAAGTTTTTCCAAATATGTCAACGTTCCAAATCCTTGGGGCACGTGTTTCAAAGCTCGACACTTGGAAAAATTGAGTTCCTCCAAGACTATGAGTTGGTCAATCCCGAGGGAAACACTTCCAACGCCTCACACTCCGACATGTGAAGCTCTTTCAAACATGTCAACGTTCCAAATCCTTCGGGCACGTGTTTCAAAGCTCGACATTTGGAAAATTTGAGTTCCTCCAAGGCTATGAGGTTGCTCAATCCCGAGGGAAACACTTCCAACGCCTCACACTCCGACATGTCAAGCTCTTTCAAACATGTCAACTTTCCAAATCCTTCAGGCACGTGTTTCAAAGCTCGACATTCCGAGAAATTCAGTTCCTCCAAGGCTATGAGGTTGCTCAATCCCGAGGGAAACACCTCCAACGCCTCACACCTGGACATGTGAAGTTTTTTCAAACATGTCAACGTTCCAAATCCTTCGGGCACGTGTTTCAAAGCTCGACATTCTGTAAAGCTAAGTTCCTCCAATGCTATGAGGTTGCTCAATCCGGAGGGAAATTCTTCCAACGCCTCACACCCCCACATGATCAGTTTTTTCAAACATGTCAACGTTCCAAATCCTTCAGGCACATGTTTCAAAGCGCTACATTGATAAAACCAAAGCTCCTCCAATGCTATGAGGTTGCTCAATCTGGAGGGAAACACTTCCAACGCCTCACACTCCGACATGTCAAGCTCTTTCAAACATGTCAACGTTCCAAATCCTTCGGGCACATGTTTCAAAGCTCGACATTTGGAAAAGTTGAGTTCTTCCAAGGCTATGAGGTTGCTCAATCCCGAGGGAAACACCTCCAACGCCTCACACTCGCACATGTGAAGTTTTTTCAAACATGTCAACGTTCCAAATCCTTCGGGCACGTGTTTCAAAGCTCGACATTCTGTAAAGCTAAGTTCCTCCAATGCTATGAGGTTGCTCAATCCAGAGGGAAACTCTTCCAACGCCTCACACCCCCACATGATCAGTTTTTTCAAACATGTCAACGTTCCAAATCCTTCAGGCACGTGTTTCAAAGCGCGACATTGATAATACCAAAGCTCCTCCAAGGCTATGAGGTTGGTCAATCCAAAGGGAAACACTTCCAACGCCTCACACTCCGACATGTCAAGCTTTTTCAAACATGTCATCGTTCCAAATCCTTCGGGCACGTGTTTCAAACCTCGACATTCGGAAAAGTTGAGTTCTTCCAAGGCTATGAGGTTGCTCAATCCCGAGGGAAATACTTCCAACGCCTCACACTCGCACATGTAAAGTTTTTTCAAACATGTCAACGTTCCAAATCCTTCGGGCACGTGTTTCAAAGCTCGACATTTTGTAAAGCTAAGTTCCTCCAATGCTATGAGGTTGCTCAATCCGGTGGGAAACTCTTCCAACGCCTCACACCCCCACATGATCAGTTTTTTCAAACATGTCAACGTTCCAAATCCTTCGGGCACGTGTTTCAAAGCGCGACATTGATAATACCAAAGCTCCTCCAAGGCTATGAGGTTGGTCAATCCAAAGGGAAACACTTCCAACGCCTCACACTCCGACATGAAAAGTTTTTTCAAACATGTCAACGTTCCAAATCCTTCGGGCACGTGTTTCAAACCTCGACATTCGCAAAAACTGAGTTCCTCCAAGGCTATGAGGTTGGTCAATCCCGAGGGAAATACTTCCAACGCCTCACACTCGCCCTAACATTACCAGACCCAATGGTCTTTACTGCGTTTCGGAAATCGAGGCTCTGCAGGACGCTGTCAGATGGGACCAGGTACCTGCGTAGAATCACGAACAGGGCCCCCCACGCAGGGGAAGCCGGTGCCAACCTCCCCGGGCTGTGTCTGCCACCCTGTTAGCTCTCAGCCAGCCTGTCGTCCACGCAAGCTGACACGCTGGCCTCCACGGTGGACAGCCGTTGGACGTAACAGGTCATTCCCAACTGCCGAGGTTACAGCCATCCATCATGGCATTGCAATGGATGGACTATCATGTGGATCCTCCCCCTAAACCATCCATCATGTGGGTGGTATCCCATCGACCTCGGGGATCGCGCTCTCCATACTGTTTCAAAAAATGCCTTCCGCCACCCCCCTTCATTCTTTGTAACCTGCTCTTCATCATACACCCCGGATTTTTGCCGCCATGGGCCGCGATGTGATTGAAGCAATGATGGAGTGAAGGGTGCAGGATCGTCGCACTGTGAGGTCAGGGTTTTCGATCTCAGTGGGTACAGCGATGGCGAGCGACAAGACTTCCGGGTTTTTTGAAGGGTGTAATGAGTCATCAGGTCGCCTTGATCGTAACTTACACATTTGCTGCCGCGATGGAGGTTGATGTGATTCAACCAAGGCGATTGCACAATGATGCGGACATTGTTTGCGGGCAAGATCGCCTCAGCCACACTTAGTTTTGGAGCTCCATTTCTTTTCAGAGTTTCTTTGTTCCTGTGCTTTGATTTATCGTAACGTAGACACTTTCGAAAGAGTCCAGAAGTTTTCCGCAATGAAATGTGTTCCTTGCACTGATGCGAAGGCAACAATGATGTACTGAAGCTATGATGACCTTGCCGACTGCTCACCCCACACATGGTCGTTACAGTGGCCCCTGCTGACTGAGTTTTTCTATCATGTCTTTAGATCTGCACACTCAACTATGTTTTTTGTTTGATTGAGACCTGCTTTTACTGCGCAGTACACATTTAGGTTGTATTTGACTATCTGGCAAGGAGTGAAGCCACTAAAACAATGATGTCCTGATGCGGTACATGCAAGATCTTCTCAGAGTGATTGCCTTGCTATGAATGTACTTCCTTCCTCCTTTAGTTGTCATTGCAGTCATGTTACACATCACATAATTGCGAAGTTTTGTAATCGCATCGCACATACCACTGGTTACAAATGACATGTATCGTAGCCAGGAAGACTTACACTAAAAGCATGTTTTAGTCTGGCCCACACTAATCATCAGCGACCCACACTACTTGTGTTGCAACCACAGGGTGACTACTAACATCGGGCGCCATATGGCAATTTCATCTTAAAATCTTCAAGACCACTCTCTGTAATTCATACTCCTTCGAGAAGAACCAACACTTCGCCCACCGCAACACATGGAGCCTTCGTACGAGACTGTGTACCAGGAGGTACACAAGGCAGAGTTTCAGCGGATCCGCAATTTAGTTCAAACTCCACACATAGGCACTTTCATGCATACAGATCTTACGTGGGCATCCGACATGTGGGTGAAAGGGAGGAGGGCTGATCCCAGGACTGTTGATACAGTGTCGGTTGCGTATATACCTTGGGCAAGGGTCGAGGATTTTGTGAAAGGCGAGGAGGCGCGCACTGATGCTCCCTGCAAATTTGTGTGCCAGGGTACTCCAACAAACGAGATGGGGAAACTGAAGTTCCCTCGTTGGAATAGCTACTCTGCCATCCTCAGGTGTGTTTGTAACATGCCATTAGCATTGCAGTGTGCATGTTCCAATGTTACAATATCTGGCCAACCATCTTCCTTGTTATATATGACTCTCACCGTTACGACCTGCTGTCATCCCCACCACACAGATATCATTGTCAATATGGACCAAATGACAATGCATCGCACATACCACTGGTTACAAATGACATGTACCAGAGGAAAAGGAAACTCGACCTCAAGGGCAAATACATTCCAAATGGGAAGGGCCACACAGGTCCTCGGACATCAGCAAGGATGCGAGGATCAGGCCAACGAAGGGGATGCCAGTGTGGATTTGTCGTCAAGCGATTGTACCTGCAGCCTGCAATGGCAGAATTAACATACCACCAGATGAAGCATGTCAACCTCAAAGGGTTCTTCTGCCATGGTGCTACAAAGACTGGACACAAGAGCAGATACTCAAGCCACCTGTCGGCAGATGTTCGGGAATTTATCATGAGCCATTTGCGATTGGGATTGTCTATCCCACAGATAATGGGCAAACATAGGCAACGCTTCATGGAAGTGTGTGAGAGAGGCGAGGAGCTCACCCGGGACCTCTTCATCTCTGAGCAGGACATCCGTAACGTTGCTGGCCGCCTTGCCATAGAGACCTACAAACACGACAACAATGATGCAAAATCTGTGCGCATGTGGGTGCAAGAAAATCCTTTTGTTGTGTTCTACTACAAAGAATCGGGTGTACACGTTCGTGGAGCTATCACACGGGACAATATTCCGTTCACAATAGGCATCCAAACATCCTGGCAACAAGATATGATGCTCAAGCACGGGCACAAAAAAGCCGTCTCCATTGACGCCACGTTTGCGACTAATGAGAACAAGGTTTGTGCCTATAACCATTCCCACAGCAGCATGTTACGGAGCACTTTCCCTACGTACCTTGCTCCAACGCTAATTTTTGGTGGTTTTTGTTGTTACAGTTTCCATTGTACACCTTGATGGTCTTCGATGACTGGCTGAATGGAGTGCCTGTGGCGTACATTATCACTTCTAGCTCCAAGCAACCTGATCTTCAACCTTGGATGAGGGCGCTTGCGAATAAATTGGCGTCGGTGCAGGGAGATTGGATGCCGAATGCATTCATTACAGATTGTGCCCAGGCGGAGATTGGGGGCTTGCAGTGTGTATGGCCCGGAGTGAAAGTATTCTTGTGCTTGTGGCATGTTCGTCGCGCATGGCTGAAACAAGCGGTAGCGAAAATAAAAGATCATGCCATTAGGGCTGGTGTGCTAAAGGGGTTGGGGCGTATTATGTATGACACAAAGTGTCCTCCTGGAGATGAAATGGGGCCTTGGGCTATACGACAGTTGAACGCTCTTATGGATAGCTTCCCTGTTGTGAGCAGTTTTTGGGCTTACTTCAACAAACAATGGGCAGACAAGACGCACATGTGGGTTGTGGGCCATCGTAACCTACCATATGCGGGCCAGGACACAAATGCAGGAATTGAAAGCTACCATTCTAACCTTAAAGCCACCTTGCGTGCATCAAAAGGTAGAGCGCATGGACGCCGTTTGGACTGGGTGATATACGAACTCACAGGGGAGATTCTCTCCCACTACTGGTACCAGGCGATGAGGAAACAACACGGGTTTGTCCCCAACTTGAAACAAGAGCAATTTGTTATAAATGCAGTGCTCAAAGCGAGAGAAATTCCTGATAGTTGTGTCACTCTCCCCATTGCAGATGACGGTCCGGCATTGGTTACGTCAATGAACAACCCCACTAAACTGTACTCTGTGTACAGCCCAGACTGCGAGTGGGGTTGTTGCGATTGCGTCTGGGCACTAAAGGGGAACATATGTAAACATCAGATAAAGGTTCTCATGATACTCCATCCTAGCCTTGCGGAAGGAACAATTACACGTTACTGTGGATCCCTTGCAGGCACAACTGAGGGAGGTCGTGGTAACATGCTGGATCCCGTTCTTCATTTCCCAGAGGATTTCGCTGATACGGGGCCCATGTGCCCAACTCCTACGCTATGGCGTCCTAGTGGTAGCCAGTGTGTAACACAATCTGGGGAGGACATGGAGAAACAAGCGCGTAACCTCGCAGAGGAGTTCATGGACACTGCCACCGGTGATCGATTTTTGTTGAAACACCTCGTGGCAGACTTGCACGTAGTTCGTGGGAAACAACAAACGTTGTTGGCTCAAATTAAACATGGACTGGTGGAGCCATCCCAAGCAGAGGTGCACTTCCGGCCCAACGAGGATGGCAACAACATGTCCCTCAAGCGTAGGAGAGATTTCCTGGACCGTAGATAGGTGACGTCAGCCAAATGGTTTGTAACGTGCGGCTGTTGCATGGCCCAGTCCATGTTACGACTTTTCCCACGTGCATGACGATCACGGTGCCCATATAAGGGCCGGGCGTTCGTTGCAGTTGCACACTCTCCTTCCTCCTCTCTTCCGTTTTGCGCACAACCTGCTCGGCTTCCTTGTGGTGTAGCGGCTGGCGTTTTGTATGGAAGGGTTTCTTGTGCTTTTGTTTCCCTAAGCATGGCATCTCTTCACGTTACACGGGTTAGCGCTGCGGTTTGGAAGTGGTTTTGCAGGTGTCCCGAGATCATTGGACCCGTTTACGACACGTCCACCGATGAGGAGTTCTTCACACCCCCAACATCACCTCCGCCCTGTTCCCAGCAAGACCGTGTGGCCGTAACGACGGGATCCCCCACCGCCTACATATCCCCGACGCATGGCGTGCAGAACCTGGTTTCACCATCGCAAGCGCTTCGACTTCGGCGGCGACATGCTGAAGCTGTTCGGCAACTCACATCCCCGCCCCCGGTTGTCAAACCTGCCCCACAGGCTCCACTAAAGGCATACCAACGTCCGGTCAAGGTCTATAGGCCTAGTTGGGCTCCATAGTGCAACATGCTAGGCAATTGTTGTGAACATGATGTTAAAAAAGGGTTCTGAATTGGAAGTGATTGCCGTTGCATTTTTTGTGAGGTTTGTGGCGTTTCTACATTGCGTCGTCGTTGTAACATGTTGGAGCCCTTGCGCTGTAGCATGTGGGCCATAGTGACACTGAAGTTGCTTCTGGTATGTCAACTGTGTTACAAAAACAATCAATCCCCATCAACAACCCTGAATTCCAACCCGCGCGCAAACATGTCACCCAACCTCCATGCTTTACAATGCATTCTAGCTACCCTTTACACAATGAAGGCACATGTTACTATGCCGAAGACCGAAGAGTAATCCATGCTGCTTGCACAGAACAGTAATCCATGTGGTAATCTGTGGTTGCCTTATTGTAGATATAATGGTAGAACACATATCATGTCTTGCTGCCCCTTACACCTATGGAATGCCATGTTACAAAAATTTGGATTCAATCATCCTATGCAAGTATGTCAACAAAATGCTGCCAATGTTATACATGTTACATTGTACACATGATCCTTGGGTGTAGATGGTATGGTGTAGATAGTGAGTATTACTAATACTGGTATTGTCTTGTACATATCCCCACCCTAGCACTATTGATGAATGATTCCTGCTGGCCAACTATACATGGTCCGCTAATGTAACATGGTCCTAATTGGAAGCAGTCACACGGTCTGTATCTTGTTCGCCTAGGTGCACGACGGCCTCCTCGGCAATTTGCGAAACCTCTGCAAATGCGTTGTCTTCCGTGTCTTTGGGCGCCTCGGCGGTAGTTGTTGCAGTTGCAGGTGCAGGTGTGAGAATAGGGGAAACTGAGTCTTGCCACTCAAAATCTATTTGGCTGGGCAACTCCTCCAGCGTCTTGTCTTGCGTCATTGGTATATGGAAGGCTGGTCCAACTGGCGTGGCCAAATTGCCAGAGCTTTCTGGAAATGACTCCTGCACTTCGACGTGCTCAAGGGGATCAACAACACTCTGTCCTGGCGGATGCACTTCTGAGTGCTCCAACTGCTCTCGCACAATGCTGTCTGCAGTATTGCGGAGCTCACACAAGTACTCACTGCGCTCCACAGGCCGAACCATGATATCTGGCAGACCACACACAGATTTTCACAGTTCTTGTTAACTCTTTGCGACTGGATGCATGAGGCAGAACATCTTGTAACATATGGAATTGACAAAAATTACCTGGCATCGCAAGCACGTAACCAATGTCTAGGTCCTCTCGATGCTGGAGCCATTGGTTGTAACAAGCGAGGGGGGCCGAAGAGTCAGCTGGACGCTCCCGAATCACCCATGCCTTCAGCCACGTTTGCCTGTCGTGAAAGGCCATGTCTTGCACTGCCCTGAATCGCGTTGTGTTACACCACGTGTGCAACTCTGTCCACCATTCAGGTGTGCGTAACATGAAAGCTTGAGTGGCATCATCCACTTCAACAACCCACTGCTCGTGAGAATCGACCGGCCTGGCGGCCGCGAAGAGGAGGAACCCTTCAAATTTCAAGTACCTGGTTGCGAGGCGCCATGCACGCGAGCCATCCCCATCGACTTCTTGTGCGAGCTTCGACCATTCAGCCACATTGCCAACAGTTGAGCCAAGGGAAGGGTGTGATACTAGAGGAGGTGATGTAACATGAAATGTAAGGAAACAACGAATCAGTAAGACTGACCAAGGCACAGGATAAATCCTCTGAACATGGGATTGTTGCAAAAGCAAAGAATGCACATCCCAACCTTCAGCAAATGAGTGAGTCAAAGGGTAGGGGGGTCTGAAGGAGGAACAAAGAGGGTTAGCTACAAATGATTCATAGAATGGATGCCACCCCCAAGTCGCATGCAGCAAGCGCGGGTAGTGCTCATCATCCCAATCTTTCATTGCTTTGGCAATGGCCTCCGTAACCTTGGCCTGGCGGTCCTCCTCCCACTGTTTTCGTTGTGTCTTCACTTCGCGCATGATGAGAGTGTGTTCGACGTACCTGACAAGAGCAGCGATCTCAACTGCCACCGCCGCAACGTCATTGACCTTGCTGAGAGTGGCCACAACAGCTTGTGTGATCGCGGGTCCCACTTCTGGTTTGGCCTGCTTCAACATCAGCAAAACCCTGTTACGACGCATTCGGTGACTAAACCCATGTTACAGGAGTTGCATTTCTAAACTCATGGCAATGTATATAATACACCATGAAATAACTGCTGCAAGATAAACCCGAAGTCCCTGAAGTGCAGACATTGCAAATACACCATGAAGTACATGCTGCAAGTTACGACCGAAATCCCTGAAGTCCAGACATTGCAAAGAAGGCATGAAATAAATGCTGCAAGTTACGACCGAAATCCCTCAAGTGCAGACAGTGCAAATACACGATGAACTAAATGCTGCAAGTTACGACCGAAATCCTTGAAGTCCATACATTGCAAAGAAGGCACGAGTGCAGGGATTCAATGCGCAAGTTGTACCTGATGAGAAGGCCCGTGAAATCTACCGTAGGCCGCCCACAACCTGTCCATGAACGAAGGGTCCTTCTGCCACTTCTCAACCTCCTCCTCAAAGGCGTGAAATTCACCACACTCCAAATCGAAATTCAACAAACCACACGCCATGAGATGAAACAAACCTGGGGGTTGAATTGGGGGCCTCAACGCAGGTTTGGGGTAGTCCATCTTCACACCCGAACGCGCCGCACTTGCAGCCTTAACATAAAAGGCTTGACGATCCTTCCGGAGCCCCAAGGCCACATCCTGCGATCCTGTGGAAGTCTGCATAGGTGAGACAGGTGCCATAGGGGAATGACCCGGCGCATGTGGAGCGGGAGTGGGAGGGGGCAAAATGGCAGCCCTCTCTGGGGAGGGGCTGCGGGTTTGGATAGGCGTAACATGTATGGGCTGGGGAGGCGGTCGTCGTGAGTCACCACTTGTAGTTGCAGGCCGTGAGCTCCTTGGCGGGTGCGCTGACTGCCGATCGCCACGAACATGCTGGGGTTGTTTCGTGTGTACACTCTTGAACTGCCGGCTCGAATGAAATACTCGGTGGACATCAGCCATCTGCGCGTGCGTGCGTTTGTTCGGTCGGCTTGGCTGCGCCTCGCTCTCATCATCTCCATCTTCCTCTAGGTCAACGTAAGCGGCTGCGGTTACGGGAGCAGTGTGTTGCCTGGGGGCTCGTTGCGGTCTCGGCTTCCCTGGTGGCTGCGAATCTCCCGCAGGGGCTGGGCAGGCAACCAAATCTTCTAGTGTGGGCGGCATGAATTGTCTCACCTGCACTCTGGCTCCAGGGGGAGGACAAGTGACGTCCCTGAGCTCAGGGTTCAAGTCTAGCCAAACTGAATTGTCCTGCAAGCTCTCCCATACAGAGCCATCCCCGCGTTGCAAGGCAAGCTTCAGGTCCTTGCCTTGTTTCGCAGTCTTCAAATTCGGATAAACCGGGAGCTCCCACTTCGAGCCGGTCTCATCCACAGGTCCTCTCGGGCAACCAGCCACACGGTGGTCCGTCAACCGCAACTTGCTGGGGAAGGATCCTTTGCAATATACACAAAGCCAATCGTCCCTGGCCTTCTGCACATCCCTAGACCTATTTCGAGTACACTCTAATTTCAATTCGATGTACACTCTCCTCCTAACTCGCTGCTCCACCCAACCGGCCGAATCCCTATTAACATAGTAAGTAACCTGGTCATGTTCGGGCAGGCGCGCTCCTTTTCGAGGCTCCATTTCCTGCAAAGAACAATGCAAGTCAATGGCCAAGAACAATGCAGTTTGAGGTGCCAACATGAATGGAGGGCACTGGATCTCCGGTACGGATGCTGTGTGTTGTAACGTGCGAGGTTCGTCGCACTTGCTGCCCCCCACGGCAGGGAACTGGCCAACGGCCATGGCGACCATGGGCAGGTACAGAGTGGAGCACTAGGTGACCCCGAAACCCTATATACGGAACAGTGCAATGCCTCCAGGAAAAAAAACTAGCAAAGCACACATAGAAACCCTAAGCATGCACCCTAGATGCCATAGCAAAGAAGTGCCGCGGATATTGAGAATGCAGTACACCTAAAACACCCTAAGGTATGCATGAAAACGCCCTAAACCCTAAACCAGAAGAGCAATATGGAGGAAATAGGTGGCGGGTTCATCTACAATGAACGGAGAAAATAATACATACGGCCTGGGGGCATGTTCGAAACGTATTGGGCACCCTGAGAATAAACTACGAGCCTGAAGCAAACAAAGAGCATGCACAGAAGAAGTGCCGGGACGATCTGGACTGAACTTCGAAAAAAAAACCTTCAACCGGGGGGGGCATGCTTGAATAGGCAGCGCTGGCACAGAATAAGAGGATCGGGGAAGAAATGCCAGGAATACATAGACTGTACTAGCGAAAACACATATCCAAGCGGGGCACGACCCTAACCAGCATATACCCTAAACCAAAACAAGAGGATGGCGGAAAGAAGTGTTGGGACATTGAAGAATGAACTTCGAACTAAACATCTACAACCAGGGCATGTTTGAAAACGTTGCGGTGCCACAGAGGAAGACGATCGGGGGAAAAAGCGCCGGGGCCACATAGACTGCACTACACCCTAATCACATCCAACCGCGGCATGATTGAAAAGGGATGGACGAAAGAAGTGTCGGGAAAACAAATAAAGAACTGCCGGGAAAACAGAGAATGGAGTGCCGGGAAAACACAAGAAAGAAGTGCCGTGCTGACACGGGAGAAACAGATGGAGGAAAGAAGTGCCGCGCTGCCACAGAAGAAACAGATGGAGGAAAAAAGTGCCGGGAAAACACATAGACCTGGGGCATGTGGGAAATGCGATATGCAGTGCCAGAGACGAAGAGGGTAGAGGAGAGAAGTGGCGACAAAACAACGAATGAACAAGAAAAGACACAAAAAACCTAAGCCTGCACGCTAAATGCCATATGCGCATCCAAAGAATTATGTGCCGCTACAGGAGAAAATGAGGCAGCTTCTGAGTGCCCGGAAAACATGGAAACAACTCGAACATACACACAACAACGCTGAGCGTGCATAGAAACGGCACATGCACTGCCACAGATGATGCAGATGGAGGGGTGCAATGCAAGGAAAAGATAGGAAGGTCTCACATGTTACAAAATCCAAGCGCTCCGTGGATGCTGTACACCCGCTGTAACCACCTTTTCCAGGACTGGTGCTCGTGCGACGTTCGACATACTGCGGTGAAGTCGCCGCTCTCCCTGCTTCTCCTGCCACTTTCACAATGACACCCACACCATGAGGAGGACGTCAATGCTCCTCAAGCGCCAATCACAACCTCATCAATCCAATCATGTGATGTGTAACCTGATTGCTTTATTACAAAAGCGAAGGACCACACACAATTGGTACATGGCAATCGTCATCACGCGATCTTCCTTGTCACTCTTTAAGACATCATACTTGCATTCTATCACCTCAAGGATGACACTCCAGTGCGCCACAAATCTACACTGTACATCAAATGAGTAGGTTACAATCATGGCGAAGTGATGGTTGATTTGAAAAAACCCGGAAGTCTTGTCACTCACCTCAGCTGTAACCACTGTGATCGAAAACCCTGACCTCACAGTGCGACGATCCTGCACCCTTCACTCCATCATTGCTTCAATCGCATCGCAGCCCATGGCGGCAGAAATCCGGGGTGTATGATGAAGAGCAGGTTACAAAGAATGAAGGGGGGTGGCGGAAGGCATTTTTTGAAACAGTATGGAGAGCGCGATCCCCGAGGTCGATGGGATACCACCCACATGATGGATGGTTTAGGGGGAGGATCCACATGATAGTCCATCCATTGCAATGCCATGATGGATGGCTGTAACCTCGGCAGTTGGGAATGACCTGTTACGTCCAACGGCTGTCCACCGTGGAGGCCAGCGTGTCAGCTTGCGTGGACGACAGGCTGGCTGAGAGCTAACAGGGTGGCAGACGCGGCCCGGGGAGGTTGGCACCGGCTTCCCCTGCGTGGGGGGCCCTGTTCGTAATTCTACGCAGGTACCTGGTCCCATCTGACAGCGTCCTGCAGAGCCTCGATTTCCGAAACGCAGTAAAGACCATTGGGTCTGGTAATGTTAGGGTCACACTCGCACATGTAAAGTTTTTTCAAACATGTCAACGTTCCAAATCCTTCGGGCACGTGTTTCAAAGCTCGACATTTTGTAAAGCTAAGTTCCTCCAATGCTATGAGGTTGCTCAATCCGGTGGGAAACTCTTCCAACGCCTCACACCCCCACATGATCAGTTTTTTCAAACATGTCAACGTTCCAAATCCTTCAGGCACGTGTTTCAAAGCGCGACATTGATAAAACCAAAGCTCCTCCAAGGCTATGAGGTTGGTCAATCCAAAGGGAAACACTTCCAACGCCTCACACTCCGACATGAAAAGTTTTTTCAAACATGTCAACGTTCCAAATCCTTCGGGCACGTGTTTCAAAGCTCGACATTCGCAAAAACTGAGTTCCTCCAAGGCTATGAGGTTGGTCAATCCGGAGGGAAACACTTCCAACGCCTCACACCTGGACATGTGAAGTTTTTTCAAACATGTCAACGTTCCAAATCCTTCGGGCACGTGTTTCAAAGCTCGACATTTTGTAAAGCTAAGTTCCTCCAATGCTATGAGGTTGCTCAATCCGGAGGGAAATTCTTCCAACGCCTCACACCCCCACATGATCAGTTTTTTCAAACATGTCAACGTTCCAAATCCTTCAGGCACATGTTTCAAAGCGCGACATTGATAAAACCAAAGCTCCTCCAAGGCTATGAGGTTGGTCAATCCAAAGGGAAACACTTCCAACGCCTCACACTCCGACATGATGAGTTTTTTCAAACATGTCAACGTTCCAAATCCTTCGGGCACGTGTTTCAAAGCTCGACATTCGCAAAAACTGAGTTCCTCCAAGGCTATGAGGTTGGTCAATCCGGAGGGAAACACTTCCAATGCCTCACACTTCATAATTTGCAGTATTTTTAAAGATTTGAATCTTGCAAAGCCATTGGGAATTTGTCGTAGCCTTTGGCAATCAAAAATTCGCAAGCATTCTAAAAATACCATATGGTGAACTTCAAAGATCAAATTTTCAAAGTTATCACAATTTACTAGTAGTATGCTTTTGAGACAAGGAAATGTGAATGAACCTGATGGACTAAAATCAAGAAAATCACAATTATAGATTTGTAAAACACTCATTTGATGTAGAAATGTTTGAGCAATGTTCCAAAACTTGTCGGCAAAAGTCTTTTGTTGTTTAATAGACTTGTCGTTTTCAAGTGAAAAGTGGATCTTCAACCATCGTAGTTGGAGAGAATGCTTTAAAATATCAAAAAGAACATCCACATCATCACAATTTTGAACGCTCAATAATCGGAGGTTTGGCACGTCTTTCATCTTAAAACTCCCCTCATATGTGGACTTATGCTCAAGCCTTTCAAATGACATGCCTTGTACACGTTCTATACACTGCATGCACAAACAAATGACATGTTATAAATCAATATTTTCAACAATTTATTCAAGTTTGTTTCCATGTTTTGGATTTAAGCATGATAACATTGACAAAAACAACTAGGTACACATTCAATCGACACCTACTGGACATAAATTCCAAATATGTTCAAATACCTTAAACTTCCTTGATATAACATCAAGTTTTATTTGCACAGTTGGGGATGGGGGTTTGTTAACCTAGATCTACTTGCAACATATGCTCAAAATAAGATGTTAAACTTGATTGAGACCTATTTCCACACTCGACTTCTGTTGTTACAAAATTCATGAGGTTTATGTACCTTATTTCAAAGATGTATGAATTTGATACTACAACGATTATATCAAAAAACTATTATGTTGATAAATATGTTGGATAATAATTTGTAGTGGACCATGGAGAACTTTGGTCATGGATACTTTCCAATTTTCTGTAGGATGATCAAGAGTGGTTTTTTTTACAATGTTTGCATCCCCGCTTGTGGCGTAATCTAATTCTTTTGTAGTGGAAATCAAAGGGGTGTGTTTGGATGATACTAACCTTTTGCATATAATGGTCGGTGAATGTTCCCAAACAAAAATTCATAAGTCGAGTTTCTTTGAATTCTCCCAAGTTTGCGAGCATACGACCCATGGCACACAATTGATCATGAATTTTCAATAATCCACCATCCACTGTCACAAGTGACTTGCTATTTAAATTTTCCAAGATTTTTTTAGCAATGTTGGCATCAAGGTCGGATATTCTAATCATGTCGTCCATCCAAAAATAAAAACCTGGAAGGTATGGAACTAGCTGGTTGAAAAAACAAGAGATGTCTATAAACATGTTTTTTTCTCTATCATCTAGCTCATCAAAGCTTATCCTCAATGTCTCCCATATTTGTTCATCTGGACTTCCATCATGTCTAGCCTTCAACAATCTATGCAACGTTCTCTCCGATATTCGTAATCGTCTCTCCCCATGCATGCATTTGCCCATTACCTCCAAACTCAATGGAAGCCCACCACAAGCATTCACAATCTTCTCAGCTACATGTTTTAAACAAGGCTCACATGATTGGTCGGTCCCAAAGGCATGCATGGAAAATAGTTCCATAGGTTTATCACCCTCAAGGGTCTTCATGTTTACGATGCCGGCCTTGGGTATATATCGTCCAAAAGATTGCCAACCACGAGAGCTTGCAATCAACTTACTGCCATTAACATCTTTGAGTATGTGATCACCTAATAGTTGATGTAAGTCAATATGTTCGCTCACATTGTCTACAACAATAAGAATATTTTTTGTTTTGCAAATATGTTCCATCGTTATTCTTGCTTCTACCAATGCCTTTACTTGAGGTGCCACTTGCGTATCTTCCAACTTGTGCTTGAATATAAAAGTACATGTTTCACCCTTAAAATCACCTACAAAGCATGTCCCATCAAACTGGTGGGAGATATGTACACTTAGAGCATTGGCCAATGTTGACTTGCCGATTCCACCCATGCCGACAATCCCCAAACTACCGATTTTTTGCAATTGCCTTTCGAATTGAAGTATTTGGTCTTTGATACCAATCAATCTCTTAGGTCCATTCCCGATATTATTGACCTACAAGAATTTCAACATCTAATATTAGCTTTATAAAAAATTACATGTCAGATCATAGCATTTTCCAAACTATCCCAAAGATTCAATATCACTAATGTCACTTAAGATTGAAATATGATTTGCATACTATATTTGACAGTGAGCAAAATAATTTCAACAACACAATTACCTTATCAAGAATTTGATGTAATGATGGGTCGTTGCATGTATCTTGAGGCCAAGTACCATATTCTCCAATTTTGGGTATAAATCGTAACCAGAAGCTCAGGGTCACAAAAACTTGAAACAATAAGACTATTTGATAAAAGGCACTATAAATAATTCTCATGAAGTCGGTCCACCATTGCTTGGGATTCATCAACAAACCATAGCTCCATGATGGTTCTTTATGTTGAAGTATTTCATCCATAGAGATGGCATTCTTGAACATTGCGTTCTTCAATGACCTTAATCTGTTGCAAATGTCAAGAAATGTGGGCCTCTTTGATGGATCCAAAGACCAACAATCATGTATTAATGACTTCAAATCCTTCGAGCAATTTTCCGGTAGCTTTGGTCTCTTGCCATCATGTATAAACTTCCAATAATCATTGGGTGAAATCGCACCAAAAGGTTTTTCTCCTGAAAGAATCTCAAAACTCGTCATGGCAAAACTAAATACATCGGTTTTAAATGCATTTACTTTCAAACTTCGATTTTCAAATGCCTCCGGTGCCATATATCGAAAGGTGCCGTAACGAAATTGACCTGTGGGCACTTGTGGTGATTCCTTTACTTCAATTTTTGATATACCAAAATCAACCAACTTCACGTGCACATATTCAAGGTGACCATCTGACTCTGAGACATCCATGGAAGTCACAACAACATTGTTGGGCTTCAAATCGCGATGTGCTACCTTCATATCATGAAGGTAGCACATTCCGCTTGCAATTTGTAACATAATATCCATTCGAACGGCTTCTGTGATTAAAGCTTTCTTTTCGACCAATAATTTGCACAAGTCCAAATTTCCTCGTTCCATGACTAGTTCAAATTTCTCAATCTTTTCATCAAAAAAACCACAACAAAAAAACTTGATAATGTTTGGATGGTCTAATCCCCCCAATATACTTGCTTCTTTCAATAAAACGCTCTTGTATTCAAGGTTTGGAACTTCCATCACCTTTGTTGCACTTTCAATGCCTACCCATTTAGTAGGTAGTACAACACATCCCTTTGTGCCTGTTTCACCCAACGGAATATCAAACTTTCCTGAAGGCTCAGAATGTGGATAATCAGAAGGGAAAACAATTTTATCCAATTCTTCACCTCGAACCAATTGTAGACCTGTCACTCGTCCCAATAGGTATTGTGCAAGTGCACGATCCTTAATTGTGCCAATTTTCAAATGCTTTAAGAGTCTTCTGTGTAGTGAATTTTGGTCCTCTTCAACTTCATCAATGGATGCTGGATAGAATGTGGCACAACTCTGAGTCTGAAGAATATTTTGGCTTTGACCTCGATAACACATTTGAGATATGTCACACATTGTACGGAAACAACATTCCAAGTCCAAGAGGAGCTCTCTAAAAGTCTCTTTGTTGTTTATTTGCAATATTGCAGTGTAGCACCAATCTTCCTTGCAGCATTCATCAACCACATTTTTTGCTTTGTTCACAATCCGAACTAAATCTTGTTCAACTTCACTGAAGACATCCCTCCGGGCACCTTTGTTGATCTTCAGAATTGCTTCCACACCCTTTCGGAAGTTTGCCACCAAATTGTTGCATTGCTTTTCATTCAAGAGAATCGAACTTGACAATCTTATCATATCTCCCACAGTCCCCAAAGATTTCTTCATGTTGTCTGACATTTTGGAAGTGTTACAACAAGAAAATTCGTTGTTTTGATATTTGACTTTTTGTATGAAGATTTGTGATGATAAAGTCAAAGTTTGCAGCACAATACCTATGAATCCACACACTTGTGTATTAATGCAATAAAGAGGCAACCCGTACTTTAAAAATGAGCTGCACAATACTCTTTGTGTAGACATTGGTATCAAATCATACAGGGATCGAAATCATATTGGAATTTGTGATATTCATATTTTTAAATCAATTGAACTAAATACAAAAAATAATAGTACATTAAATAAGTTGGGACATAATGTCCCTCGACTCGATCTCAACTATAATATATCTTCATTACGGACATTTGTCATCCATTGGAAATACACTCTTTAGACTCTATGGACATCTAATAAGACTTACCAAACTTAAGCAAAACACTTCAATAAATATTTCAAATTCATACTTTTTCAATACGTGTATGTATTTCATTCATAGGAAATAGATAAAAAACTCTCTTAAAATTAATGGATAATGCACACCTTCTCATATGCATATTTCATAATTTTTTACTAAGCTTTTGTAAATGGTTGTGCATAGTATTACACAACCCTTCCATATTATTGAATCCAATCTTCACGAAAGATGTAATAACTCTACCAACAATAGCTCATGTGGGGGTTAGTAGAAATGTTTTTTCAATTTATTATTATTTTATAACAAAATAAAAGTAAAAATAAAACCATTTACCACTATATACCCCAAAACAAATTTAAATTTATGTCACAAGTAGCAACCTTGGCTTTGAGAAAGTTATGGAACTCTTGGAATAGATCATACATACCTATGAAGATGGTGTTTCTGTGTCAATATCGCCCTTCAAATTCACCTCCAACCTCTCATGACATGGCATCATTCTTCACGGACTCCCTATTATTTTTATAACATATGTTCTCATTTGCTCCAACAGATTCTGCCTAGGAACAACCACTGCCCAACTCAAAACATCAACCAAATCCCTATACTCACAAAACCCACCACCGGCAAAATTGTGAATTTGCAGTCCAATGGGTGCTTCCTCGAAGTTCTTTTAGCTTCAGCTTCATCTTGATATACCAAATCATGGATCCAACTAATCAAAGCAACTTTTGAAACGTGCAAAAGAGTTGATGTTCTTTCCCTCTACCCTATGTCCACTGATCCGGCATGGAATAACGGCTCCCAAAGAAACCCACAACACCATGCATGACTCCAAGCATCGGAACAATGAACCCCTGCCTCACTAAGGTGTGCGGGTGGTATTCGGTTACTTTTCTTGATTGAACCCCTATATTTGGTTCGGAGAGATCAAAGAACATCTGCCATAAAACAACCACAACCTTAAAAGAGATTGAACTAGTATGGCTTCGGATTTGATCAACTACAACACACAATTGGGAGGACCTTATATTTCACTCACGAAATCAAGAAACACGCACTTTCGGTAACCATCACAAAACACAGGGGGAGGTCCGATTCTGGTTCTGAGTTCTGCTCATGCTTCGTCGAAGCTCTGCTCATGCAAGACAAGTTATGTTGTGTGAATCAAAACGGCAGAAGCTGCAGAACACGAAAACAGGGAACCAAATTGCACCCACGTACCTTAGGAGGCGTGAAGAGGCGGCAGCACTATGATCGGGGAGAACCCGCAATTAGTTACAGATGAACCAGTTGAGTTTGAGAAATAACCGGTTGAAGTTCAAGACTACAGGAAAATTACCGATCATTCTAGAGGATTTTATAGAATACTCCCCAATTTAATGAAGGAAAACCGAAGGATGCCATCAACATGTAACCGGTTGGACTTGCAAACACTAGGATCTCCACCGATTATGCCCAACAATCTCCCCGATCACTGCGGCAGCAGTAGGAAGAGATCCTCCACCAGACTTGAGCGCTAATTGTGGACAACGACGGGCAGCAGCAGCAGGAAGAGATCCTCCACCAGACTTGGTCGCTAATGGTGGACAACGAGAGGCAGCAGCAGCAGGAAGAGATCCTCCACCAGACTTGAGCGTTAATGGTGGACAACGAGAAGCAGCAGCAGCAGGAAGAGATCCTCTACCAGACTTGGGCGCTAATGGTGGACAACGAGAGGCAGCAGCAGGAAGAGATCCTCCACCAGACTTGGGCGTTAATGGTGAACAACTAGAAGCAGCAGCAGCAGGAAGAGATGCTCTACCAGACTTGGGCGGTAATGGTGGACAACGAGAGGAAGCAGCAGCAAGACTCAAGAAAGCTATGGCTATGGCAGCAAGAAGAAGACGAAGAAGAAGAAGACGTGGCTCGCTGAGTCCCCGTCCCCAACGCCCAAAACTTGGAGTGTAAGTCACCTATTTTTTGGGTTTCTTCCCCCCATGGTAGCGTAGTTTGAACGCGGTGTCATGTTACAGCTCGGGATTCGCCTCCCTTGACCTCGTCTTGAGAAATACAGACACTTTCTAAGGACGCGTGCCCCCACCAGCAGTGTGTAGTTTTGACAAAGTTTTTGCAAGTTTTTGACGTTTGACATGTAAAAACTTGCACAAAATTACATTGCACGTCAATTGACACGCACCATTTAGATTTTGACATGGAGTGCGACTTGTGAGCGAAAAAAACACAACACGACAATTGACACTTTAGAAATTGAAATGACACGTATTATTAGGCATGTGACATTGAGGTGATCATTTAGAGGAAAATGTTGATGTCAGTTGACATCCATTTTCATTTTTGAAAACGTCGCGTGGCACTTTGGATTTGAAGTTGAACGTCAAATGAAATTTATCAAACATACAGAGTGCCCAACAATGCCCGGGAAGTTTTTGGGCATAGTCGGTCAAGATCCTAGTGATTCTAAATCCAGCCGGTTACATGTTGGCATCTTCTGATTGTGTTTTTATTCATTTAAGGTATATTCTATAGATTCCTCTAAAATGATCGGTAAGTATCATGAAGTCTCCAACTTCAACATGTTATTTCTACAATTCAACCGGTTCATTTGTAACTAATTCATCCTAGACATAGGTCCCCAAGTCACTTGAGGTCAATCCGTGCAATCTCAATTGTTGGTAGCATGGAAGTTGGGACTTACCACTTCACACGGTGTCCCAAGTCCTAAGTCCCAAAAATGACATGGTGCCTTCATGGCAACAACTTCTTGGAGGTGAGGCTTGGGAGATGTGTTGAGTGTTGGGTCGAGCAAAAAGCTAGACCCAACTCTCAGCCCAAGTCTTGCAAATTATTTTTGCATAAAATAATCGAGATCCAACTCCAATGATAATTAATCATAATTTAATAATTTCTTGAAGCTCAAGAGTTGGGACTTGGTCTCTATGTTGGGACTCTCTAACATGAGTGGGATTTGGGACATGGGACATGGGACCCCACATGAACCGACTCTTAATGTAACGAGGGAGGGGGAGGTTTCCAAGCTAGGTGGAGCCCATCTCCATGAAGGAAATCTAAAAGCACTTACATTGGAGAGGCAAGAACAAGAAATAAGGACACAATATCTCTACTTTTGACAAGCATAATTTAATGGACAAAATAGTTCCTTCCTACTCCTTTGCTATGATTGGTGGCTAGGGTGTCGGACTCAAGACACATGGTGCATTACATTTCTCAGTGTACAACTCTCGTTCCGTGGGCCCTCAAAATACGACATTGAGGTGCTCAAAAAGATGTGCATGGAGACTCGGATACAGATTAAACTCCCACGATCTCACTATTATATTTTGAGGGCCCACGTCATTGACTAATGTTATGTGATGGTATTTAAAGCCAAGTTAGTGTGTAGTAAGCTCACTAGGAGTCGGTTCCTTGAAGACACATGATGAATGTTTAAAGATAAACTTGGAGGTGGAATATCCTATAGTTATAGACACCAATGGCAAATCACTACTCTCTATGAATGGGTCTACTTGAAATATAATATGACGTGTCATTAGGTCCATCATAGATCAACCTAGCATAACACTTTGAAACTCATAACTAATTCGTATTGTGTCTCAAAACATATGAAATAAAAATGAAGACTCAGTTCCATTTTCTTGATTTACAGTAAATGTTTCTTGAAGAAACGTAAAAATCTCTAGATGATAAAATTGCTCAAGATGTACACTAAATATTGTATTTAGTGTCATATGGTATTTTACATCATCATGATAACTTTTCTAATGAAGTTTTCTATGAATAAGTTTACAAGCATTGTCATGGAAGATTGAAATGTCAACTCAGGGGGTTCACTCCCTCTTATATTTTGCATACATGTGCGTTCGGGACCTATTTATTGGGGGGCTATTTACCTTGCAGAAAATATTATAAGGTATGGTATTTTTCAAAATAAAGGTGTGATGGTATTTTACATGTGATGATATTTTACATGTAATCTTTTTTCATTATTTAAAAACCCCCTATATTATATGTAAGTTTTTTACAAAATTTATCTACAATGAATATATTAGACCCTATTTTTTATCGCACGTTGTTCTACGATTTTCGCCAATGAACCCCCCCGAGAATGTCAATGATATTTATGTCAATTCTTGGATCAAAGTTTGGTATTTTTGCATCCTAGCAATTAAGTAATGATATCCCCGGTTGAGGACTCTTCATTGGAAACCTAAATGACGTGCATGGGTCACTATGACATTAAAACCCCAACATACGACAAGTTTATAAAGAAAACAAAATATATACGTACTAATGGTATGCTAGAAAATAGACTCATGTATTTATACTAAGCTTTTCAATTTAATATGATAAATGCCTTCCCTACATGTACAAAACAAAATTCATGAATTAAATAGACCTTTATTACTTACACAACCCACTTTCACTTTCTAATGAGAAAGTTGTTAAAAAAAAATTTCCTCCATAGCATTTAACTCAATAATTGCATCAAACAAACAAAGGCAAGAGCACAATGACTTAGAAACAATTCAAAGAGGAAAACTCAAGGGAGCACGTGAGCGATCCAAGAGCCTTCAATTTGTGAAACCTAGAATCCAAATGCAAACCTTAACAAGAATCGACAAGGTAGTCATTGAGGACATTACCATATGGCAATAACATATGAAAACATGAATTGGATGAAACTAACCCATCTATTATCAAATCTTGATCTAATCCTTAGACCCATCTTTTGTACATTCACTTCCAAATTTTGGATAGCCTTTCTAAATGTACACACTAAAGATAAACAATACATCTCCCGTACATATACTATGTACATTAATGCCTCAAGTAATACCCCTTATTACACTCTCATTACTTCATACGTTGAACGACGAGTCCACCCCCCTCCCTGTGAATGAAACATTGTCAAGGATGATTGTGTTTTGGATGAAAAATCACTTAGTAAGTGACAATAACTATAAATCAACGATGCCCTAAATTTTGTATGAGAAATGACAAATAATGTTAGATTTACATTTAGTGTCTGTGACACTACATGGGCCATTTACGTTTAATATTGAGCAAGGCAAACAAAATAGGTGACACTAAACACAATGTTTAGGGTGGTTCTCCTATAATATCTTACTATGCTCAATAACATAGTTGTGCACATCTTGGTGAGTGAAGGTGCACATTGGACATTGGGCATTAGGCAACACTTGGGTTTTGATCTGCTCAATTTAAAAACAGGGAGAGCCATCCACTACACCAAATACAACATTTAATGTGACTTACTATTTGGATTTACACGGTGCTATATGTTTTTACTATTGAATTTTCTTTTACCAAGTAAAGATGTCAAAGTTCTATAATATCCAAACTACCAATTTAACATTTATTGGTAAAATATGAGTTGTATTGTAAATAGATATAGCATTGCGTAAATTCAAATAGTAAGTCACACTAAATATCATATTTAGTGTAGCTACAAATGGGCCGGTTGAGTTTGAGAGATAAAAGGTTTAAGCTTGAGACTTTAGGCAAATTGTTAATCATTCTAGGACTCTATAGAATAAGTTTTTAAAGAGATCAACATGTAACCAATTTGACTTGGGAATACTTGGATCTTAGGGCCACTTCACACACGAGCCAAGAGCCATGACCATGAAATTGTGAGAGCCCAAAAGAAATTGTCCAAAGGCCGTCCCAAGACACCTCCAAAATCATGTAGTGTGGTAACATGTCCTCAAGTGGAGTGTGAAGCCATATGTGATTGGGCCCTCAATCAAATGCTATTCCAATGAATTTCTATTCATGTGGGTCCCCACACATGATAAATTAAAATAAACCAACGATTGTGAGCATTCAAAGTGCCATGATCTCTTTGTTTTGTGTTAGGCCTACCTCCAAGAGATGGTTTTTGAAAATAGTCCAATGACCATGAAACATGATCCGTTCGATGCCATGTAGGAATCCATGTAGACTTTACATCCATCTCGCATTCACATAATCCGTCGGTCCCTCAAGCGTAGTTTGAAGCGAACTTGGACCGGCTCCGCCTTTTCCACCAATGAGAGTGCTTGAAGTGTAATGGTCACGGGCTCTCAGTCTCGTGTATGAAGTGGCCCTAATACCCCACTCACACATGGGCGAATGTCGAACATTTTGTCATTTTAAAAATTAGCCTCGCGTGTGTGAGTGCAGAGAAGCTTTCAAGACACCCAGCATTTGGGTAAAGTGTTATGGTAGAAAGTCGTGATTCATACACAAGAATGAGAAACCGGTATAATTGTCACCAATCACAAGCCAAGATTTGTGATGAAGATGGTAACTTGGTCTTTCATATTTTTATGTTTTAAGAGTTGTCAAATGTTTTGGTAGTTGAACGTTCTTGTTTGTCCAACATTGGAGTGCACAAGCTGGTTCCTCAACTTGCGGGAGGGTCCTTTAACGTTAGACAATTGTCATGTGCAAGTGGGTTGTAAACTAGGTGCATATATTTAGGTTTGTACCCCACTTTGGAGATCTAAAACTAAGGACACAGTAGACACATAGGATACTATGTTACATGGTCTGCCAGTAAATAAAAAACCAAGTGGAGACATAGCATAACCTATGTGCACGAACGGCAAGTATATAGTTTAGTACACCATGACATAAATAATTGAATGGAGACTCCAACATAGATAAGGCTGTGGATACTATATAATTGAATCTCTTGTTTGTTCTCCACATGTGGGGAGCCTTCAAAGGATGTGAAGCAAGTGAATTGATCCACCTACACAATATAGCTCTTACAATTACGACACATGTGCACATTGAAATGAATCGTTATGTATTTACCGCTCGTAAGTCTTCTTGCTACTCTTGGGAGGTTTATTTGCTAACAAAATACAAGGATTGAGAGTTGCATGAGATTGTATTAGGTAGATGGTAGAGATGACATCAATATCAAAATTGAGTGAGATGATGCCTAATTTTATTTATGAAGTTGATGACTACCAAATATAAAAGGTCCAATCATACAAATGTGTCAATCGACTTTGTGTCAACAATTTTGCTTCACGAATGTTTCATAAAGCAAGGTTGCAAAGCTCATTTTATAACTCATCTTGAAAATACAAAAAATCATAGGGATAATAAGGGTTATGGGTCAGTTCATTGATATCAAATTGTGCTAAATGATATGTAGGCCGACCCCCTACCGTGAGTGGGCTTATGGGCCCCATTATTAGAATCAAAACGCATTCACCTCTCTTATTCCATCAAGAAAGAAGAAGAATCACAACATTGCCATGGACTCCACTACATATTGTATTTAGTGCCACCAATTCTATGTGTTTTGCTTATTACCAATTGTAAACAACCCATGGGGTGTCCACCAACACTAAAAGTAAACCTAGCATTATTTGTTATTCGTTGTTAAAAAAGTTGGGCATTCTATATTTACGATATTGCAACTATTTTCACTTCCTAAGTGAATTTTCACTCATCTTTCAATCATCCATGATAATTTTTCAATACATGCATTTTAGGATGCTAAATAAAAGTTGCTTCAATAATTGACAATGATTTCATCCATGACAAAACTTGTAAACTTATCTGATGACTTTAAACACAACATTTAGTGTAGTAAAACAAATCATACAGAAATAGAAATACTAAAAAATAAATTAGGGTCTTATCCCAAAGTATGTAGAATTATCTGCAAACATCATGTGAAGAAACACGTGAAGGTATGTGGGTCTTAATGCATAGTCACTCCTCTTAAAGGGACACTAATATTTAAGTGGTATATGGATACATACCAAAAATGACATATGTTATGATGGAGTGTGTGCTTGACACATAGACATTGTTTTAAATTCATCGATTAACACATTTGGATAAACCTATATGATCAATAAAAGAGAGTGAGATTCTTCACTATGGCATTTCAAATTTGATTGTAGAATTTGAAACGACAATCTTTATGACTCACAATTGCTAACATGACAAGACACTTCTTAGTCTAAATCAACCGTTGACTTTTTGTGTGGAATGGGAAGTGCCCACAATAAGACCATATAGTTCATGTTCATATACTTTTAATACGTTCATGCTAATTATTTACATGTTCTCTTATATTAGATGATATGAAATATGTGTCAAACTCTTCCGAGTTACTTCGCATGTCAAGAAGAATAGATAATCTTGCAAAACAACAAGCTCTCATTAGTATCTATGAGAACCCAAATCGGACCATGCCACTATTACTATCAAGGTTTATGACGCATAATGCAATTAGCTAAATCAAAATCACACAAACATAGGTCAGCCAAAATGGAGGGCTCCGGCTAGAGGACGCGGAAGCGCTGCGGGGAAGAGGAGGCTGTTGGAGGTAGGGAGAGGGCGAGAAAGGTCGAAGTAGCACATGTTGTTGCTCCCCAACCCTCCCTCTCCTAGCCACCCACCTCCTCACGACCCGAAGGGTCACCTGCAGTAAACAAAGACGGCAACACACACTATAAAACCCCCACACGCACACCCAGTTCCTCACTTAGTACTCTGCGCAAACTACTGGAGCAAGCGCATACCCGCAGGAGACACCGAAGGAGGAAAGATCCACAACACCACAGGAGGCCCGAAGGAAGCCGAAGAAGTGCGATACAACACCAACGGGGAGGAAGATCTAAAGCATCGGAGGAGGCACCGCAGAAGGCAACGCGATCTACAGCAACGCAACACACAACAATCTACAACAACACGATCTACAGCTATCTACAGCAACGGGACCACAACAAAACGACCCACAGAAACGCAGGCGACCTTCGGCACATAAGGAGGCAAGATCTACATCACAGGAGGCACATTTGCAGCGTAGGGGTCGAGATCCACATCAAAGGGGTACGAACTACATCATCAAACACAGACTCGGTCCACAACAGAGAAGGAGGCTCCAATCACAGGCAGATAAGCAGCGCTGAAGGTGGCACAGTGCCGAAGATCTGCAGTGCCGAAGACAGATCTGCAGGGCCGAAGAAAGCTCCGGCGGAGGCGTCGAAGGTGGAAGAAGCAAAAGCGCCGGAGGCAACACCGAAAACAAGCCGAAACGAATCAAATCTGGTATACCACATTAACATAAAACCGGCTGCTGGGACAAAAGAGGGCGAGATCTACATCAAAGGGGAGCAATCTCCAACTCCAAACAAAAGCAAGACCCACAACATAGAAGGAGGCTTCGAACACAGGCGATTGTAGCAGCACTGAAGGCGACACCGAGAGTGGTTGAAGAGCGAGCTACAACACCGGAGGAGCAAAACTGTACATAACTGTTGGACACAGCAGCAACACAGTAAATATGATGTCGGGACAAAAACTACTGGGATACGCCTACAGTACCCCAGGATACTGCAGAAAGGAGAAAAATAGTGATCAGAGCTTCGAAATTGGCAGACAAGTTGGGAACTCTACCAGAGAGCGGCAACAGCAAATCAGACCTGCTGAGGGACCGAGGGACGGGACTGCTGGACAGAACTGCTGAACGAGACGGGACTGCTGAAACTGGAGCTGCTGGCTGCGGGACAGTGCACCTGCCAGTACGGTACTACTACCCAGCACACAAGACACTAAGACTTGTTGAGGGGGCCATTGTACGACGCAATCCTATCTCAGGTAAGATCCCTAACCACCCATTGCACATAGATTTAGATGCACATACATAACAAGTAGTCACAGAACAATTTCCTTTGTCAAGATAGGTGGTAGAATGAAGGTTGCATATGCAACCATCCTTGCCTTTGTATTTTGGCTCATAGTAGCCGCCCCATATTGGAAACCCTCTCACCGTGTCTCCTCTCACACTCTTTGGAAAGGGTACTCAAGTTGTTGGTATGAAAACATACATGAAGATAAATCAACCTCTAAAGTAGTACCACCATGTTTTTATGCCTCTCCATATTGGAACCTTATGTATCTCATCAAAACACCCACACACCTTGAACACCCAACACAACAATACACAAATATAGAATATAAAAACTCAAAATTGTTGTATGTTTGGATTGCTAATAGTTGTTGCTACAAAATCAATAGTAGTAGATTATACAAAAAACAATCAAAACACTTCTTCCCAAAAACCAATATCCAATTTGGCCCACAACTTAATTTGTGGAATGGATTTGACATAGGGATGATAAGAAGTAAAGACTTAGTTAAAACTCTACAAAAAACATGTCACTCATTTGAACATTGTATTTGTTACAAAATGTTTACATCCACCAATGTTGCCGCCACCACTAGAAAACTATTTGAGCAAAATGTTGATATAGTAGATGCACTAGCAAACGGTCAAAAAAGACAAGTCGGTGTCATGATTGTGTCTAGCCAAAAGAAAGCAAAGGGAAAAGGAGTTGTACCCCAACGCCCCTTCTTTTGGTTGGGATATCATACGATGAATACACTTGCATGTGAAAATGGTGAAGCATTAGAACCAACATACTCGGTTAGTGAACTTTTGAAATTCGGAATGGAACATGATGAGGCATTAGAACATCTAGAAGCGGTCCCTTCCTTCCCATACATCCCCAAGAGGCTTGGCCTTCCAAAAGAATGGATGGTAAAGAAGGTGGACACTTCAATCTCACTCAAGTGCCCTTCGATGTAGAAGTGGATGAAGGAGGGTTTCCTCTTTACTACCAAGTAGCTATAACCTTTGAGCTTCGTGATCGGAACTTGTCAAGAGACGAAATATATGGAAAAACGGAAGCAAGGTTAAAAGCTATGAACATCGAACTAAGAGAAATTCTAGGAGAACCTATAGCCATCCTTTGCTTCCATGGTTCTAAAAGGTGGAGTGGAACAATCAAACTCCACCTCAAGAACCCAATTAAAGATGCCAATTATCTCCTACATGGCAATAGATCATTTATCCTCAAATTGGATAATACAACCTATTGTAGAGGGAAGGAATTCAAATCATTTGATTCTATAGCCATCGCAAGCTTGCTCTCGGTCAAAATCTCTAGCCCAACACTCAAGAATAGAAAATGGTTCCAATTGCATGAAGAGCTTGTCAAAGATAGCTTCAAGCGAGGGTATGAATTTGAAATTACCAATGTGTAAAAGAATGACAATGCCGAATTTGCATGGATTAAAATCCCTTCTCCGGACCAAGCAAAGAAAGTTAAAAACTTCAAAATATCATTTTTTAATGAAATTATGGAAGTACATTTTGCTAGTACGGAGAAACTCTCCAAGGATGACAAGGCCAAAAAGAATGCGGTAGTTTTAATTGCAAAGAACCTCAACAAAACCAAAACAACCGTTGCCTTAGAGGAGGGAATAAAGAAACTCTTCGGGGAGGAAAATGTAGCCGGTATTTTCATCCGATTAGAGAAAGGGAAACATGTGGGGTCATGCAATGTGCAATATCTAAACGCAGCGGTCTACAAGAAATTTGTGAAGCAAAATCACCTAATTAATGATAAATACGTAGAATTTTCACCCCACCCCAAAAACCTAGATGGAATTGATGCCCCTTCTCCAATAAAACTTACTAGACTAGGGTTTTCTGATATGAACACCGCACTTGCCAACACAATCCAAGCAATGGAGAACGCACCCTCGAAAGGATATACAAAAGCGGACTTAAGCAAAATGGTGGAAGAGGCGGTAAATAAAGGAACAGTAGTAATTCGGAAAGAGATGAGCCTCCTTAAAGAGGAAATCGTAGAAGAAGCAAGAATGTATGCCGACAAAGTACAAGCAGAATCAAACCGCAACTTAAGAATTCAAATTACACTCCTTCAAAAATAAATGCGCATCACCCTTGAAACTCTCCAAACAGATCACCCCGACACATCCGAAATTGAAGGCAATATGGACACGTCAAACTAGCTTTGACAAACGTAGCGTCAAGGGAAAATCAAATAAAAGTATATTTATACAAAATGCAACACAAACAAACTCAAATCCGAATAATATTATTAAATACTATAATTAAAAAAACGAGCTTTTACATACATAACATCAAGAAAAAATAAAATAAAAATATATTTATATACAAAATACAAAAACAAATACCGTGTAGTATTATTAAATACTATACGTATAAAACTAAATTTTACATACAAAACATCAAGTAAAATTAAAATTAAAACCTATGTATATATAAAATACAATAAAAAAAAATACAAACACCATATAGTATTTTTCAATACTATACGGACAAAACTAGTTTTAACATATGCAACATCAAAGGCATATAATACAGAAATATATTCATATACCAAATACAAAAAATACCTATACAAATACCGTATAGTATTATCAAATGATATATGTAAAATACATATAACACCCATTCTAAATCCAAACAAAACTAGCATAGTACTTACCAATACCACTCTAAGAATACAAACAAATAAAATAACAACAAAGACGCCCATAAAACAGACAATAAACAACACACAAACAAATAAACAACCGGTAAAACACAATAAAAAGACGATCACACAAACAAAAAGGCTACTCACAACTAATACAAAAATAAGAATATTCACTAAACACCTTATAAAACACCAAACACAACACCATGTGGCCTCGGCCTACCGGCCTCGCCACAAAACAAAACAAACAATACACCTACACCTACACAAATTTCACTACAACCGCTCTATACACATTAAATATAAATTTCAACCTCAATCGAAACATCGCGTTCAACATAAAACAGCCTCGGCCTCCCAGCCTCCCGGCCTCACCACAAAAATAAAAACAAATACCAAATCACAAACAGCTGGACACATATCACAATAACAGACCACACACCTAGAGACAACACAAAAACACACTTCTCAACCAAACAAATTCCAAACAAAATACCCGCCTTACCTAACATTTTTACTACAACCAGATTCATACTTACCAAATATCTAAAAATAAATAAGAAAAAACCAAAAACAATACAACTTCATGGATACTACTTCATTAACAAACTAACATTATTAAAATGTGGAGATATAGAAACCAACCCCGGACCAATGCCTGATATTTTACACATACATCCCGCCTCACACAAAAGGAGAGCCAAAATATATTTTATTCCAAATACAATAAAACTACAACCCGAATATCAACACATAGCTACCATATTTGCACCCATATTAAATCATAATCATCCACTACATCACCAAGCAACCACTATGTTTACATACTTACATCAATACATCCAAACACAAAGTCATTCCCCATCAACTCACATACTATAGGCCTTAATCATCACCATAAGCCCCTCAATAAACACATGTAACAATATACTAGCCCAACCACATATTCACCACTTTAACAATATCTGGACCAACACGCTTATCATTAGGCTAGCCAACCTTAACAACCCCCCAGAACGGCATATTCTAACACAATACCCATACACTACATTTGTAGAAAATAACCAAGACATAATACTCCCCAAAAACACTATACATACTGAACTATATGAATTCATCCACAGCCAAGAAACCCCCCTTACTCCAGTCACACTCCAAAGAAAATTCCCCTATCTTCCAGAAAAATTAATAACCGAATCCCTCCATTGCCTAGAAAACATATACGAATACTCACACCCGCCTCCACTTCCAAACACCCCTACACCGACTCCAAGAAACATAATAAATGCCAACCACGAAACAAACATGATAACTTGGAATGCCTCATCGCTTAACACAACCTTACCAAATTTACAAAGCCTAATAAATTACAATGCAATTATTAACATCCAAGAAACCAAATTGACAGCAACTAAATCAACAAAATACATACAGAACTTATTCCCTGAATACAAACTTATTTTTAACAATACGCACGCCCTTACAAGATGTATACAACAAAGAATGCCTTACACCCCCGGAAGAGGTGGCCTACTCACACTCATTTATAACAAATATGCATTCCCCGGAAACATCACCAAGATCCCCTCACCAGCAAACATCTCCCCATATTTACAAATAATAAAAATAAACAATCATCCACTCCTACCATGGCTAATCATACACATGTATATGCCTACACATTTAGAAGATATCCACCTCATTCCGCACCTCAAGACCGCCATTACTAATCAAATCACTGCACATCCAAACCACACGCATATCCTATATGGTGATTTTAACCGAACATTGCACTCACTGGAAGGCAAAATTATAACAACAATACACCACCACAATAAGAAGATATACAATGGAAAAACTTTACCACAACCCTCAATCTAGAATATATTCCTACGGACACTATCCACTCCAGACAAGGAGGCTATAATTACACATCAACCAGCCTTATAGACGGCTTCTATATCAATTCACCAGACAATAGCAGATTCACCTCCACAACAAACACAAACATGAATCTACATTCAGACCACTACCCAGTCACTCTACACATACCCCTAAACACACTTATAGCTAGACCCCTACTCCCCACGAATACCACACCAACCAGAATACTAAATCCGATCCCTCCAGAAAACTTAGAAAATTTTAATATAGAATTGTTTGAAACATATTCCACGCAACTAAACGAACTAACCAAATTACTAGAGAACCACAACCACCTCAATCCTGAGCAATGGCAAGAAGCCTGTACAACTCTAGACAATAAAAATCTCTGAAACCATTGAAAAAACCTGCAAAGCAGCCTCAATACCATCCCTCACAAACAAAACTGCACAGCAAGGTGGCTTCCTGCCACGAAAGCTATCTAAAGAATGAAAAAAACACCTTCAAACATACCACCTTATAAGAAAAACTATATACATTGCAAAAAACAACCCACACTGGCAAACTCACCCTATCCTAAACGAAATTCGAAACCACCAAAATATGCAAATCCCGCACCCACCCACAACAACAATCCCTCCAAATGAATGGATAGACATCGTAGTTGCCATCGCAAAAACCGCTAATAAAAACGCCAAAAAATCACCACAAAATACACCAAAGACTATATTCTAAAAGTTGTATCAAAATACCGATAAATGTATGAAAAAGCCCCAAGAAGATAAATAAGAAAGTCTTCAAACATTCCAAAACTTCACCCTTAGACTCAATCACGGATAGACAAAAAAATATCCTAACTAGCCCTGAAGACATTGCAAAACAAATACACATCCAACAATCCATCAGTAACCGCCCAACAGTATCTACATGTCACTATCATAATACTCACCCCTCGTATTGCACATGTGGTGTTAGACAATATCCATGGCACGAACTAGAAGGATTTACAATTGATCAACGAGGTGCACCCCAAATTTCCCTGCACACATACTTTGACCAAGAGACATACAACTTCTGCCTTAAAAACCTAGGCAACAACAAAGCCCCGGGCCCAGACAAAATTCCTAACTCAATCTTAAAAAATATGCCCCCACGATTTCACAAATTACTCTATTTATTTTTCAAACACTGCTACAAACAAAAACAAATCCCCACATCGTGGAAAACTAGCCTAACAATTTTACTATATAAGAAAGACGACCCGTCAAAACTTACTAACCACAGACCTATCGCACTAGCTAACACCATATATAAATTTTATACAAGCACACTAACCTCTATCCTTTCAGCTTATGGGGAAAGATACCAAATACTGCATGACAGTCACGAAGGATTTAGAGCCGAAAGAGGAACATCTAGGCAACTTTAGCTCCTCGTTGCAGCATTAGAAGATGTTAGACTTACGAACCAAGATATATACATCCTCTACATTGACTTCAAAAATGCTTTCGGATCCATTGACCATGCAACACTTTTAGCCATAATGAAAGACCTTGGTTATCCAACTGACGCCATAAACCTCATCGGAAACATATACTCACAAACATCTACCATATTTACTGGAGAACACTTTGGTTAAACTCTACCTATTCCCATTCAAAGAGGTACAATACAAGGAGACACTCTCAGCCCATATTTATTTATAATGTTTTTAGAACCCCTCCTTAGATGGCTACAACAAGGTGATAATGGATACACCTTCAGAACATCTAAAGTAAAAATTACATCCGCAGCATATACAGATGATTTAGCAGCTATGGCTAACAAATTAATATCACTACAAGTACAACTAAATAAATTAGACAAATTCTGCGAATGGGTAGGAATGCACCTCGGAATACCCAAATGCGTAGTGACCGGATGCCCTAATAAATCTAAAATGAACCCCATAACATTCAAAGCCTTAATCCAATCTATTAATATAAACTATAGAAACCTACCAATTCCAATTTTAAATCAACACGAACCATACACTTATCTTGGAATAAACCTCGCACCTTCACTTAAATGGAAAACACAAATAAACACCACTACAGCAAAAATCATCAAACAATGTCAAACCCTCGTAGCATGTCCAGCCACCATAAAGCAAAAAATCAACATGGCAGACACAGTCATACGTGCTGGAATAGCCTACAACTTCTACACAGTACCCTACTCTATTCCGGCCATTAAAAAACTCGATAAAAATATTATAGCACTCCACAAGACAATATGCGGATTACCGAAATGCACATCTAATATTGCTACATAACTTCCACATGATCTATTCGGAATTGAAGCATTCTCTCTAAAAAATGCCTACATGCGCTGTATTGGAGAACAACTACAAAACGTCCTCAATGACAAAGGTAGACTTGGCAAAATCTATTATGGCTTGACACAATTTATACTCGCTAAATTTGGAGGCTCCAAAGAAATAGCCCGCATTAAATACCATCACTGCGTGAGATCACCTATCACTAGAACGTTATTCCTACTCAAACATGAAGTTGGAGTCCACCTAAAATGCACAATAGATACCTTTCTAATAAACCCGTTGTCGGGTAGAGAAGTCTTTGCTTCGGGAAAATTTGGATCTCTGGCTGCAATTAGTTTTGGCTTAAGACATAGGAGACTAGAAAATGCACAAAGTATTCATCCTCAAAACCCCTACAAACATTTTCATGCTTGACAAGACGTATCAACTCCCAAAATTTCCATAGAAAAGAACTTCCAAGTGCATCCGCACTTTTTTCTCCTTCTCTACACACTACTCCTAACACTCAATAACCCCCCCTTGAGGAGAGAGGGGTCCGACCCCTTAGCCTCCTCCCAAAGTCAACACTAGCCCATGCCTAAGTCACATGGGCTTCAACTAGTCATTGGCTAATCCCCATTAGCTTACTCATCCTTATCTATCCCTTAGCTTAGTCATCTAACCCTTGCCTTAGCTTACTCATCTATTCCTAATCTTAGCTTACTCATCAAAATTTCAACTGAAATAGTAAACTATCTCTATCTTTTTTTTCTTTTACCAAATTTTAAACTCACAAGATGAAGTTTGTAAATATTAAAACTAAACGTATAATATCAATGTATATCTAAAAGAGGTTGAAAAGAGTTCCAAGAGGAATTTTACTCCAACTGCAAGAACTTGAGGATGCGTCGAAGAATAAGTGCAACGTAGTCTACACGATCAGCCTTAGTCAATGGATTAACTAGACCTTGTAGCCAACGTTGATGGCTGCAACTTCCTTTCGCAGGCTTAAGACAACAAAAATATTGTTCATCATTTAAGCCTTCAAAAATTCCTCCAAATGTCACATCCCGAGTGCCAGGTTCAACACACCCAGCCTGCAACAAAATCACCAATGCACGAGCATCTTGTTGAAGGTTTCCGTGCCACCGCTGCTCCACACGAGGTTGCTTCAATGGCCGAGAAGGCCCAGCTTCTTCTTGTAGACGCTCATGCAGTGGTGAAAGACTAAGTGGCAGAAGAGTACGAGTCGGCAGTTGAGATAAAGAAAAATCCAGCTCAAGCTCTGGTTGAGGTTCTTCATCTTGAGACTCAGGCAAAACTCTCCAATTCGACATGTTCAAGAAAAAAAAATTCAAAATAACCACATCAAACTGGTGAAGCTCTGAAATGGTCCTTCTTCTTGTAACCTAAATACTTTCTAGTAGAAAGGCGTCATTCTGAAGCTTCTCCAAAAGATATGATTCTTTCTTCCACTCAAAATCCACTCAAATAAATAAAAAATAAAAAACGTATAAACACTGGATAAGAATATAAAGCCCTTCAGCATGCTTTGATAAACACCAAGCCGCGGAAGCCCAACTGGTAAAGTGCTTCAAGCGCCATAGCACTGGTCCGGGTTCGAAACCCTCTGGACCCGTATGAGCAGGCGAATGGCCACGTGGCTTGGCACTGCTGGTGAAAACTAGGCATGTAACTACCAGTTGGCGCCACCTACCCCCTGAGCATGTGACTCTAAGTTTCGTGGTTATAACCACGGTTCTTTCTCTTCTCCCCTCATTCCTCTGATCTCCCCCTCCCTTTTGTCTATGTCTTTATTTTTCTTAGTTTTATTTTTATTTGTTTTAAACCCTACTCTCAAAACATTTTACACTATATTTACTTATTAAACCATTTCTTACACGACACCGTCCCCACTCAAAACCGCATGGTTGAAAGAAACACAAAATCTACAGGGCCTAAATCCCAACACCTCACTTAAACTATTACAAAAAATTCTATTGCATAATATAATAAAATTAGAACAAATAACCATGCCCAACGGTGCCACCCTAATGAACCCAGATGACTTTAAAATATACCATTCCCACCCTACAAAACTCATAAAGAGTGCACTAAACATCGCAAACCAATTATTCTGCCATCCTTCCTGTCATCGAGAATGTCCACTTCCATGCCCACACCACTACCCTCCACGGACCTTAAAATATGACTACACAATAATAAACCACAACATCCTTCCTCAACACCCAACCCCCCCGAACCCCCCGGTCCCCCACTTACCCCCACCTCCCAATAATATGCTTAAAAATCCTCGTCAATTTCCCATACACACAATACTTGACCATAAACAACGACAACTCACAGACTCTAATGGAATAAAAAGAAAAGACACATCATATCTATGCCAATGGATTACTCCAAATAATAACACATACAACAAATGGCGTACCCAAAGAGATTTATTCTCATATTGTGACGCATATACTAGTCGTTACAACACCGAACTACTTACCCAATATTATACGAAAAGACAACACAAACACTTGTCAAACATCATCAATACATATTTTTCCATAGAACAACAACGCGACACTAGATACGTTATCCCTGCCACAATTATCCCATTGGCACGTATTTCCATTAACGAATGCAACCCAAAGAGTGACATCGAAACAAATACTAACACTATTCAAACACAATTCGACGTCGCTCACATATATGAAGACAACGGTCGGCACCTCATTACCATCCCAAAAACCAGATTACTATGGTTATGGAAACAATACCATCAAGCTAAAGATACCCCACATAGCCTAGAACCACCTACCCAATCATTTGAAACAGAAATCGTGTGGCTATACCAAAGGTATAAATACCGTATTTCCAAAAACGACCCACTTAAATGTGCCCAATATATAATACCAACTCCAATACTAGATTTCCTAATAACATCATTCAATATCAACCATTCATACTTCTCATCCCCAGTCACTTGTCCCACACAATTCACCCAATTTCACTCACCATTCTCTAGGGATAGAATATTTGGATCCCTAGGAAAAGCGTTTGACCAAAAATGGAAGGGAATTGGTTACGCCCACCCCCATAATGCAACAGACTTACAACAAGCCATCCATTGGGCCCGCATGGCAGCCAAAAACGATCCAAATACAATCACTATACTTATTTCAAAATATATGGATTGGTACCATAATTTTAACCCATACACTAGCCCATTCTTGGACACACACATCATTGCCCACTTTGCAGCAGACACCATCATATACGAAGAACCCACAATTCCCCCCGAACTCAATATCACGAGAAAAGAATTATCAACATTACGAATATTATGTATCCACCACCAAAACAATCACATCGGTACCTACGAACAAATGAATCAACTCACCAACATAGCAAATAACCTCCAAATATTACAAATTCACACACAAATTGCACCACCCACCCCCGTAAATACCGCCGTTAACCCTAGCAAAAATGGGCTAAATCTAACTATCCAAACACACCCGTAAATAATAACACACCTATTCCACAAATCCCAAATTACCAAACTACTGACCACTAAAATTTTACCCTCAATTCAGCTATTACACAGACGGCTCTTTTATGAAACCCAAAGAAATTCACCCTGGAGAATGGAGAAGAGAAAGAGCCGGCTATGGAATCTATAGCCCCAAGGGCATTAACATCTCCAAAAGACTACAAGGACATCAAAACATACTACGAGCATAAATGATAGCAATACATGAAACACTAACAACCATTAATACACTATATCCAAACGAACCCGCATACATATTTACCGACAGTCTAAACATATTATACTTACTTAACACACAAATTAAACACCCCACACTTCACAATAGCCACCCCGACCAAATTACCCTCGCCAACATGGTACAACTACTTCAAAACCAGACACAACCAATCACATTATACAAAGTTAGAGCACATGTCAATATTGACGGCAACAAACAAGCAGACAAATTGGCAAAAGAAGGGCTAGAACTAGAGCACAGAATTGCCATTCACCCATATGAGCATGCCCATGCCACCCCATACTACTACCAAAAAGACGTTTGGGCCTCAATGACGGACGTTCCTGATAAAGGCCCCGTTAGATTCCTAGAAAAACAAATTATTAAATACGATAGGGAAAACAACTTGGAAAATATGGCCGCACAAACCCCCAACACTTACAAATGGACAGGAAATGCAGATATAGATAAAGAACTTTCTAACGAATTATGGGAAAACCCGGAAATCACGGATAAACAAAAATCATGCCTCATCAAATTCCGAACAGGAACCTATATGGGCAATGCTCGAAAACAATTGTTCTTCGGTAGACAAACATATCCCTCTATTACATGCCCCATTTGCACCTCATACGAACCGGACACGTGGTTACATGTACTACTTACGTGTAAACAACAACATATACATTCACTCCACGTCAAAAGACACAACAAAGCAATATGGGAAATCAGGAAACTACTAATCTCATCTGAAAAATCTCGATGTTATATTCTCATGAACGCGGGCACCTTCAATAATACACCTCAGGAAAACACCGTTCCCAATTGGCTACTCCCTTGCACATGCGGTACACAAAAATGCTATTGCAACTCCAGATTTAGACCTGACATCCTATGTGTTAGAGGATTACCATACCAAAATGACCCCCCCCCCACAGACTTGGACCGCAACCTCACCATACAATTCATCGAATTTACATACTGTAATGATAGATTCTCCCCAGAAACACTCGAAGCAAAAAAATAACAAATACAAACCATTAATCGATAGTATTGCTGCTAGAGGATGGAAAGTTGACCCCCTTATTATAATCACCGTTGGCGCTAGAGCCACTACACACATTCCTTCAATGAAATCACTTGAAAATAAATTTAAAATACCCATGCCTACCATTAAAAATACCTTTAAAAACATCAATACTATCGCTATAAAATATGCCATGGCTATCCTCCTACACAAAAGAAGAATAGAAAACCACCAACCACTGCCCCAAACACTAGACCCCCCATAGATAAAGCCATAAAACCCTAACAACTAAGCCACTCCACCCCATCCACTAACAATGCACTAGAGAACTGACGACCCAAATCATACTAACAATCCCCCCCCCTAATAACTAACCATTTTGGTTCTTGTTACTAGTGATTGGTGACTATAGTGTCTACTCTCGAAAGGGAGGAGTAGATCTTTACCTCCATACCTTTGTCATGTGGGCATTGGATTGGAGGAGGATCGAACAGACACTCCATTCACGTCGGTCTCATCAGAGACCGAAGTTTTTCTCTCTTTTTCTCTCTAGCTAAATCAAAAGCCTCCCTAACTTAGTTTTAAGCAATCTCTTACATGAAACATGCTTGAAAGGCAAGCAAAGAAGAGCAAAAATCCCAAAATTTAGAACCTGAAATACCACATGAGTTCTTGAACTCATTCATAGTGATGTTATAGGTTCGTTTCGCACGAAGTCATTAGGTGGTGCTCGTTACTTCCTCACATTTATTGATGACTTTTCTAGGCACACTGCAAATTACTCCTTGAGTGGAAAACATGCCACTTTTGAGAAATTCTAGTCGTACCACCAAGTAGCTAAAAAAACTCATTATGTAGAAACTCCTCACACTCGGATCCGACAACGGAAGACAAGTCATATTGAAAGATTTTTTTTAACACCGGGGGCCATTCACGATCAGGGTACTACTTTCAGGACAAAGGACTTAAGGACTTTGTCACATTAATCTTGGTTTTTATCATGATTTATTATTATTTGATCAATAAATTTTACATAAACAAGTAGATAGTTCATAAGCTTTATCAAGAAAGATTTTTATTATTATTTAATAATCACCCTAAACCCTAAACCCTAAACCCTAGGCCACATCAGTGGCATTTTTTTGCTATTTAGGTGTGCATTGGTGGTCAATTATTTCCTGTTATGTATATTGGTACCTTGGTAAAAGTGTCATGTGTCCATTCATATAAATTTTTTTGTCCAATTCTAATACTAGACGTTCCTTTTACGTGTGGCCGTGAGTATATGTATATTTGGACATGTTTGGTGCCACATGTAAAGTTGGGCAATTGCTATTCAATACATATTTGGTTCTATTGGTACACACTTGAACGATGAGTGTGAGGAAAAAATTTGGGATTGTTTCGATTGATTCTTGTTGTCATTTTCATTCCTTGATCCTAAGGTGAACAATTAAGACAACACTCCTGAATGTCCTTTAAGGAATCAAAAGGATATCTTAGATGACCCTATTCCTTCTAAATTAACTTTGTCAGTGTACTCGATATGGAGTATGAAATGTAGGTATGATCCAAAATATGCTTCACAATACAAATCTAAGCATACCAAGCATGTGAAGTTATCCAAAAAAGTCCGTTTTCCGTTAGACGGCCAAAAGTAGTACCCTAACCGTGAATGGCCCCACCGACTACGCCTCCCATGCATTAGGTGCGAGGGGGCCTAACCAAGCACACCACACCAAAATGGTGTCGCCAAATGGTGCAACTGAGTGTTGTAGGATGTCATTTAATACACTTTGGGCGAGATCTTCCCGGAAGGTTGTAGGCGGAAGTTGTGAGAGTTGCATGCCTCATTTTCAACTGCCATTCTACCAAACACCAACCATGTAAATATGCTCACAAATGCTTTTATGGAATCAAGCCTAATATTTCCCAACTTTGTGTTTTTTGAATCCATGTTTTTGTTGCAAATACCAATCCCGGCCATGGAAAACTAAATGCTTGCTCTTGCAAGTACCCTCACTCTGAGCCTTGACCCTCATACCAAGGGTTTTTGGTGCTTCGACCCTATCACTAACTGGGCTATCCTTTCAAAAGATGTATGGTTTGTGGAATATTCTTCGTGGACATTTTGTCATACTTTCAACACCAAACCAAACATCTAGTGTCTAGCTCTCAAGCATCTCGACATCTTCTCTAGATGCACCAGACACTTTGTTGTCAATCTAGTTGTTGCCAACCACCACTGAGACGTACTCCACTACGCTCATCCATTGAAGAGCCAAACCTCTTGCCATCCTCGCCTCCATCGCCAATAGTCGATTCCAACCCACCACCAAGTTTCTGTTTCTCCTAATTCAAGCCCTTCCCTACTTGCCACCGCATTCCCAAGCCCACCTCTCCCATTGCTCACATATAAAAGGCACGTTGTTTTGCCAACACCACCACCCCTATTAGCCTTTGGTTCAATTTATGGCATGCCACCACATGATGTCCCTACTCCCACCGAGATCCCCTCCCGCGAACCTTGTGGATCCACATGCTCTCGCCATTCATTGCGCACCCATGACGACTACATCCACATCGACGCTTTCATTGGCTCAATATATAGAAGAAGGCACAAAGCCTCTTAGTTACAAACATGCAATCAAGGACCCTTGCTTTGTCAAAGCCATGGTAATTGAATATTCAACCATTCTTGCCACTGATACTTGGAGCATGGTACCCCAATCCCCATGCATTAAACCATCAAAACACGATGGGCTTATAAAGTCAAACCTGGTCTCAATGGTGAACCATCACATTATAAAGACGTATTGTGGCACGAGGCTTTCATGAGGTCCATGGCATGGATTTCAGGAGATTGTTTCCAAGTATCCTTTGGTAGTCTATTTGTAGTCATCATAGCCATTGTTGCTCACCATGGGTGGATTATTCATCATATGGATGTTACTACAACTTCGTTGAATGGCCACCTCAGGGAAGTTGTTTTTATGTTTCAACCGCTTGGGCACCGAACATCTTGTTTGTAAACTCCAGTGCTTGCTTTATGGGTTGCGTGCTTGGTATGAGAAAATCAACACTGACTCCACCAATGTGGGGTTCGAAAAACCTCTACCAATTCCAACATTTATTTCCAATGGCATCGAGGTCAAGTCCTCATTCTTATTCTTTACATCGACAACATGTACATTACAAGTTCATTTACACAAGGCATCCACAACCTGAAAGCTTAGCGTCGGACAGTTTACAAGGTATGTAGGTCTTATGCAAAAATTCCTTGGCATTGAGTTCCTACAAACAACCCAAGGTATGTTGCCTTATCAAACTGCCTATGTGTGATCACTCCTCACCGAGTATGATTTGCTCAATGCCACACCGTCCTTTGTTCCCTTATCTAAAACTCTCAAACACGGTAAAGAAATAGGGACCCTATCCATCAACCCATGGAAATACTAACACTTGTAGGCAAATTGAACTATTTATATCTATCAATATACCCCTTTCTATTAGACTATGACCTCTTGCAATCTTTTTTTTTTTTATGAATCTCAAGTTTATAGTCATATGATTCACATGTCACTTAAACTTTCTACTTCATTATAACATTGTTTTTTCCCTTCGGAACCGTATATAACAAAATATTAAACACCAAACTTCCTTCCGAGTCATGTTGCATAGTATGTCTTAGAAACTCTTGCGACACTCTTAGATGGTTAATGAATTTTTGGCTCCCTTGAGGCATCAAGATTAAAAGAAGGCTCGTCCCGATGGACACACCTCGACTCACCCGACTTCAACAACGACTCCTCATGCGACCCAACAAATTCGCAAAAGATGCTCAACTCCAACGCAACACACGAGTGTTGTTACACTCCGCTAGAGCAAGAGTAGAATTAACAACAACAACAACAACAACAACTCCAAACAACTTCTTGGATGAGGATGTCGCCTTAATTACTCCTCAATTTCTTGATAGGTCAGGGTTAGAATTCTTACAGTTGTCTATCTCCCACACTCTCCACAGGACGTGCATGCTCACATCCTTTGTTTCAAATGTAATTGGTAGTTCAAGCAAGAGGGGGTGTTGGAAGTAGTTGCTCTTAACTTTAGGGTTAGTTGTTCCCAATGTCACCAAAGATATGGACACACGATCCCTGGCCTTTGACCAGTGCGTTCCGGGGATCCTCCCGAGTACTTATATAGCTGTGGCTCCAATCGACCTCTGTTCATTAATCACTATGGCTACACTTTTATCTTAGTTGCACAAAGTCAACAATGTGTGATCGAGCAAAGGAGCTCAGCTCAACATGGTGGATTTGGTGACACAGCACAATTTCTCCAATAAATCATGACGTCTTAACACACAACTCTCTGTAAAAACTTGCTGAAAAGCAACGTACTGTAATGTTTCGTCAAATCCTACCAGGAAGGTATTTGACATTTGAACGAGATTGAGAGGTTAAAATGTCATTCGACCGTGTAATTGAGCAAGCAAGCTGACCACCTCGACAGGGTGGAATGATGGATTTCATGTTCAGGTGGCGTTCAGTCAATGGACAAAATTCTTGACAAAGTTCTTCCCACAAGTGCTTAGAAAAGAAGCTTGGACACATACTGTAAATTCAATGACCCAAAACTGCAAACCTTCACATTGTGACTATACCTTGCGGGCCTAGTCTTCCACCTTCTTCACTTCCTAGGTCACACTGGCTGTTGGGTGTGGTGCTTGGATTCTACCATATAATTGCATTGGACAAAAAGTGCGTTGTATAATACCATATAATATCATTTTGTATTATACATAGCATGCAAATAGAGTCATGACATGCCAAACACTTACAATACGAAGATTTGGTGCATTTCGGCTTGAATACGATCCCAAAGTGATTCCATGATTCGCATTTGTTCTTTCCCATCGTCGATACACACAGGGCGACCTCAACACTCACTAAAAACACAATGATAAAGAAACTGTAGAGTCTATATTACATATATACCAATTATACAATTATAGATGGATTTGAGGGTGGTATAATACCACGGGTATGATACCGCAATTAATTATACACACCAATAAGAAGGGCTCTCGGGTCCACTGTTATTCTAGTTGTGAAACGGGTGGAGGTTGAATAGTGTTATTTCATAAGTCATATGTCTCCCTTCCAACACATTCTTCTGGATACAAAACCCCACCTTAGTGACCAGTTCGGCTTGGCACTTGAGGCCGGGGGTCCCACACAATGACGGCCCACGGGTAGTTTCCCATGCACCGTGGTAGGCAGTGTGTATGTTTGACAAATTCCATTTCAACATTCAACTTCAAATCCAAAGTGTCACGTGACATTTTAACAAACAAAATTGAATGTTAACTAACGTCTACATTTTCTTTTAAAATGTCACCTCAATGTCACATGCCTAGTACAACGTGTCATTTCAATTTCTAACGCGTCAATTGATGTGTGGTTTTTTTCCTTCACAAGTCACGGTACATGTCAAATTCTAAATTATGCGTGTCAATTGACATGCATTTTTTTGGGGTGCAAGTTTTTGCGTGTCAAATGTCAAAAACTTGCAAAAACTTCGTCAAAAATACACACTGGTGGTGGGTGTCCTACTCTCCTAATTAAGTACGATGGGAGATGTTGCACTAAACATGATACTTAATGTCACTTACTATTTGGATTTATGCAACACTACACTCTAAACTCTGTAGTATCACACCAGTGGCAACCAAAGTGCACGTGATATTACGGAGTTTTGTAGTGTTAGCATGGATGCGTGATGCTATAGAATTAATGTAGCATGTGACAGCATGGGATAACACAAAGTGCAACGTTTTAACGGTGTGGCGTGGTCCACTCCACTTGGCCTTCCCGTGCGATCTGGCATATGCATACACCAACATTCAACAAGTGGCAGAAGAAGCAGAAGAAGAAGAAGAAGACGACACTTCACATATTGACACATGGTGCAATGCGAGCGTGTGGGTTGACTTCTTTGGTGGTTTGCATTAATGACAAAATCCGTGATGTAAGGGAGAGAAATGTGACAATAAGGAATGAGATTTGAACTACGAACATCTGTTCCCTAAGGTTTAGAGAGTGTAAGAGAGTGAGTGAGCTTATGGATGTTGATATTACGGAAGTTTAGGGCGTATAACTGTTAGGAATGTGTAACTCCAAATAATAAGTGACACTAAGTTAAATATCATATTTAGTGTAGTTGAAGCCCATGTTTAAGTGTTAGCACGTGTTTGCGAGCTGCCACCACACGGATAAAGGGCTTTAAGGCTTCGAGGTGTGTGGGCCCCTGAATGAGTAGCGGCCCACCTGGGTTTAAGTAAGTGGATTGAGCCCCTGCATTGGTGGCCTCACTGCCAATGGATTAGGGCGGACATTAAGTTCGCCCCTACGAACTATGGGGGTGTCAGATCCGGGCGGGGGGCAGCCTCCAGGGAAATTTTTGAACCCAACCGAAAACTGATGCCCGCCCCGCCCAACTTCGACAAAAATATTGCCCTTGTATTTTTGAAGGCCGTTTGCCTACAAATCCCATATTGAGTGCACTTCGCCTTCAAGGTCTAAAATCCAATATATATGTGCACTTCCTATTAGTAAATAAGCAATTCATTGGGATTTCATTCCGGAAATGAAACCATCAATGAAGCACGTAATTAACTTGGAGGTCAAATAAAATTACAAAATCCTCATTAACATTGAGGTTATAATTTTTATGACTTACCATTTGAAATTGTCTTTGTCATTCTAAAATGACACTTAAATTTAGTGTGCTGATTTAGTATGTATATTTTATAATATTTTAGTGACGCCGCCTACTTTCACAAGTATTCATATACATTCAAACCGGCCGTGTCATACCATGGATACTTGTGAACGCCTACTTTCACAAGTACATGGTATGACACGGCCGGCCTCAACTACACATTATAATAAGATTATAATGGGGGCCAATTTTCCCATATGTAAAGGCCTTAGGGCCAAGAAGCTAGGCCGATTCAATAAATCTAGGATAATCCAATGGATCTAGCATAATCTAGCATAGAGCCGTTCATATTTCCACATAATCCAATGGAAATGGTTTGTTAAAAAATTCATATTTTATTAAAATGTGTTTTTTTATTTTAAAAAATTAACGATAGCCCCGGGGCCAAGAATTGGCCTTCCATTTTGGGTGCACCCAATTCAATGAGCTCCGGCCGTGTCATACCATGTACTTTTTGATTAAAAATTTCATACCAACAACTCAGCCCAGCCTCTAGGTGTAAAGGGGTTGGGGCCGATTTCAACCTTTTGGCCAATTACAAGTGAGGATTTCAAGCCTCTTACACAACGAATTGGCCCGGCCTCTAGGTGTAAAGCGGCCCTAAATGTCAACCCAACATTATTTGTCATTCCTTGTAAACAATTGGGGGATTATAGATTTACGGTGTTGCAATTACTGTCACTCGCCAAATGATTTTTCATCCAAATTTCAATCATTCATGACAACATTTCATCACAAGGTAGGGTTTTGGCCAAAGAATGAACTCATACATCATCCATGACAATATTTGTTCGCTTATTCATAAGAAGTGTCATCCAAAAAATTACCATAGTGACATAAAATACCATATGACACTAAATATCATATTTAGTTTACTAAGGCTAACTAAACTCAAGCACTACTGACAACCCCCACACCCTTTGATATTTAGGGGTTGTTTACATCATGGACCATGAAGTCGTCCCTTGCTCCTTTAAAAAATGTAATTGGTTGTTGAACTCGTCCCGAGACCACTTCAGTTTACATCCCCAAAATAAATGTAAGAGTGACCATGGAACTTAAGGTCCTCAAAAGGCCTATTTTCAAGCCTACATTATCCACTGTCATGGTCCAATGGGTTTTGTAGTGGGAGAGGGAAAAGAGGTTCTCTCGTTGCAAATGTCAAGGGACCATGGTAGAAAAATGTTGTTTTAATATTTTTCAATGTTTTTTTTTGGATGGGGAGGAGCGTTTCTATAGTTATGAGGGAAGAAGGGGAGAAGGTCAAACATGAAGAAAATTCCCCAAAATTCCTTTCGGGACATATATTGAAAAAACGATCAACATATCCTTTTTGGTGCACGGTCACTTCTCTTGGTCCATGTAGGGTTTACACCTAGTCAAGGGCCCAAAGGCTTTAAAACTACATTTTCGTAGAAATCTAACTATGGAAATGTGACCATGAAGTGTAACAATGGAAAAATGCCCTTTAACATGGGACAACTTCATGGTCCATGATGTAAACAACCCCTTATTCACCTCTTGCAATAACCCAAAACCATGATGTGACTGCAAGGTTGTGTTCATGTTTTGCTAATCTATTTATGGAGTTAGAAGTCAACAATGATGTTATGCCTTTGTTTTCTTCACTGCAAGGACCATGGTGAGTGCAGTTGATTATTGTATGTATACAATTGTTGTCTATCATAGAAGAGCATAACATTATTCAATTGCATGGTTTTGTTCCATTCCATATTCAACATCTAATATTGGCATCCACTATGTTACCTTCATGGGAAGAAACTTAGAAAATAGGAAGAAATTGATGCCAACACGAATGATGAATAGTACAAGTATAAATAGTAAGAAAAGTGTGAATAGTGTTAGTATTTCCAATGATAATGCTATTGTGTATAGTATTTTCAATGAGCAAAAACCAAGATGAATAGTGTTTCTTGTGAATAATGTTGGGAGTATAACTCAACCCAAATTTTCAAGTGTCAACCTAAATGTATGAATAGTAAACAAGTATTCATACTTTGTTTGGGGGCCCCACAAAATATAATTGGCATATTCCATGATCATGGAACCGACCCACTTGGTTGAATAATGCTATGAAATGGCCATCAATAACTTATTAATCTTTCATATCTCTAACAATTATTATGATTGTACAAAATATCTAACCTTTCCAAAATATATTTATAAGCATGGGCCCTCAAATATGAGCCTTTACATATACAAAAAGTGTGTGTTTTGGGAGCATGCTAAAATTGCTTTACCAATTGTGTCAATAATGAGTAATGCTAAAATTACCACATTGAGTCGTTAACCTCCAACCAAATTGACCGATCGTTTTTTTTTCTCATAGTTATTAAGAAATACAAAACATTACTAAGCAATGTGCGTTCGTTTATGTGGGCCCTGAGAATATAACCCTGGGAGACTTGATATGAGTCTCCTTGCACTAGGTTGGGACATCCCATGGTCATATTCTCAAGGCACACATTAGTTAATAATGTTATGTAGATCGTTAGAACTTGCACCTTGATTGATTAATGACAACAATAGCACACAATATTCTAATGCTACAAAGCAGATAATGACATACAAAGGAATGTGAAGATGCTAATGCTCTAAAGATTAAGCGCGGCACAAAAGTAGAGAGAATATTCTTGTTTCTTGTAAATCAAGACAATTGACTTGAAGATCGTGCACTATCAGGAGACCATCGACAAAAAAAAAAATTGGCTTATTATATTGGGTGAGACATTCCATAAGATTGGACTATGTGAGCAAATCTAGACATTATTCTAGGTTCAATAATGAAAACACTTGTAAGAGAATCTTCACTTTGGACTCTTACAAATTTTAAACTCTATTGTACTTTTGGCAATTGAAATGACAAACTTTTTAATCCACAATTTCTAAGTTCATCTAATGGCCAAAGATGTTCATGGACCTAGAAGTGCCAATTATATGGCCAAAGATATTAGCAAACCTACAAGTGCCCATTATATGGCCACATGCTTTGGCCTTGTGGACATCGTGCCAGGATACAAAACTCAAACCAATCGAATATTGGCATGGATAAGCATATCCACACATCACAGACTTACCCCTAGATGTGCATATCAACATTGATTTCACATTGAGTAATCATATCAAACTACACCATTGAACCAATGCTATCAAACGTAGGGTTGCAATGTTCCACACCAAATAATTTGGCATTGTAAAGATATTAATCCTGAAGGGGATGCAACGACACTCATTCCACCATTAAAGATTGGGCACTGGCAATTTGAGATGCAGTTCACAGATTCCTTCCTCGCGAGATATTCTAACTCGACCTTAAACTTAAAGAAATGACATTCCAAAGCCACAAGGTTAGGTAATTTGTAGATAGGCAGTCATATCATGATGCCGACACAATACTGAATTTCGTGAATGTAGTAGCCATAAGGCAATGGAAACAAAAGACCACTGTATGGGTTATTATTATCTCTGGTAAACACCAAGTACCAGAACAAACGATCAGTCACACTACCAGATCATCACCACTAACTTTCAACTTCATCCTCAAGGTTGGCTTGAACTATGCACTAACCTCTTCACTACCAGCCTCTCCGAGAGTTTCATCAGCTGCTCCACTCATGTTGAGTACCATGAGGTCATCATCATCATCATCATGTCCATATACCTGGATTTCCACAACTCCCATGTAGTTTCTTTCTTTCAAGTCCTGGCTTATCGTAATGCTTAACTACATGTATACTAAAGCTCCCCATGGCTCCAGATCTCTGCACAACTACGTCAAAGAAAAACTGACAACCGATACGAAACCTACAAGCTACACTTTTGGTTTTTCTGAGGGGTGCCGAACCGTGATTGACCACATTTTTGTATCCTAACCTACAATGGCTTCTCCCTCTAAACTTAAATAACTGTTGCCGACACTTTTGGTAATTAATCCACCCTACTCAAACCCTGTATTTATTCAACACTTCTCAGGTGATGTTATGGAGAAGTCCACCTCTTCCGCCCCAATCCTTGAACACCACCGCAGAAGCTAAGTGGCTATGTCAGCCACCAGCACTGATGGGCGTGTCGCTGACTCTTAAGTACTGCAATTCATGAGAACTCTCTGTGACTAGTTGAAATCGACTACCTGATTCTCCACGTTTCGTTACCACATTGGTTGCGAGTCCGGTGTATTCTTACGTGGCCGGTAGTAGTCTGCACCCTCTCAACCCCAGATCAGGACGACGGCAATGAGAGCCGCGCCTGTAACGACAGCGAGCCACCGGTAGATGGGTTGGTCGAAGGCAAGCGGGCGGGGAGGAGTGTAACCCTTGGCGAGGAGGTGGTTGATGGCGACGTAGATGAACACTCCCGTCGCAATGCGCATGGAGATCGCGTAGATCCAGTCGGTCGTCGTCCCTTCCACGGTCGCGTCGATGACGATTCCGATCGCCACTCCGATCGGGGTTGAGATTGCAAACGCGAATGCGTACACGCAGCACGTGAGGAGAGGGCGGTTGGGCAGCATGCGGAGGAGTGCGATTCCCATCGCTATGGCAGCGAAGATCTTGTGGAGAGACACCGTCCAGAGTGCCTTCCATGCGTCAGCTTGGCTTGCTGAAACCACCACCATCGCAATGTAAGTTAGCATGTTAGAAAAAGTGTACTATCCTCACTTCCGAATCCTAACTTGAGAATATGCAATGTAAGATTCTCTCGACTCATCGTTCACGGGTTCTTCCCGTTACATGGCTGCACGTATTTCTTAAGTGCAAACAACACCACATACATGCCCTCCGAACCAAAAGGCATACTAAGGCAGTATGGGAGTTAAAAAAAACTTATAGTGGCATCAAAAAAGTCAAAATGTTATATTCTCATGAATGCAGGCACATTCAATGATAACCCACCAGAAAACACAGTCCCCCCATGGCTACTACCTTGCACGTGTCGTCAACAAAGATGTCATTGCAATGCCAGATTCAAACCAGACGTCTTATGTGTGAAAGGACTACCATATCAATCCCCACCACCAACAGAACCAAATGGGAACCTAACAATATAATTCATGGAATTCACATATTGTAATGATAGAATACGAGTTGATACCATAATCATACAAACATAAAATATAAATCATTAATAAAAAATATTATCAATAAAGGATGGAAGGTAGACCCACTAATAATCATCACGGCTGGTGCTAGGGCAGCCACACACACACCTTCTATGAAAAATATTGAAATAGTATTTAAAATCCCCAAAATAAGCATCAAACACACATTTGAGGAAATCAACGTCATTGCCATACAACATGCCATGTCCATAATCCTACACAAAAGGAAAATAGGAAACAATGAACCACTACCAACAGACACACAACCTACATAATGTGAGGCCAAACCCACCACCCTTAAGCGTCCTAGTCCGGGTGATGGTTTTAAGAATCACATGTGTCATACCAAAGCTCGTGGTAACATGGAATGTACTTCCATCTCAACAAGCTCCCAACTCACTTGAAATCATGATGCTTTATTAATGCTAGTCTCTTGAATAGGTAGAGCATTGGCCTTCTCAAGGGTCCATCCCGCAGCCTTGGCTACACATGCCCTTGAGGATTTTCCTCTTGAAACTTTGGTCTTGGCCAATGTTTTCTCATTAGTGCTCGTGATCTCGTTGAGGCCATGGCTTGTCGGCTTCATGAGGCACATAAGTCTCTAACACAAGTGTTAAAAAACACTTATATCACTTATCATCGCCTCATCTTCCACAAGTCCCTCACAACCCTTTCCAAATTCACTCCTTAATGCGGCCCCTAACCCAACTAGCCTAATCCCAATTAGCCTAACTCCACTAGCCTAACCCAACTATCAATTATGCCTTAGCCCACAGCTTAAGTATCAAATCAGCTGCCTAACCTGCAGCTTAAATATAATCCAGCTGCATATCACGAAGTCTGCCTAGCCACAGCTTAAGTATATTCCAGTTGCCTAGCCCAAGTTTGCCTAGCCCACGGCTTAAGTATCAAATCAGCTGCCTAGCCTGCAGCTTAAATATAATCTAGCTGCCTATCAACTAATTCTGCCTAGCCACAACTTAAGTATAATCCAGCTGCCTATTAACTAATTCGACCAACTACTACACTTAACCTTATTAAGTCCCCTACAAGTTTCTATGAATTCTACTAATTCCACTAACCTTCTACTAATTTCCACGCAACTCTAACTCTAAAACTCAATAGTATGAGAGGAACAACAAGAGGGAGAGAGAGAGAAAGAGAGGGGAAGGGAGAGGGTAAGGGGGCCTTATATGAACCTCTCCCCTTTACCCACACTCCCCTCTCAATACAACATGCTCATGTGCCCACACAGACGTGTGCACCCACACGTGCAAGATGGAAGAGCGCGAAGGAAGAGAGAGTGAATAGGAACACAAGTGAGTGAAGAAGGTGAGAGAAAAGAATATATAGGGGAAGGGGTGAGCACCCCTCAAAGCTCAAGATAAGCCCCTCGATCCTCTCCTACTTTGTAGGCTCTTATCCTATCCGCTAAGCCTTCAACTCCTAAACCAACAAGATGGATCCCAATTCAAATATTTAAACTCAAGGAGCTCCCCTTGGTCCACCACATGCTACACTCACCTAACCAAAGAACTTTCTTCATGCCGCTAAGCTTCTAATTAACTACACCACATAAGCCTAAGGCCTAAACATAACTTCACACCAAGCCTCACTCTTTTTATATTTTTGAGAATAATCATAAAACATCAAAATGTAACTCCTAATGATTTCAAAGGGTTAATAATACATGTGGGCACCATTTTGGGCTCACACATAACAACCCCAAATACCCACCAAAAAAATAAATAATCAAGATTAAAAAATAATAACAAAATGCTAACAAGAGCCAAAGAATTGTTACAACCCACGGCAAGGGTTGATGGCCATATGTTCCACTAAGTAAACTCACATAGCTTACGCCAAGTCACTTACATCACAATACAATGCTCGTAAAAGGCCATCAAGAATTGTACCCAGACCACTAAATCGGTGTTAATAACCCCCACATTTAAAGAACCACTAAGTAGCCCACTCGGAGACCACCACACGAAGAAACACAAAACACATATCCTTATAAACATCACAACCACATTAACATCACCCATACAAAAATCATCCAATCACTAAGTTTCCATGGTCACCTTGGTTACCCTGGTTACTATAGTGCCCACCCTGAGAGGGGTTAATAGTTTTGCACCACTGTTATTATGCCATGTGGGCATAATACCAAGGGTGGGTCGAACAGACATTTCAATCACGTTGATCTCATAAGGACCAATGTTTCTTCTCTCTCTCTCTCTATACTATGTTTCATATTAACCATAACTGAACCATGCTGGTAACTTATGCTAAACCCAAGGTAAAGTTACTTTAGGGTTAGGGTAGTCTCAACTAACGAATATCTACCATAGATCAGAGCATCTGCATCTATGGCCACGATGGACTACCTAATTCTATATTAAGAAAGAGAGATCACAAGGAACTCCTTTCAAGGGTTAGAACGCGGTGGCGATTTACCCTAAGTAACTTTTGTGTTTAGCGGAAGTGGAGCAATCTAGAGGTTATTGGGAGGTGTATGTGGCTCAACTCTAACCTCGGATACACAAGGTTCAAATGGCTAAGGAACAGGTAGAGTACTCCATGGAAGTATGTGTATTCTTGGTTGCAAACGTGTATTCATGCTGTACTTTATTGTGTGACATAGATAACAATTGGGTTCTGCTGTTATTCACCTCGTGTACGTTACTAACCCTCTCTTTGGATTTGGTTGGTGGCATGGGCACAGGTGAGGCAGACCCTTCACAAATTTGACAGCATCTTTAGGTTTTGCGTACCAACTCTTGTCAAAAATAGTGTGTACATAGAGCTTGGACATTCTTTAATGATGAAGAATGTTAGGCAGTATGTTAGGTTATGATAAGACTTTTGAAGTGATATTGGATTAGGTACATACTTGAATTTGACATACTTTGGATATGGATTACATTACTTTGCTTTAAGCACACAAGGGTAAAACCTTAGTATGTAATTTACTTATGGTTGATTCACATACTTAGAGAGATACCAAGAAATGACAAGGACCATGAGAAATAGTTGCATGTGCAAGGATGTAGCCATGGGAGAGGATCCCACCCACCCACCCGGGTTTTGAAAGGTACATGGATATACAAAAGAATGGTGTGGACTCTTGATAAGAGGATGTATTGCAAAGACTAAGCTTGAAAGTAAGCATAGCTTTAGACAAGAAAAGCCCAGCTCTCTCTGGAAGCTCAGGGGGTTCATTAGCGAAAATCGTAGAACAACGTGCGATAAAAAATAGGGTCTAATATATTCATTGTAGATAAATTTTATTAAAAACTTACATATAATATAGGGGCTTTTAAAATAGTGAAAAAGGATTAGATGTAAAATACCATCACATATAAATAGTGAAAAAGGGTTACATGTAAAATACCCTCAAGGGGGGGTAGTCATTGGTTGGAGTAGCAATATACGTGTGAACAAATGATAGGGTATTTTAAAAACATGGGAGCAGAAAATTATAAATGGATTTACGAGTAATATAGGGTATCAAAAATGGCACTAGACATCTTTAAAGTACTATAGGGTATGGAATTATAAGTAATTTGGAATTATAAGTAATGCAAGCCATTTTTCTATTAACCCAAAGTAGAAATTTACATAATGATAGCATGTGAAAAAAAGAAGAGAATTGAAAGTAATAGCCCCCTATAAAATAGTGTTTGTTCTCACCTATATCCTTAACTTTTTAACACACTGCTCCCCCCCCCCCCCCCCGAGAAAATACCATCACATGTAAAATACCATCACACCTTTATTTTGAAAAATACCATACCTTATAATCTTTTCTGCAAGGTAAAATAGCCCCCCAATAAGTAGGTCCCGAACGCACGTGTATGCAAAATATAAGAGGGAGTGAACCCCCCAAGTCTAGAAGGCAGCCACCAAGTAGGTTAATCACCACAACAATTACATGTTGGAGAAATGGGAAGGCAGTTGTGCACACACATAGAAGAGAGCAACCTCCTTCAAGAGGATAGACTATTCATTTGCACTATTGTAGTTCCATGGCAACATTGATGTTGACTGCTTCGTTATTGAAGCAACGATGCCATGTGTCACATAACTATAGACTAGAGCTCGTTACAAACACTAGAAAAAATCTTGTTCATTAGAACCATATGTTGTGACTTGTCCATTGTGATCATGGCAAGAAAATGCATAATAAATTGTTTTGGTTGTCAACATGACTTAGGTTTTTGGTTGCAATTTTTAGACATTTGGCAACCACAACCCTATGGTTGACAACCAACTGACTTATAATGCATTTCCTCACCATGAGTCACAATGAACAAGTTTTATGCTAGTGCAACACAAAACAATCTAAAATGCAACATGCATAATGTTGAACATACCATGGTACTACAACACCGCACTCACAAGTTTGCACTTGAGCCATGTCACTAGGGAAACACCACTTTCTCATGACGCGAATACCTTGTTTTTATGTTCTTTCCCTTTTTGCTAATTCTCTTTGAGATGGAAGAGGGGTACTACATGCATGTGTAACTTATGTGGTCACTCTTCTTGATTGGACACCTACATTCGTGTAGTATGGGTGTGGTATAAGGGATAAATTGTAGTTAAACATACCACCAAAAAGACATTTGTGTATGTCGTAAGAATTTTATGCTAGGGTTCCAACTCGGAAAAACACCCAGGGAAGGCCAAATAAGTGTCAGATGTAACTTCAGTTTGTCACGATAAGGTTAATTGATAGGTTGAAACAATAATTGAATGCTTTTAACACTCAATTATATGGAGAGATGAATTCTCACTTGACTTCTGATGTTCTTTGGTCATAAGTTAAGATATCAAGGTCAATTTGGTTTACTCGGTCACATTCTAGACTCTCAAATTGCAACTATAAAGACTTACTTTGTGATTTCTACACCCCCCTTATAGTTATATATATAGAAAGAGATTTTAAAATTATAATTAAAACTCTAGTTACAATTGACGGGAACTAAGCGAACGATTAGAACAGTAACAAGTCACGAGTCTAGTGTCCAAGTCACTAGTAAACAATCCTAGTTCCAAGTAACCAGTCACAAGTAGCGAGTCTTATAGTATCAAAGAAGCGTCTAGTCACATCAACACACCTGGTAGGACGTCTCTTATACCTGCTCCTAGCTTCTTACCCAATCGATATGGGATAAGTAAGCCATGTGTCCTCCTCTCTCCATAGCCTCTCCGTTAGCCACGCGACTACTTCCTCTCCCGTTTGTTCGATTTCAGTATGGTGCCACTTGTCAAGGCACTTCAGAACCGGAATATGCATGGTGTTGCTCACTAAAATTGAACACTTGTCCTCAAGATTGATATTTTGGTCTTCTTGAGAAACTAGAGCTTCACTTCTTAAGCTCTAATGGATGAGACACAACTGCACTGCTCCTCACCTCATTCATATCTTATCTTCAATTTCACTATGAATATTATTTTGCTTCATAAGTTGGTGTATCAATCCTTTTATTACACACCACTAAAGACTTCACATATTTAACTCCTACCATAAAATGGTATGATCCTTATTGATCGTTTAATCAAGAGGTTGACTCATGAGTGATTCTGTTAGAGACCAAATTCTGGAAACATTCGAGTCTTATAACTAACTCCGAATTAGAAGATAACAACAACTCATATTTCCATGAGAGGAACTCATGCAACACTGGTGCACAAGCAATCACACCAGACACATCATCATATTCTTACTCTCTCTGGGTACTTGCTTCCAGGAATCCAGACTCAAGTAGGAAAATAATAGTTTTCGGAATTGGAGTCAAGCGCATGTCAAGAGAAGATACACAATAAGATTCACGGGCTTCACACCAAACTACTTTACTCACCAGGTGATTCTCTTCTGTAGTTGCAACCTTAAAATACTATCAAAAAGTCTCTTGACTGAATCTGACTTAACTGCAGACACGAGTCCCTTATTTATTTACACGAGAGTGTCACACTCCAGACTAGAATTCTGATAAGATTACATGACTCTCAATCCCAACATTCAAAACCAACTTGTAAGAGGATAGATGAGTGAAATGTAACTTGGTATCTTAAAAAGGAGAATTTACAAAAGAACTAAGGGTTTCACACCCATCTACTTCCAGTAATGAGGAGAGGCGACAAAAACAAGCTAGACACATTCATTTTCTTCACGAGAGGAAGCAAAAAATTGATTCTCTCCCTTTGTCTTCTTCCTACTCCTTATCTTTCTCCCCTGAAAAGTCATGTTTGATCATAGCTCTGATACCAAAATGTTTCATCTAATTATCACGTGTCAATTTATGACTCATGATATCTTCTATACTACGGTCAGCATGGAGATTCATATCTCACTTGCTTGATTTCCTTCCTAGGTTACTAATTTCCTATTTCTTCACTATTTTGAGAGTCTTGAGTATAATTTCTCATTCATCTACCCTTCAAGACTGAAAATTATGCCTTCCGTCAAAAAATGGTATCATAGTGTACGATGAGATGCGATTGCGTGCTCTTAATATAGACACAGTCAAGGTGCACTGGTTAACATAATTGAGATGGCCTATGTAATCCCTTAAAAACAACATTCAATTTACCCACTTATGACTTATGCATCCTGACTCCAAATTTGGAACTTGAAATGGCAATGTTGACGAGCACAAATGCTACCCATATGAGATAATTCTTGAGTTGACCATTCGGAGGGTTCACTCCCTCTTATATTTTGCATACACGTGCGTTTGGGACCTATTTATTGGGGGGCTATTTACCTTGCAGAAAAAATTATAAGGTATGGTATTTTTCGAAATAAAGGTGTGATGGTATTTTACATGTAATCCTTTTTCACTATTTTAAAACCCCTTATATTATATGTAAGTTTTTTACAAAATTTATCTACAATGAATATATTAGACCCTATTTTTTATCGCACGTTGTTCTACGATTTTCGCCAGTGAACCCCCCGAGGTTGACCAACCATCAAAGTATATGTGGAATTAGGAGTGCCCACACTAGGACCACATAACTTACCTCATTATTGAATGAATCAAGTTTCTAATAATGTACGCGGATCTTATTTGGATATTTATCCTAACCATACACCTATACATGAGTGGTGTGTGGTCAGGTCATATCTAAGAATGGACACCCAACAAGACACATGTTTAAAAGAGATTGGACTACACACTCAAAAATTATCAACCACTTTGGACTCAATAATGAACACAATCAGGGGGCACCTCGATACTCATTCAAACAAATAACACGCATGCACTTTTGATAATCATAAATAAATCAAAGGGGGTCCAATTTTCAACTCGATTTTTGTTGATGCTTCATTATAGATTTGCTAATGCCACAATAAAAAAATTATTATTTTTTAGAATAAAAAGATGGATAGATAGAACAAAACTAACCGAATAACACCCACATGCCTTAGTAAGGGACCCAACAAAACAGAAGGTGTACACGTGGACACCTAAGCAGCTTGCCTATTCTTTGTCAACATAGTCTACCTTTCCCAAGGGATCCTCTGTGTGACCTTAAAAGTGTGAACTGCAGCCGTAGCGCCCAATGGTTGGGGAAAACCGACGGCTAGTTCATTATCAGCCGATGGATTTCCCCTCAAGGCCGGTCCAAATTTCCAACCATCGGATGGCAATCCAACTATAATTTCAATCCTCCGGCAATTAGTTGATGGACCAGAAAATGTCCCGGAAATGTAGCCGATTCTTCTTGTGAGTTACTGGATTTCAGCCGGAAGCATCCAAAGCGCTATTTGTCTGGGGCATCTGATGATGCACTTGAGGAAGTACCCTAAACCTTAAACTTTTTGAATTATGCAACCTTTCCATGACCAAATCCAATTGCTTCTATGAAGAATTGGGGGACCCTTGGCCTTCAAGCGGTGAAGGCATTGCTAGGTTCAATTCCTGCCAAGGATATTAACTCTTCAAATTTAAAGTTTTGAACATGCCTTTCTTTTCACTTATTCAAGATTTGTACTAAGAAATGATTTCTAATAACTTTTCATACATTTTTTAAACAATTAGTGCCGATATGAATTCCATTTAATTGGATATTGGCCAATGAAAATATGAAAATATAGGCAATTGGCCGATTGATTTTACAAAAGACCGGCTGTTGCCGATGTAAATTGGAAAAAATCCGACCCTTCGTAGCAACTACCGGCAATTAGCCACTAAGGCTTCAAACACTTCCCAAACTCTGGTAGGGATTACTCCAGTTTATGGCGGGAACACCAGAGTTTGAATATGCGAGGGAGTGGATTTTCAAACCAAGTCTCGGGAATGCGGATATCGAACACGTTCTCGTGAGTTCCCGTGGTTCCCTCGGCAGGTAGGTCCCGCGAACGGACTTGCATTATAAGCACTAGGGTACTCAGCTCCTCTCACTTCCCATTCTACTGGTCTTCCGGATTATCATGATATTATCTGCTCTTCTAGCTCTTGGGCGATCTGTGCTAGTTTCCATTTCTAGTGTTTTGTTGTTTGCGTTTGGGATCCGCTGTTGACAATGTCTGGACGCGGAGCTAAGGCCGGTGCTGCCAGGATGAAATCAGTGACGAAGTCGACGAAGGCTGGACTTCAGTTTCCAGTGAGCAGGCTTGCTCGGTACTTGCTAGCGTGGTTATTTTTCTAAGTCTTCTTAAGTGTCATGATGATAGGATGTAATACCAGACGTTTAATGATCATACCTCCACTTCGAACTTCTCCACCTCTACGATAACTAGTAAAACAATAGACTTAAGACAAGACTCAGGGGGTTCACTCCCTCTTATATTTTGCATACACGTGCATTCAGGACCTATTTATTGGGGGGGTTATTTACCTTGCAGAAAATATTATAAGGTGATGGTATTTTACATGTAAAAAGCCTGAAAATATTATATGTGATGGTATTTTACATCCAAACATGTTTCACTATTTTAAAATCCCCTATTTTACATGTACATTTTTTACAAAATTTATCTACAATGAATATATTGGACCCTATTTTTTATCGCACGTTGTTCTACGATTTTCGCCAATGAACCCCTCGAGAGACAAGATGGATATTACATTCTATTCCATATACTAAAGTAAGAGATTCAAGACGGAAAAAAATTACATGTGTTAGCATAGTCCTCCTAAGTTGCAAAAAGAGGAAGCAATCTCCTAGAAGAGACTTTAGCAATAGAACTCAATCATGCGCAAAATTCACATCACATACTTTTGGTAAATAATTTATTGTTTGACCTACAATAACTCTCAGTAGACAATGGTTTGAAAAGTAAAATTCAATTCTTTCAATTTTGTAAAATTAAAGAGACAATAAACTTGTAGGAGTTTCGTTACCCATTCAAATTTAAAAAATCATCATCTAGTAAAAACTCCTTCTTTATTCACTTGGTGATGTATCCAAGAAAAATCTTCTTTTTCAGATGGTAACTTCTTCATCTCAGACTTAACTGACAGATAATCACTTTGGATTTTTCCTCAACCAATCTTAAGCTCACGCCATAGATTCTTATTATTTATTTATTTATTTATTTTCCGTTACCTAAGTTCAGTCTTTCAAAAGGAACATATTAGATTATAACAAATAAAAATCTACATGATAGTAGTGGTCCTAAGGAAGGAAGAAATCGCTCCATTCGCTTTCTTATATTTTCTATCAAAAGGATCCATTTAACCCGACATTGTAGATAATTCCTTTGCTACATATAAGTTTCTTATTCTTTATAGGAATAATCATGTAGTTGTAGCCCTCCATAGTCTCATTTCAGTCTCTAATCATCCACTTATTCTAGGATCTTATCCAACTCAAGCCATGGATTCTTCCATGTTACAACACTTAGTTGAATATAACAACAAGGAAAAGTTTCCTATCCATCACTTCAACTTCTTACAACTATTGGATATCAATAACAATTATTTTAAATATGACTTGAGAAAGCCTTAGCTTCCTAAAAAATGACTATAGCCTTCTCACAAGCACCCTCTAGACTATAGTCTATGACCATCTTTCAGAAACATTCACCCCTTTCTTAACAACCTATTCACTTTCTTTCTTGCTCCTACTTTCCATAGTTTCTTGCAAGTTGTATTTCTTTCAAGTAACATCATTCTTCACTTAGAAGGAGGTCCTAACTAATGTTTTTCAACGCCTTTTTGAAATTTTCCTTTAATTATTTTCAATTATTTTACAAATGGCTTTAAAATGATTTTATAAATATTCAAGAAATTTGAAATCAGGTGTCTTGATGATGAGGTGACTAATATCAATATTTTGGTACTATTAACTTTCTCTTAAATTTTCCTTTGTTTTTTCAAATTGTTTACAAATTCCCCTACCCTTCCTAGGGATTTAAAAAAAATTACAAATCTTAAAAATATTGAAAGTACACACCTTGGTAACAAGGTACTAATATCAAAATTTGGTTACTCTTTACTTTGTTTGAAAATTTTCTTTATCTTTCTCAAATTGTTTACAAAGGGCTTTCATGGTGATTTTGAAAACTCTTTAAAAACTTAGAATTAGTCACATATGTGCTAAGATGAGCAATATCAACATTAGGTACTCTTAAGCTTCTATAAAAGTTTCCTTTATTTCTCTCAAATTGTTTACAAATGGTCCTCACAACGCTTCCAATGGCTTCAAAGAGGATTTTACAAATCTTCAAGAAATTAAAACTAAGCACTTCTATGCCGTGGTGACTAATATCAAAATTTGGGTAATCATTATTTTCTCTAAAAACATCCTTTATTTTTCGAAGGATTTCAAAAGCAATTTCAGACATCTTCAAGAATTTGGAACTAGGCACCTCAATGATGAGGTGATTGAAATCCAAATTTGGGCAATATTTAATTTCCTCTATGATTTCCTCTATTTTTCTCAAATTGTTTACAAATGGCCCGTGTATCACTTCATAGAATCTTGTTTTCTTTTAATTAAAAATATTCAAGAAATTGAGATTAGGCACCTATGTGTTGAGGTGAGGAATATCACAATTTGAGCACTCTTAACTTTCTCGTAAAACATTCTTTATTTTTCTCACATTGTTTACAAATTGCCTTGTGCGCTTCTTAGGGATTTAAAAATAATTTTACAAATATTTAAAGAATTGAAATTAGGCCCCACAGTGCCAAAGTGACTAACATCAAAATCTGGGTAATCTTAAGTTTCCTCTAAAAAATCCTTTTATTTTCTAAAATTGTTTACAAATGGCTCTCATATTGCTTCTAAGGGCTTTAATAAAAAAATTACAAAATTTCAAGAAATTGAATTAGGCACCATGCTGAGGTAAGTAATATCAAAATTTGAGTACCCTTAAGTTTCTATGAAATTTTCCCTTCTTTTTCTCAAATTGTTCACAAAATGGCCTTCATTCCACTTCCCAAAGCTTTACAAAATGATTTTACAAATCTTTGATAAATTGAAATTAGTTATCTCAATGGCAAGGTGACTAGTGTCAATATTTGGGTACTCTTATTTTTCTCTAACATTTTGTATATTTTTCTAGAATTGTTTACAAATGTCTCTCACAATGCTTCATAGGGCTTTCAAAGAGATTTTGAAAACCCTCCAAAAATTTGAAATTAGTCATTTTTGTGCCAGAGGTGACTAATAATAACATTTGGATATTCCTAAGTTTCTCTCACAATTTCTGTTAAATTTCTCAAATTGTTTGGAATTGGCCCTTGCAATGTTGCCCGGGGCTTTCAAAGTGAACTTGAAAACTCTCCAAAAATTTGAAATGAGTCATCTCGGTGCCAATACAACTAATATCAACATTTGGGTACCTTTGAGTTTTTTTCCTTTCTCAATTTCCTTTATTTTTCTCAACTTGTTTACAAATGACCCTTGCAACACATCCCAATGTTTTGAAAACGATTTTGAAAACTCTGCAAAAGTTTGAAATTAGTTGTTTCGACTACAAATGACCTTGGTAAGAATTCCCAAGGCTTTTGAAGTTATCTTGAAAAATCTCCAAAAAAATTAAAATTTGTGTGCTCGGTGCCAAGTTTACAAAATATCAACATTTGAATAACCTTCAAGATAGTTCAAAAAAAATTTAGTTCCCTCAAATGCTTTGTAAATGATGTTGTCAACACTACATTGCGGACTCTTATGGCAAGAAGTTGTGTTTTACTAAGTAATTAGTCAAAGGTAGAATTAGGTTGTTTTTGAGGAGGCAATCACAACTATTGATGAAGGAAAAAAATTGGGAAGGATAAATAAAAGAGCAGTGCTTGTAACACTTAGGATGACCGCACATGAAGTTGTGCTGAGCAATACAAAGCAATGGTGAACTTTTGCGGTGTATGACCTTGCTAATGAAAGCAATAATGTTGGTCCTTAGAATATTATTATTTGGGTTTGAAGGGATTCCTAACTTGTTTGTGGTTGTAATAAGGCTTGTCAAAGCAATTGATTCCAAGAAGTCTTGGAGAGTCGAGACTTATGTATTGTCTTACATTCAATTTTTCTAATAATAGGAAGTATCTATCACATTAGTGTGAAGAGTTAAGAGAACTAAGTTGGTCAACCCTCAATATCACTACCAGTCATATATAGACTAAATTAGGGAAAACTAGAAGTAAATATGGAAGATCAATCACATGTTGAAGGGTTATAACGTTGTTGGTATAAGAGGGAGTAAATCAAAAGACATATCATATAACTAGTACAAAGAAATGGTTGTGAGCAGGTCAAATTATAAGGTCATACAACTATGAATCTTAACTAACATCGAGGGGTGAGCAGTTTTGGTACGACCTTCAAGAATAATATCGTTGGTAACATGGTAAGAATAAGGCTTAGGCAGTAGGGTAATGTAGACTAGAAGGGGTGCCTAACATGGGTAGTAGAGAATTCCGATAGGGCTACTAATTTCAATTCATTTCTCAAACCTACATGAATTCCAAATTTTTTGTCTAGAACATGTTGGATACTCATAACATTATTCAGTTGCATGATTTTGTTACATTCTATATTTAGCATATGACATGGGCCTTCACTATCTTACCTTCATGGGAAGAATTCAGAAAATTAAAAGAAACTCACACTGGTACAGACAATGGATAGTGCTACTATGAATAATATTGGGATGAATAATGATTCTTGCACATAGTGCTAAGAGTATACCACTCAAATTTCCAACTTCACCTTGAATGTACGAATAATAAACAAATATTCTTACTTTAATATGGGGGCCCATGGAATATAAATGACATATTTTGTGGTCATGGAACCGACTCACATGGCTAAGTAATGCTATGTTTGGAATGTGCTTGCATTTCATCTTAAGAATTTGAATATTGAATCCAGCAACAATGTTAAAAATTGTCTCCACACTCTCATTCCAAGCTTGTGGTTGTTGATTTTAAAAGTAAAGCAAAGCACTCATTAGGTTGATTACATTATGTGTGAACTCCCCACTCATATTATCATAAACAAAGATGTTATTTACGCCATAATACCATAGTTAAAGGATACCGGTGGGTGTATTTCCAAATATTTTGCCAACCTCACCACTCACAAGCAGGGTTGTCTATTGTGTCGTGACGGAGGGTAATCCCGACATAATGTCGTGCCGTCACGACACGTATCCGTCACGACATTATGCCGGATGCTGTCTTTATCCTGACGGACTTGAATTTTACCGATTTTTTTGTGTAATTACATTAACCCATTTCTAACACAAGTTACTGCTCATCGCTCATCGCTCACAACTCACATGTTCCCACTCCCATGTCCAAAGAGACACACTTTCCTTATCGTCTCAATCACTAAGAATGAATAAATTTACGGTACATTCCCAAGACCATGATCATACAACTTAATTCTCAAACATGCATTTGTGTGTCATGTAGTCTATTGGAACTCCAAAACAAACCTAGTTTGATCTCATGTAATCATATGTGGCATTTATAACACCGAAGCCATTACTACAAAAGCCTAATCTTATTGTTCAATCAAGAAGTTCATCGTAGCTCTATAAGTTGTACTAGCCATCAGAATTGGCATTTAAAGAATTTGCTTGGGCCATGGCAGAATACACTAAGGGTTGTTTTACACCTAGAGACCGGGTCAATTGCCCTTGAGGCCGATTGCATGAAATTTCAGCCCCTTTTGGGTTGGAGGCCGGCCTCAACTACACATTATAATTAGATTATAATGGGGGGCAATTTTCCCATATGTAAAGGCCTTAGGGCCAAGAAGCTAGGCCGATTCAATAAATCTAGCATAATCAAACGGATCTAGCATAATTTAGCATAGAGCCATTCATGTTTCCACATAATCCAATGGAGTTGGTTCGCTAAAAAAAATCATTTTATTTTTTATTTTTTATTTTTTTAATATTGAAATTTGACATTGGCCCCAAGGCCAAGAATTGGCCTTCCATTTTGGGTGCACCCAATTCAATGAGCTCGGGTTGTGTCATACCATGCATTTTTTGATTAAAAATTTCATACCACCAAATCGGCCCGACCTCTAGGTGTAAAGGGATTGGGGCCGATTTTAGCCTTTTGGCCAATCACAAGTGAAGATTTCAAGCCTCTTACACAACGAATTGGCCCGATCTCCAGGTGTAAAGCGGCCCTAACTACGAGAGGGCATCAGTGTAAGCCCCACCATATGATGTCCCACTAGGATGTAAACTTTTGAAGTTATGCTGAAGTCTCTCATGGTGGGACTGCAACAAGACTGTGTGGGCTTGCATTCCATCACCAAGTTTGTTTGAATCAGCTATTGTTGATCTTAATTCTTTTCCTCAAAAGAAGGGTTGTTGAATTGCATTTGCAAGCCTAGATCTCTTTTCACCTAAGGTGGAAATACCATTACCCGTGAGAATAAGGTGATTCGCATTGAAGATCTGGTCTGACAATCATGAGATCATTTTCCAAGATAGACGAGACGATTTCATGAAGAATGCAAGTTGTTTCATATTTTTCTGCCCTATACAAAAAATGCTACAATTTTTCAAAGTGGAAAGTTGTCCAACCCCCTACTTGTTCACTAAATTCTCCCTACACCGAACACGGTACTCGGCATTTCCATACATAACATCGTCTAAATCGGTTACCTCATGAGTACATTAACACTTGACTCCCATTGGCTACACTAAGTGTACACGCATTGAAGTTGCCGCCGAGGCATGAATCGGTTTTAGAAATGGCACTTCACCATTATGACGGCGGTCTAGTGCACGGCTAGAGGGTGGTTAACGGGTTATGGTATTTCTACCTTGTTGCTTGTCTGCAAATTTGAAGCTACATCGCGACTAATCGTGCCTTTGTAACCGGTTGAATTCAATCCCTCCGCAACCAATCTATCCCCATCATCAAGGGCTGAAAGTGCTTGATCAACCTTTTTTGTAGCTAGATTCTCGAGGAGATCACTAGCAAAAATCGTGTAAACAACATGCAATAAAAAATAGGTCTAATATATTCATTGTAGATAAATTTGACAAAAAATGTACATATAATATAGGGAGTTTAAAAATAATGGAACATGTGTACATGGAAAACACCATCACATATAATAACCTCTTTTATTTAGTCAATACATGTAAAATAACGTGGAAATAATTACTAGGGGTAGTGGATTTAGGGTAGGGTCTGTGCTTGTGGATGAAAACAGGAATGCTACGATGTGAGCGGTGAGTGGTGAGCGGTGAGCAGATCTCGTGAGCAGAAAATCAAAATTTAAACCTCCATTCAACGAAAGTTAGGACCCTTATGACCGTGGATTTTGCACATATTTCAAGTTTAATTTTGAAATTATGAGGCCCATATTTATGAAGTGCCCAATGTTTAGAACCAAAAAGTTTCTTAAATGTACCAATGAGGCCCTATGACCGTGGGAAAATTCACTATGGTTGAGAAGATGGTGGACTAAATTCTCTTTGGAGTATGACGACCACCAAGTGTAGTGTGATTTGAGAACAACGAAAAGATGCATTCAATGAGATAATTGGAATATTGAAAACCACACCACACTTTATAAATCCAAATACCAATCAATCAAACCAAAAATCAATCAATAATGAGGTTGTAACTACTAGATTCCCTACTTCCAAAGATACTCCCCTCATGGCCGCCATCATCTGAAGTGGAATCTAAGCTATGGCACTCATTATCCACCTCTGCAAAAAGCTCGAATAACTCTATGGCACGGGGGTCATAACGTGGAGACGGGGTACTAGCTTTGGTAGGAGAAGGTTGTGCCGCTAGGACCATCGCCATATCATGGGCATAGATTGGCAAAGTGAATCCCATGGTGGGAGTACCAAACACATCCGCTCCAAGGCCAAGTCTGAAAACAAGCATGAAAATTGTAAGAAAGAGGATGGAAAGTGTAAAAGCTGAGCGGACAAGGAAAAGAAGCAAAGAAGGTCATCATACTCACTTACTGCGAGGACTCTGGCCTCGATCGCTTCAAGGCCGGAGGCCTCTTCTGCGTGCCTTGTGAAGCTTGCGTGGAAGCAACAACAATGGATGGAGCCTTCACCGGATGCTTAACACTCTTAAGTGGCTTAAGGACACGGTTGAAGATGTCCTCGTCCTCCTCGAGAGCAACGATATGGCGCCCAAGCTGCCTGCATGCATGGACAGAAGTCCCTGTTGCGAAGGAAATGTTAGGAAAGATAAATAAAAGCAAACGTAGAAAATGAAAACAAGGATATGATGGCAAGTGAAGTAGGACATACCAACGCCTGCATTAACGTCAACCACGACGTGCCCAATGTCTGTAGTGGCCATGATCAATGAGGACATGAAAGAAATATCTTTCTCCCGGGGACCACGCCAAGCTTTGGAGCCGTCCATGAGAGGAGTTGTGGTATAATTCATAATGGCATCATCCATGTCGAGCTCAATGCCAAGAGCCTTGAGCTCATTGGCATCGCGAAGGCAAAATGACGAGTGCCGGGGCCGCTTATCAAGGTCGGATCCGATTGTTTTGGTGGCACGAACAAGTAGTACAACTTGGAAGAGGTTGGTGGTCTTGTCCACATGCTTAGCTGAATGTAGGCGAAGACGGTTGACTCCCAACCACCAGGGTTGTCTATCGCGACGTCATGACGGGGTCGTGCCGTCATGACGCGTCGTGTCGGGTCGGACCCCTCCGTCACGACACAATAGGCTCCTCGTAGGGTCAAACTAGGGTCAACCTAGTAGGGTGGGTAAAATACTTACCTTCTTGCCAAGGTGGCGTCCTATGTGGCAAAAAATGCTGACGTGGATGTGCATATTTTCCTTGGCATGTAAACCATTTTGCCATTGTGTTTATCATTTTGTTAAAATCAAAGTAATAAAATATTACTAAGGAGGGTGTAGGTCGGACGGGGGAGAGGGTCGGACGGGGGGGGGGGGGGTAGGGTCGGGGTAGGGTCGGGGAGGGAAGGTCGGACGGGGAGGGAGGACGGGAAGGTACGGGGTTAGGGTACGGGGAACGGGGGGAAGGTAAGTGGGAATGGGGGGGGAACGCGGGGAGCGTGTGGGAATGTGGGGAGCGGGGAATGGGAGCGGGTTTAGGAGGTTTGGATAGGACGGGATGGATGGGAACGGGATTAGGGGAACGGGATTAGGGGAACGGGATTAGGGGAACGGGGAGGGGAACGGGAGGGAGGACGGGGTATATAAGTGGGGGGACCACTTATCTACCTCATTCTACTCCTTGTGGGAGCCCGGTCGGCCCTCCTCTTAAAGAGAGCGTGGGGCACGTGGGGCACTCGGAGGAGTGTGGGGTCCCTATTTGGGGGCCCTTTTATCTTTATTGGGGAAATACTCACGTATTTTGTTGCTGTGTTTTTGGTGGCTGTTTTTTGACTTTAATTTTTAATAACATTTTTAAACTTATTCCACGGCAACACTATTTTGAAGTGTATGCTTGGATGTTTTTGTAGCACTATTATGAAGTGCATACTAGGCAACTATGGCCTCACATTGGGCCAATGCCCATGGAGGCCGTGCCGTTCGGCCTCGGGTGGGTGAGGCCACACCACCTCACCTATATAAGCCTCTAGGACTTTACACGGGGCCCCTACCCCACCGTCAACCAACCTCTCATACCCACCGTCAGACCATCATAACTTCCTTGTATGATGTCCGAGGCTAGCAACCAACCACTTCATCTTCATCTACGCTTCACGTAGATGCCGATGGACTCCTCACTTGCCCCATTTGGGCAAGTCTTGAGGAATTTATGCCTCTTTGAACCTTGGCAGTCCCGGGAGTCACTCCCAGGCACTGCTGCACCAGGGCGCTGTCCCGGGACAGCGCCCCACTCAAATGGCCATAACTCCTAGCTCACACCTCCGATTGAGGTGTTCTTGAGCATTCTAGAATCACCACGCCATGAGCTACGCATAGCTCATGGCCTTACCCTTGTACCTCCTAGTCTCCGTGGGTGGGAGGCGTTCCCAACGCCCGGGGCCCTCACCCACACTAGGATCACTTGGGCCCTCTCACCAACGGCGCCACAAGTCCCGGGTGTCACTCCGGGGTCCCCCTTGTGCCCATGGTGTTTCGGGCACTCCTCATGGAGAGGTGCGCAACATACTGTCGGCTTCGTGTTTCTAAATCCACTCAACTCCTGTTGGTGTTTAATAAAGTGCGGACAATCCGGCTTCCAGTGTCCCTTCTGATGACAATAAAAACACTCGTCGGGGTTGCCCTTTCGCTGTGGTCCGCTAGTGAACCCAGTTCTCGGCGCTGCCTTGGTGTTGTTATTATTCATCATGCTTCTGGTATACTCATACCTGTCATGGTTGATAGGTCCTATGGGGCCTCCTCGGTAGGGGTATCCATCTTCCCTCCGGAAATCTTGGGTCTTATAAGGGGGATAACCATCCCTTCTGAAATCATCCTTGTAACTGTCATTGGGCCTGTAATAAGGCCGATCATCTCTGCGATATTCATTTCCCCGGTAGGGGCCTCCCGCCTCCTGCCGGTAATCGCCTTCCCTATAAGGGGATCTTTCTTCTCTTCTGTACTCAGTCCTTGGTTCAAACCGAACCCTTCGATCATTCATGTCTCGCCTAGGAGTTATCGCTCCTGGCCTTCGATTGGTTTGGGGTTGCACTTGATTTACTCCACATCTCCTATCTCGGGGTCTCCGAGATTCGTGCCTTTCGTAAACACATTCACTCGTGTTGTTTGTTAGGCTATTGCAGTTGGTGCACTGCTTCATTTGACACTCCTGCACGTAGTGTCCTTCATTTCGGCATCTCCGGCAAATGATGCCTGTTCGAAATTTCCTGCTCCCTAGAGCTAGTCCTTCAACTTCCTCCCTGAGGGTCTTTATGTCATCTTTGGTAGAGTCATTTCTCTTACCCTTCGACTTCTTTTTCTTTTTCTTCCGCTCTTCTTCTGAATCATCGCTTGAATCGTCGCTGTCACTTTCATCGAGGAATCTTCCCTTCCTCATTTGACCTAGCTCCAATTTCCGAGCTGAGGCCTTCGCTTCTTCTAAGTCATCAGTTGGCATGAGATCAATATGCTTGGCGTACTCCTTTTTGAGGCCATTAAGAAACCATGCCTTCTTGAAATGATCACTGGGCTGTGGATTGATCTTTGATGATTCCACCATCACCCGTTCGTAAAATTCTTCAACAGTTTCATCTTTCTTTTGCTTGAGGGATCCTAGACTCTCAATCACTTCTCCCTCGAACTTCTTGGATCTAAATCTCATCAGAAAGGCAGCTCCCAAGGAGGGCCAATCCGGAAAATGGTGTGGGCCAAATTGAGAATACCATTCTAGTGCCCGCTTTTGCTCCAAAACTGGAAATAATTGCAATTTGATTGCATCTGTGTCTTCTTGGTTGGCAAGACAAACATTGTTAAATTCTTGCATGTAAGTATCAGGATCGGTCTTACCCTTATAGGATGGTAAGGGAACCTTCGTTCTCCGAGGTTGAGCGGCCATGTTGGCCGGGTTAGGTGGGTTGTTCCCAAAACTTGGTACGCTGTTGTTGTTGGCTGGTGGTGGGCTGACTCCGGGGTTGATTCCAATGTTTTGGAATTGCCCGAGTCTCTCTTCAAACTTTCTCCTTAGTTCGTCAAACTCCTCTTGACTGATGGGTCTCTTTACTTCTTGGTCGGTGTTGTTCTGTGTGCTCCCTCCGGAGAAACCATATCCTCGTAGCTAAATTGTGTCTCAAAATTTCTTTTTAACTCTTCCCAAGTCCTGTGGTTGAGAAGGTCTTCCTTGTTCGTGTTTCCTTGATGAGCTTTACCTTTATCCTGTGCCCCACTTGCCGGGTGTGCGTACCGGTGCTTTTACCTGTGCCTTTTGTTCTTAGAACATAGGTCCCAAGAGGGGTTCCTATTATCAAGTCATCTTCGTCCTCGCTTTCTTCTTGAGTTGGGTTGTCCTCCGTTGTGTCTGTATCCTTGTATGCTCTATCGTTACCTCCTCCTTCACTTTGGCTCCTTTGGTGGATGGGTTTGGTGGTGTGGGAACCTACTGCTGGTGGCTCAGAAGCATTTCTATTTTCTTCTTCTCCTGTAGTTTTCTGACGCGTACGCCTCGCGTACCTCTCTTCTCTTTCTCTCTTCTGCTGTTCTATCCGTCTCACGGAATTATCTCCGAAGTGCATGCGCTCCACATGCCTCCTTTCTGCTTCTTGTTCCCTTGGGGTTGGTGATGTGCTTCTCGTGCTAGATGTGTCCTCATGGTCAACCATGTACGCTACTGAGAGTGTTTCGGGATCATATCTTGGCCGGCTCTCCCAGCTCTGTCGCCTCAATGCACCCGTACTCCACCTGTTTGCCTATGGATGATTCACTTGGTGTTAAGTTCTTCTTGCCTTGTTTCTTTTTGGTTATGCTTCTATTCTGAATCTTGGTTTCCCACCTTACCATTCAAACCACCATACAGAGGTAAAAATATCTTCTTAACATACAAATCGTACAACAATCCCTCTTGCTTGTAATGATAACCTCGATGTCTGGTTGCTCCTAGAACATAGGCGCTGATACCTTCCTTTCCGTCGTTCCAAACCTTGGAGAAGATCATTGCTTGCAGCTCTTCTGGTAACTCATCGATATCTCTCTCCAATTGTGACCGATACGTAAAACCTATCTCCTTCTCTCTAAATAGTTGCCATACTCTATCTTCGTAGATCTTTTGCATATCCCACATAAGATCGTGAAACTTCCTGGTTCCTTCCCATTTCCTCAAAGCGATTTTACTTGCGCCATACTTTGGGTAATCCCACGGCCATTTTCCTAAGGCCAGACCCCTTTGTTGTTTCGGGTTTTCTTCTTCTTCTTCTTCCTCACGTCCTTGCAAAATGAATCCTCGTAGATTGAATTGTTCAAGTCTTCGTTGTACAGCTCTTTCTATCCGGTTTTGTTTCCGCGGTCCAAATGTTTCTGCCCACTTACGTTGCTCATTTGCCTCCTGTTGGCGTCTCCCATTATACAGGTAGTACAAGTTCTCCATTGATGCCTGCCATCCATCTCTTTCTTCCGAATATGATATATGTTAAAAATTTCTAATCTAGGTAAGTGTAACGTCCATGTGGCGTAATCCCCAGCATGGTCGCCAAAATGCGGAGGTCACCTTCAACCTTCCAGCCTCAGACGGTGTAACCCGCTGCTGAACCGGTTTACATGGAAGTTACTCCCACCAAAATTAGATCTTCTCTCTAAGTCTCGTGAAGGTGTTTGCATTCTTCTGTGTCTCAATCCCGTAACACATAGTTTCAATGTTATTATAAATTCTCTAGGAGTAGTTGGTCTAAGATTGCAAGTTTATGTTCCCCGAAAGTGTCCTTAACAAGAAATACTTGAATGCATATTCAATATCTCTTAATAACCCCCTAATGAATTCTTAATGGGTAAGTGCCTTAGAACTCAGGTTAATGTTTCCCAAAAGTGTAATGTCACGGTTAAGTGTTTCTAAGAGGGAGACATCCTCATACAATATCTTTCATGGTTGAATTCATCTAAAACATATTTCAAGTTTATAACTCTCATAATTTGAAACCATCTAAAGTCTCCTACCTACAATATCTTTCATGGTTTGAATTTATATCATATTGATTTGTAATCCTAAATGGAATCCTTATTCATTTGTTCAAATCCCAATGCAATATCTTCTATTTCGTACAAGTCCTTGACCTCATTGCCTAAATACTTCCCAAGGTAGCATACTCCCTCGCTAAGTCAAGACAACCTAGCTCGTGGAAGATACTTTGACATAATTAAAATCCCTTTACATTCCGTTAATTATAAGTGTATGCTCTCGAGCCAAATCTCTAAGGCTTAGCACATAATTGCTATTCCTTAGAACATTCCAAATCTTTGGCTAAGATCGGCATAATTCCTAGAATATTCTCTTAGGCCGCCAAAATCCCTAGGTGCTATGATAGGGGATTTTGATGACGAGGCCACAACTTAGCCTCCTTTGGTTCCAATCTCTTGCTTGCTTTATGATATACTAGACTTATCAAATCCTCTCGAGCAAACTACTCTAGGTGTCTCAAATCCAATAGCGTGAAAGGTAATGATGTGAGCTTATGCTAAGGTGTCAAGCTTCGGCTTGAGGCATCCTGGCATCATAACTCTTTCCACCAATGAGCACTACCTAGGTGATTTGATTTACTTAGCTTATATTCTCTTGCCTCAACATCTTGCCAAGTGTGGGTGACTTTACCGTATTGCATGCGTAATCCAAGTTGCTATGAAATGACCTCAAGTTTGTCGCACGCGATTTACTTCTCCTTATATGAATTCACAAAGTATTTATCGGAGTTCCTTTATATGGTGCTTTGCCAATGAGCCGCATGCAAGTTCTCGATTCATCTCTTTCCCAAAGCTTTGCTCGTCTTATGTTTCGATAATTGCCTAAGCCTATGTGAGAATATTGCACTTTGATTGCCGCATCATACCTTACCGCACCGAGGGTGCCAAATTCGATCCCTAAACTCCAACTTAATGCACCGCGGGTGCCGATTGTCTATCTAATTGCGAACTCAAGACTCGGGAGCTCGGACACTCATGTAAAGTTTTCTTATGCAAATGACGTGTATTAGGGCCCTCAAGTGGCCTCCTTATATAGTCTCACATATCTATGTTTTCCTAGGATTTTTGTAAATGTTAGCTCGGCTAAATTTAGCACTGTATCTAAATATAGCCTGATTAAAAGTCTTTAACACATAGAGTCTAAATCTATTTAATCTAATATGTAATTCCTAGTTACATATCCCTTCGTATCCTATTGGTTACTTATTCATTCGTAACCCACATTCATCCTTGAATTTGGCCATATGCCCTATAAATAAGGGATGGCCACCCTTTCAGTTCTCGGCCTAACCCCTGTTTCCATTACAGTAGCCGTGGCCATTCCCTTGGTCGCTCCCGTTCTCACTCCTTTCTACCGCGCACGTTCCCTTGGGTTCACCTTTCTTCGTTCCCGACGGTCGATGCCGCTCCCAAAGTCGCTCCCGTGCGTTCCCAGGTGCCTTCGTTCCCAGGGTCGTTCCCGTGCGTTCCTCAGTCGCCTTCGTTCCCGGTTGCCGTTCCCAGGGTCGTTCCCATGCGTTCCCCAGTCGCCTTCGTCTCGGTTGCCTCTGTTCACACCACCGGCTTCCTTCCTCCTCATACCCTGGTTTTCCCTCATGCCCACTTTGGCTTCTTGCCTTCCGGCTCCTTTTTTTTTCTCATGCACAGCTTGGGGAGGGAAAGTGAGCTCATCAATTTCCTTTATTTTTCTCAACTTGTTTACAAATGACCCTTGCAACACATCCCAATGTTTTGAAATCGATTTTGAAAACTCTGCAAAAGTTTGAAATTAGTTGTTTCGACTACAAATGACCTTGGTAAGAATTCCCAAGGCTTTGGAAGTTATCTTGAAAAATCTCCAAAAATTAAAATTTGTATGCTCGATGTCGGGTAGAGAAGACTTTACTTTGGGAAAATACTGGATTTCTAGCTGCAATTAGTTTTGGCTTAAGACATGGGAGACTAAGATAATGTAAGAAGTATTCATCTTTGAATACATCATATATATTAACCCATATAAGTTTTACACATATCTTCAAAATCCCGGATCTCTCTCTAAAATTATAGCCAAACTTTGAAGAACCACTAAAATAACATCATTACTCCAAATCAAGAGTGCTTTAGCATTTTGGAAAGCTATCAAAGTGTTTAACAAAATAAAATAGATATTAAAGGTTAGTAAAATACTGTCCAAGTTTCATAGCTTGTCAAAGGTCATACTCCTAAATTCATTGTTAGCTGCACCTCCCTTCATTTCATAGGACGTTATGGTTTCATATAAGCTTTGCTAATGCCAAGTGATAGCTTTCTGGAAAGCTAACAACATCACACATGTTCTCTCCAAATTTCATTTTAAGAATCCTTACCAAACGTTTTCTATGCTCTGTTGAAGTTGGTACACACTTTCATTGTTGAATCTAGTTGGCAGCTTAACACCCTCTTGCATTGAAAGCCATAACTTTCTCTTCCAAATTCTAAATCAATAATTTTAAAGCTTCATAAAAAGCTTGTACAATAACACATCACTCACTCAAATTTCATAAACAAAAACACTATACATAAATTTCTACAAGCTTTTCAAGTCATGGACTTCTAAATTTCTTTACAATAAACATAGTTTCAGTCTAATACTCATAGAATTCATATACAAAGTCCGAATGGAGCATGCTATAGCATTTTGGAACCACACCGACAAGATATACAAACTCTCAAATTTTTCATAGAAAAATTCAAAGTACAAAGTCCGAATGCAGCATGCTATAGCATTTTGGAACCACACCGACAAGATGTACAAAGTCTCAAATGTTCATAGAAAATTTAAAGTACACACTGAGTTTTCGCCCTGTACACACACACCCACTAAAACTCCATACCCCCTTTTGGAGAGAGGGGCTGACCCCTTAGCCTCCTCATCAAAGTCAACACTAGCCCAAACCTAAGTCATATGGGCTCCAACTAGTCATTGGTTAATCCCTATAGGCTTACTTCATCCCTATCTATTCTTAATCCTTATCAACACACCTCCTTGAGGAGAGAGGGGGTCGACCTCTTAACTTTCTCGCCAAAGTTAATACTAACCTAAACCTATGTCACATGAGCTCCAACTAGTCATTGGTTAACCCAAATAGGCTTATTTAATCTTTATCTATCATTAAATCCTTGTCATTCCCTTATCTTAGCCATAAGGCATCAAAAGTCAACCTAAATGATAAACTATGTCTACCTTTTATTTACCAAACTTCAAACACACAAGATGAAGTTTGAAAACATTAAAACTAAACATATAACATCAAAGAAATGTCTGAAAAGAGGTTGAAAATAATTCCAAAATGAATTCTACTCCAACTGCAAAAACTTGAGAATGCGTCGAGGAATAACTGCAATGTAGTCCGCACGATCAACCTTAGACAATGAATTAACTGGACCTTCAAGCCAACGTTAATGGCCTCGACTTCCTTTGATAGGCCTAAGACAACAAAAGTATTGATCATTATTTAAGCCTTCAAAAATTCCTCCAAACATCACATCTCGAGTGTCAGGTTCAACACATCCAACCTGCAACAAAATCACCAATGCACAAGCATCTTGTTGAAGATTTCCGTGCCACCGCTGCTCCACACGAGGTTGTTTTGACGGCCAAGAAGGCTTAGCTACTTCTTGTGGACGTTTGTGCAATGGTGCAGTACTAGGTGGCAAAAAAATACGAATCGGCAGTTGAGATAGAGAAAAATCCAGCTCAAGCTCTGGATGAAGTTCTTCATCTTGACTCTCGGGAAGAACTCTCCAATTCGACATGTTCAAATAAAATCAAAACAACTACATCAAATCGGTGAAGCTCTGAAATGACCCTTCTTCTAATAACATAAATACTTTCTAGCAAGAAAGCGTCATCTTGAAGCTTCTCTAAAAGTGTGATTCTTTCCTCCAATCAAAATCCACTCAAACAACATTAAAAAAAAACAATGTATAAACAATGGATGGGATATAAATCCCTTCAGCATGCTCTAATAAACGCCAAGCTGCGGAAGTCCAACTGGTAAAGTGCTTCAAGCGCCATAGCACTGGTCCGGGTTCGAAACCCTTTGAACTCGTATGAGCGGGCAAATGGCCACGTGGCTTGGTACTGCTGGTGAAAACTAGGCAGGTAATTACCAGTTGGCGCCTGTCGTCCGAATTTTTGGCCTCGAGACCCAAAAATCCTAAATTAGGGCTCTCTAGGGCCTAGCCTAGCTACGGCAATTGAATTAGTTAGATAAGTAATGACTAAAATCACTAAAAAGCTAAAAGTGGCTAGCCTAGGTAAAAAAGACCCAAAGTTAGGTCAATTGGTAAATTAGTAAGTAAATTGGGTTTTAGTAACTTCTCAAAGGACTTTTTGATTAGGTCCGGAGCTACCAAACCTATTGGGAAGAGGTTTGGAAGCCCCCGAACCCCCCGGAAAAGGGTAAGGGGGAGGAAGATGAAGTTAGAGGGACCGCATTTCTTCGTGTTCGCAATCATGTTTTTTGTGCAAAATTTGTAATTTCCTCTCGTGAAGAGAGTTTGCGAGTGAAAGATCGAATAAAGTTCTTAGTTCATTACGCAATTGGGTGTGAAACCCATTGCACATTGCTTGTGTGTGATTCTTATTTGGAAAAATTGATTGTGTGGAAAGTTGCTTGCGAAAAACCTAATTTGAATGCTGATCAATTTCTTAAAATAGTAGATTTCAGGCTGCAATTGAGTTTACATGCCCTGTGGTGAGAAGTTAATGTGCAATAAGTGTGTGCTCCAATTGGATTCAGGGAATTGGATAATACGAACTTGAGGGTGTGGGTTTAGGGTTTAGGGTTACTTATCATGTCATACTCGGGTGAATGTGAAGTTCATCCTTTATGCGAAGTGGCTGGATTAATCTTAATCTCTCTCAGGTGAATTCATGGTAGCCGTATGAGAAACATCTTGTCACCTCTTTGGAAATTCCTATAAAGATGTAAGTTGAAATCAAAAACCTGTGAAAGGAGCGAATTCTATTTACCCTTGTCTTGTGATTGTCCGAGGTGGAACTGTGTGAAGCAGTTTAATCATCATAAATCCTCTGGGATTACTTATGTGCATGAGTTGAATGAGGAATGTGAAATTCCTTGAGGGCAACTCTATGCTTTAAGTTCTATAAATTTAATCAGGAGATTCCAAGTCAAATAACTAAGTGTGACTGGACGTCGGAGGCGAGAAGTGTCTTAGTTGAGGGTAAGAACTTATTTCAGTGAGCAGTCACCCTTTCTCTCAAAGTTGTGATGGTCGTAGTTAATTCGCCGTGAATGATTGAAGCCTGATTCTGAATCATAATTAGAATTCAGTGTCGAAAACTCATCGGCCAAGAGAGGGAAAGTAACGGAGATTACTCGAAATGAATTCAGTGTAGAAGCAATCTGGAAGTCGAATCCTCAGAGAGCAGTCTCATTCGGTGACCAAGGTGCTAATTGAATGAAGGAGAACACCTGTACACACAAAGTTGGTCTGTAACTTTAAACGGAGAGCAAAATTATGCCTGCAGTGTAGAAATTCGTCAGTGGAAATCACCTCTGAATTAAGCGCCGGAACTTGCTGAATCAAGGAGCCGAATTCGAATGTAGGGGTTTTAATCAATTTGTGGGAAGAATGCAAGGCCGAGGATCGAAGCGCTGAGGAATCAGGTTGTGTTTGCAAATTTGAAATGGCCAAAAACAACTAAAAATCATCAAATTTGATCGAAGCAATCCCTTGTTGCGGAGGAGAGAGAAGCAGGGGAGAGGAAGAAGGAGAAGGAGAAGGAGAAGGGGCCACGTGGCAAAAGGAGGAACATCCTCCCAAACCAGAGTTCACACTGGGAAAGAGGCTGGGAAATAACTAGCTGTGAAATACCCCTGTTCACACTGCAGCAGGCAACATGCTGTAAATCCTTGGATTTACCAGAGGCTGAACTTACTTTTACTGCAGGTAAAAACTACTTTGAGATTTAAATATCTAAAATTAAGGCATTAAAGCCTATTTCAGCATCATTTAATTATCTAAATGGGCATTTTGCACAATCCAACATACAAATAAATCAACTACCATTGGAAAATCAATGAAAAAGTGTTTTTAAACACTTTTGTAAAGCGGCAAGGAGTAAATTAAGGTATGTTTTAACACATTAAATAAATTGAATAATCTAAACAAATTTAGAAGTGATTTCTAAATTAAAGGAATCAAATTATTAAAGAATTCCCTAAGGTATTTATTGCCTACGAATTAAATTGGCATTAAATTGGTATTAAGGAACCCGTTATTGCCTCAGGGAGTGCACTATTCATTAAATCCAAGCATCACGTGCGTGCATGCCCCTTATTAAAATACCCCTGTATACATTTTATTTTTTCTAAAATCAAGCAATATACTTACAAATCTCATTGCTTCAAAATACGTTTCCATACGTACACAAGGGTCCAAAAACAAATACAGAAATTGTATATAACATGTGTACAAATGTTTGGAAATGCAAAAATATGGCCCTATTATATGTATAATATCAAATCATGGATTTTTAGTTATAAAGTCGTTACTTAGTGGATGAAAAAACACATGATTCTTGGTCCAGGTCTGACTTGAACGCGTAAACGCGTAAATGTGTAATTTACACATATTTTTCTATACCCTCATGTATATCTACTTCTTGCTTAATAGCAATATGTCTCTTGTACGTACATTTTGTGCATGCTTGTTTTAAATAATACCCCTTTTGTGCACCCACGTGTATAAATACAGTACTTGAACAGTGCACTCCCTAGGGTTATTGCGAGATAAATATACTAAAAAGAAAGTAAAAATGGGTTAAAGATTATTAATGAATCATGGTATTTGATCCGCCAACGAGGTTGGGGTGAGGACCATGTATTATTAAACTGATATCATTAAATTGAAGATTAATTAAGAAAAGGCCGTGAATAGATTTCTTGATACACTAAATTGGCGGTAATTAAGGAGGGACAATGAAATTCACCAGAGTGCCCTAGGCTCTGGTGAAGGAGTGGTTACAGAATACTTGAAAAAGACAATTGTTGAGCCGTGACTCCCTGCCAGAAACTTCGAAAGTAAAAATTGGTCACTACTGGACAATGGTTGTGAGGGAGTGACTGAGCAATTGCATGTACCGCCGTGAGTGACCTTCAACACCAATTAAATAATACCTAAAGTTCCCTTTAAAAGCTAATTTCTTTAAGATTATCGTCCTAAACTCATCTTAATCCCTTTGTGATCTATCAATTAACTTAATGGTGATCCCTAGATATAAAATCTGACACTCATTTGGTCTTCCCTGTGTGGTTTTCTTAATTGGAACCCAAACAAAAAACCTATCTACAGCGCCACCCACCCCCTGAGCATGTGAGAAGACGCAGAGACTCCAAGTTTCGTGGTTATAACCACGGTTCTTTCTCTTCCCCCTTCATTCCTCTGATCTCCCCCTTCCCATTTGTCTATACTCTTATTGTTATTTTTCTTTTCTTTTCTTTAAACCCTACTCTCAAACCATTCTACACTATATTTACATATTAAACCATTTTTCGCACGACATCGGTGCCAAGTTTACAAAATATCAACATTTGAATAACCTTCAAGATAGTTCAAAAAAAATTTAGTTTCCTCAAATGCTTTATAATTGATGTTGTGAACACTTCACTGCAGACTCTTATGGCAAGAAGTTGTGTTTTACTAAGTAATTAGTCAAAGGTAGAATTAGGTTGTTTTTGAGGAGGCAATCACAACTATCGATGTAGGAAAAAAATTGGGAAGGATAAATAAAAGAGCAGTGCTTGTAATACTTAGGATGACCGCACATAAAGTTGTGCTGAGCAATACAAAGCAATCATGGTGAACTTTTGCGGTGTATGACCTTGCTAATGAAAGCAATAGTGTTGGTCCTTAGAATATTATTATTTGGGTTTGAAGGGATTCCTAACTTGTTTGTGGTTGTAATAAGGCTTGTCAAAGCAATTGATTCCAAGAAGTCTTGGAGAGTCGAGACTTATGTATTGTCTTACATTCAATTTTTCTAATAATAGGAAGTATCTATCACATTAGTGTGAAGAGTTAAGAGAACTAAGTTGGTCAACCCTCAATATCACTACCAATCATATATAGACTAAATTAGAAAACTAGAAGTAAATATGGAAGATCAATCACATGTTGAAGGGTTATAACGTTGTTGGTATAAGAGGGAGTAAATCAAAAGACATATCATATAACTAGTACAAAGAAATGGTTGTGAGCAGGTCAAATTATAAGGTCATACAACTATGAATCTTAACTAATATCGAGGGGTGAGCAGTTTTGGTACGACCTTCAAGAATAATATCGTTGGTAACATGGTAAGAATAAGGCTTAGGCAGTAGGGTAATGTAGACTAGAAGGGGTGCCTTAACATGGGTAGTAGAGAATTCCGATAGGGCTACTAATTTCAATTCATTTCTCAAACCTACATGAATTCCAAAAATTTTGTCTAGAACATGTTGGATACTCATAACATTATTCAGTTGCATGATTTTGTTACATTCTATATTTAGCATATGACATGGGCCTTCACTATCTTACCTTCATGGGAAGAATTTAGAAAATTAGAAGAAACTCACACCAGTACAGACAATGGATAGTGCTACTATGAATAATATTGGGATGAATAATGATTCTTGCACATAGTGCTAAGAGTATACAACTCAAATTTCTAACTTCACCTTGAATATACGAATAATACACAAATATTCTTACTTTATTATGGGGGCCCATGGAATATAAATGACATATTTCGTGGTCATGGAACCGACTCACATGGCTAAGTAATGCTATGTTTGGAATGTGCTTGCATTTCATCTTAAGAATTTGAATATTGAATCCAGCAACAATGTTAAAAATTGTCTCCAAACTCTCATTCCAAGCTTGTGGTTGTTGATTTTAAAAGTAAAGCAAAGCACTCATTAGGTTGATTACATTATGTGTGAACTCCCCACTCATACTATCATAAACAAAGATGTTGTTATTTACGCCAGAATACCACAGTTAAAGGATACCAGTGGGTGTATTTCCAAATATTTTGCCAACCTCACCACTCACAAGTTACTGCTCATCGCTCATCGCTCACAACTCACATGTTCCCACTCCCATGTCCAAAGAGACACACTTTCCTTATCGTCTCAATCACTAAGAATGAATAAATTTACGGTACATTCCCAAGACCATGATCATACAACTTAATTCTCAAACATGCATTTGTGTGTCATGTAGTCTATTGGAACTCCAAAACAAACCTAGTTTGATCTCATGTAATCATATGTGGCATTTATAACACCGAAGCCATTACTACAAAAGCCTAATCTTATTGTTCAATCAAGAAGTTCATCGTAGCTCTATAAGTTGTACTAGCCATCAGAATTGGCATTTAAAGAATTTGCTTGGGCCATGGCAGAATACACTAAGGGTTGTTTTACACCTAGAGACCGGGTCAATTGCCCTTGAGGCCGATTGCATGAAATTTCAGCCCCTTTTGGGTTGGAGGCCGGCCTCAACTACACATTATAATTAGATTATAATGGGGGGCAATTTTCCCATATGTAAAGGCCTTAGGGCCAAGAAGCTAGGCCGATTCAATAAATCTAGCATAATCAAACGGATCTAGCATAATTTAGCATAGAGCCATTCATGTTTCCACATAATCCAATGGAGTTGGTTCGCTAAAAAAAATCATTTTATTTTTTATTTTTTATTTTTTTAATATTGAAATTTGACATTGGCCCCAAGGCCAAGAATTGGCCTTCCATTTTGGGTGCACCCAATTCAATGAGCTCGGGTTGTGTCATACCATGCATTTTTTGATTAAAAATTTCATACCACCAAATCGGCCCGACCTCTAGGTGTAAAGGGATTGGGGCCGATTTTAGCCTTTTGGCCAATCACAAGTGAAGATTTCAAGCCTCTTACACAACGAATTGGCCCGATCTCCAGGTGTAAAGCGGCCCTAACTACGAGAGGGCATCAGTGTAAGCCCCACCATATGATGTCCCACTAGGATGTAAACTTTTGAAGTTATGCTGAAGTCTCTCATGGTGGGACTGCAACAAGACTGTGTGGGCTTGCATTCCATCACCAAGTTTGTTTGAATCAGCTATTGTTGATCTTAATTCTTTTCCTCAAAAGAAGGGTTGTTGAATTGCATTTGCAAGCCTAGATCTCTTTTCACCTAAGGTGGAAATACCATTACCCGTGAGAATAAGGTGATTCGCATTGAAGATCTGGTCTGACAATCATGAGATCATTTTCCAAGATAGACGAGACGATTTCATGAAGAATGCAAGTTGTTTCATATTTTTCTGCCCTATACAAAAAATGCTACAATTTTTCAAAGTGGAAAGTTGTCCAACCCCCTACTTGTTCACTAAATTCTCCCTACACCGAACACGGTACTCGGCATTTCCATACATAACATCGTCTAAATCGGTTACCTCATGAGTACATTAACACTTGACTCCCATTGGCTACACTAAGTGTACACGCATTGAAGTTGCCGCCGAGGCATGAATCGGTTTTAGAAATGGCACTTCACCATTATGACGGCGGTCTAGTGCACGGCTAGAGGGTGGTTAACGGGTTATGGTATTTCTACCTTGTTGCTTGTCTGCAAATTTGAAGCTACATCGCGACTAATCGTGCCTTTGTAACCGGTTGAATTCAATCCCTCCGCAACCAATCTATCCCCATCATCAAGGGCTGAAAGTGCTTGATCAACCTTTTTTGTAGCTAGATTCTCGAGGAGGTCACTAGCAAAAATTGTGTAAACAACATGCAATAAAAAAATAAGGTCTAATATATTCATTGTAGATAAATTTGACAAAAAATGTACATATAATATAGGGAGTTTAAAAATAGTGGAACATGTTTACATGGAAAACACCATCACATATAATAACCTCTTTTATTTAGTCAGTACATGTAAAATAACGTGGAAATAATTACTAGGGGTAGTGGATTTAGGGTAGGGTTTGTGCTTGTGGATGAAAATAGGTAATTTTTTGTTGAAAACGCTTGGATGGATGACTTTGCAGGTTGGTTGGCTTGAACGTTACTGAACCAACGTATCCAATGTGGAGTTAATGTTCTCTACCTACGTGCCGGGAGGGAAAATTTCAACGCGTTGTTTGAATTGCAATCTTCTTTCCGATTTCCATTGGCAGTATAAGTAAAATAAAGTATTTCAAATTAATTCCACCCCAAAATTATAATTATTGATAGGGTGTACTATAATTCAAGTATTCACCTTTATTTTGAAAAATATCATACCTTATAATCTTTTCTACAAGATAAATACCCCCACCCCCCGGCGATAAATAAGTCCTGAGCGCATTTGTATGCATTAATATAAGAGGGAGTAACCTCCCCGAGGCTAGATTATGTCTGGTAATAACCGGACCAACTTCACAACCTTTGTAGGTTCTAGATCATTATGAGGAAGATCCTTGTCTTGCATGTCTACCTTAGATGTGTTGCTTGTAGAATTTGGAGCACCACTTTCTGCTAGACTACACTCTAGAGTTGCTTGAGACGATAGAAGATTCCTCATGGCAAAGTAGCTCCCCTTCAAGATCAGATATTTCTTGTGAAGCTACGCCGGACATAACATATTGAATTTAGGAAAGAATACAAAAGCCAAAAAAAACCTTAGTACAGCACGAGACTACTGAATACCAAGATTCTTCCTCATAATGAACATGACTACGCCATAAGGTAGTCTCTTATTGAGCCCTTAACTCTGAAAATGATTGTTCGGTGCCTTCATTTTCAAGACACTAATCCAAGTAATCCATTGCCCACATTGGTCCAATGCGGTAAACAACCTCACCAACAAGGCTAGCACTAGACTCAACTGCCAAAAGACAACTTCCACTCGTCATTGACTCAAATTTGAATAGAGATTTCTAAACAGAAAGCACGAAAAATGTCATGAGAGGCATTGAAATATTCTTCACGCCCTTGCCTTATGAATGCATGCCCTTGAAATTGGGCAAGGGTGTTCAAAGGAGCACTTCACAAAGTAGGAGGCTAAAACACATAAGAAAAAACAATAGTAGCAGCAATTGCAATTTGGAATAATTGCATAATCATAAACAATGCTAAGGTCGCGTATACTGAAGACAAACATGGTGATTCAAGATCACATTAAGTTTTGACTTTGCCATCACTCTAAGAAAGCCTGTTTTCCAGTCCCACATATGCTCTCATACAAGCAATAAGAAGGGAAGGTAATGAACCTAATGAATGCAGTATAATAATTGGCATAACCATTTTTTTTGCATTTCCTAGGCACATGACTTATTGAGATCCTCGCACAATATTCTTACAACCTGCGAAAGATACCAATCAATTCTAAGAGTATCAAGATATTGAATTGCAATTTGGAGCTACTAGTGAAGATCAACACTTTTATCACCTAGTTCCACTCCATGCCATAAAGTTTTCATGTATATCTCAACAACTCAGACTACCCCATGAAAAGTTTTTCAAACATGTCAACATTCCAAATCATTCCTCCACGTGTTTCAAAGCTCAACAGTTTCAACAATGAAGTTCCTCCAAGGTTATGAAGTTGCTCAATGCGGAGGGAAGCACTTCCAACGCCTCACACTCCAACATATCAAGCTCTTTCAAACACGTCAACTTTCCAAATCCTTCGCGCACGTGTTTCAAAGCTCGACATTTGGAAAAGTTGAGTTCCTCTAAGGCTATGAGATTGGTCAATCCGGAGGTAAAGACTTCCAATGCTTCACACTCCCACGTGATAACTTTTTGAAAACATGTCAACTTTCCAAATCCTTCGCGCACGTGTTTCAAAGCTCGACATTTGGAAAAGTTGGGTTCCTCTAAGGCTATGAGATTGGTCATTCCGGAGGTAAAGACTTCCAATGCCTCACACTCCCACATGATAACTTTTTGAAAACATGTCAACGGTCCAAATCCTTCGGGCACGTGTTTCAAAGCGCGACATCGATGAAACCAAAGTTCCTCCAAGGCTATGAGGTTGCTCAATCCGGAGGGAAACACTTCCAACGCCTCACACTCCGACATGATAAGTTTCTTCAAACATGTCAACGTTCCAAATCCTTCGGGCACGTGTTTCAAAGCTCGACATTCGGAAAAGTTGAGTTCCTCTAATGCTATGAGGTTGCTCAATCCCGAGGGAAACACTTCCAGCGCCTCACACACCGGCATGTCAAGCTCTTTCAAACATGTCAACGTTCTAAATCCTTCGGGCACGTTTCAAAGCTCGACATTTGGAAATATTAAGTTCCTCCAAGGCTATAAGGTTGCTCAATCCGGATGGAAACACTTCCAACGCCTCACACTCCCACATGATAAGTTTTTTCAAACATGTCAACGTTCCAAATCCTTCCGGCACATGTTTCAAAGCGCGACATTGATAAAACCAGAGCTCCTCCAAGGCTATGAGGTTGCTCAATCCGGAGGGAAACACTTCCAACGCCTCACACTCCGACATGTAAAGCTTTTTCAAACATGTCAACGTTCCAAATCCTTCGGGCACGTGTTTCAAAGCTCGACATTCCGAGAAATTGAGTTCCTCCAAGGCTATGAGGTTGCTCAATCCGGAGGGAAACACTTCCAACGCCTCACATGCCGACATGTCAAGCTCTTTCAAACATGTCAACGTTCCAAATCCTTCGGGCACGTGTTTCAAAGCTCGACATTTGGAAACGTTGAGTTCCTCCAAGGCTATGAGATTGCTCAATCCCGAGGGAAACACTTCCAACACTTCACACTCCAACATGCCAAGCTCTTTCAAACATGTTAACGTTCCAAATCCTTCGGGCACGTGTTTCAAAGCTCGACATTTGGAAAAGTTGAGTTCCTCTAATGCTATGAGGTTGCTCAATCCCGAGGGAAACACTTCCAATGCCTCACACTCCCACATGATAAGTTTTTTCAAACATGCCAACGGTCCAAATCCTTCAGGCACGTGTTTCAAACCGCGACATTGATAAAACCAAAGCTCCTCCAAGGCTATGAGGTTGCTCAATCCGGAGGGAAACTCTTCCAACGCCTCACATGCCGACATGTCAAGCTCTTTCAAACATGTCAACGTTCCAAATCCTTCGGGCACATGTTTCAAAGCTCGACATTTGGAAACGTTGAGTTCCTCCAAGGCTATGAGATTGCTCAATCCCGAGGGAAACACTTCCAACACTTCACACTCCGACATGCCAAGCTCTTTCAAACATGTTAACGTTCCAAATCCTTCGGGCACGTGTTTCAAAGCTCGACATTTGGAAAAGTTGAGTTCCTCTAATGCTATGAGGTTGCTCAATCCCGAGGGAAACACTTCCAATGCCTCACACTCCCACATGATAAGTTTTTTCAAACATGCCAACGGTCCAAATCCTTCAGGCACGTGTTTCAAACCGCGACATTGATAAAACCAAAGCTCCTCCAAGGCTATGAGGTTGCTCAATCCGGAGGGAAACACTTCCAACGCCTCACACTCCGACATGTAAAGCTTTTTCAAACATGTCAACGTTCCAAATCCTTCGGGCACGTGTTTCAAAGCTCGACATTCCGAGAAATTGAGTTCCTCCAAGGCTATGAGGTTGCTCAATCCGGAGGGAAACACTTCCAACGCCTCACATGCCGACATGTCAAGCTCTTTCAAACATGTCAACATTCCAAATCCTTCGGGCACGTGTTTCAAAGCTCGACATTGATAAAACCAGAGCTTCTCCAAGGCTATGAGGTTGCTCAATCCGAAGGGAAACACTTCCAACGCCTCACACTCCCTCATCATAAGTTTTTTCAAACATGTCAACGTTCCAAATCCTTCGGGCACGTGTTTCAAAGCGCGACATTGATGAAACCAAAGTTCCTCCAAGGCTATGAGGTTGCTCAATCCGGAGGGAAACTCTTCCAACGCCTCACACTCCCACATGATAAGTTTTTTCAAACATGTCAACGGTCCAAATCCTTCGGGCACGTGTTTCAAAGCGCGACATCGATGAAACCAAAGTTCCTCCAAGGCTATGAGGTTGCTCAATCCGGAGGGAAACACTTCCAACGCCTCACACTCCGACATGATAAGTTTCTTCAAACATGTCAACGTTCCAAATCCTTCGGGCACGTGTTTCAAAGCTCGACATTCGGAAAAATTGAGTTCCTCCAAGGCTATGAGGTTGCTCAATCCGGAGGGAAACACTTCCAATGGCTCACACCCCCACATGATAAGTCTTTTCAAACATGTCAACGTTCCAAATCCTTCGGGCACGTGTTTCAAAGCTCGACATTCGGAAAAGTTGAGTTCCTCCAGGCCTATTAGGTTGCTTAATCCGGAGGGAAACACTTCCAACGCCTCACACTCCGACATGTCAAGCTTTTTCAAACATGTCAACGTTCCAAATCCTTCGGGCACGTGTTTCAAAGCTCGACATTTGGAAAAGTTGAGTTCTTCCAAGGCTATAAGGTTGCTCAATCCGGAGGGAAACACTTCCAACGCCTCACACCCCCACATGATAAGTTTTTTCAAACATGTCAACGGTCCAAATCCTTCGGGCACGTGTTTCAAAGCGCGACATCGATGAAACCAAAGTTCCTCCAAGGCTATGAGGTTGCTCAATCCGGAGGGAAACACTTCCAACGCCTCACACTCCCACATGATAAGTTTTTTCAAACATGTCAACGGTCCAAATCCTTCGGGCACGTGTTTCAAAGCGCGACATCGATGAAACCAAAGTTCCTCCAAGGCTATGAGGTTGCTCAATCCGGAGGGAAACACTTCCAACGCCTCACACTCCCACATGATAAGTTTCTTCAAACATGTCAACGTTCCAAATCCTTCGGGCACGTGTTTCAAAGCGCGACATCGATGAAACCAAAGTTCCTCCAAGGCTATGAGGTTGCTCAATCCGGAGGGAAACACTTCCAACGCCTCACACCCCCACATGTAAAGTTTTTTCAAACATGTCAACGTTCCAAATCCTTCGGGCACGTGTTTCAAAGCTCGACATTCGGAAAAATTGAGTTCCTCCAAGGCTATGAGGTTGCTCAATCCAGAGGGAAACACTTCCAACGCCTCACACTTCTTAATTTGAAGTACTTTTAAAGATTTGAATCTTGCAAAGCCATGGGGAATTTTTCTTAGCGTTTGGCAATCAAAAATTCGCAAGCATTCTAAAAATACCATATGGTCAACTTCAAAGATCAAATTTTCAAGGTTATCACAATTTACTAGTAGTATACTTTTGAGACAAGGAAATGTGAATAAACCTGATGGACTAAAATCAAGAAAATCACAATTATAGATTTGTAATACACACATTTGATGTAGAAATGTTTGAGCAATGTTCCAAAACTTGTTGGCAAAAGTCTTTTGTTGTTTAATGGACTTGTCGTTTTCAAGTGAAAAGTGGATCTTCAACCATCGTAGTTGGACAGAATGCTTTAAAATATCAAAAAGAACATCCACATCATCACAATTTTCAACGCTCAATAATCGGAGGTTTGGCACGTCTTTCATCTTAAAACTCCCCTCATATGTGGACTTATGCTCAAGCCTTCCAAATGACATGCCTTGTACACGTTCTATACACTGCATGCACAAACAAATGACATGTTATAAATCAATATTTTCAACAATTTATTCAAGTTTGTTTCCATGTTTTGGATTTAAGCATGATAACATTGACAAAAACAACTAGGTGCACATTCAATCGACACCTACTGGACATAAATTCCAAATATGTTCAAATACCTTAAACTTCCTTGATATAACATCAAGTTTTATTTGCACAGTTGGGGACGGGGGTTTGTTAACCTAGATCTACTTGCAACATATGCTCAAAATAAGATGTTAAACTTGATTGAGACCTATTTCCACACTCGACTTATGTTGTTACAAAATTCATGAGGTTTATGACCCTTATTTCAAAGATGTATGAATTTGATACTACAACGATTATATCGAAAAACTATTATGTTGATCAATATGTTGGATAATAATTTGTAGTGGACCATGGAGAACTTTGGTCATGGATTCTTTCCAATTTTCTCTAGGATGATCAAGAGGGGTTTTTTTTACAATGTTTGCATCCTCGCTTGTGGCGTAATCTAATTCTTTTGTAGTGGAAATCAAAGGGGTGTGTTTGGATGATACTAACCTTTTGCATACAATGGTCGGTGAATGTTCCCAAACAAAAATTCATAAGTCGAGTTTCTTTGAATTCTCCCAAGTTTGCGAGCATACGACCCATGGCACACAATTGATCATGAATTTTCAATAATCCACCATCCACTGTCACAAGTGACTTGCTATTTAAATTTTCCAAGGTTTTTTGAGCAATGTTGGCATCAAGGTCGGATATTCTAATCATGTCGTCCATCCAAAAATAAAAACCTGGAAGGTATGAAACTAGCTCGTTGAAAAAACAAGAGATGTCTATAAACATGTTTTTTTCTCTATCATCTAGCTCATCAAAGCTTATCCTCAATGTCTCCCATATTTGTACATCTGGACTTCCATCATGTCTAGCCTTCAACAATCTATGCAACGTTCTCTCCCATATTCGTAATCGTCTCTCCCCATGCATGCATTTGCCCATTACCTCCAAACTCAATGGAAGCCCACCACAAGCATTCACAATCTTCTCAACTACATGTTCTAAACAAGGCTCACATGATTGGTCGGTCCCAAAGGCATGCATGGAAAATAGTTCCATAGGTTTATCACCCTCAAGGGTCTTCATGTTTACGATGCCGGCCTTGGGTATATATCGTCCAAAAGATTGCCAACCACGAGAGTTTGCAATCAACTTACTGCCATTAACATCTTTGAGTATGTGATCACCTAATAGTTGATGTAAGTCAATATGTTCGCTCACATTGTCTACAACAATAAGAATATTTTTTGTTTTGCAAATATGTTCCAACGTTTTTCTTGCTTCTACCAATGTCTTTACTTGAGGTGTCACTTGCGTATCTTCCAACTTGTGCTTGAATATAAAAGTACATGTTTCACCCTTAAAATCACCTACAAAGCATGTCCCATCAAACTTGTGAGAGATATGTACACTTAGAGCATTGGCCAATGTTGACTTGCCGATTCCACCCATGCCGACAATCCCCAAACTACCAATTTTTTGCAATTGCCTTTCGAATTGAAGTATTTGGTCTTTGATACCGATCAATCTCTTAGGTCCATTCCCGGTATTATTGACCTACAAGAATTTCAACATCCAATATTAGCTTTATAAAAAATTACATGTCAGATCATAGCATTTTCCAAACCATCCCAAAGATTCAATATCACTAATCTCACTTAAGATTGAAATATGATTTGCATACTATATTTGACAGTGAGCAAAATAATTTCAACAACACAATTACCTTATCAAGAATTTGATGTAATGATGGGTCGTTGCATGTATCTTGAGGCGAAGTACCATATTCTCCAATTTTGGGCATAAATCGTAACCAAAAGCTCAGGGTCACAACAACTTGAAACAATAAGACTATTTGATAAAAGGCACTATAAATAATTCTCATGAAGTCGGTCCACCATTGCTTGGGATTCATCAACAAACCATAGCTCCATGATGGTTCTTTATGTTGAAGTATTTCATCCATAGAGATGGCATTCTTGAACATTGCGTTCTTCAATGACCTTAATTTGTTGCAAATGTCAAGAAATGTGGGCCTCTTTGATGGATCCAAAGACCAACAATCATGTATTAATGACTTCAAATCCTTCGAGCAATTTTCCGGTAGCTTTGGTCTCTTGCCATCATGTATAAACTTCCAATAATCATTGGGTGAAATCGCACCAAAAGGTTTTTCTCCTGAAAGAATCTCAAAACTCGTCATGGCAAAACTAAATACATCGGTTTTAAATGCATTTACTTTCAAACTTCGATTTTCAAATGCCTCCGGTGCCATATATGGAAAGGTGCCGTAACGAAATTGACCTGTGGGCACTTGTGGTGATTCCTTTACTTCAATTTTTGATATACCAAAATCAACCAACTTCACGTGCACATATTCAAGGCGACCATCTGACTCTGAGACATCCATGGAAGTCACAACAACATTGTTGGGCTTCAAATCGCGATGTGCTACCTTCATATCATGAAGGTAGCACATTCCGCTTGCAATTTGTAACATAATATCTATTCGAACGGCTTCTGTAATTAAAGCTTTCTTTTCGACCAATAATTTGCACAAGTCCAACTTTCCTCGTTCCATGACTAGTTCAAATTTCTCAATCTTTTCATCAAAGAAACCACAACAAAAAAACTTGATAATGTTTGGATGATTTAATGTCCCCAATATACTTGCTTCTTTCAATATAAGGCTCTTGTATTCAAGGTTTGGAACTTCCATCACCTTTGTTGCACTTTCAATGCCTACCCATTTAGTAGGTAGTACAACACATCCCTTTGTGCCTGTTTCACCCAACGGAATATCAAACTTTCCTGAAGGCTCAGAATGTGGATAATCAGAAGGGAAAACAATTTTATCCAATTCTTCACCTCGAACCAATTGTAGACCTGTCACTCGTCCCAATAGGTATTGTGCAAGTGCACGATCCTTAATTGTGCCAATTTTCAAATGCTTTAAGAGTCTTCTGTGTAGTGAAATTTGGTCCTCTTCAACTTCATCAATGGATGCTGGATAGAATGTGGCACAACTCTGAGTCTGAAGAATATTTTGGCTTTGACCTCGATAACACATTTGAGATATGTCACACATTGTACGGAAACAACATTCCAAGTCCAAGAGGAGCTCTCTAAAAGTCTCTTTGTTGTTTATTTGCAATATTGCATTGTAGCACCAATCTTCCTTGCAACATTCATCAACCACATTCTTTGCTTTGTTCACAATCCAAACTAAATCTTGTTCAACTTCACTAAAGACATCCCACCGGGCGCCTTTGTTGATCTTCTGAATTGCTTCCACACCCTTTCGGAAGTTTGCCACCAAATTGTTGCATTGCTTTTCATTCAAGAGAATCGAACTTGACAATCTTATCATATCTCCCACAGTCCCCAAAGATTTCTTCATGTTGTCTGACATTTTGGAAGTGTTACAACGAGAAAATTCGTTGTTTTGATATTTGACTTTTTGTATGAAGATTTGTGATGATAAAGTCAAAGTTTGCAGCACAATACCTATGAATCCACACACTTGTGTATTAATGCAATAAAGAGGCAACCCGTACTTTAAGAATGAGGTGCACAATACTCTTTGTGTAGACATTGGTATCAAATCATACAGGAATCAAAATCATATTGGAATTTGTGATATTCATATTTTTAAATCAATTGATCTAAATACAAAAATAATAGTACATTAAATAAGTTGGGACATAATGTCCCTCGACTCGATCTCAACTATAATATATCTTCATTACGGACATTTGTCATCCATTGGAAATACACTCTTTAGACTCTATGGACATCTAATAAGACTTACCAAACTTCAGCAAAACACTTCAATAAATATTTTAAATTCATACTTTTGAATACCTCTATGTATTTCATTCATAGAAAATAGATAAACAACTCTCTTAAAATTAATGGATAGTGCACACCTTCTCATATGAATATTTCATAATTTTTTACTAAGCTTTTGTAAATGCTTGTGCAAGATATTACACAACCCTTCCATATTATTGAATCCAATCTTCACGAAAGATGTAATAACTCTACCACAATAGCTCATGTGGGGGTTAGTAGAAATGTTATTTCAATTTATTATTATTTTATAACAAAATAAAAATAAAAATAAAAACATTTACCACTATATACCCCAAAAAAAATTTAAATTTATGTCACAAGTAGCAACCTTGGCTTTGAGAAAGTTATGGAACTCTTGGAATAGATCATACATACCTATGAAGATGGTGTTTCTGTGTCAATATCGCCCTTCAAATTCACCTCCAACCTCTCATAACATGGCATCATTCTTCACGGAGTTCCTATTATTTTTATAACAGATGTTCTCATTTGCTCCAACAGATTCTGCCTAGGAACAACCACTGCCCAACTCAAAACATCAACCAAGTCCCTGTACTCACAAAACCCACCACCGGCAAAATTGTGAATTTGCAATCCAATGGGTGCTTCCTCGAAGTTCTTTTAGCTTCAGCTTCATCTTGATATACCAAATCATGGATCCAACTAATCAAAGCAACTTTTGAAGCGTTCAAAAGAGTTGATGTTCTTTCCCTCTACCCTATGTCCACTGATCCGGAACGGAATAACGGCTCCCAAAGAAACCCACAACACCATGCATGACTCCAAGCATCGGAACATTGAACCCCTGCCTCACTAAGGTGTGCGGGTGGTATTCGGTTACTTTTCTTGATTGAACCCCTATATTTGGTTCGGAGAGATCAAAGAACATCTGCCATAAAACAACCACAACCTTAAAAGAGATTGAACTAGTATGGCTTCGGATTTGATCAACTACAACACACAATTGGGAGGACCTTATATTTCACTCACGAAATCAAGAAACACGCACTTTCGGTAACCATCACAAAACACAGGGGGAGGTCCGATTCTGGTTCTGAGTTCTGCTCATGCTTCGTCGAAGCTCTGCTCATGCAAGACAAGTTATGTTGTGTGAATCAAAACGGCAGAAGCTGCAGAACACGAAAACAGGGAACCAAATTGCACCCACGTACCTTAGGAGGCGTGAAGAGGCGGCAGCACTATGATCGGGGAGAACCCGCAATTAGTTACAGATGAACCAGTTGAGAAATAACCGGTTGAAGTTCAAGACTACAGGAAAATTACCGATCATTCTAGAGGATTTTATAGAACACTCCCCAATTTAATGAAGGAAAACCGAAGGATGCCATCAACATGTAACCGGATAGACTTGCAAACACTAGGATCTCCACCGATTATGCCCAACAATCTCCCCGATCACTGCGGCAGCAGTAGGAAGAGATCCTCCACCAGACTTGAGCGCTAATGGTGGACAACGACAGGCAGCAGCAGCAGGAAGAGATCCTCCACCAGACTTGGGCGCTAATGATGGACAACGAGAGGCAGCAGCAGCAGGAAAAGAGATCCTCTACCAGACTTGGGCGCTAATGGTGGACAACGAGAGGCAGCAGCAGGAAGAGATCCTCCACCAGACTTGGGCGCTAATGGTGGACAACGCGAAGCAGCAGCAGGAACAGATCCTCCACCAGACTTGGGCGTTAATGGTGGACAACGAGAGGAAGCAGCAGCAAGACTCAAGAAAGCTATGGCTATGGCAGCAAGAAGAAGACGAAGAAGAAGACGTGGCTGGCTGAGTCCCAGTCCCCAACGCCCATGGTAGCGTAGTTTGAACGCGGTGTCATGTTATAGCTGGAGATTCGCCTCCCTTGACCTCGTCTTGAGAAATACAGACACTTTCTAAGGACCTGTGCCCCCAACAGCAGTGTGTAGTTTTGACAAAGTTTTTGCAAGTTTTTGACGTTTGACATGCAAAAACTTGCACAAAATTAAATTGCACGTCAATTGACACGCACCATTTACATTTTGACATGGAGTGCGACTTGTGAGCGAAAAAACACAACACGACAATTGACACTTTAGAAATTGAAATGACACGTATTATTAGGCATGTGACATTGAGGTGATCATTTAGAGGAAAATGTTGATGTCAGTTGACATCCATTTTCATTTTTGAAAACGTCGCGTGGCACTTTGGATTTGAAGTTGAACGTCAAATGAAATTTATCAAACATACAGAGTGCCCAACAATGCCCGGGAAGTTTTTGGGCATAGTCGGTCAAGATCCTAGTGATTCTAAATCCAGCCGGTTACATGTTGGCATCTTCTTATTGTGTTTTTATTCATTTAAGGTATATTCTATAGATTCCTCTAAAATGATCGGTAAGTATCATGAAGTCTCCAACTTCAACATGTTATTTCTACAATTCAACCGGTTCATTTGTAACTAATTCATCCTAGACATAGGTCCCCAAGTCACTTGAGGTCAATCCGTGCAATCTCAATTGTTGGTAGCATGGAAGTTGGGACTTACCACTTCACACGGTGTCCCAAGTCCTAAGTCCCAAAAATGACATGGTGCCTTCATGGCAACAACTTCTTGGAGGTGAGGCTTGGGAGATGTGTTGAGTGTTGGGTCGAGCAAAAAGCTAGACCCAACTCTCAGCCCAAGTCTTGCAAATTATTTTTGCATAAAATAATCGAGATCCAACTCCAATGATAATTAATCATAATTTAATAATTTCTTGAAGCTCAAGAGTTGGGACTTGGTCTCTATGTTGGGACTCTCTAACATGAGTGGGATTTGGGACATGGGACATGGGACCCCACATGAACCGACTCTTAATGTAACGAGGGAGGGGGAGGTTTCCAAGCTAGGTGGAGCCCATCTCCATGAAGGAAATCTAAAAGCACTTACATTGGAGAGGCAAGAACAAGAAATAAGGACACAATATCTCTACTTTTGACAAGCATAATTTAATGGACAAAATAGTCCCTTCCTACTCCTTTGCTATGATTGGTGGCTAGGGTGTCGGACTCAAGACACATGGTGCATTACATTACTCAGTGTACAACTCTCGTTCCGTGGGCCCTCAAAATACGACATTGAGGTGCTCAAAAAGATGTGCATGGAGACTCGGATACAGATTAAACTCCCACGATCTCACTATTATATTTTGAGGGCCCACGTCATTGACTAATGTTATGTGATGGTATTTAAAGCCAAGTTAGTGTGTAGTAAGCTCACTAGGAGTCGGTTCCTTGAAGACACATGATGAATGTTTAAAGATAAACTTGGAGGTGGAATATCCTATAGTTATAGACACCAATGGCAAATCACTACTCTCTATGAATGGGTCTACTTGAAATATAATATGACGTGTCATTAGGTCCATCATAGATCAACCTAGCATAACACTTTGAAACTCATAACTAATTCGTATTGTGTCTCAAAACATATGAAATAAAAATGAAGACTCAGTTCCATTTTCTTGATTTACAGTAAATGTTTCTTGAAGAAACGTAAAAATCTCTAGATGATAAAATTGCTCAAGATGTACACTAAATATTGTATTTAGTGTCATATGGTATTTTACATCATCATGATAACTTTTCTAATGAAGTTTTCTATGAATAAGTTTACAAGCATTGTCATGGAAGATTGAAATGTCAACTCAGGGGGTTCACTCCCTCTTATATTTTGCATACATGTGCGTTCGGGACCTATTTATTGGGGGGCTATTTACCTTGCAGAAAATATTATAAGGTATGGTATTTTTCAAAATAAAGGTGTGATGGTATTTTACATGTGATGATATTTTACATGTAATCTTTTTTCATTATTTAAAAACCCCCTATATTATATGTAAGTTTTTTACAAAATTTATCTACAATGAATATATTAGACCCTATTTTTTATCGCACGTTGTTCTACGATTTTCGCCAATGAACCCCCCCGAGAATGTCAATGATATTTATGTCAATTCTTGGATCAAAGTTTGGTATTTTTGCATCCTAGCAATTAAGTAATGATATCCCCGGTTGAGGACTCTTCATTGGAAACCTAAATGACGTGCATGGGTCACTATGACATTAAAACCCCAACATACGACAAGTTTATAAAGAAAACAAAATATATACGTACTAATGGTATGCTAGAAAATAGACTCATGTATTTATACTAAGCTTTTCAATTTAATATGATAAATGCCTTCCCTACATGTACAAAACAAAATTCATGAATTAAATAGACCTTTATTACTTACACAACCCACTTTCACTTTCTAATGAGAAAGTTGTTAAAAAAAAATTTCCTCCATAGCATTTAACTCAATAATTGCATCAAACAAACAAAGGCAAGAGCACAATGACTTAGAAACAATTCAAAGAGGAAAACTCAAGGGAGCACGTGAGCGATCCAAGAGCCTTCAATTTGTGAAACCTAGAATCCAAATGCAAACCTTAACAAGAATCGACAAGGTAGTCATTGAGGACATTACCATATGGCAATAACATATGAAAACATGAATTGGATGAAACTAACCCATCTATTATCAAATCTTGATCTAATCCTTAGACCCATCTTTTGTACATTCACTTCCAAATTTTGGATAGCCTTTCTAAATGTACACACTAAAGATAAACAATACATCTCCCGTACATATACTATGTACATTAATGCCTCAAGTAATACCCCTTATTACACTCTCATTACTTCATACGTTGAACGACGAGTCCACCCCCCTCCCTGTGAATGAAACATTGTCAAGGATGATTGTGTTTTGGATGAAAAATCACTTAGTAAGTGACAATAACTATAAATCAACGATGCCCTAAATTTTGTATGAGAAATGACAAATAATGTTAGATTTACATTTAGTGTCTGTGACACTACATGGGCCATTTACGTTTAATATTGAGCAAGGCAAACAAAATAGGTGACACTAAACACAATGTTTAGGGTGGTTCTCCTATAATATCTTACTATGCTCAATAACATAGTTGTGCACATCTTGGTGAGTGAAGGTGCACATTGGACATTGGGCATTAGGCAACACTTGGGTTTTGATCTGCTCAATTTAAAAACAGGGAGAGCCATCCACTACACCAAATACAACATTTAATGTGACTTACTATTTGGATTTACACGGTGCTATATGTTTTTACTATTGAATTTTCTTTTACCAAGTAAAGATGTCAAAGTTCTATAATATCCAAACTACCAATTTAACATTTATTGGTAAAATATGAGTTGTATTGTAAATAGATATAGCATTGCGTAAATTCAAATAGTAAGTCACACTAAATATCATATTTAGTGTAGCTACAAATGGGCCGGTTGAGTTTGAGAGATAAAAGGTTTAAGCTTGAGACTTTAGGCAAATTGTTAATCATTCTAGGACTCTATAGAATAAGTTTTTAAAGAGATCAACATGTAACCAATTTGACTTGGGAATACTTGGATCTTAGGGCCACTTCACACACGAGCCAAGAGCCATGACCATGAAATTGTGAGAGCCCAAAAGAAATTGTCCAAAGGCCGTCCCAAGACACCTCCAAAATCATGTAGTGTGGTAACATGTCCTCAAGTGGAGTGTGAAGCCATATGTGATTGGGCCCTCAATCAAATGCTATTCCAATGAATTTCTATTCATGTGGGTCCCCACACATGATAAATTAAAATAAACCAACGATTGTGAGCATTCAAAGTGCCATGATCTCTTTGTTTTGTGTTAGGCCTACCTCCAAGAGATGGTTTTTGAAAATAGTCCAATGACCATGAAACATGATCCGTTCGATGCCATGTAGGAATCCATGTAGACTTTACATCCATCTCGCATTCACATAATCCGTCGGTCCCTCAAGCGTAGTTTGAAGCGAACTTGGACCGGCTCCGCCTTTTCCACCAATGAGAGTGCTTGAAGTGTAATGGTCACGGGCTCTCAGTCTCGTGTATGAAGTGGCCCTAATACCCCACTCACACATGGGCGAATGTCGAACATTTTGTCATTTTAAAAATTAGCCTCGCGTGTGTGAGTGCAGAGAAGCTTTCAAGACACCCAGCATTTGGGTAAAGTGTTATGGTAGAAAGTCGTGATTCATACACAAGAATGAGAAACCGGTATAATTGTCACCAATCACAAGCCAAGATTTGTGATGAAGATGGTAACTTGGTCTTTCATATTTTTATGTTTTAAGAGTTGTCAAATGTTTTGGTAGTTGAACGTTCTTGTTTGTCCAACATTGGAGTGCACAAGCTGGTTCCTCAACTTGCGGGAGGGTCCTTTAACGTTAGACAATTGTCATGTGCAAGTGGGTTGTAAACTAGGTGCATATATTTAGGTTTGTACCCCACTTTGGAGATCTAAAACTAAGGACACAGTAGACACATAGGATACTATGTTACATGGTCTGCCAGTAAATAAAAAACCAAGTGGAGACATAGCATAACCTATGTGCACGAACGGCAAGTATATAGTTTAGTACACCATGACATAAATAATTGAATGGAGACTCCAACATAGATAAGGCTGTGGATACTATATAATTGAATCTCTTGTTTGTTCTCCACATGTGGGGAGCCTTCAAAGGATGTGAAGCAAGTGAATTGATCCACCTACACAATATAGCTCTTACAATTACGACACATGTGCACATTGAAATGAATCGTTATGTATTTACCGCTCGTAAGTCTTCTTGCTACTCTTGGGAGGTTTATTTGCTAACAAAATACAAGGATTGAGAGTTGCATGAGATTGTATTAGGTAGATGGTAGAGATGACATCAATATCAAAATTGAGTGAGATGATGCCTAATTTTATTTATGAAGTTGATGACTACCAAATATAAAAGGTCCAATCATACAAATGTGTCAATCGACTTTGTGTCAACAATTTTGCTTCACGAATGTTTCATAAAGCAAGGTTGCAAAGCTCATTTTATAACTCATCTTGAAAATACAAAAAATCATAGGGATAATAAGGGTTATGGGTCAGTTCATTGATATCAAATTGTGCTAAATGATATGTAGGCCGACCCCCTACCGTGAGTGGGCTTATGGGCCCCATTATTAGAATCAAAACGCATTCACCTCTCTTATTCCATCAAGAAAGAAGAAGAATCACAACATTGCCATGGACTCCACTACATATTGTATTTAGTGCCACCAATTCTATGTGTTTTGCTTATTACCAATTGTAAACAACCCATGGGGTGTCCACCAACACTAAAAGTAAACCTAGCATTATTTGTTATTCGTTGTTAAAAAAGTTGGGCATTCTATATTTACGATATTGCAACTATTTTCACTTCCTAAGTGAATTTTCACTCATCTTTCAATCATCCATGATAATTTTTCAATACATGCATTTTAGGATGCTAAATAAAAGTTGCTTCAATAATTGACAATGATTTCATCCATGACAAAACTTGTAAACTTATCTGATGACTTTAAACACAACATTTAGTGTAGTAAAACAAATCATACAGAAATAGAAATACTAAAAAATAAATTAGGGTCTTATCCCAAAGTATGTAGAATTATCTGCAAACATCATGTGAAGAAACACGTGAAGGTATGTGGGTCTTAATGCATAGTCACTCCTCTTAAAGGGACACTAATATTTAAGTGGTATATGGATACATACCAAAAATGACATATGTTATGATGGAGTGTGTGCTTGACACATAGACATTGTTTTAAATTCATCGATTAACACATTTGGATAAACCTATATGATCAATAAAAGAGAGTGAGATTCTTCACTATGGCATTTCAAATTTGATTGTAGAATTTGAAACGACAATCTTTATGACTCACAATTGCTAACATGACAAGACACTTCTTAGTCTAAATCAACCGTTGACTTTTTGTGTGGAATGGGAAGTGCCCACAATAAGACCATATAGTTCATGTTCATATACTTTTAATACGTTCATGCTAATTATTTACATGTTCTCTTATATTAGATGATATGAAATATGTGTCAAACTCTTCCGAGTTACTTCGCATGTCAAGAAGAATAGATAATCTTGCAAAACAACAAGCTCTCATTAGTATCTATGAGAACCCAAATCGGACCATGCCACTATTACTATCAAGGTTTACGACGCATAATGCAATTAGCTAAATCAAAATCACACAAACATAGGTCAGCCAAAATGGAGGGCTCCGGCTAGAGGACGCGGAAGCGCTGCGGGGAAGAGGAGGCTGTTGGAGGTAGGGAGAGGGCGAGAAAGGTCGAAGTAGCACATGTTGTTGCTCCCCAACCCTCCCTCTCCTAGCCACCCACCTCCTCACGACCCGAAGGGTCACCTGCAGTAAACAAAGACGGCAACACACACTATAAAACCCCCACACGCACACCCAGTTCCTCACTTAGTACTCTGCGCAAACTACTGGAGCAAGCGCATACCCGCAGGAGACACCGAAGGAGGAAAGATCCACAACACCACAGGAGGCCCGAAGGAAGCCGAAGAAGTGCGATACAACACCAACGGGGAGGAAGATCTAAAGCATCGGAGGAGGCACCGCAGAAGGCAACGCGATCTACAGCAACGCAACACACAACAATCTACAACAACACGATCTACAGCTATCTACAGCAACGGGACCACAACAAAACGACCCACAGAAACGCAGGCGACCTTCGGCACATAAGGAGGCAAGATCTACATCACAGGAGGCACATTTGCAGCGTAGGGGTCGAGATCCACATCAAAGGGGTACGAACTACATCATCAAACACAGACTCGGTCCACAACAGAGAAGGAGGCTCCAATCACAGGCAGATAAGCAGCGCTGAAGGTGGCACAGTGCCGAAGATCTGCAGTGCCGAAGACAGATCTGCAGGGCCGAAGAAAGCTCCGGCGGAGGCGTCGAAGGTGGAAGAAGCAAAAGCGCCGGAGGCAACACCGAAAACAAGCCGAAACGAATCAAATCTGGTATACCACATTAACATAAAACCGGCTGCTGGGACAAAAGAGGGCGAGACCTACATCAAAGGGGAGCAATCTCCAACTCCAAACAAAAGCAAGACCCACAACATAGAAGGAGGCTTCGAACACAGGCGATTGTAGCAGCACTGAAGGCGACACCGAGAGTGGTTGAAGAGCGAGCTACAACACCGGAGGAGCAAAACTGTACATAACTGTTGGACACAGCAACAACACAGTAAATATGATGTCGGGACAAAAACTACTGGGATACGCCTACAGTACCCCAGGATACTGCAGAAAGGAGAAAAATAGTGATCAGAGCTTCGAAATTGGCAGACAAGTTGGGAACTCTACCGGAGAGCGGCAACAACAAATCAGACCTGCTGAGGGACCGAGGGACGGGACTGCTGGACAGAACTGCTGAACGAGACGGGACTGCTGAAACTGGAGCTGCTGGCTGCGGGACAGTGCACCTGCCAGTACGGTACTACTACCCAGCACACAAGACACTAAGACTTGTTGAGGGGGCCATTGTACGACGCAATCCTATCTCAGGTAAGATCCCTAACCACCCATTGCACATAGATTTAGATGCACATACATAACAAGTAGTCACAGAACAATTTCCTTTGTCAAGATAGGTGGTAGAATGAAGGTTGCATATGCAACCATCCTTGCCTTTGTATTTTGGCTCATAGTAGCCGCCCCATATTGGAAACCCTCTCACCGTGTCTCCTCTCACACTCTTTGGAAAGGGTACTCAAGTTGTTGGTATGAAAACATACATGAAGATAAATCAACCTCTAAAGTAGTACCACCATGTTTTTATGCCTCTCCATATTGGAACCTTATGTATCTCATCAAAACACCCACACACCTTGAACACCCAACACAACAATACACAAATATAGAATATAAAAACTCAAAATTGTTGTATGTTTGGATTGCTAATAGTTGTTGCTACAAAATCAATAGTAGTAGATTATACAAAAAACAATCAAAACACTTCTTCCCAAAAACCAATATCCAATTTGGCCCACAACTTAATTTGTGGAATGGATTTGACATAGGGATGATAAGAAGTAAAGACTTAGTTAAAACTCTACAAAAAACATGTCACTCATTTGAACATTGTATTTGTTACAAAATGTTTACATCCACCAATGTTGCCGCCACCACTAGAAAACTATTTGAGCAAAATGTTGATATAGTAGATGCACTAGCAAACGGTCAAAAAAGACAAGTCGGTGTCATGATTGTGTCTAGCCAAAAGAAAGCAAAGGGAAAAGGAGTTGTACCCCAACGCCCCTTCTTTTGGTTGGGATATCATACGATGAATACACTTGCATGTGAAAATGGTGAAGCATTAGAACCAACATACTCGGTTAGTGAACTTTTGAAATTCGGAATGGAACATGATGAGGCATTAGAACATCTAGAAGCGGTCCCTTCCTTCCCATACATCCCCAAGAGGCTTGGCCTTCCAAAAGAATGGATGGTAAAGAAGGTGGACACTTCAATCTCACTCAAGTGCCCTTCGATGTAGAAGTGGATGAAGGAGGGTTTCCTCTTTACTACCAAGTAGCTATAACCTTTGAGCTTCGTGATCGGAACTTGTCAAGAGACGAAATATATGGAAAAACGGAAGCAAGGTTAAAAGCTATGAACATCGAACTAAGAGAAATTCTAGGAGAACCTATAGCCATCCTTTGCTTCCATGGTTCTAAAAGGTGGAGTGGAACAATCAAACTCCACCTCAAGAACCCAATTAAAGATGCCAATTATCTCCTACATGGCAATAGATCATTTATCCTCAAATTGGATAATACAACCTATTGTAGAGGGAAGGAATTCAAATCATTTGATTCTATAGCCATCGCAAGCTTGCTCTCGGTCAAAATCTCTAGCCCAACACTCAAGAATAGAAAATGGTTCCAATTGCATGAAGAGCTTGTCAAAGATAGCTTCAAGCGAGGGTATGAATTTGAAATTACCAATGTGTAAAAGAATGACAATGCCGAATTTGCATGGATTAAAATCCCTTCTCCGGACCAAACAAAGAAAGTTAAAAACTTCAAAATATCATTTTTTAATGAAATTATGGAAGTACATTTTGCTAGTACGGAGAAACTCTCCAAGGATGACAAGGCCAAAAAGAATGCGGTAGTTTTAATTGCAAAGAACCTCAACAAAACCAAAACAACCGTTGCCTTAGAGGAGGGAATAAAGAAACTCTTCGGGGAGGAAAATGTAGCCGGTATTTTCATCCGATTAGAGAAAGGGAAACATGTGGGGTCATGCAATGTGCAATATCTAAACGCAGCGGTCTACAAGAAATTTGTGAAGCAAAATCACCTAATTAATGATAAATACGTAGAATTTTCACCCCACCCCAAAAACCTAGATGGAATTGATGCCCCTTCTCCAATAAAACTTACTAGACTAGGGTTTTCTGATATGAACACCGCACTTGCCAACACAATCCAAGCAATGGAGAACGCACCCTCGAAAGGATATACAAAAGCGGACTTAAGCAAAATGGTGGAAGAGGCGGTAAATAAAGGAACAGTAGTAATTCGGAAAGAGATGAGCCTCCTTAAAGAGGAAATCGTAGAAGAAGCAAGAATGTATGCCGACAAAGTACAAGCAGAATCAAACCGCAACTTAAGAATTCAAATTACACTCCTTCAAAAATAAATGCGCATCACCCTTGAAACTCTCCAAACAGATCACCCCGACACATCCGAAATTGAAGGCAATATGGACACGTCAAACTAGCTTTGACAAACGTAGCGTCAAGGGAAAATCAAATAAAAGTATATTTATACAAAATGCAACACAAACAAACTCAAATCCGAATAATATTATTAAATACTATAATTAAAAAAACGAGCTTTTACATACATAACATCAAGAAAAAATAAAATAAAAATATATTTATATACAAAATACAAAAACAAATACCGTGTAGTATTATTAAATACTATACGTATAAAACTAAATTTTACATACAAAACATCAAGTAAAATTAAAATTAAAACCTATGTATATATAAAATACAATAAAAAAAAATACAAACACCATATAGTATTTTTCAATACTATACGGACAAAACTAGTTTTAACATATGCAACATCAAAGGCATATAATACAGAAATATATTCATATACCAAATACAAAAAATACCTATACAAATACCGTATAGTATTATCAAATGATATATGTAAAATACATATAACACCCATTCTAAATCCAAACAAAACTAGCATAGTACTTACCAATACCACTCTAAGAATACAAACAAATAAAATAACAACAAAGACGCCCATAAAACAGACAATAAACAACACACAAACAAATAAACAACCGGTAAAACACAATAAAAAGACGATCACACAAACAAAAAGGCTACTCACAACTAATACAAAAATAAGAATATTCACTAAACACCTTATAAAACACCAAACACAACACCATGTGGCCTCGGCCTACCGGCCTCGCCACAAAACAAAACAAACAATACACCTACACCTACACAAATTTCACTACAACCGCTCTATACACATTAAATATAAATTTCAACCTCAATCGAAACATCGCGTTCAACATAAAACAGCCTCGGCCTCCCAGCCTCCCGGCCTCACCACAAAAATAAAAACAAATACCAAATCACAAACAGCTGGACACATATCACAATAACAGACCACACACCTAGAGACAACACAAAAACACACTTCTCAACCAAACAAATTCCAAACAAAATACCCGCCTTACCTAACATTTTTACTACAACCAGATTCATACTTACCAAATATCTAAAAATAAATAAGAAAAAACCAAAAACAATACAACTTCATGGATACTACTTCATTAACAAACTAACATTATTAAAATGTGGAGATATAGAAACCAACCCCGGACCAATGCCTGATATTTTACACATACATCCCGCCTCACACAAAAGGAGAGCCAAAATATATTTTATTCCAAATACAATAAAACTACAACCCGAATATCAACACATAGCTACCATATTTGCACCCATATTAAATCATAATCATCCACTACATCACCAAGCAACCACTATGTTTACATACTTACATCAATACATCCAAACACAAAGTCATTCCCCATCAACTCACATACTATAGGCCTTAATCATCACCATAAGCCCCTCAATAAACACATGTAACAATATACTAGCCCAACCACATATTCACCACTTTAACAATATCTGGACCAACACGCTTATCATTAGGCTAGCCAACCTTAACAACCCCCCAGAACGGCATATTCTAACACAATACCCATACACTACATTTGTAGAAAATAACCAAGACATAATACTCCCCAAAAACACTATACATACTGAACTATATGAATTCATCCACAGCCAAGAAACCCCCCTTACTCCAGTCACACTCCAAAGAAAATTCCCCTATCTTCCAGAAAAATTAATAACCGAATCCCTCCATTGCCTAGAAAACATATACGAATACTCACACCCGCCTCCACTTCCAAACACCCCTACACCGACTCCAAGAAACATAATAAATGCCAACCACGAAACAAACATGATAACTTGGAATGCCTCATCGCTTAACACAACCTTACCAAATTTACAAAGCCTAATAAATTACAATGCAATTATTAACATCCAAGAAACCAAATTGACAGCAACTAAATCAACAAAATACATACAGAACTTATTCCCTGAATACAAACTTATTTTTAACAATACGCACGCCCTTACAAGATGTATACAACAAAGAATGCCTTACACCCCCGGAAGAGGTGGCCTACTCACACTCATTTATAACAAATATGCATTCCCCGGAAACATCACCAAGATCCCCTCACCAGCAAACATCTCCCCATATTTACAAATAATAAAAATAAACAATCATCCACTCCTACCATGGCTAATCATACACATGTATATGCCTACACATTTAGAAGATATCCACCTCATTCCGCACCTCAAGACCGCCATTACTAATCAAATCACTGCACATCCAAACCACACGCATATCCTATATGGTGATTTTAACCGAACATTGCACTCACTGGAAGGCAAAATTATAACAACAATACACCACCACAATAAGAAGATATACAATGGAAAAACTTTACCACAACCCTCAATCTAGAATATATTCCTACGGACACTATCCACTCCAGACAAGGAGGCTATAATTACACATCAACCAGCCTTATAGACGGCTTCTATATCAATTCACCAGACAATAGCAGATTCACCTCCACAACAAACACAAACATGAATCTACATTCAGACCACTACCCAGTCACTCTACACATACCCCTAAACACACTTATAGCTAGACCCCTACTCCCCACGAATACCACACCAACCAGAATACTAAATCCGATCCCTCCAGAAAACTTAGAAAATTTTAATATAGAATTGTTTGAAACATATTCCACGCAACTAAACGAACTAACCAAATTACTAGAGAACCACAACCACCTCAATCCTGAGCAATGGCAAGAAGCCTGTACAACTCTAGACAATAAAAATCTCTGAAACCATTGAAAAAACCTGCAAAGCAGCCTCAATACCATCCCTCACAAACAAAACTGCACAGCAAGGTGGCTTCCTGCCACGAAAGCTATCTAAAGAATGAAAAAAACACCTTCAAACATACCACCTTATAAGAAAAACTATATACATTGCAAAAAACAACCCACACTGGCAAACTCACCCTATCCTAAACGAAATTCGAAACCACCAAAATATGCAAATCCCGCACCCACCCACAACAACAATCCCTCCAAATGAATGGATAGACATCGTAGTTGCCATCGCAAAAACCGCTAATAAAAACGCCAAAAAATCACCACAAAATACACCAAAGACTATATTCTAAAAGTTGTATCAAAATACCGATAAATGTATGAAAAAGCCCCAAGAAGATAAATAAGAAAGTCTTCAAACATTCCAAAACTTCACCCTTAGACTCAATCACGGATAGACAAAAAAATATCCTAACTAGCCCTGAAGACATTGCAAAACAAATACACATCCAACAATCCATCAGTAACCGCCCAACAGTATCTACATGTCACTATCATAATACTCACCCCTCGTATTGCACATGTGGTGTTAGACAATATCCATGGCACGAACTAGAAGGATTTACAATTGATCAACGAGGTGCACCCCAAATTTCCCTGCACACATACTTTGACCAAGAGACATACAACTTCTGCCTTAAAAACCTAGGCAACAACAAAGCCCCGGGCCCAGACAAAATTCCTAACTCAATCTTAAAAAATATGCCCCCACGATTTCACAAATTACTCTATTTATTTTTCAAACACTGCTACAAACAAAAACAAATCCCCACATCGTGGAAAACTAGCCTAACAATTTTACTATATAAGAAAGACGACCCGTCAAAACTTACTAACCACAGACCTATCGCACTAGCTAACACCATATATAAATTTTATACAAGCACACTAACCTCTATCCTTTCAGCTTATGGGGAAAGATACCAAATACTGCATGACAGTCACGAAGGATTTAGAGCCGAAAGAGGAACATCTAGGCAACTTTAGCTCCTCGTTGCAGCATTAGAAGATGTTAGACTTACGAACCAAGATATATACATCCTCTACATTGACTTCAAAAATGCTTTCGGATCCATTGACCATGCAACACTTTTAGCCATAATGAAAGACCTTGGTTATCCAACTGACGCCATAAACCTCATCGGAAACATATACTCACAAACATCTACCATATTTACTGGAGAACACTTTGGTTAAACTCTACCTATTCCCATTCAAAGAGGTACAATACAAGGAGACACTCTCAGCCCATATTTATTTATAATGTTTTTAGAACCCCTCCTTAGATGGCTACAACAAGGTGATAATGGATACACCTTCAGAACATCTAAAGTAAAAATTACATCCGCAGCATATACAGATGATTTAGCAGCTATGGCTAACAAATTAATATCACTACAAGTACAACTAAATAAATTAGACAAATTCTGCGAATGGGTAGGAATGCACCTCGGAATACCCAAATGCGTAGTGACCGGATGCCCTAATAAATCTAAAATGAACCCCATAACATTCAAAGCCTTAATCCAATCTATTAATATAAACTATAGAAACCTACCAATTCCAATTTTAAATCAACACGAACCATACACTTATCTTGGAATAAACCTCGCACCTTCACTTAAATGGAAAACACAAATAAACACCACTACAGCAAAAATCATCAAACAATGTCAAACCCTCGTAGCATGTCCAGCCACCATAAAGCAAAAAATCAACATGGCAGACACAGTCATACGTGCTGGAATAGCCTACAACTTCTACACAGTACCCTACTCTATTCCGGCCATTAAAAAACTCGATAAAAATATTATAGCACTCCACAAGACAATATGCGGATTACCGAAATGCACATCTAATATTGCTACATAACTTCCACATGATCTATTCGGAATTGAAGCATTCTCTCTAAAAAATGCCTACATGCGCTGTATTGGAGAACAACTACAAAACGTCCTCAATGACAAAGGTAGACTTGGCAAAATCTATTATGGCTTGACACAATTTATACTCGCTAAATTTGGAGGCTCCAAAGAAATAGCCCGCATTAAATACCATCACTGCGTGAGATCACCTATCACTAGAACGTTATTCCTACTCAAACATGAAGTTGGAGTCCACCTAAAATGCACAATAGATACCTTTCTAATAAACCCGTTGTCGGGTAGAGAAGTCTTTGCTTCGGGAAAATTTGGATCTCTGGCTGCAATTAGTTTTGGCTTAAGACATAGGAGACTAGAAAATGCACAAAGTATTCATCCTCAAAACCCCTACAAACATTTTCATGCTTGACAAGACGTATCAACTCCCAAAATTTCCATAGAAAAGAACTTCCAAGTGCATCCGCACTTTTTTCTCCTTCTCTACACACTACTCCTAACACTCAATAACCCCCCCTTGAGGAGAGAGGGGTCCGACCCCTTAGCCTCCTCCCAAAGTCAACACTAGCCCATGCCTAAGTCACATGGGCTTCAACTAGTCATTGGCTAATCCCCATTAGCTTACTCATCCTTATCTATCCCTTAGCTTAGTCATCTAACCCTTGCCTTAGCTTACTCATCTATTCCTAATCTTAGCTTACTCATCAAAATTTCAACTGAAATAGTAAACTATCTCTATCTTTTTTTTCTTTTACCAAATTTTAAACTCACAAGATGAAGTTTGTAAATATTAAAACTAAACGTATAATATCAATGTATATCTAAAAGAGGTTGAAAAGAGTTCCAAGAGGAATTTTACTCCAACTGCAAGAACTTGAGGATGCGTCGAAGAATAAGTGCAACGTAGTCTACACGATCAGCCTTAGTCAATGGATTAACTAGACCTTGTAGCCAACGTTGATGGCTGCAACTTCCTTTCGCAGGCTTAAGACAACAAAAATATTGTTCATCATTTAAGCCTTCAAAAATTCCTCCAAATGTCACATCCCGAGTGCCAGGTTCAACACACCCAGCCTGCAACAAAATCACCAATGCACGAGCATCTTGTTGAAGGTTTCCGTGCCACCGCTGCTCCACACGAGGTTGCTTCAATGGCCGAGAAGGCCCAGCTTCTTCTTGTAGACGCTCATGCAGTGGTGAAAGACTAAGTGGCAGAAGAGTACGAGTCGGCAGTTGAGATAAAGAAAAATCCAGCTCAAGCTCTGGTTGAGGTTCTTCATCTTGAGACTCAGGCAAAACTCTCCAATTCGACATGTTCAAGAAAAAAAAATTCAAAATAACCACATCAAACTGGTGAAGCTCTGAAATGGTCCTTCTTCTTGTAACCTAAATACTTTCTAGTAGAAAGGCGTCATTCTGAAGCTTCTCCAAAAGATATGATTCTTTCTTCCACTCAAAATCCACTCAAATAAATAAAAAATAAAAAACGTATAAACACTGGATAAGAATATAAAGCCCTTCAGCATGCTTTGATAAACACCAAGCCGCGGAAGCCCAACTGGTAAAGTGCTTCAAGCGCCATAGCACTGGTCCGGGTTCGAAACCCTCTGGACCCGTATGAGCAGGCGAATGGCCACGTGGCTTGGCACTGCTGGTGAAAACTAGGCATGTAACTACCAGTTGGCGCCACCTACCCCCTGAGCATGTGACTCTAAGTTTCGTGGTTATAACCACGGTTCTTTCTCTTCTCCCCTCATTCCTCTGATCTCCCCCTCCCTTTTGTCTATGTCTTTATTTTTCTTAGTTTTATTTTTATTTGTTTTAAACCCTACTCTCAAAACATTTTACACTATATTTACTTATTAAACCATTTCTTACACGACACCGTCCCCACTCAAAACCGCATGGTTGAAAGAAACACAAAATCTACAGGGCCTAAATCCCAACACCTCACTTAAACTATTACAAAAAATTCTATTGCATAATATAATAAAATTAGAACAAATAACCATGCCCAACGGTGCCACCCTAATGAACCCAGATGACTTTAAAATATACCATTCCCACCCTACAAAACTCATAAAGAGTGCACTAAACATCGCAAACCAATTATTCTGCCATCCTTCCTGTCATCGAGAATGTCCACTTCCATGCCCACACCACTACCCTCCACGGACCTTAAAATATGACTACACAATAATAAACCACAACATCCTTCCTCAACACCCAACCCCCCCGAACCCCCCGGTCCCCCACTTACCCCCACCTCCCAATAATATGCTTAAAAATCCTCGTCAATTTCCCATACACACAATACTTGACCATAAACAACGACAACTCACAGACTCTAATGGAATAAAAAGAAAAGACACATCATATCTATGCCAATGGATTACTCCAAATAATAACACATACAACAAATGGCGTACCCAAAGAGATTTATTCTCATATTGTGACGCATATACTAGTCGTTACAACACCGAACTACTTACCCAATATTATACGAAAAGACAACACAAACACTTGTCAAACATCATCAATACATATTTTTCCATAGAACAACAACGCGACACTAGATACGTTATCCCTGCCACAATTATCCCATTGGCACGTATTTCCATTAACGAATGCAACCCAAAGAGTGACATCGAAACAAATACTAACACTATTCAAACACAATTCGACGTCGCTCACATATATGAAGACAACGGTCGGCACCTCATTACCATCCCAAAAACCAGATTACTATGGTTATGGAAACAATACCATCAAGCTAAAGATACCCCACATAGCCTAGAACCACCTACCCAATCATTTGAAACAGAAATCGTGTGGCTATACCAAAGGTATAAATACCGTATTTCCAAAAACGACCCACTTAAATGTGCCCAATATATAATACCAACTCCAATACTAGATTTCCTAATAACATCATTCAATATCAACCATTCATACTTCTCATCCCCAGTCACTTGTCCCACACAATTCACCCAATTTCACTCACCATTCTCTAGGGATAGAATATTTGGATCCCTAGGAAAAGCGTTTGACCAAAAATGGAAGGGAATTGGTTACGCCCACCCCCATAATGCAACAGACTTACAACAAGCCATCCATTGGGCCCGCATGGCAGCCAAAAACGATCCAAATACAATCACTATACTTATTTCAAAATATATGGATTGGTACCATAATTTTAACCCATACACTAGCCCATTCTTGGACACACACATCATTGCCCACTTTGCAGCAGACACCATCATATACGAAGAACCCACAATTCCCCCCGAACTCAATATCACGAGAAAAGAATTATCAACATTACGAATATTATGTATCCACCACCAAAACAATCACATCGGTACCTACGAACAAATGAATCAACTCACCAACATAGCAAATAACCTCCAAATATTACAAATTCACACACAAATTGCACCACCCACCCCCGTAAATACCGCCGTTAACCCTAGCAAAAATGGGCTAAATCTAACTATCCAAACACACCCGTAAATAATAACACACCTATTCCACAAATCCCAAATTACCAAACTACTGACCACTAAAATTTTACCCTCAATTCAGCTATTACACAGACGGCTCTTTTATGAAACCCAAAGAAATTCACCCTGGAGAATGGAGAAGAGAAAGAGCCGGCTATGGAATCTATAGCCCCAAGGGCATTAACATCTCCAAAAGACTACAAGGACATCAAAACATACTACGAGCATAAATGATAGCAATACATGAAACACTAACAACCATTAATACACTATATCCAAACGAACCCGCATACATATTTACCGACAGTCTAAACATATTATACTTACTTAACACACAAATTAAACACCCCACACTTCACAATAGCCACCCCGACCAAATTACCCTCGCCAACATGGTACAACTACTTCAAAACCAGACACAACCAATCACATTATACAAAGTTAGAGCACATGTCAATATTGACGGCAACAAACAAGCAGACAAATTGGCAAAAGAAGGGCTAGAACTAGAGCACAGAATTGCCATTCACCCATATGAGCATGCCCATGCCACCCCATACTACTACCAAAAAGACGTTTGGGCCTCAATGACGGACGTTCCTGATAAAGGCCCCGTTAGATTCCTAGAAAAACAAATTATTAAATACGATAGGGAAAACAACTTGGAAAATATGGCCGCACAAACCCCCAACACTTACAAATGGACAGGAAATGCAGATATAGATAAAGAACTTTCTAACGAATTATGGGAAAACCCGGAAATCACGGATAAACAAAAATCATGCCTCATCAAATTCCGAACAGGAACCTATATGGGCAATGCTCGAAAACAATTGTTCTTCGGTAGACAAACATATCCCTCTATTACATGCCCCATTTGCACCTCATACGAACCGGACACGTGGTTACATGTACTACTTACGTGTAAACAACAACATATACATTCACTCCACGTCAAAAGACACAACAAAGCAATATGGGAAATCAGGAAACTACTAATCTCATCTGAAAAATCTCGATGTTATATTCTCATGAACGCGGGCACCTTCAATAATACACCTCAGGAAAACACCGTTCCCAATTGGCTACTCCCTTGCACATGCGGTACACAAAAATGCTATTGCAACTCCAGATTTAGACCTGACATCCTATGTGTTAGAGGATTACCATACCAAAATGACCCCCCCCCACAGACTTGGACCGCAACCTCACCATACAATTCATCGAATTTACATACTGTAATGATAGATTCTCCCCAGAAACACTCGAAGCAAAAAAATAACAAATACAAACCATTAATCGATAGTATTGCTGCTAGAGGATGGAAAGTTGACCCCCTTATTATAATCACCGTTGGCGCTAGAGCCACTACACACATTCCTTCAATGAAATCACTTGAAAATAAATTTAAAATACCCATGCCTACCATTAAAAATACCTTTAAAAACATCAATACTATCGCTATAAAATATGCCATGGCTATCCTCCTACACAAAAGAAGAATAGAAAACCACCAACCACTGCCCCAAACACTAGACCCCCCATAGATAAAGCCATAAAACCCTAACAACTAAGCCACTCCACCCCATCCACTAACAATGCACTAGAGAACTGACGACCCAAATCATACTAACAATCCCCCCCCCTAATAACTAACCATTTTGGTTCTTGTTACTAGTGATTGGTGACTATAGTGTCTACTCTCGAAAGGGAGGAGTAGATCTTTACCTCCATACCTTTGTCATGTGGGCATTGGATTGGAGGAGGATCGAACAGACACTCCATTCACGTCGGTCTCATCAGAGACCGAAGTTTTTCTCTCTTTTTCTCTCTAGCTAAATCAAAAGCCTCCCTAACTTAGTTTTAAGCAATCTCTTACATGAAACATGCTTGAAAGGCAAGCAAAGAAGAGCAAAAATCCCAAAATTTAGAACCTGAAATACCACATGAGTTCTTGAACTCATTCATAGTGATGTTATAGGTTCGTTTCGCACGAAGTCATTAGGTGGTGCTCGTTACTTCCTCACATTTATTGATGACTTTTCTAGGCACACTGCAAATTACTCCTTGAGTGGAAAACATGCCACTTTTGAGAAATTCTAGTCGTACCACCAAGTAGCTAAAAAAACTCATTATGTAGAAACTCCTCACACTCGGATCCGACAACGGAAGACAAGTCATATTGAAAGATTTTTTTTAACACCGGGGGCCATTCACGATCAGGGTACTACTTTCAGGACAAAGGACTTAAGGACTTTGTCACATTAATCTTGGTTTTTATCATGATTTATTATTATTTGATCAATAAATTTTACATAAACAAGTAGATAGTTCATAAGCTTTATCAAGAAAGATTTTTATTATTATTTAATAATCACCCTAAACCCTAAACCCTAAACCCTAGGCCACATCAGTGGCATTTTTTTGCTATTTAGGTGTGCATTGGTGGTCAATTATTTCCTGTTATGTATATTGGTACCTTGGTAAAAGTGTCATGTGTCCATTCATATAAATTTTTTTGTCCAATTCTAATACTAGACGTTCCTTTTACGTGTGGCCGTGAGTATATGTATATTTGGACATGTTTGGTGCCACATGTAAAGTTGGGCAATTGCTATTCAATACATATTTGGTTCTATTGGTACACACTTGAACGATGAGTGTGAGGAAAAAATTTGGGATTGTTTCGATTGATTCTTGTTGTCATTTTCATTCCTTGATCCTAAGGTGAACAATTAAGACAACACTCCTGAATGTCCTTTAAGGAATCAAAAGGATATCTTAGATGACCCTATTCCTTCTAAATTAACTTTGTCAGTGTACTCGATATGGAGTATGAAATGTAGGTATGATCCAAAATATGCTTCACAATACAAATCTAAGCATACCAAGCATGTGAAGTTATCCAAAAAAGTCCGTTTTCCGTTAGACGGCCAAAAGTAGTACCCTAACCGTGAATGGCCCCACCGACTACGCCTCCCATGCATTAGGTGCGAGGGGGCCTAACCAAGCACACCACACCAAAATGGTGTCGCCAAATGGTGCAACTGAGTGTTGTAGGATGTCATTTAATACACTTTGGGCGAGATCTTCCCGGAAGGTTGTAGGCGGAAGTTGTGAGAGTTGCATGCCTCATTTTCAACTGCCATTCTACCAAACACCAACCATGTAAATATGCTCACAAATGCTTTTATGGAATCAAGCCTAATATTTCCCAACTTTGTGTTTTTTGAATCCATGTTTTTGTTGCAAATACCAATCCCGGCCATGGAAAACTAAATGCTTGCTCTTGCAAGTACCCTCACTCTGAGCCTTGACCCTCATACCAAGGGTTTTTGGTGCTTCGACCCTATCACTAACTGGGCTATCCTTTCAAAAGATGTATGGTTTGTGGAATATTCTTCGTGGACATTTTGTCATACTTTCAACACCAAACCAAACATCTAGTGTCTAGCTCTCAAGCATCTCGACATCTTCTCTAGATGCACCAGACACTTTGTTGTCAATCTAGTTGTTGCCAACCACCACTGAGACGTACTCCACTACGCTCATCCATTGAAGAGCCAAACCTCTTGCCATCCTCGCCTCCATCGCCAATAGTCGATTCCAACCCACCACCAAGTTTCTGTTTCTCCTAATTCAAGCCCTTCCCTACTTGCCACCGCATTCCCAAGCCCACCTCTCCCATTGCTCACATATAAAAGGCACGTTGTTTTGCCAACACCACCACCCCTATTAGCCTTTGGTTCAATTTATGGCATGCCACCACATGATGTCCCTACTCCCACCGAGATCCCCTCCCGCGAACCTTGTGGATCCACATGCTCTCGCCATTCATTGCGCACCCATGACGACTACATCCACATCGACGCTTTCATTGGCTCAATATATAGAAGAAGGCACAAAGCCTCTTAGTTACAAACATGCAATCAAGGACCCTTGCTTTGTCAAAGCCATGGTAATTGAATATTCAACCATTCTTGCCACTGATACTTGGAGCATGGTACCCCAATCCCCATGCATTAAACCATCAAAACACGATGGGCTTATAAAGTCAAACCTGGTCTCAATGGTGAACCATCACATTATAAAGACGTATTGTGGCACGAGGCTTTCATGAGGTCCATGGCATGGATTTCAGGAGATTGTTTCCAAGTATCCTTTGGTAGTCTATTTGTAGTCATCATAGCCATTGTTGCTCACCATGGGTGGATTATTCATCATATGGATGTTACTACAACTTCGTTGAATGGCCACCTCAGGGAAGTTGTTTTTATGTTTCAACCGCTTGGGCACCGAACATCTTGTTTGTAAACTCCAGTGCTTGCTTTATGGGTTGCGTGCTTGGTATGAGAAAATCAACACTGACTCCACCAATGTGGGGTTCGAAAAACCTCTACCAATTCCAACATTTATTTCCAATGGCATCGAGGTCAAGTCCTCATTCTTATTCTTTACATCGACAACATGTACATTACAAGTTCATTTACACAAGGCATCCACAACCTGAAAGCTTAGCGTCGGACAGTTTACAAGGTATGTAGGTCTTATGCAAAAATTCCTTGGCATTGAGTTCCTACAAACAACCCAAGGTATGTTGCCTTATCAAACTGCCTATGTGTGATCACTCCTCACCGAGTATGATTTGCTCAATGCCACACCGTCCTTTGTTCCCTTATCTAAAACTCTCAAACACGGTAAAGAAATAGGGACCCTATCCATCAACCCATGGAAATACTAACACTTGTAGGCAAATTGAACTATTTATATCTATCAATATACCCCTTTCTATTAGACTATGACCTCTTGCAATCTTTTTTTTTTTTATGAATCTCAAGTTTATAGTCATATGATTCACATGTCACTTAAACTTTCTACTTCATTATAACATTGTTTTTTCCCTTCGGAACCGTATATAACAAAATATTAAACACCAAACTTCCTTCCGAGTCATGTTGCATAGTATGTCTTAGAAACTCTTGCGACACTCTTAGATGGTTAATGAATTTTTGGCTCCCTTGAGGCATCAAGATTAAAAGAAGGCTCGTCCCGATGGACACACCTCGACTCACCCGACTTCAACAACGACTCCTCATGCGACCCAACAAATTCGCAAAAGATGCTCAACTCCAACGCAACACACGAGTGTTGTTACACTCCGCTAGAGCAAGAGTAGAATTAACAACAACAACTCCAAACAACTTCTTGGATGAGGATGTCGCCTTAATTACTCCTCAATTTCTTGATAGGTCAGGGTTAGAATTCTTACAGTTGTCTATCTCCCACACTCTCCACAGGACGTGCATGCTCACATCCTTTGTTTCAAATGTAATTGGTAGTTCAAGCAAGAGGGGGTGTTGGAAGTAGTTGCTCTTAACTTTAGGGTTAGTTGTTCCCAATGTCACCAAAGATATGGACACACGATCCCTGGCCTTTGACCAGTGCGTTCCGGGGATCCTCCCGAGTACTTATATAGCTGTGGCTCCAATCGACCTCTGTTCATTAATCACTATGGCTACACTTTTATCTTAGTTGCACAAAGTCAACAATGTGTGATCGAGCAAAGGAGCTCAGCTCAACATGGTGGATTTGGTGACACAGCACAATTTCTCCAATAAATCATGACGTCTTAACACACAACTCTCTGTAAAAACTTGCTGAAAAGCAACGTACTGTAATGTTTCGTCAAATCCTACCAGGAAGGTATTTGACATTTGAACGAGATTGAGAGGTTAAAATGTCATTCGACCGTGTAATTGAGCAAGCAAGCTGACCACCTCGACAGGGTGGAATGATGGATTTCATGTTCAGGTGGCGTTCAGTCAATGGACAAAATTCTTGACAAAGTTCTTCCCACAAGTGCTTAGAAAAGAAGCTTGGACACATACTGTAAATTCAATGACCCAAAACTGCAAACCTTCACATTGTGACTATACCTTGCGGGCCTAGTCTTCCACCTTCTTCACTTCCTAGGTCACACTGGCTGTTGGGTGTGGTGCTTGGATTCTACCATATAATTGCATTGGACAAAAAGTGCGTTGTATAATACCATATAATATCATTTTGTATTATACATAGCATGCAAATAGAGTCATGACATGCCAAACACTTACAATACGAAGATTTGGTGCATTTCGGCTTGAATACGATCCCAAAGTGATTCCATGATTCGCATTTGTTCTTTCCCATCGTCGATACACACAGGGCGACCTCAACACTCACTAAAAACACAATGATAAAGAAACTGTAGAGTCTATATTACATATATACCAATTATACAATTATAGATGGATTTGAGGGTGGTATAATACCACGGGTATGATACCGCAATTAATTATACACACCAATAAGAAGGGCTCTCGGGTCCACTGTTATTCTAGTTGTGAAACGGGTGGAGGTTGAATAGTGTTATTTCATAAGTCATATGTCTCCCTTCCAACACATTCTTCTGGATACAAAACCCCACCTTAGTGACCAGTTCGGCTTGGCACTTGAGGCCGGGGGTCCCACACAATGACGGCCCACGGGTAGTTTCCCATGCACCGTGGTAGGCAGTGTGTATGTTTGACAAATTCCATTTCAACATTCAACTTCAAATCCAAAGTGTCACGTGACATTTTAACAAACAAAATTGAATGTTAACTAACGTCTACATTTTCTTTTAAAATGTCACCTCAATGTCACATGCCTAGTACAACGTGTCATTTCAATTTCTAACGCGTCAATTGATGTGTGGTTTTTTTCCTTCACAAGTCACGGTACATGTCAAATTCTAAATTATGCGTGTCAATTGACATGCATTTTTTTGGGGTGCAAGTTTTTGCGTGTCAAATGTCAAAAACTTGCAAAAACTTCGTCAAAAATACACACTGGTGGTGGGTGTCCTACTCTCCTAATTAAGTACGATGGGAGATGTTGCACTAAACATGATACTTAATGTCACTTACTATTTGGATTTATGCAACACTACACTCTAAACTCTGTAGTATCACACCAGTGGCAACCAAAGTGCACGTGATATTACGGAGTTTTGTAGTGTTAGCATGGATGCGTGATGCTATAGAATTAATGTAGCATGTGACAGCATGGGATAACACAAAGTGCAACGTTTTAACGGTGTGGCGTGGTCCACTCCACTTGGCCTTCCCGTGCGATCTGGCATATGCATACACCAACATTCAACAAGTGGCAGAAGAAGCAGAAGAAGAAGAAGAAGACGACACTTCACATATTGACACATGGTGCAATGCGAGCGTGTGGGTTGACTTCTTTGGTGGTTTGCATTAATGACAAAATCCGTGATGTAAGGGAGAGAAATGTGACAATAAGGAATGAGATTTGAACTACGAACATCTGTTCCCTAAGGTTTAGAGAGTGTAAGAGAGTGAGTGAGCTTATGGATGTTGATATTACGGAAGTTTAGGGCGTATAACTGTTAGGAATGTGTAACTCCAAATAATAAGTGACACTAAGTTAAATATCATATTTAGTGTAGTTGAAGCCCATGTTTAAGTGTTAGCACGTGTTTGCGAGCTGCCACCACACGGATAAAGGGCTTTAAGGCTTCGAGGTGTGTGGGCCCCTGAATGAGTAGCGGCCCACCTGGGTTTAAGTAAGTGGATTGAGCCCCTGCATTGGTGGCCTCACTGCCAATGGATTAGGGCGGACATTAAGTTCGCCCCTACGAACTATGGGGGTGTCAGATCCGGGCGGGGGGCAGCCTCCAGGGAAATTTTTGAACCCAACCGAAAACTGATGCCCGCCCCGCCCAACTTCGACAAAAATATTGCCCTTGTATTTTTGAAGGCCGTTTGCCTACAAATCCCATATTGAGTGCACTTCGCCTTCAAGGTCTAAAATCCAATATATATGTGCACTTCCTATTAGTAAATAAGCAATTCATTGGGATTTCATTCCGGAAATGAAACCATCAATGAAGCACGTAATTAACTTGGAGGTCAAATAAAATTACAAAATCCTCATTAACATTGAGGTTATAATTTTTATGACTTACCATTTGAAATTGTCTTTGTCATTCTAAAATGACACTTAAATTTAGTGTGCTGATTTAGTATGTATATTTTATAATATTTTAGTGACGCCGCCTACTTTCACAAGTATTCATATACATTCAAACCGGCCGTGTCATACCATGGATACTTGTGAACGCCTACTTTCACAAGTACATGGTATGACACGGCCGGCCTCAACTACACATTATAATAAGATTATAATGGGGGCCAATTTTCCCATATGTAAAGGCCTTAGGGCCAAGAAGCTAGGCCGATTCAATAAATCTAGGATAATCCAATGGATCTAGCATAATCTAGCATAGAGCCGTTCATATTTCCACATAATCCAATGGAAATGGTTTGTTAAAAAATTCATATTTTATTAAAATGTGTTTTTTTATTTTAAAAAATTAACGATAGCCCCGGGGCCAAGAATTGGCCTTCCATTTTGGGTGCACCCAATTCAATGAGCTCCGGCCGTGTCATACCATGTACTTTTTGATTAAAAATTTCATACCAACAACTCAGCCCAGCCTCTAGGTGTAAAGGGGTTGGGGCCGATTTCAACCTTTTGGCCAATTACAAGTGAGGATTTCAAGCCTCTTACACAACGAATTGGCCCGGCCTCTAGGTGTAAAGCGGCCCTAAATGTCAACCCAACATTATTTGTCATTCCTTGTAAACAATTGGGGGATTATAGATTTACGGTGTTGCAATTACTGTCACTCGCCAAATGATTTTTCATCCAAATTTCAATCATTCATGACAACATTTCATCACAAGGTAGGGTTTTGGCCAAAGAATGAACTCATACATCATCCATGACAATATTTGTTCGCTTATTCATAAGAAGTGTCATCCAAAAAATTACCATAGTGACATAAAATACCATATGACACTAAATATCATATTTAGTTTACTAAGGCTAACTAAACTCAAGCACTACTGACAACCCCCACACCCTTTGATATTTAGGGGTTGTTTACATCATGGACCATGAAGTCGTCCCTTGCTCCTTTAAAAAATGTAATTGGTTGTTGAACTCGTCCCGAGACCACTTCAGTTTACATCCCCAAAATAAATGTAAGAGTGACCATGGAACTTAAGGTCCTCAAAAGGCCTATTTTCAAGCCTACATTATCCACTGTCATGGTCCAATGGGTTTTGTAGTGGGAGAGGGAAAAGAGGTTCTCTCGTTGCAAATGTCAAGGGACCATGGTAGAAAAATGTTGTTTTAATATTTTTCAATGTTTTTTTTTGGATGGGGAGGAGCGTTTCTATAGTTATGAGGGAAGAAGGGGAGAAGGTCAAACATGAAGAAAATTCCCCAAAATTCCTTTCGGGACATATATTGAAAAAACGATCAACATATCCTTTTTGGTGCACGGTCACTTCTCTTGGTCCATGTAGGGTTTACACCTAGTCAAGGGCCCAAAGGCTTTAAAACTACATTTTCGTAGAAATCTAACTATGGAAATGTGACCATGAAGTGTAACAATGGAAAAATGCCCTTTAACATGGGACAACTTCATGGTCCATGATGTAAACAACCCCTTATTCACCTCTTGCAATAACCCAAAACCATGATGTGACTGCAAGGTTGTGTTCATGTTTTGCTAATCTATTTATGGAGTTAGAAGTCAACAATGATGTTATGCCTTTGTTTTCTTCACTGCAAGGACCATGGTGAGTGCAGTTGATTATTGTATGTATACAATTGTTGTCTATCATAGAAGAGCATAACATTATTCAATTGCATGGTTTTGTTCCATTCCATATTCAACATCTAATATTGGCATCCACTATGTTACCTTCATGGGAAGAAACTTAGAAAATAGGAAGAAATTGATGCCAACACGAATGATGAATAGTACAAGTATAAATAGTAAGAAAAGTGTGAATAGTGTTAGTATTTCCAATGATAATGCTATTGTGTATAGTATTTTCAATGAGCAAAAACCAAGATGAATAGTGTTTCTTGTGAATAATGTTGGGAGTATAACTCAACCCAAATTTTCAAGTGTCAACCTAAATGTATGAATAGTAAACAAGTATTCATACTTTGTTTGGGGGCCCCACAAAATATAATTGGCATATTCCATGATCATGGAACCGACCCACTTGGTTGAATAATGCTATGAAATGGCCATCAATAACTTATTAATCTTTCATATCTCTAACAATTATTATGATTGTACAAAATATCTAACCTTTCCAAAATATATTTATAAGCATGGGCCCTCAAATATGAGCCTTTACATATACAAAAAGTGTGTGTTTTGGGAGCATGCTAAAATTGCTTTACCAATTGTGTCAATAATGAGTAATGCTAAAATTACCACATTGAGTCGTTAACCTCCAACCAAATTGACCGATCGTTTTTTTTTCTCATAGTTATTAAGAAATACAAAACATTACTAAGCAATGTGCGTTCGTTTATGTGGGCCCTGAGAATATAACCCTGGGAGACTTGATATGAGTCTCCTTGCACTAGGTTGGGACATCCCATGGTCATATTCTCAAGGCACACATTAGTTAATAATGTTATGTAGATCGTTAGAACTTGCACCTTGATTGATTAATGACAACAATAGCACACAATATTCTAATGCTACAAAGCAGATAATGACATACAAAGGAATGTGAAGATGCTAATGCTCTAAAGATTAAGCGCGGCACAAAAGTAGAGAGAATATTCTTGTTTCTTGTAAATCAAGACAATTGACTTGAAGATCGTGCACTATCAGGAGACCATCGACAAAAAAAAAAATTGGCTTATTATATTGGGTGAGACATTCCATAAGATTGGACTATGTGAGCAAATCTAGACATTATTCTAGGTTCAATAATGAAAACACTTGTAAGAGAATCTTCACTTTGGACTCTTACAAATTTTAAACTCTATTGTACTTTTGGCAATTGAAATGACAAACTTTTTAATCCACAATTTCTAAGTTCATCTAATGGCCAAAGATGTTCATGGACCTAGAAGTGCCAATTATATGGCCAAAGATATTAGCAAACCTACAAGTGCCCATTATATGGCCACATGCTTTGGCCTTGTGGACATCGTACCAGGATACAAAACTCAAACCAATCGAATATTGGCATGGATAAGCATATCCACACATCACAGACTTACCCCTAGATGTGCATATCAACATTGATTTCACATTGAGTAATCATATCAAACTACACCATTGAACCAATGCTATCAAATGTAGGGTTGCAATGTTCTACGCCAAATAATTTGGCATTGTAAAGATATTAATCCTGAAGGGGATGCAACGACACTCATTCCACCATTAAAGATTGGGCACTGGCAATTTGAGATGCAGTTCACAGATTCCTTCCTCGCGAGATATTCTAACTCGACCTTAAACTTAAAGAAATGACATTCCAAAGCCACAAGGTTAGGTAATTTGTAGATAGGCAGTCATATCATGATGCTGACACAATACTGAATTTCGTGAATGTAGTAGCCATAAGGCAATGGAAACAAAAGACCACTGTATGGGTTATTATTATCTCTGGTAAACACCAAGTACCAGAACAAACGATCAGTCACACTACCAGATCATCACCACTAACTTTCAACTTCATCCTCAAGGTTGGCTTGAACTATGCACTAACCTCTTCACTACCAGCCTCTCCGAGAGTTTCATCAGCTGCTCCACTCATGTTGAGTACCATGAGGTCATCATCATCATCATCATGTCCATATACCTGGATTTCCACAACTCCCATGTAGTTTCTTTCTTTCAAGTCCTGGCTTATCGTAATGCTTAACTACATGTATACTAAAGCTCCCCATGGCTCCAGATCTCTACACAACTACGTCAAAGAAAAACTGGCAACCGATACAAACCCTACAAGCTACACTTTTGGTTTTTCTGAGGGGTGCCGAACCGTGATTGACCACATTTTTGTATCCTAACCTACAATGGCTTCTCCCTCTAAACTTAAATAACTGTTGCCGACACTTTTGGTAATTAATCCACCCTACTCAAACCCTGTATTTATTCAACACTTCTCAGGTGATGTTATGGAGAAGTCTACCTCTTCCGCCCCAATCCTTGAACACCACCGCAGAAGCTAAGTGGCTATGTCAGCCACCAGCACTGATGGGCGTGTCGCTGACTCTTAAGTACTGCAATTCATGAGAACTCTCTGTGACTAGCTGAAATCGACTACCTGATTCTCCACGTTTCGTTACCACATTGGTTGCGAGTCCGGTGTATTCTTACGTGGCCGGTAGTAGTCTACACCCTCTCAACCCCAGATCAGGACGACGGCAATGAGAGCCGCGCCTGTAACGACAGCGAGCCACCGGTAGATGGGTTGGTCGAAGGCAAGCGGGCGGGGAGGAATGTAACCCTTGGCGAGGAGGTGGTTGATGGCGACGTAGATGAACACTCCCGTCGCAATGCCCATGGAGATCGCGTAGATCCAGTCGGCCGTCGTCCCTTCCACGGTCGCGTCGATGACGATTCCGATCGCCACTCCGATCGGGGTTGAGATTGCGAACGCGAATGCGTACACACAGCACGTGAGGAGAGGGCGGTTGGGCAGCATGCGGAGGAGTGCGATTCCCATCGCTATGGCAGCGAAGATCTTGTGGAGAGACACCGTCCAGAGTGCCTTCCATGCGTCAGCTTGGCTTGCTGAAACCACCACCATCGCAATGTAAGTTAGAATGTTAGAATAAGTGTAACTATCCTCACTTCCGAATCCTAACTTGAGAATCTCCAATGTAAGATTCTCTCGACTCATCGTTCACGGGTTCTTCTTCAAGCTCCTTCAGAATTTAAGCGACATCATCTTAAATTCATTTGACTTATAGTCCAAGTTCCGTCCAGATTTTACTTATAGCAATAACAGTGGCGACATCGGGGCTCTCTCTTAATCACCATCTTGGCTACCTTGCATAAATGAGTTTACATAAACTGGTTAGCATATGTAGGTGAAAATCAAAACCATTTAGGGGACCTGGATGGTGACTGTCCTCTGCTTTACAAATATTTATTTATAATACGACATAGAAAAGTGTGAACCTTTTTTCTAATTCAGACAGAATTGATATCGATGAGTTCTTTCCAAGCATGTTGCCCCTCTTTGTGAATGTACTCATCAATTCATATAAAGCTTTCGGAAGAATGTTCTCAAGTTGAGGTCACCACACAACCACCAGGTGATCAGGGGCATAATTTGTATCGACAATCTCAGCAAGCTACATTGCAAAGTTTGAACTAAGGTAAGATACTGACCTGCCACGCCGATCGCAATACCCTCAAACACCGAGTGAAAACACAAGGCTAGGATGAGCAGCAATGCGTCACCAAAGTTTGAAGTTGCAATAATTGCAGCCTTGGTCTCTGGCACTGCAAAATTAATAAAAATTAAAGCCACCAATCAGAAGTTCACCAACAATTAGTTCAATCATCTTATATATATTTTTTAAATGATGTGTCCACACAGCTCGACATCGACTCTATCATTATTCCGCCTCGAAAAAAAATTAAAGCATTCCACTCTGGAAAAGGCCTCCGCCTTTTAGGGTACAGAACTCACGAGTTACCTTTTGCAAAGTTTACGGCATACCTACACTCACTGATAATGATCTACTTGAACCGATTACAAAACTATTGTATTTGTATTCATAGCTGTAATTACCAGTGGATCAGTTGCGAGATTATTAAAGGACTTATGATCATGACATCGTCGACATGCTTAGTCACCGAAAGTATGCAAGAATTTGAAAATGTAGAACAGAAATGTTTCCTAGATTGATTAATGCCGGAAAAACTTTAAAGATGTATTCTCGCAGACAAGCATGATCCTCGCACCAGCTAACCCGTGTGACACGTTGATCATTAAAGGTTTGGAAAAACCTTGTAATACTCAAATTATCGCATGTAAGTGCACCTATCAATGACTGTTTCTCATCAACTAAAATAAAATGTTTCATACTCCACGATGAACATAACTAACCCTATTCCATGAGTTTATCATATGTAAGTTAGCTAGAGATGTTGCAGAAACTTCTCCCATAACGAACGAGAGATCGTCGGTACAAAGTTGCTGCAGTGCCTGTATGTGTAGCATTGCCCTACCTCCTTATGGCTTTGCTATATTCGAAAATTAGGAACTCTCTCGAAAAGCATGTGGGTTTACATTTTCTCGAGAGAAAAGGGGATTGAAATTTACGGTTATGTGAAGAATTGCCTTCCACTGCACGTTATTACTCTATAATGAAATCTATGACGACAGTTCAAAACAAGTCGACGTTCAAGCTCAACACTAGCTATCCAACGCTGTGAAGAAAAGAAAAGGGCCTACGTAACCACGCTAGATAGCAAACAAACCTTACCTTTCATATGTTCATATGTCAATCAGTCACCTTCTGTCTAAATTTCATGAACTCAAGTGCATTGGCCTCCTTACGGATTTGCTAATATTCATAGCATTCCATAGAGTTCTTTGACAATACCACGGGTCTCAAATGTACCTTCTTGATACCCATCAGTATCTGCTACTGTGAAGGAAGCGGAGAGCCCCCTGGAACCACTCTATCCTCTGGATCGCAAAGAAACCTTGACTTGCATAAATCATATCTAAAGCCCTCACCCAATGTCCAGATTTCGTGAACCCAAGTGCATTGGCCTCTCTATGGATTTGCTAATCTTGGAAAGATTCTATGAAATACTTCGACGGTCCATAGTGTCCCATCTTGAAATCCATGCGGATGGTTTATATTTTTCTACTTTGACAGTCACAGAAATCAAGGGTTGATTGAAAGACAACTGGTCTGAAGAATTCAAGTTGTAGAAAGAGGGGGGTCCTATGCAAAGTGGCCTATGTTAGATCGCAGGAAATCCTTGACTATCATGGATCATATGTAAATCACTCATAGAATGTCCAAATATCATGAACTTGAGTGCATGGGCCTCCTTAAGGATCTGATAACTATTCAAAACTTTCCATGAATAACTTTGAACATATCAAGGGTCACACAAAGTGTCCCTTTTTGACACCCATGTGGATGACTCATACTTTAAGAACTAGGATAAAGGGTTCATTGCAACAGAATTGATCATTTCATGAACTCCAGTGCATTGACCTCCCATAAGGATTTGGTGAATATCGTAACTTTCCATGAAGCACGTTGACCATCCCAAAGTGTCTCCCTTTAAGAACCCAAGCGGATGACTCACATTTCCTTCTTCGAAAGTTAGGAAAAAAAAAAAGGGGGTTGATACGAGATTGGAGAAAAGGTGTGGCGAATTTACTCATTCATTCATTCCATAGCTTACCTTCAACTCCACCTTCCTCCAATTGCATGGCATCGACTTTGTTGTTGGTTTCGTAGGAGCGACGACGGTTGTAGACGCCGTGGATGATGACGTCGGCGAGCATGGTGAGCAGGTACCCAACCACCGCGAGCATCTCAGCGAACGCATACGTGGTGGACGTGACAAGTGTTGCAAACGTGGAGTGCGAGTCACCGAGGAAGTGGATCAACGCCGTCGCCAGGAACACACCTCCCGCGAACTGAGTTCCCAGCACCAGGAACGTGTGGTTCCAGCGGAAGAAGTAAGGGGAGATTCCTCCCAGGAACGTGGCGAAAAACACGATGATCAGACAATACACCTTAACGAGAACCAGCCCTTTCGCGTGCAAGTTCACCGTGCCCGAGTCGGCGCCGCCGTCTGCTGCGTGGCCGAGTGCAGCCGAGATTTGCATCCCCACCAAAGCGGCCAAGAATGCCCATCCCACCAACCCCCTCGTCGTCATCGTCATCGTCGTCGTTCCGAAATCAAACCCGCCGAATCTCAATTGTGTTCGTCCGACTCAATTTTCAACCACCACCACTCCTTCGAATGACCTCCAATTGGCAGCGACTTCAATCTGTAGCAAACATTTGTGAGAAGCGTCATCGGTATATGGGAGCTGCTTTTGTTAAGACGACTACAGATTCATGGAAGAGGTGTTGACAAGCTTTTTCTTTGAAGTGGGAGGAATCAATAACGTGGGGTCTGTCAGGATGAATGTACGGTTGGACGGTGACCGACTCCAGCTTTCTCCAGCTTTCTGAAAGTCTACACCTTTCCCAGTTCAGACACACATGGATTCCTCTTTTCAATACCCCTTTTTTTCCAGCATGTTGGTGCTGTTCTTCGTGAAATACCATACCCATGAGTTCAGTGGAAGCATTGGAAGTCATAATCCTCCGATTCACCAACCACCCCTCAACCGACCTCCCAATTCTTCCCCGAATCGCCAAACCCACAAATCCAGCTGCACTACTTCCTCACTCACCCCACCCCAACTTCAACCTCCGAATGCAGCACGAAGCTACTACACCTCCACGACCCAACCTCCCCCTCGAATTAAAATCACTCAACCAACCAAACCACCAATTCAACCCACTCACAATCATAACCCAAAGAAGCCGATACCCCACCACCAAAACTCGCAGCTTTGGCGACCCAACCTCCTCAGCTCCCAACCGCTACGCAGGAGAAGCTGCCCTCGCTCGGAGTCAAAACAACAACAACAACAACAACAACAAATAACACGATGAGGAGGAGGAGGAGGAGGAGGAGGAGGTAGTGATGGTGGAATGCGGTCACCTACCGCCACAAATCCACCCAAACCCACTCACACCACCGCCGGTCAAACTCGCGCCTTGGGCCCCGCGAACCTCCTCAGCCTCCGATCACAGGACGAGCCCAATTCGTCGATCTCATCAGCAATCGGGAGGGCGGGTGGGCGATGCGCAAGGGCTTCGAACACGGCCTCCGGCGTGAGAGGAGCAATAAGAAGAGGCAGGCGGGCAGCAGGGCGTGATGGTGATGATGATGATGGAATCCCCAAGGTCAGCGGCGGCCTCTGGAGGATGCGAGGGGGCTGGAGAGTGGGTCTTCTTGGTGGTGGTTGTGTAGTACAAGTCTCGGGCGTCTGTGTAGTACTAAGGAGTACTTGGAGTTGCTGATGAAAGCGGAGACTGGAGCGGCCCTTCCTTTGCGGCTTGTACTACCATTCACCCACACAGGAACCCATGCCCATATTTATAGCTGCCGCTGACGCCCAGCTAGCTTTGCCCTCCCCAACATCCGCCCCCGCCCGGATCTCTTGTTCTTCCATAGCCGGCGAGCTGGGTGGGTGGGTAGGCGCGCAGGCGGGCGTCGACCTGGTATCGACAGGGGTATTTGTTCAGTGTGTGTGCTCAAGTTAAGTCCCTGGATTCTCGAAAGGAATCTCACTGGCTGTCGCCGTGAAATGAAGTTGAGGCCCACTTCACACACGAGACTGAGAGCCCCTGACCAGTACACTTCAAGCACTCTCGTTGGTGGAAAATGGGGGAGCCGGTCCAAGTTCGCTTCACAGTATGCTTGAGGGACCAACAAAGTATGTGAATGCAAGATGGATGTAAAGTCTACATGGATTCCTACATGGCATCAAATGGATCATGTTCCATGGTCACTTGGATTATTTTCAAAAACCACCTCTTGGAGGTAGGCTTAACACAAAAGCAAGAGATCATGGCGCTCTGAATGTTCACCACCATCGATTTATTCTATTTTATCATGTGTGAGGACCCGCATGAATAAAAATTCAGTGAAATAGCATTTAGTTGGGGGGCCGGTCACATATGACTTCACACTACACTTGAGGATTTGTGACCACAATACATGATTTTGGAGGTGTCCCGGAACAGCCTTTAGACACTTTCTTTTGGGCTCTCATTATTTCATGGTCACGGCTCTTGGCTCGTGTGTGAAGTGGCCCTACACTAAATATTGTATTTAGTATTACCAATTCTAATTTGTGTTCCTCAATACTAATTGTAAACCATGGTGTAGTGTCACCAACACGAATTGTTAGCCTAACACTATTCGTCATTCCTTGTAGGTCCAAGATGACCTTAAACTATCATGTGATAGTGGAGAGGTACCCAATTCCGAATGGAGTGGTTGGCGGTTCGACTCCCGCTGTGAAATATTCTCTCTACTTGATGGGAAAAAATAAAATTATATAAGTAGGTAGGAAGCCAAGAGCCCGCTCACCACAAGGTAGGCAGTAAACCCCACCCCTGCACCAAGAGGGATTCTTGAGCAGGGTAGGGCCACGGGCTCAAATTCACATCAAATTGCCCGACGTTCATTATTTGTTTATTTATGTCATTCCTTGTTAAAAAAAATCATGGATTATAGATTTACAATGTCGCTCACTATGTGATTTTCCATCTAAGTTTCAAACATCCATGACAAAATGTCATCACATTTTTTTGGTATATGTTGTTGGAGCCACATCTAACCACACACCACTCAAACATAGGTGTCTTATTAAGAGGAATAACTAAATTAGGCATGTTTACCTCAATGTAAGTGGATCTTAAACACACACTAAATTCCTCTTTGCACCCATATCTTGTAGGATTTGAAACACACAATTATGTAACATAGATGGGTCTTAGATGGTTACTTTTTTTTGGCTAGCCCACTTCTTCCAAGATATGAAACACACAATTAGTACGAGTTGGTTAGCAAATTTAAACCAAGCATGTAGCCATTTCCTCATAAATTTTGGAGCTTACATGAATATCTTATTCATTATCAATGTGAAGATTCTTGTGCTCATTAGATGGTCATATAACCCCCTCACCCCCCCCCCTCCTACACACAAAAACACATACACATATACTTATTTTTACTATTGAACTTAGAATAGTTAACATATTTCTAGCACGTAGTCCAATCTCTTCCAAACACATGTCTTTTTTATATTTGTTCTTGAAGCCAAACTTTATCAAGTACCACTCACATATAGGTGCATGATAAAGATAAGTAACCAAATTAGGCATGTCTACCTTAGTGCAAAGATGGTTAGAAAATCTAATTTGTGCCACTAGCCACTTTCCTCATGATTTTTGGAGTTCTTATGAAGATTATGTTCCCTGTCAAAGTGGAGATTCTTTAAGTTATTAATTGATCATACAGGTACCCTCAATTATGTTGACTATCACATCTACAATGGTTTACAAATTTTGAGCATGTAGTCCAATATTTTTTGAACACATGTTTGTGTCGTGCCAATACACCACTTAAATATGGGTGTTTGTTTAAAATCAATCACCAAATTAGGCATCATCTACCTTACACTAATAATATATTTTAAAATATCCGTGTTAAGTAAATATGTAATTATGCATAAATTATGGACATAATCAAATTATTTATGTGCACTTCTATCAGCAAACCCTATGATGAAAATGACTTAAACTAATCCTAAATGTGGACTTCATCTCTTGTTATAGCACACATTAGTTGCATGCACATTGGGTTAACCGTGGAAAAAATACACATCTAGAGGGATAATTTGACCATAATGCTTCTCAAAGTACGTATAATTGGGATTCTTATCATATTCTTCTAGTTTCTTTCCCACACATTCCCCAAATAGTTTGTTTTGCAATGTACATGTCTCAACTGTGCAAAACATACTCTTATATGCATTGTTGATTTTGGACATGTCTTTTGTCCATATTAATTTAAACCCTAGTCTTTAAATTGGCATTATTGATGATGTGCCAAGTTGATTTGGAGTAGTCTTAGTGACTTGTCATATAGCACCAAGTGTCATGTGACACCCTCTCATATTGCCACCCAGTGATTGCAAGTCCTTTGTAAGACAATTAATGTGGGTCGATGAAGAATAGTGTGGACCACACTAAATCAAACGCTTCGTGTAATAAATCAAAATGGACCCAAACAACTACACTAAATATGATATTTAGTGTTAGATACACTAAATACGAACACTACACTAAATCTCACTAACCCTATGAAAGTAAGTAACATTAAATGTAAACTCAAACACTAAATATCATTTATGGTAATATGCGAAAGTTACATGCACGAATTTAGTGTTCAGTAGGAAAGAGGTGGCAACAAGGAAGGCGGCGGCGGCGCATTTATGTCTAACACTAATTATCAAAGAATTGAAAATTAGTGTTGAGCAAAGTAGGGTGGTAAAACACTAAATCTAATCAAACACTAAATATCATATTTAGTGTAGTTCATACCAAGAATACTAAGTTGTTGTCTACTTTGTAAATTGTGGTTCCCAAAGTTTCCAACCAAATATGTGTCTCATGACTCGTTTTTGTGTTTTTGAGGAAGTCTGCCTTTCTTTGCCAATCTTATTTCTAAGGTAGATGGTGTGTGTGTGTGTTTGTGATTGGCCCACTTTTCCCAAGATATGAAACACGTGATTAAGTTAGTACAAGATGATTAGCAAACTTAAAACGAGCTTGTCGCCACTTTCCTCATGTTTTTTGGAGCTTACATGAATATCTTATTCATTATCAAAGTCAAGATCCTTGTGCACGTTAAATGGCCATTTAATCCCCTCCCCTGGGCAGCTACAGTGGGTATGAAGCCTGGAATGGTTATTACATTTTGAGCACATATTTCGCTCTCTTTCAAACACATATCATTTCAATATCCGTTCTTGGAGCTACACTGAACCACATACCACTCAAATATAAATCCTTCAAGTTCTCATAGACTTTTAATTAACGTGTTCAAAGAGTGATGTCGGGCTATTAAAAACTTGCTATCTAACTTGTCAGTTTTAAGATGGGTGACCCAAGCTACGATAAATATGATATTTAGTGTCATATGGTATTTTATGCCACTATGGTAACTTTTCGAATGACACTTCTTATGAATAAGTGAACAAATATTGTCATGAGGGATGGATGAGTTCATCCATTGGCCAAAACCATACCTTCACTTGTCACCAACTTGTGATGAAATATTGTCATGGATGATTGGAATTTGGATGAAAACTCTTGGTAAGTGAGAGAAAAACTTCAGTCTCCGGAGGAGACCGACGTGAATTAAGTGTCTGTTCGATCCACCCCCAATCCGATGCCCACATGACAAAGGTATGGAAGTATAGATCTACTCCTCCCTTTCGAGAGTAGACACTATAGTCACCAGTCACCAGTAACAAGAACCAAAATGGTTAGTTTTTAGGTATTATTGATATGAGTTTGGTTGCCAGGTCTCTAGTGTATTGTTAGTGGATTGAGTGTAGTGGCTTATTTGTTAAGGCTTTATGGCTTTGTCTATGGGGGGTCTAGTGTTTGGGGCAGCGGTTGGTGGTTTTCTATTCTTCTTTTGTGGAGGAGGATAGACATGGCATATTTTATAGCGATAGTATTGATGTTTCTAAAGGTATTTTTAATGGTAGGCATGGGTATTTTAAATTTATCTTCGAGTGATTTCATTGATGGAATATGTGTAGTGGCTCTGGCGCCTGCAGTGATTATAATAAGGGGGTCAACTTTCCATCCTTTGGCAGCAATATTGTCTATTAATGGTCTATATTTGTTAATTTTTGCTTCGATTGTTTCTGGTGAGAATATGTCATTACAGTATGTGAATTCGATGAATTGTATGGTGAGGTTGGGGTCTATGTCTGTGGGGGGGTCATTTTGGTATGGTAATCCTCTAACGCAAAAGATGTCAGGTCTAAATCTGGAATTACAATGGCATCTTTGTGTACCGCATGTGCAAGGGAGTAGCCAATTGGGAACGGTGTTTTCTTGGGGTGTGTTATTGAAGGTACCAGCATTCATGAGAATATAACATCGAGATTTTTCGGATGAGATTAGTAGTTTCCTAATTTCCCATACTACTTTGTTGTGTTTTTGACGTGAAGTGAGTGTATATGTTGTTGTTTACACGTAAGTTTTACATGTAACCATGTATCTAGTTCGTATGAGTTGCAGATGGGGCACGTAATAGAGGGATATGTTTGCCTACCAAAGAACAGTTGTTTTCAAGCATTACCCATATAAGTTCCGGTTCGGAATTTGATGAGGCATGATCACGGGCATGATTTTTGTTTATTTGTGATTTCCGGGTTTTCCGGGTTTTCCCAAAATTCATTAGAAAGTTCTTTGTCTATATCTGCATTTCCTGTCCATTTGTAAGTGTTAGGGGTTTGTGTAGGCACCACGGGCCTTGGCTTGGTGGTTAGGGCTCATGGCCCCCAATGAGGAGGTTGTGGGTTCTATTCCCCATGCCGGCGTGGTGCTCACCACCTTAGTCCACCCAACTATGGTGGGGGGTCCTTGGACCTTGTTGTATGGGTACCTCAAAGCCCTTTGGGGGGATACCATGTCCGGTATCTTCAAGGCACTAGTGGCTAGCTAGGAGCTAGTATAGTGTGTCACTATAGTGTCCATCCTCGAAAGGGGAGAGTAGTATTGTCCCAGTGTCCCCTTGTCCAGTGGGCATCGGGTCATTGGCATTACGAACGGACACTTTATTCACGCCGGCCCCTTGAAAAAAGGGACCGGAGTTTCTATCTATCTATCTATCTATCTTAGGGGTTTGTGTGGCCATATTTTCCAAGTTATTTTCCCTATCATATTTTATAATTTGTTTTTCTAGGAATCTAACGGGGCCTTTATCAGGAACGTCCATCATTGAGGCCCATACGTCCTTTTGGTAATAGTATGGGGTAGCGTGGGCATGCTCATATGGGTGATGGTAAGTGACAATAATTCCAACACTGTAAATCTATATTTCCCCAAAAAAATACAAGGAATGACAACTAATGTTGGGTTCGCATTCAGTGTTGGTGACACTACACCACGCTTTACAATTGCTATTGAGCAAGACAATTTGAATTGGTGACACTAAATATCATATTTAGTGTAGTTTTGTATAGGTTGGTCCAGGATTTAGGGTGACGAGCCCTACAAACAAATCCTACTTTGGATTTTGAAGTTTTCTCAAATTTTTGGCAGGTGAAGGTCCAAGGAGTTTCATCCAACTTCCAAACACATGCATTGACTTGATTGGAGGTGGTCAATTTGGCTACATATCAATGACTTCAATGTGGTAATTTTAGCATGGCTCAGTATTGACACAATCAGTAAAACAATTTTAACATGCTCCCAAAACACACCACTTTTGTGTATGTAAAGGCTCATATTTGATGGGCCCATGATTATATTTTCTATTTTGGAAATGTCATATTTTTGTACGCTCACAATAACTATTAGATATATGAAAGATTATTAAGTCATCGATGGTTGCCTCACAACATAATTCAGCAACGTTGGTCAGTTTCCTGATCATAGAATATGCCAATTATATTATGCGGGGCCCCCAAACAAGGTACGAATATTCGTTTATTATTCATACATTCAGGTTGACACTTGGAAATTAGGGTTGAGTTTTACTCCCAACATTATGCATAAGGAAACATTGTTCACCCTCGTTTAATTCACTGAAAATGTTATTCATAGCAACGTTATCATTGAAAATACCGACATTATGCAATATTCATAACAACATCAATTTCTTCTTATTTTCTAAGTTTTTTTTCCCATGAAGGTAAGAGAGTGGAGGCCCATATGAACTACTAGATATAGAATGAACACACAACCATACAATTGAATAATGTTATCCTCTTCTATGACAAACAACAATCATATGCATACAATAATCAAATGTAATTTACATAGTTTGTAGATCTTAAAGTTTTCTCAAATTTTTGGGATGGCAAGAGAAGATCCAAGGAGTTTCACCCAAACTTCCAAAACAAGCATCGACATACAAGGAGCTCATGAACTCTTAATATAAAATTCTCTCTCGACGGATCAAACCTGTAGTTTCATCCCTCTTTGAAGGACTTTATGCAAAACTCTATTGTCAACCACAACTTGAGGTTGTGGTTGCTATTAAATGTTTCGTCCCTTTATACTTCATGGAAAGCATCATTGAAGTTCATTATGATGGTTGTAATTTAATTTCTCTGCTTCTATTCTACATGTAGTGGCCTAAGAAGCACGGGGAAATAATTTTAAGGCCACAGCAGGGAGAGGATTTGTAGGAGACAATCTTCTCTTAGACAAATTGTGTCCTAAATCCATAATGTTTTGTCTCCTCTACACATGTTATAGGAGAGACAATATCGTGGTCAAATCCACTCATCATTTACAACTACACAAATAGAAAGAATTACCATATACTTCTCATGCATTCAACATTTAAATTATAAAAGAATTATAAATAAACAAATCACCCTCTATAGGTTGATTCATCTTACATGACTTGGGATATATTAACTCACATTCTACATGTTATTCCTAGTGTCGAATAGACTAAAAACCAAATAGCCTTTAGGTTGCATACTATTTTCACGGTTTTCATGTTGGATGGATGAGAGATTCACTTAAATGCGTTAATTCCCTCTCCCAAACTAATATAGACGTGTTTGATTTGGTTAGTTGTCTTTTATTGAACACGTGTATTGAGGGGTATGTGGTTAGATGTGGATCCAAAAATGGACACTAAAATGACATGTGTTATCAAATACCTCTCATTCATCCAACATTTGAAATTTACACTTAAAAAGAAAAATCATCCTCTATAGGTTTGTGGCTGATTCTTCCTACACAACTTGGACTAATTTGTAGTCTATACATTATTCCTAGTGTCAAGTAGACTAAAAGCAATAACCTCTAGGTTGCATATTATTTTAGGGCTTTCATGTTGGACGAATGAGAGATACATTTGAATGCATTAATTCCCTCTCCCAAACTAAGATAAACGTGCTTGATTTGGTTACTTGTCTTATACTGAACACATGTATTGAGGGGTACGTGGTTAGGTGTGAATCCAAAAATGTACACTAAAAAGACATGCGTTTGAAAGATATTACACTATGTGCTCAAAATACGTAACCATTCTAAGCTCAACAGTCAACATAATTAAGAAGACGTATATGACCACTTAATGTTAGGTAGATTATTTGCCCTCTTCACCTAAACTAGAGGCTAGGATTGCGCACAAGACTCGTTCACTTTGCTAATGCATAAGATATTCCGATGAACTCCAAAAACGATGAGGTAAAAGTGGCTACGACCTCGATTTGGATTTGTTAATCATCTCGTGCTCATTGTGTGTTTCATATCCTAGGAGAAATGGGCTAGTGAGAAAAAAAGCAACTAGTCAAGACGGTAGGAAATGAACCTAAACCACTAGGTGATAGTGGAGAGGTACCCATTCCCGAAAGGAGTGGTTGGCGGTTCGATTCTCGTTGTGACATCTACTCTCTACTTGACGCGGGGGGGGAAGTAGCTAAGTAGAAAGCCAAGAACCCACCCACTGCAAGGCATGGTATAAACCCCACCCTGCACCAATCGGATTCTTGAACAGGGTAGAGCCAACAGGCTCAAATTCACATCGGATTGCCCAATATTGGTTATTTATTTATTTAACCAGTCAATACCCCGTTAAAATGTCAAAATGTACTTGAATGCAAATAGTGTTAAATTTGCTTTCTCAACAAGATATTTTCCTAGCATGGGTTTCAATCTCGATCGTGACGTTGGTCGTAGTTGGACCGTGTCAAGTTAGGTAGGTTTCCCTTTGTGCTTTACGACTCTTGGTTAATTGTATGCAAAATATCCCCAATTAGTGTGGGTTAGTTTACCATTTGGAGTGTCGTGTTGCTATACTTTTTAACTTAGATTATCAGTTGCATTCTGATAAGACAAACAACCAACATGCATGTCAAGGGACATGAAATGTGTAACTTGGTTAAAAATAATATTCTCGATATTTTTTTTATAGGAATGTGTAACTCCAATTGGTAACCCACTCTAGTAGGTCTAATTGGTGTAGTTTTTCGACAATGATATAATTGACTTTCCTTGTTTAAGTTAAGTTAGAAGGGGACCATCCAAATCTACAACCGGGGAATTCCAACCACTAGATTGATTATTACAATTAGTGTGTGTTACTATTTGGGGTTACGGATTGCTATATCTAATTAATGAGAATGTAATAATTTATGTCATTCTATGTTCTATAATGTCCAAACAACCTATTGAACTTATGAGTAAGACGTAATTGCACTGCATTACTCTATAGTAGCACACACTATTTGAGATTATTAGTGAAGTGAGACAAATAAGCTGATTAAGTTTGAAAATTAGCTAATATTGTTAATGTTTTAGCCAAGTTGCCAATCGTTTTAGAAGAATTTACATAAACTATTGATGTCCTATGCGACCGTAATATGGTCGTGACTAGTTCGTTCTGACCCTTTTGGCACTAGTTTGAATAGTTTCTTGATTGTTTCAAAAACTCCTCTGGTTCATATTCAAGTCCGCTATGTACTGTCACGTGGATAATTTTGATTCAATATAGTTAGCTATTTTTTGATTAGTCCGAATATGGGAATGTGCTCTCAATTGGATTACAACGGAACCGGTGCATGAATCAAAACTTAACATTTGTCACCTTTGTGGTTTAGGGGCAACATTTCCTAAATTTGTTTTTTTGTTGATCCCCATGTGAAAATGATTCCCAACTCATTTGAAATTTGCATGACACTCAAATGCAACATCTCCTAAACATCTACGGTTGGAATTTTTAGTTGGACATGTGTTGGTGGGTGTAATCCACGTGGAAGGTGTGTAGTTGTGACATTGTTGTCTCAAATTGCAAAGCTTCCCAAAAAAAATCACCAAATAATGGTTTCAAAGATTTGTAAGTTGATTTTAGTAGGTATATTGCCCCTGCTTTGAACGAGGGTAACCTTTTGTCATTTGAAGATTGTTTGAGTGGAGATTTGACAAAAAAACCAACCCTAATTTTATTTCTGAATTGTTGCCCCTCGAGATCATTATTGGCATTCCTATTACAATCTCCTATGTAATAAAACTTTAACTTCTAAAATTTAGATTGTGAGTAGTCGCCTCTAACTTGCAAACATATATACAATTGGATTTGTCAAAAAAAAAACTTTAGATCTTCAACTAATGAAATTGAGGTCACAAGTTATGGGCAAATTCAAGGGAAATTGGGCGTGGGAAGTTAGGGGTTAAACCAACAAAGAAAACCCAAAAGATTATCAACATGTCACCGGTTGGACTTGGAAACACTCGGGATCTCAACCAATTTTGCCCAAAATCTCCCCCGACATTGACCCATAAATCAATAATCAATTCAACCCAAATAAAATAATACAATTGATGATTCTTTAGGTTCTTTTTAGGGCAAAGGTGCACAATGTATGGGGAGTACCGAGGTTTCATGTTACGAGCTAGTTGGATTTTTTAATGATTTTCGAATGAGTTCGCAATGATTGTTAGGATGAGGTACCGATGTAAAATTGCTAAGGTCATAAATCGACCAGTTCAAGGGAAAATAGACCGGCGATATGGTCGGTTGAGGCATCATAGTTTGGGATGTTTACCAAGAGTAATTTCTTTCATTACAAGCAAGTAGCCAAAGGGACTAGGGATAACTAGCAGTCGGTTCTCCTTGTTCATTGGTGCACCCTCTTTAGATCCATACATTTTTAACAAGGCTACATCCTTGGCCCCAAGATGCTGGGGGGCTTGACAAGGTCCAACTCCTTCCAAGGATACTTCATTTTTCTTTCAACACAAATTCACCCTCTTAAAAGCATAACACCAATTTTCTTCTGTAAAATAAAATAAAAAAACAGAAAAACATGACTTACTACACATAACATCGGAAACATACTAAAGTAAAATTTGAAAACCAAGAAAATTACCAAATGATAAAAGTAAATATAGGAATTTAACCAAGGGAAAAAAGGGAAAAAAATAGGCTTTCGGTAGCTTCCAAGTAAAAGAAAAGAAAAATCCGAAACTCTTTATAAAAGGTAAAAAACTTACCGATTTTTGCATAGAACTCCCGGACTGTGAAGGTCCAAATACTTATTACCGAATCGATTTTTCACACCCTTTTAAGTAAGTAAGTCCAAGCCCATGGGCCAATCACCATAGCTAGTGTCAAACACTTGGCGGAGAGGCGGGTCCCGCTTCTTCTTCTTCTTTTAATCTCTATGAAATTATGAAGTCAACTAGAAATCCTTTTTCCCGGGTTTCACTCGATTTTACTTTGTACTCCACTTCGGGCTACAGGACACAAAAGTAGTACTACGACCCTTAGAGTAAATTGTGGGGGATCGGTATATATGTACTACATTCACAAAAGCAAAGAGGATTTGTCATGGCTATGGCCACGCGCGCGGGCCTTCCTTAATTACTTCAATGCTTCTTACTTACTTGGTAGTACAACAACATGATCCGCTCTATATGTGGTGTACTATCTAGCTAGCTAGATAACAAAGGAGCTCCCAAACTTCCGGTGCGTGCTTGCTAGATAGTATAATGCATGTCCAAAAGGGCCTTGCACGTGTCTTCTATCCTCCCATTCGCCCATGACAAATTGGCACGAGGTCCTATGAGGCCTTCGTCATTGTGGATGCGTTCTTAAAGCCCAAATGAAAATCGGGCCATTGGATCGGATCTGATCGGGAGGCATCTCATCCGCTTAAGGATTGCACAAGTTTGTCATTTCGAGTGTTCCTTGACTAAGGTAGGGGTGGCAATTTCCGTCTCAATTTCAGATGTGCCTAGTTGGGATGCTGAAACTATTTTTTTTTTATAAATTTTGAGCGCTCCGCAAAGCTAGTGCAAGAGCATCTCTGAAAAAATCAAAATTTTCCAGCATGTCTATGATTTCCTACAGATTTTTAAAGGAAACCTTGTAGAGTGACCAACACTCGCACATAGGGTACGTGGTATATCCACGGGGTGGATTTCTAAAACCGACCGTTGGCAGCCAATGAAATGTTGGCAGCGCTGTGAACGGTAAAAACACCTTGATAGGTGCTTTTGTAAACTTAGGTAAAAGCACCTAGATAGGTGCTTCCGACCATAGGGGTCGACTTTAGGATCCGCACGGAAATTGCCACCCCTACCTTAACTTGGAGTTTGCATAACCTTGCTTGTGCCCCGATCACACCAAACTTTTTTTTTTGTCCAGTTCCGGTCGTGGGATTGGTGGGGGTATGTTCAAAAATGGATGTTGGTTCACCATTTTTCACACTATTACAGTCGGAGATGTTGACGGATGGTGCCAGAGGCGGTTGGTGCAATCAGCCCCTCACGATTGTGATGCTTGGTTTATGTGGATCTCTAATGCAGGGGTGGAGGTGTCCTACAAAAATGCTCTTGAGTCCTTTGGTGACTAGTGTCTCAAATCATGAATATTGTGCGGAGGTCATTGTGATAGTGACTTGTGCGGCCACGAGTCCATGGAATTTCTTATCAAGCGTTCAATGAGGAACACAACATGGGGCCCTAACTTATAGCATGCACACACTAGGACCAATCGTTGCTCGTTGGCAACAACATGATTCCCTCTTAATGCGGAAAGTTCACGTCTTTCCCAAATGTACTGCTATTAAATTTGGACTTTTCATCCCACTCACAATAACCTCGTTGGATGTAATATACACAGTAGTTTCACCCCACTCGTTTCACTACATACGAGCCAAAAACTCCAAGTTGGAAACTCTCGTGTAGTTATGGGCCAATTGTTGGCCTAAGTATGGGCATGCTATTGGTCATGTTATGGAGATGCACAAGTTTTAAGAGATCAAAGTGATCACCTTAAGATGATCACATAGATCTTCTAGAAATGCGTTCTACTTTCAAACTTAAAATAGTGTCTATGAATTGAGCACGTATTCCAATCTCATTGTTACATGTGTCATTTGGTGTCCATTCTCAACTACGAGTCGTGCCACATACCACTCTAGTACACTCTAAACTCCGTAACATCAACCTCCGTAATGTCACTCCTTCTCTTATATCACCAAATCCTAGGGAACAAATGTTCTCAGTTTAAATGTCACTCTTTGTTATCATGCTTCCCTCCCATCTATCATGTGCTTGACATTAAAGTAATGCACCAAAGAATAAAAACCACACGCTCGCGCACATCACGTTGTCATCATTGTAACTATTGTCATTATTGCAACATTGACTTTGTGTTGTTCCATAACGGCACATGCTCCACTAATTCTCTTTATCACGCTTCCATGTTAATACGACACAACTCCTTAATACCACATCCACTTGGGTTGCCACAAGCATGACATTACGGAGTTTAGAGAGTGTATATCGTACATGTCCAATTAATTAAGAAGAGTGACCACGTCATATCCACGAAAAGAGCTCATTTAACTCATGTGGTATTGATTCTTGGCTGTATGCAAGTAGCTTTAGCTACTAGGAAAATATCCTTATTGCCTCGTTGTAGCCCCATGCTCAAAAGGGAGAGTTGGGTGACATTCCATGTTTTGACTTTGTGAAGTAGGTAGGGACCTACCTCTCGAGTTCTTTATTGGCTCTGTCTATAGGACAGAGACTATGCATCAACTTCTTCGTTTCAAGAGCAAATTTCCTAACCACTTTGTGTTCACACTTGGACGTTACTTGTCCTTGTTATTTTTGGTCCACTTTATGTAATGTGGATGTTAACTATAGTGTTATATATATATATATATATATATATATATATATAAGTGCTCCCTAAAATGCATTGAAAGAAATCTAGTTAACTATAGTTATTTCGGTAGTTCTTGATTATTTATTTTATAATTTGTGGGTGATAAATGAGTAGCTTCAATCCTTGATCTGTATTTGAGAAGGAGGTGCACAAAATCCAAGAAAGGTTTGGTATAGTGAATATCCATGAATTGGCATGAGCAAAGTGGACAACTACAATTATAGTCTTTCATAATAAAGGACAGAGCCTCACGGTTCTACCGTTTTCTTGTTAAAGCATGCCACAAGTAGCTTGATATATACTCGGTTGGAGAAGTGTAATTAAGTTAAGTAGGCGCAAAGGCTCAATCCTTGTTCTCCATCCAATTATTTGTGATTAAGGGCCGGTTCACACGGGTCCCAAGTCACTTGAGGTCCATCCGTGCAATCACGACTATTGAGAGTATTAGAGTTGGGACTTACCACTTTACAGGGGTTCCAAGTATGACGTGGATGCCAACATGGCAACACTTTCCTGAAGATAAGGTTTGGGACTCGTGTCGAGAGTTGGGTCGAGCAAAAAGTTAGATCCAACTCTCAACACAACAACCATAGTTTGTAATGCATAAAATAATCAAGGTACAACTTTACCGATAACTACCCATATTTTAATGGTTTCTTGAGGCTCAAAAGTTGGGACTTTGCCTCCATGTTGGGACTTGGGACTTGGGACTTGGGACCCCATGTGAACCGGCCCTAGGTATTTGGTTCAATTGAAATGATTTTGGTGTAGTGATGATATGTGTGATCATTAAGCTTAAAACGATTGTGAAACCTAGTTTGAGCTTCAAGATGTCATATAGAGGGATTAAGGACTATTGATTGATATTTTTAGTCAAAGGTGATATTCTCTAAAATTATCATATCGATTATATGTAATGCACCCTAAACTTTTGTAATATCACCCTCCTTATTGTCACTCTTGTTCTTACATCCCAACACCCTAGGGAACGGATCTTCTCAATTCAGGTCTCCCTCCTTGTTGTCACATTTTCCTCCCATATATCATAGTGTTTGACATTGAAGTAATCCATCAAAGAATTTAAAACTCATGCTTGCACACATCACATTGTCATCATAATACTTATTGTCATTGTTGCAAAGTTGACTTTGTGTTATTCCATAATGTCACATGCTACGCCAATTCTCTATTATCATGCATCTTTGTTAATAATCTATATACCTCCTTAATATCACATGCACTTTGGTAGCCATAGGTGTGATATTATGGAGGTCAAAGTGTAAGTCACTTGGAGCATACTTATACATAGAGTGGCTTGAGAAAGATGAAGAGGTTTGTATCAATTATATGTTTTCATGTATAGATCTTGTATATCTAATCACCGTTGTCACATATGACTTTATTTTCATTTCTTCTTTTTGATTGGTTGAGCAAAAAATGGATTCAATAATATAGATCACATAAAATAGTATTTTGAGCATTTGTCGGACGTTTGTGTAAGGCATCACGTATACCCTATAAACACACCCCATGTCTTCTAAGAATAAAAATGAGGCATAGAAACAAGGTGACATGCCATGACATGGGCACATTTAAACAATTCCTAGTTTCTTACTAAGGTGGTTAGCCAATCCAAATGGAGGCGGTAGCCAATTTCCTCATAATTTAGCAGAGCTCATATGAATATGTCATTCATTGATGAAAGTGAATATTCTCGTGCTCATAAGATGGTCATATAGGCTTCCCCAAGTATGTTGATTGTTGACCCTAGAATAATTATCATGTTTTCAACATGCAATGTAGTGTCTTTCACACACATGGCTTTTTGGTGGTCGTTTGTAGAGCAACACCAAACCGCACACAACACTCAAAAATAGATTGTTTAATAAGAAGAATAACTAAAAATAAGGGTTACAGTCTACCTTAAGGCCCCAAGTGTACTAGAATGATTATCCTAGCTAGTGCACGTGGTACTCATTCCCAAAACACACACTATTTTGCCAAGTGTCAAAATAGTGACGGTTGAACTTTTTACTGTATGATATTTAACTCATGACTACATGCTCATTTACCATACATTTAAGGAAAAGAATGCGTGCTCCAAGGTGCTTGTATTGTGATAGACAAAAAGTTATATGCAAACACATGCTTGTCAATGAATAATGAGAGATGAATAGTGCCAGTACTTTCAATGAATAGTGCTACTATGAATAGCATTTTTAGTGAATAATGCAAAGATGAACCATGCTTCCTAGATCTTTTGACTAACACTAATTTTATAGCATAAAGAAATTCAATATCACCCTTGTTGTTTTCCCACACACATTATTAGCCATCCCTCACGAATTGGGATAATTAGTGTAGCATGGAGAAAGGGGAAACAAAATATGTTGGTGCTCCTTGAAATGAAGCCCGAGGTTGGATTTGATAGGTTTATTATAAGATTATTATTATCTTCCCGGATTCCTTCATGGGCTTATTGAAGTACTTCACAAATAGGTGTATACTTTCACAAGGCATAACATTGTTCATCTACATGGTCGTGTTTTTCTCTCTATATTTAGCATATGACATAAGCCTCCATCACCTTACCTTCTTGGGAAGAAACTTAGATAATAAGAGAAATTGACGCTAATATGAATAATGAATACCGCCGGTTTGAATAGTAAGAATATTATGAATAGTGTCAATGTTTTCAATGATATTGTTTCCATTAATAGTAAACATAGGGAATACTATTTAGATGAACAACAATCCACGCGCATAGTGCCGGGAGTATAACTCGACCCAAATTTCAAGGTTCAGCTTGAATGTATGAATATCAAACGAATATTCTTACTTTGTTTGCGGGCCCCATGCAAATGTAATTGGCATATTCCATGATCATTGAACCGACCCACATGATTGAACAATGTTATGAGATTCGAGCATCATTAACTTATTGTATTTGATGCCTCAAGATAAAGTTTGTTCTTTTGTTGTCGCTCCGAGACTCGATACATGAGCTCAAAGCAACTACATTGATCATCCCATTTAAGGTAGAGGGTGCTAAAACCAACACGCCACCCAAAACCAACACCTCGAAACTTTGCATGATACAATTATTTGTAAAGTGAAGTGGATGAAACCACGGGTTTAGTACCAAACCTTGAGAATTAATACAAAGTCACCCAAGATTTCTTAACACTTCATTTATCATCCACAAGGAGTGGTGTTAGGTTATTAAAAACCAACTTCCTAGTTTGTCCTTCTAGGATGGGTGGGCCAAGCTAGCCTTGCATAGGCCAATCCAAGGTTTAGGATAACGGGTCCCATGCGCATAACCTTCTTTAGATCCTAAAATGCTCTCAGAGTTTAAGAGGTGGAAAGAGGAGGTCCCAAAATTTGCACCCAACTTTCAAAATAGGCTCCAAAACACAATGAGCAAGTGTGCTTTTACTAGAAAGCTTTTTCAAAGAAGGACCAAACCCACAATTTTGTCCCTCTTTGAGAAATTTTACAAATAACTCTAATAAGTACATATTGATTATAACAATGTTCACCATGTGAACATCATGCTTCTCTAACGGTTTTTGGTGATGACACTATTTTCACCTCAAAATTTTGGGGTAAAATAAATAAAAATTTGCACTATACCCGGTCCTTTTTTCCTACCAAGGAATGTTTTTTTCTAGTTCATACGGCTATCACATGTATCCCAAATGCCTTAACTTCTTGGTTTAAGGTGTTGCTACCTTACTATGTATCACTCTTTGGAATTACGCAATGCAATAACCTCTTATTCATGAGTTCAATTTTTTCTAATGAAAGTTCAGTAGGTTGCTTGGACACTATCGAATATAATTGACTTTGCTTGGTAGTTTCTCATTAAATATTTATAGCACTACATAACTTCAATTAGTAACACACACTAAAATGGGATAATTAATGTAGTTTTACACTTTCCATCATCATTGTAGATTGCTCATGCCCAAGTCCCAACCACATTTTTATCCCATTTAGTGAGGGTGGGCTAATAATGTGTGGAAAATTAGTGAAGGTGACATTAAAATTCTTTACACTATGAAATTAATGCTACTCAAAGATCTAGGGTCCCGGGAGCCCTAAGATATGAACTACATTGTTTATGGTATTTAGCTACACATGTGTAATAGCGTCAATTACCCTATTTTGAGATGTATGCTAGGTTACGCTAAAGATCAACAACTTCATCATTATGACACTTGGTGTTCAAGTGCACAAACTAATGACTTGGCATGAGTATGTTGAATTGTGTTATTGAGGTGTATGCCTTTGTTATATAATGGTCTACAAGTTGACTAAAGTGTACACAAATTACATGGCATTTGTGTACTCAAGAATATATTCCTCTTGCATACTAAAATCTAAACACATGACATTTGCTCAATAATATGCGTCCCTTGGATACTAGAACGCAAAAATATTATCTCAAGTATACCAATGTGCGATGCAAAATGTCATAATGTAAATAAAATTTTACTTTAAAAAATCACTTTTATTTATGAATAGAATCATATTGGCAATTAGCGGATGTGACACTTTGAGACCTCTAAGCACCTAGTTTAGGCCCTTCCCAAAATAGTGTACGTGACACAAAGTATCATAAACGATGTAGTATATACAATAGGATTATTAGGTGTCCTCAATTTCTTAGTGTTAGAAGATGCCTCAAGACTAAGTGGCGCGGACTAGAAAGTATAAGAAGCCTCTTCGAGCTCACCAAAAACACATTATGCATTAGAGCACACACTCCTTTTCTTGAAATGAGCATGTATTCATGAATTTAGAATCATCTAGTAATTTTAGGCCTCACTAACTTTGAGAATTGGCAAAATAGCATGTGTTTTGGGAATTAGTAACACGCAAACTAAATGGGATAATCAATGTAGTAGTCCCTCACCAATTGAGGTAGATGGGTCTTAAATGGTTATTCTCCCCGTGCAAATCACTTCTCTTAATAATTATACATGTAAATTGTACAAGACAAGTAGTTAGCAAATCCAAATCATTGTCATAGCCATTGTCCTTACAATTTTTGGAGCTCATATGAATATCTTATTGAATATTGAAGCGAAGATTCCCGTGCTCATCAAATGGGCGTATAGGTCCCTATGATTGAGCCTAGAATGGTTATCATATTTTGGACATGCACTCTAATATCTTCTAAACACATGTTTTTTTGGTATGTGTTCATGGAGCCACACCTAATAACATGCCCACTCAAATACACGTGTCAATTTAAGATATGTGACCAGATGAGGCACATATACTTTACTAATTCTTTGATCAAGCATTTTCTTCTTGTCCCATAACCATCCTTAGTAAACCCGCTATGAGTTCACATATGAGTTAGTAGTTATGATCAAGGTGAAGCATCCCCTCCTTCATGCTAGCACATGTGGCTCTCTCTCTCTAAAGAATTAGCCGTACTTTCAATTAGGATTGAAATCACTTAAACTTTTATTTTGATTGGCTCAAAATTTAAGCTTCGTAAGCTAATCATCATCATCTCCAATATGTGTGTGTTTCTCTCTCATGGGTATGGCCAAGGATGTTCTACGTACAGACACTCTAGTCACTCCGGCCCCCTAACGGGGACCAGAGTTCTTCTTCTTCTTCTTCTTCTTCTTCTTGTGTTTCTCATATAGTGCCTTGGGCACTCTTCAAAAGTTTGGGAGATTAAACCTTGATACAAAGACCAAGGAGTTGGACCACTTGAATGGGTAAGATCACTAGAGTGGATTTGGTGTTGTGACGAACTTAAACTCCATACCCAATGAACATTGTGATACTTTTGAGGTGTCTCTAATAACAATCATGAGGAAAGTCCCATGTTGGTATTGGAAGGCACCAACTCATAACTCTTGTGGAATTTGTTGATATTCAAACTTCCAACAACTATCGGCATACGAGTCCCCAACAATTATCATGCGTCAATGGAAGAAATATGTAACTCTACCAATTTTTACTTAAATGTACGTTAGTTACTCACGATCCTTGTGTTTTTAAAGGAGATTCTCAAGGTTGTGAGGCACTACAAGATAGTCGGTGTGAGTATCATCTAGGACATACTAAATCAACAATACGGGGAAAGATATGCGGGACTTATGTGGTTACTCTTGAATATAAATTCTTATATCTGAATGATATAGCAAGATTTGTAGGCATAAAGAAATATTAAGAAAGACATGTGTTGGGATGGAATTGGACTATGTATATGAAATAGACACCGTTCTATGTCAATAGGTAGTAAGCAAGTAGGGAGTAAGATAATGTTCACTATGGACTCATGAAACGTTTGCATCAGCTCAACTCATATGTTGACTCTGAACAAGAAAAAAAACTTTATGGCTCAAAATTACTAATTGGACTTGACAAGGCCCATAAAAAGGTCACATAGCTTAGTTTCATAATATTATTCAGCTACTTGAAGCAATCTTCTTCTTCTTCAGAAATATAAGTTCCAAAAATAGAATAATAGCCAACACACACTTACTGATGCAGTCCATCAGTGAACGTTTCCTACTAGCATGGACCACTTTTAGAGTTGGTTTAGCCAGTGAGAGCCACTGGATGTAACCAATGCTGGTAAGAACCGTTCATTGATGGCCCACACTAGTAAGTGTGGGTGGGCTATAAGTAGACGTGCGAGGTAGAGTAACTTGGTTTTGGTTTTAAAATCACACATGCCAAGCTAGTATAAGGGCCACTTCATACATGAGATTGTGAGCCCATGGCAATTGCACTTCAAGCACTCTCATTGGTAAAAAAGGCGGGGCCGGTCCAAGTTCACTTCACACTACACTTGAGGGACTAACATAGTATGTGAATGCAAAATGGATGTAAAGTCTACATGGATTCTTACATGGCATCAAATGGATCATGTTTCATGGTCACTTGGACTATTTTCAAAAACCCACAACTTGGAGGTAGGCCTAACACAAAACCATGAGACCATGGCACTTTGAACGCTAACAACTGTTGCTTTATTATATTTTATCATGTGTGAGGACCAACATGAATAGAAACTCGTTGAAATTGCATTTGGTTGATGGCCCGGTCACATATGGCTTCACACTACACTTGAGGGTCCATGACCACACCACTTGATTTTGGAGGTGTCTTGGGACGGCCTTCGGACACTTTCTTTTGGGCTCTCACAATTTCATGGTCATGGCTCTTGCCTCGTGTGTGAAGTGTCCCTAAGTCCTAACTTAGCCACAATAGTCCATCCATAGTTAGCTATTGTCACCATACATCATTAGCACTAGCCTCGTTGTTATCATCAATAGCATAAGTTTTACATTCTTTAGTAGACAATAATGATAGTTAACCCTTAAGGGACCGGACATGTGTTTATATGGGATACATGAGATAATGCTTCACATGGTCTATGATATTTGAATCCATATTTATCACAATCCATATGTACATGTGTATCCTTTGATATTTAATATGCTATTGAGTTGATTTTAAATATGATAATTTTTGACATTTTAGATTAGGAACATGAGGAAATAAGCTTAAACTCCTCGTGTATGACTCTTTGAAACTCAAAATGAGCCTCACGAACCTTTGAAGGTCAACCTCATTTAGTTACGACAACATGGATGGGTCCATCAAATTAAACTGGCCAGACTCGTAGACTCACACACAAAGACCGTCATTCTTTTTATTGTCATCAATACCAAATTTAATGTTGAATATGATCTCCAATAAGATGTTAATGGAAATACCCAAAGGACTAATCTCTAAATATCCAATGGGCCTACAAAACTTAACTCCTCTTGAAGATTGAACAAGCGGTTAGTCGCAAGAGTGCTATGCTATAATCTCATTATCATGCACACATGGCTAGTTTTGGTTGGTGGTCCGACCAAGGCCAAACTTTGGCTCATTATAAAGGCCATTTGAAATCAACAATCACTTTACAACTGGACTCCAATTGAAGAGCGGGTTATTAATTAACACTAACACTTCCAGATCACATCACATACGTGGCTGGTTCTGATCGATTGTCAAAGTTTTGGCTCATTTCAAATATCATCACCAAGTTTCTTCCTACAGGACAAAGTCAAATAAAATCTTAACTTAAATCAATGGGAAAAAGGCCTAAGTATGTATAGGTGTACATATAATGCAAGTAAAAGAGAGCCCAAAAGGATGAATGAGAGCAGAGGAGGGCAAGGAGAAGAAAGGATGAACTCTGTTTAAAAAGTCACTGGAAACATAAGCGAAAGTGAGGCTTTCGTTCAATCCGGCCCTTCACGGAGCTCCAGTTCTTTCCCTTTGCTCTTCTCCGAGATCGGGCAGGCAATGCGTGGCACATCATTTAACATACACCGTCACATCAATTCACATCAGTCTACATCTCTAGGTTTAACGGCGAACCGATTTCGAAATGTGAAACAAGTGCGTGAAGAATTTCTCCAGAATTCGTCTGCCCAAGGTTTAGGGTTTTTGGTGCAGGTAGGGTTTGCAGCGATGGAGTAGTGGCAAGAGAGCGGGATATCGAAGGGAGGAACCGGGGGAGATTGAACGGTGGCCGCAATGGCTGCAGGGATGGTGCAGACCACTTCTGCCATGGTCTTTGGTCGCTCCGCAAGAATTGCGTCGCAGACGCCTTCCACTTCGTACGACTTGCCGTGCCGTAGATTGAAGGTTTCCTCGAAGAATTGTAGCAATGTCGTCATGCGTTCGGCACGGGCACATCGGAGAGGAGCTTGTGGACTTGAGAAAGGGCTGTTTGGTGGGGATGGAGATTCGTTTGCAGCTGGCGAGAGTGGTCAGTGGTTTTCCCTGAAGGGGATGGGAGGCGGTGTAGGCAAAAGGAGACGGAGAGGAGGAAGGATGTGTGTGAGGATGATGGCTGGGGATTATTATGCAACTCTTGGAGTGTCGAGGTCAGCGACCAAAGGAGAAATCAAGAGTGCGTATAGGAAATTAGCGCGGAAGGTAATTCTTATGCCATCTTCTTTTGCGATCCTTGAAAAGAAATTTCAGTGTATGAATGCAAAGACTCCTTGCAAGGCACATCCTGGCCTTCTTTCCATTGATTGCAGCAATGCTGAACGCAGTGACATGAATTCATAGATGTCGAAGTGAAGCGTGTTAAGGTAGAAGCGCCTGTGACGAATAGTTTGAGCACTACTGTCCTCTGCCTAATCCGGAAAAAGTGTCAAATATTGTTTTCAGGACGAGGGTTGTTCTTAGCAAATGTGAGGAATGGATGATCTTTCTACACCGAGGAGTGCAACATTGTAACAATTGCTGAGCCAGGCTGATAAAATATGATACTTTTGTACGATTGAGTTTAGATTCAAATTGATTAAGCTAAGAAGGGACAGTGATATCTTTCCTTTACTGGCAGAATGTGTAGACGAGTTTAAACAATGTTATCGGCATTGTTAGACTAACAATGGTCACAAATAATAAAGGGATTTGCTTGAAAAATACTTCTAATGTGTAACATGACGGAAGTTATTTTGTCCGAGATCTGGATTCCCTACTGAGAATCTGTAATCTACTTTGCACAGTATCATCCGGATGTCAACAAGCAAGAAGGAGCAGAGGAGAAATTTAAGGAGATCAGCAATGCCTATGAGGTACCTGCATCTAAATTTTATCTAAGATATGTCTAGTATTTGTGTGTTATGCCTATGAATCCCAACAAGCGATACACGTGCTCACTATACTCTTTTGGATGTAAGCTATATTTTTCTCTCAATCTCTACTCAGGGTTAGTTGATTTAGCAACAAAGGTGATTACTTCATCACTTTGCAGACTTGAAACTAGGATACTTGTGTATCAGGTGCTGAGAGTGCATGTACTCCCAAATTACAGGTTCTCTCAGATGATGAGAAGAGGCCAATATATGATCAATATGGAGAGGCAGGGATCAGGGGTGCAGGACCTGGTGGGGCAGGATCTTATGGGGTATTGTTCACCTCATTACCTGAGTTTGATAATACCATGTTCTTGAATTTCTGGGAGAGTAGCTCACTCTGTATGTTCCTTGTGTTCTTGTGATTGTCACAGAATCTATGAGCTTTGAGTTTTCCAAATTTTTTTTTTATTGTTGCTTTGTCTATATTTGACTGTTCAAGACTTTGTGCTGATATACATTTGTCATTCTGCAGACAAATCCATTTGATATTTTCGAGTCCTTTTTTGGAGGTGGAATGGGAGGCATGGGTGGTATGGGATCCGGTTTCGGATCAAGGCAAAGGTCTAGAGCTGTTCAGGGTGATGACCTTAGGTAAGCTACAGTCTACAATTATTTTATGCTGCAAGCCTCAATTGCTTGTCAGTGTAGGCTACTGGCTCCTGCAAGTGATGTTGAAGAATCCAACACGAATTGAACATAATCTACCTGCACACTTTTAAGAGAGTTCCACACAATCTTCTTTCAGACAGCCCTGTGATTTATTAACAAACCCAGGATGTGGTGATGCAAAGTCAATGTGATAAAGAGGAGGGAAAAGAGAGATTTTTGGGGTGCTGATGGTCTGCCATCAGTGCATCTTGGTTGACAGGATATTGTTGCTGTGAGTGCAGGTACGACATGACACTAGAGTTCACAGAAGCCATTTTTGGAACGGAGAAAGAATTTGAGGCACCACACTTAGAAACATGTGATAGTTGTTCAGGCTCTGGAGCAAAGGCAGGCAGTAGCAGGAAGGACTGCTCAGTTTGTGGTGGGATAGGTCAAATAATGGCAACATCCCAAACTCCATTTGGAACTTTCTCCCAGGTATATTGTATGCCCTACTTACTAGCTGGAAACCTAGCAAGGTGCCTGCAGACGATTACTTTAAACCAATTGGCTCTCACAAGGCATCTTATAGTTTGTACAAAGAATCCAATTCTGTAAGCGTTTAGGGTACTTCCTGAATGCTTGCTTTTTTTAATTCTCTCCAGAATAAGGTGGGAGTTATCATGCACTTTGTTACTCTGTAGACTATTTCCTGGTTAAGAATCCTGAATCACATCACTTTTGGCAGGTTTCCACTTGCTCGAATTGTGGAGGGGAGGGACAAGTCATCACTGATTATTGCCGCAAATGTGGTGGAGAGGGGAGGTTCCGTGTGAGAAAGAACATCAAAGTTAAGATTCCTGCAGGTGTGAGCAATGGCAGCACACTTCGTGTTCGTGGGGAGGGGGATGCTGGCCCCAGAGGGTATGATCTCCTTCTTACACCATTCTGATCTGATTAAGAACCTCTTGCAATAACTGTCACTTCCTTGTATAATGGAAGAGACGTACTTATACTTCCTATCATCTGAGAAGTTGTAACTTATACCTTCCAGTGTGTTTGTGTGGATCCTCTGTCTAGAGTCAAATCATTGGTTTCAGTCAAATATCCAATTGTAGATAGGGTATACTCGACTAAGATTTCTGGTAAGATGTAGTTTGAAACTGGAACTGATTACTTTCCTATGTAGAGTTATTTAACATGTCCATGATTACATGGTTTAACATGTTCCTGTAGTAATACTGCCTCAATGAGGCAAACTTTTTGCGGCTTCCTGATTTGCTCTGATTTCAACATGCAGGGGACAAGCTGGAGATCTTTATGTGTTTCTGAATGTGAAGGAGATTGAAGGCATCACAAGGGATGGCATCAATCTCTTTTCCAACATAACTATCAATTACATAGATGCTATACTTGGCACAGTTGCTCAGGTAACCCTTTCTAACCTTTAGATATGATACAACCTGGTTGGGCGGTCACATTTCTTTTTGGATCATATAATTCAATCTATCAAGAAGATTTTATAGTTGTCATGCAATTGATGATATTCTGTAAGGATTGTATAGTGACCATCTCTGATTCTAGGAGGGTCTTTCAGGGTGTCTCTCAGGTAGTTGTGTGTCAAGTATGGTTTTTCTGATCTGAATTCCTTCTGGATGAGCAACAGGTTAATACTGTGGAGGGTGAGCGAGACCTTCAAGTGCCTGCTGGTACTCAACCTGATGATGTTCTGTTGCTTCCTAAGTTGGGCGCACCCAAATTAAATAAACCTTCACAACGGGGTGACCACTTTTTTTCTGTGAAGGTCACAATTCCTACAAAACTAAGGTACAGATCAGTTGACTATGTTGCTGAAATGTTCTGCTTGACCTGTACTAGACTATGTTATAATAATAGAAAAGGTTTTCTTAAGTTTTAAGTGCTTCATAAGCAATTTTCAATTTCTTTGTTGTATTTCGAAACCATGTATCATTAGTCCTATGTGTCTTAAGCTAGTGGTGGACGTGTGCAGTGAAGCAGAGCGTGAGCTAGTGGAGAATATAGCAGAACTCCAAAAAAATAAGTCAGGTCGTGGAGGGGGTGGCAAAGTCCGAGGTGCATCAAGCAGGCCTCAGCGTAAGAAGAGTGCGGCTGCGAAAGCCAAACAAAATAAAACCCCTCCTAGTCCCGGCCTTGCTGGACCATCAGGCTTTGGGTAGCCTCCCTTTCTTCCCCCCAGATGCCCCGGAGAGAGAGTATTTCAGCTCCTTGATGTAGTCTGAACCCTTGGCCAGTCCCAGGGTTTTCTGTTGCTTTACAATATAGTAAAGTTTTTTTGCCTTTAGTCTTGTGTATACACTTGACTCCTGTGTGTATTACCATGAGACATGTAATACAGTCTGCTAGTCTTTATCAGAAACTGCTGTTTGTGATCAATACTTTAGGTGTTAGACCTCTCAGTTACTCTGTTCAAAGTATCAGGCCAGTCATCTTCTCCCGGGGCTTCTGGGTGTCAGTTAAGGTTGCAGCCCCCCCCCTCCCTTTTTCCCCCTCTTCTGTCTGAAGATTGACTCATGCTGGCCTGTTCCAGTTCTTGACACATTTCTGGATAATTTTGCTACTTCACCAGATAAACTTCTTGCAGATGATTAGTAAAATTTATGTCTGTACATGCCATCAACTTGAATAGATAGAAAAAATCAAGAATATTAAATTGATCTCTTTTGCTGTGTGTGATAAACTGTAGTTACTCGATTGCCAGTAGCAAGCTTTAGTTCTGCACAATTAAGTGCTTCACTCCGTGAAGTGACCAGAGCAAAATGCAAATGTAGTGAGGTTTCTGCGAATTTCTCTAGCTACAGAATTTCTGATTTTGACTGCTGTATTTTTTTCCTTCTTTTTATTCTCCTTTCTTGAAATCAGTTGGCAATTTTGTGTCCAGAGACATTTGGCCACAGGTGGGCGCTAATGCTTGGGGTTGCTCATGGCAGGTCTTAAAGAGGGCAAGAACGCTGTGCCTGAGAAAGAGGCAGGGGCAGCTCCCAAACCATCAAGACAGGACAAAGGGAACCCAGGGATCTGGGGAGCTGTCAAGAATCTCACTGGGTACAGTTCAATGCAATTCTAACAATTTTAGTCATTTTATCCTTTGCTGTCTAATTTCATAGAATCTAGAAATGCCTATTTTATCCAGGTTGATACTTCATGGTCCAAGAAGTCCTGTGCACTAGACTAAAGGTCTAAATTGGGGATGAGTTGTTAATCATGAAGTGCATACAAAATGTATTAGGTTGAAGATTTCCTTATTTAGTTCCAACAGATGCACCACGACTGGAGATCTGCAATAGGTCATTTCTTCAGACAATCTGAACGAGTTGCTTTTAAGAAATCTATAGTCAATGGTGATTTACGCTTCTTCATTACTTGTCTTCCATAATGAATTAGACATATTTCTGCTTCTCGCTTTCATAAGAAACCCAATCATGCAATAAGAGCTGGATGTGGCCATATGCACTTTATGCTATGCTCTTTGTTCAGATGATCTATTTTCCGCTTGGATCTGAAAAGCAGATTAGTCCATCTTACTTCACAATGATCTTGTCATAAATATTTCTAGCAATCCATCATGACATTGTTGTAAATGATTACTGTGAATGTCATTTGCATTCAATGCAAAGTGATCCTAGGCATGCATGTCATGGTGTTCCATTCTTAGAATATTGATGTGAGGTTTTCTGTTTGTACCTTGCAGATCAAAACAAGCTCGGGGGCCAATGTTTGGATCCACCAGTATGCATGCATCTGTGTCACAAGGGGGTTCTCCTCCAGCTGGCCAATCAAATTCCAACAGTCCCCAGGCTTTGATACCTGCTTTTTTTGTTGTGACACTCTCTTTATCTCTGGCATTCTTCCTCTATCCTTATTTTCTTCGGCTCCTCTCATGGGTTATTGCTAGATTGGCTTCCTTTCGGAGGTAGCTTGGACTTTTGACTTAAATCCAAATTTTGCAATTGAAAATCATAGATACTCTCTGCTTACCGCATTGTGGCTGCTTCACATGCTGTGAGTGAAGTCCATTTTAGTCAGCCAGATGACGATTATAACATTGTGCTGGTTTTATTTATTTATTTAGGAGCTCTAATACACCACGAGAACCTGGACTTCAAACCAATGTTATGGAGTTTGAAAGTACTGTCCAGATGAGCAAAACCTCACATAAATATTGAATTCAAGTACACTAAAGTTCTTGGGAGCTTCACCACATGGTGATTAACAGAAAAGGGGTGTGTTGTCCATGAAAACAATATGCCGAAGTGAAAGTACATAGTTTTGACAATAAACCAGTATTCTTTCTTGAGAGTTGTTGAGGCCAGTCATAAACATGCTCCTGGATATGAGAATACGACTCAAAGTAAATGATTTCATTTGTTGTGGGTATCTTTAAGATTTCACTTGATACACGGTAACTCGGACTTTCTCCCTTTTACCCATCTTGCCCAAATTCTGCAGGAGACTTTTGGAGCTTGCAGGTCAGGTTTTCTGAGTGAAATGTGGCTTCATCAGCTTTGGGAGATTTTAGTTACTCAGATGGCTTTATAGACAGTTGATTCTCACAACACTTGTAAAATCACTACATTCTATCCTGCCTCGTTATTAATAACTCCAGCCAGCAACTTAGAAATCCTTATCTATGTCCAATATGTTCCTGTGGTTTCAGAATAGATTGCACTGCATGCTCACACAATAATCACCATTGTAGGCTCCATAATCAACATAACTTGGGGGACCTATATGACCATTTATCGAACACGAGGATGTTCACTTTGATGATGATTGAGATATTCATGTGTGCCCTAAAAATTGTGAGGAAAGTGGTTACAGCTCCAACTTAGATTTGCAAACCATTTTTTTTCTGATGCCATGCTTCATATCCTAGAAGTGGGGTAGTCGGGAAAAAGTGACCATTTAAAACTTACATACGTTCCATGGAATTTAGCTTGCCAGCCAATGCCCATGAACCCACCCAACCACATCAAAAATAGCATATGATGACATGAAGGCGGCTTTTCTTATTAAAGAGTGGAATGCTTTCCATCTCTCATGGATGAATATAGATCACCTCCACCTCAAGGGTTTTCTCAAATGCAAATGTGATCTGTACTTGAATCAACCATTGACACCACCACAACACGATATCATTGATGTCTACCCCACCTCGAACTATAGATTTGCCATTGAAATTGGACGACGGTTGACCATCCCTATCTCTAAAGATACTAGACTATGCTTCTTATGCCCCTCTAATGCAATTGAAAATGAGGCACATTTCATGTTGGAATGTCCCCTATATAACCCCATTAGAGATAAGTTTCCAATCTACTTCTAGGATGCCTCGGTCTTTCTTTCAATTGGACTTTCAACTTCCCAAACTTTTAAATTAAATTAAATTAAATTAAATTAAAATAATAGCCAAGTAACAAGTAGTGGCAGGTTTTGGGAGATGAATTCATTGTTGAAATTTGGACTTGTAGAAATTCAAATGCCAATTCAACATCAATATGGTGACCCATCACCCTATTACAGAAATTGGGAGGGCTTATGTCATCACCCAAAGAGATTCTTCACTTTGATACCATGTGACATTCGAATCTTAGGGGTTGTTTACACCATGGGCCATGAAGTCGTCCCAAGACCCTATAAAATCTAGGATTGGTTGTTAAACTCATTCTGGGATCACTTCGGTTCACATCAAGGAGAAAAATGTCAGAGTGACCATGGAGTTCAATTTCATATTTTAAGGCCTACATTGTTAATTAACATGGTCCAACAGGTTTTGTGGTGGAAGAGGCATAAGAGGTACTCTAGTAGAAAAAATTAAATTAAAAATAAAAATAAACAAGGGCCCATGGTAGAAAAATGTTGTTATAATAATGCTTCAATGAAAAAAAAATTGGGGTAAAGAGAAGATGAAGACAAGAGAATGATCAAACTTGATTTATTTTGTTTTTTTTCTTTCCAAAACTGCCCTTTTTGAGCATATATTCAAAGAAATCAGCCATTCATTTTTGGTGCATGGTCATTCCTCGTGGTCCACATTCGGTTTACACTTAGTGAGAGGCCCAAAGGCTTTGTGAATTGATATTTAAAGAAACCGGACGATGGAAGTTGGACCATAGAAAAAGACCATCTTCCACGGTCCGACTTCATGGTCCATGGTGTGAACCGGCTCTTAGCTTCGATCGTGAAAACTTGAAATGACAAATTTCTTTTCTTAATTTTTTTCTGAGTTGCGATTGGTAATGGGATGAGACAATTGCGGCATACATGTGATCTAACGGTTAAAAGTGTGTATGGAGTTGGAGAATGCCGACAGGTATATATGGTCCTCGCAATCAAGTACACACAGTAGGCCTAGGATGGGTAACGGTTGGGAAGAAGCAGGCTCAGCTCATGATCAGCAAAGTAGCTTAGCTTCTGCCCCCTCCCCACCTCACTTTACCAAATAACCAAAGCCTTTCTTAAAACCCGGGTGAAGCTCCCTTGGTTATAGCGGAGGCATCCAACTCTCCCAATGCACCTACAAGAATTTGCTCCGGAGATTTTTTTAGTAGCTTTTAGTTAAGTAGCTTTTACACATGTTCATGGTTTTATCTACCAAGCAATAACATTTTGGGTAGTTTTTGTCCCATCCCCAAATGCCTTACTACTCACCTATCTTACCATCGGTTTTTGTTAATGAAGCTCCTCGTACCCTCATAGCCAAGACTGAAAAGCAACCAATCACAAGGGCGGGAGGCGACACTTTTAAAAGTCCTATATTCTTGCCTCATATCTAGGGTTGGTGCTTGGGGCTGAAAACCTCCACTTGTAAGTCATGCCACATCATTTGTCAACTGGGCTCAGCACTAGAAAATGTTGATGGTGAGAAGGCCAGGTTGTTAGAACCAACTTTTAGTCTTGGCTAAAGTCAGGTGGGAAGGGGGCATTAGCTGATGAAGAACAAGACACAGCAGGCACACCCCCCGTGCCAGAACCGAACCACAATAGATTTGGGGACCACAAAATCATGTGGCCTTCACAACACCAGACACACTTGACCGTTTGGAAAGAAGGAGCCCAAACAGCGGCATGCATGATCCGGTGTATAGCTTAGCGCGTGTTAAATTGTGCATGAAAAATCAAGGTGTGTGGTCCTATTGTGGGGACTTCCAGTTTCAGACAATGTTGCCCATTGGGGACGATGCATGAAAGGGGAGAATCGACTGCGAAGGCTAAGTTTCCATGTAGGTTGTTCGTCCACTAGATTGTAGATAATAGTGGGTTGGAGGTGTTTGCATGTAGGTTAGTAGAAGTGGTTTATCCAGTCACGTCTGGTGGTTTTTTAGAGAGTGTGGAGCTATGGTCGGGGAGAACCGGTACTGTAGTTAGTTACAGATGAACCGGTTGAAGTTCAAGACTGCAAGGAAATGACTGACCGTTTTAGCGGAATTTATAGAATGTGCCCCAATTTAATGAAGGAAGGCCGAAGGATGTCAGCATGTAACCGGTTGGACTTGCAAACACTAGGATCTCAACCGATTGGTGTGCCCAAAAATCTCTCTGGTCGTTGATGTGGAGGGCCATGGACACAGGCTAGTAGACTTCCATGCACCACTAAAGAATCTTCAACCTACGAGTGCCGGTCATCAAAGGGATTGAAGACCGGGTTTAGGAGGAGGAGGTTAGTTGGTGGGTCCATATTTGAGAAGATGGGAGTAGCTAGTTGGCACATACGAATCCTACCCCACCATATTCCCTTTACATTTAGGCGGGTTTGTCCTTATTTGCATTAGAATATGGTGGGCGAGCGGCTGGCATGGAAACTCAACCTAATCATGTTACCCCACTTTAAACCCACACCTACACCTGCCTCCCAACCGTCAACACCCTACTACCTTGAATTGTTCCCCATGGAAAAAGTATGCCCGGGCTCGTGGGGTGATGTGTTTAGGTGCCATTAGTGGCGCCACCTCATATCAGGTCTCCATTACCTCCATATAGGATAGGTAACGGGCTGCACTCTATCTCGGGTCGGCTTAAGGTGGGTTTGGGGTGGCTTGTCAATGCCTATTCACCAGGGGGGTACCCTACATAAAAGGGTTGGTCATGGGGCACACAACGTAGGAGATAGGCCCACAAAGCCAAGGGGACTATTTATGGGCACAAATGGGGTCGGTTCTAAGCACAAAGTGGGTCTATGCCCAAGATTCAAGGGAACGGTTCTGCAACCAAACCGGGTGGGATCATGGAGGTGGCCATGTGGCTTTACCTACCGTTACTAGTTGGGCTTTGATCTAGCTTGGATCTAGTACCCATCTATGTTGAGTTGAGGATAGGCAATGAAGGCGGGGGGTCCTCAACATGTGAAAGACCATCATACATCGGGCCTAGCATCTGGATAAAAGAAGCTAGTGGTTTTGACTTGGGGATTCATCGAATATTCTATGGAGGCTAAATTTATTTCAATCATTTATACTTATGTTTAGCCCAAAGAATATGAATACATATTTTATATATCAACCAAATAGCCATATGTACATGCAATATCTTAAAGTGTCGGTTTAAGCACCCTCTACCTTAGTTACACATGAATTGGTTGAGTTTGAGAAGTAACTGGCTGAATTTCAAGCCTTTAAGCAAAGTACCCATCATTTCAGAGGAATTTACATAATTTGTCTTAAATTACTAATTAAAAACTGAAAGATAACAACATGTAACTGGTTGGACTTGAAAACACTAGGATATTGACTAATTATGCCCAAAAGGTTGTTTGGACATTGCATGGGATCGCATCGAGAATTATCTTACATGGTTAGCAATTGCAAATTATGTAGATTGTCATTATCTAGTTCATAATTAAGGTAGACGTGTGTTATTTAGATACTTTTCTCTGTGCACCCACTTCTTATAGGATATGATACACGCAATTAGTGTGAGATGATTAGCAAAATCAAATCATGCATGTAGCCATTTTGCCTTCTAATTTTTGGAGGTGATATGTTCATCTTATAGATTATCAAAGTGATAATTCTTGTGCTCATTAAGTGGTCACATAGGTCCCCAATCATGTTGACGACTAAGCTTAGAATGGTTACCATAATTGGAGCACGCATTCCAATCTCGTTAAAACAAATATCTTTTTGGTTTTGTTCTTAGATATACATCTAACCACGTACCATTCAAATATAGGGTACCACGTTATTGTTGTGTTGAAATTGGGTTTGTCTACCTTATAGGTTCCCAAAGGGCAAAGTGGATTTCTTTTCTTTGGGATATGTTGAATTGTATCAGTTGAGTTCCCCAACAAGTATTGAAATAATATTTAATTGGTCTATCATATTCAACAACGTACCAAAAAGAGGAAGTGAAAATGAAGTCATATGTGACAATGATGACTAGATATACAAGGTGTGTATTTGAGTTTAGGTCATTTACACGAGCTCAAATCTACATGTAAGTTATTTCACATATATGTGTATACTCCAATTGGAATAATGCACCAGTAGGAGGGATTTTGGAGTCATTTTCAAGAAGTTTTCATAAAACACTTCTTGAGCTTTCAGGGTTAAGTGATCCCATAGCCCTACCAATCATGGTAAATACTGCTAACATTATATGGACAATATATAAAGATAATCTATGTAATGATATGTGAAGACATTAATGCATCAAATAAAAGACAGTGAAAAAAATATCCTCCGTTGTCACCACGTCTTCCCCTAACGCCACTCTAGAAGGATTTGGAGGAAACGGTCACCACCACACCCCATCATAATCTCCGTCCATGTTGGTCAATGTACAGTACATTTCAAAGGGACCAAAACAAGAAAATGGTAAAACCGTGAGGCTCTGTCCTTTACTATGAAAGACTATAATTGTAGTTGTCCACTTTGCTCATGCCAATCCATGGTTATTCACTAAGGTAGAGGGGCCCTTTCCCGCTCGGGTCCTTAAACCGCTCACTAGACCTATCCAACCAAGAGGTACATTATAGATTCCAACCTCAAATTTCTATGTAATCATGGTGTACATTTTTGGGGTGAGTGGTTTTGGGTACCCCTATGAGTTCTCCTTCCAAAATTCATAACTAATTCAATATTAATCCAAAATTAATTATTCCAATTGGTCCAATTTCCAATGTACTTTGCACATCTTCCAAGATTGATTCCCCCTTAATAACTCCCCAATGAACATGCCAATCTGAAATTCGAGCGGGAAAGGGCCCCTCTACCTTATACCAAACCTTTCTTGGATTTTGGGCACCTTCTTCTCAAATGCGGGTCAAGGATTGAAGCTACTCATTTATCACTCGAAATTTTTAAAATGAATTAATCAAGAACTGCCGAAATAACTATAGTTAACTAGATTTCTTTCAATACATTTTAGGGAGCAATTAGAGAGAGAAAGAGAGAGAGAGAGAGTCCACATTAAATAAGGTGGACCAAAAATAACAAGAACAAGTAATGTCCAAGTGTGAACGCAAAGTGGTTAAGAAATTTGCTCTTGAAACGAAGAAGTTGATGCATAGTTTCTGTCCTACAAAAAGGGCACTATATATGTTTTGAAGTATTAATATACATGGTCCTCTACCTTGGTCAAGCCTCTTTCAATCTTATAAGGGTAACACTTATAGAGTCTTGACTGTACGTAGTACAAGCTCAAGCCTTATTCAGCCTCGTGCATGCACGAGCTATAAATTAATTTCGTCGTTTCTGGATCGGAGGCGCCTCACTCATTGCGCCAAAGTTGAAGCCCAAAAGGAAGAGGAGTGCCTCCTCCTCCACCGGGCCTTCAATAAATGATGTTGTGGCACCAGTAGTAGTCTTTGTAGGTGTGTTAAATTCCCGCCCTTGAGCCGGTCACCAAAAAGAATCTTGGAAACCTAACTTTCTTCGAAACTTATTTTCGGCTCTTTGTTTTTATTATTGCTTCATTATTTTTCGTCCGTGTTTCCGGGGAGGACCTTTGTGCATAATCGGGTCTAAGGGGCGGTTTACACCATAGACCATGAACTCGTCCCAGAGAAGATGCCTTATTCCGCAGTACGAGTGCATGGTCTACATTTCATGGTCCGAGTTCTTAAAAAATTGATTTATAAAGCCGTTGGGCCCTTCACTATAGGTGTAAACCGAATGTGGACCAAGAGGAATGACCATGCGGCAAGAAGTGAAGGTGCTGAATTTTTTAATACATGCCCAAAAAGGGCAATTTTGAAAAAAATGAAGTTTGATCATTCCTTGTCTTCTCTTGGGCTTCACTTGTCTTCACTTCTTGTTAAATGTGTCGAAGATGTGGCTTGCAAATCTTCTCACAACAATTTTTTTTAAAGAAAATAAAATGAGCAATTTAATTTGCACATGCTCAATGTAATTTACATGTGACATGTACCTTGTGTTGTCACTACACTAAATAGGATATTTAGTGTTTGATTATATTTAATGTTGTTACCACCTTACCTTGCTCAACACAAATTTACAATTCTTTGATAATTAATGTTAGAAGATTTCCCATTGCACTTCATTTGACTACCCTGATCTACAGTCACTAAACCACTACATATTTTTCTTTTTTTGTTTTGCAACTGCATTTTGTAAGAATATCGGGGTGTGTAATATACCGTTGGAAAAGTATTTTCAAGAACTTTCCAACGGTATATTACAAGCCCCAATATTCCAAACATTGCATTTGGTAGACCAAAAAAACAAATCTGCACTTGAATTCTTGAGTTCTAGATGTCCCGCGTTGTTTGGTGAAACACGTGTGAGCCGGTTTAAGGGGTAGGGCAAGGTAGTGCTGGTATGTCTCATGGGCTATGGTATAATTAAGGCGCTTAAAAGGTAGATTCATTAAAAAATTATTGAAATGGTATTTCTCTGACATGGGCCCTTGCCTTTTCCTACCAGACCACCTCTCTTGCCTCTCTCACCGCAAAACCCATTGGACCATGTCAATGCATTTATTAGGCCTTAAAAATTATATTTTGGGGACCTCGACCTCCATGGTCCCTCTGCCATTTTTTCCTTAGTGTAAACCAAAGTTGTCCCGGGAGAACTTCAACAGCCAATCAGCTGCCTTGCAAAGCCTTGGTCCAACTTCACGGTCCATAGTATAAACCGCCCCTAAACCCTAGTATTCCAAAGTCCAACCGGTTACATGTTGTGATACTTTGGTTTCTTCTTCATCGATTCGAGGTATATTCCGTACATTCCCCTAAAACGATCGGCAAGTTTTTCCTGAAGTCTTGAACTTCGACCGGTTGTTTCTCAAACTCAGGGTGACTTCGCACACGAGCCAAGAGCTGTGACCATGAAATTGTGAGGGCCCAAAAGAAAGTGTCCAAAGTCCGTCCCAAGACACCTCCAAAATCATGTAGTGTAGTCACAGACTCTCAAGTGTCGTGTGAAGTCACATGTGACCGGGCCCTCAACCAAATGCTATTTCAATGAATTTCTATTCATGCGGATCCCCACACATGATAAAATAGGAAAAACCAACGGGTGTGAGCATTTGGAGTGCCAGGGTCTCCCCGTTTCATGTTCGGCCTACCCCCAAGAGGCGGTTTTTGAAAACAATCCAAGTGATCATGAAACATGATCCATTCGATATCATGTAGAAATCCATGTAGACTTTACACCCATCTTGCATTCACATACTCCGTTGGTCCCTCAAGCGCACTGTGAAGTAGCGAACCTGGACCGGCTCCACCTTTTCCACCAATGAGAGTGCTTGAAGCGTACTGGTCACGGGCTCTCAGTCTCGTGTGCCACGGGCACTCAGTCTCGTGTGCCACGGGCTCTCAGTCTCGTGTGCGAAGTGGCCCTCACCGGCTCCACCTTTTCCACCAACGAGAGTGCTTGAAGCGTACTGGTAACGGGCTCTCAGTCTCACCGGCTCCACCTTTTCCACCAACGAGAGTGCTTGAAGCGTACGGGTCACGGGCTCTCAGTCTCATGTGTGAACTTTGAAGTGGCCCTCAACCGGTTCATCTGTAACTAGCGCTTTTTGTACAATAGAATGGGAAAAGGGATAAAATCGTGACTCCAAGTGCATCGGCCTGCGGACTGCTGAGAAGGGTGACAGAGGGGGAATAGAACTCGAAATTTGTGAGCAATTCCTTCGTCTTGGGCCTGCAGCAGCCCCAGCGAGTACCGTAACTTGCCTTGCAGTCTGCCAAATTAAAGGAACAAATTCCGGCCTCGGGAATCATCTAACGTACATCTGACTGTAAGTAACCTCATTCGATCTCTTCCTCTTTCAAGTTCAAAGAACCATTGAAAGAGTATGTAGCTTGGTAATTAAGTTAGTGTACGTTGTAGCTTGTGGGATAAGGATAAGGATAATGATCGACCGACGAGCAAAATTTTGCCAGAAACAAGATCTTCGTTGGCATCAATCCCAAGTTGAAGTGGAAGTCGTGCGGTGACAAATGATTGATTATCGTCCCATGTGTTTTCACTTGTATGAAACGTCAAAATTCTGTGTCTTTTCATGGCCCATGCATGCAAAGGGAATGATGGGATTGTCTTTTGTGCATTCTCAGATGGAACTTGGAGCATTCGTGATGCCACCCTTGATGCCTAGGGTATTTGCGTCCATTGTTACGGACATTTTGTTTTAATATGTCATTTCTATGTGGGAATCAATCCTGTAAGAAAGACTTGGAGGATCTGGTTTGTCATTGCAACAAAATTTGTGAAGACCCAAATGGTTGCTAAGTTGAATATTTCAAGTTGGGGGAATTAGTAGTAATCATGTTTTCTTCTTAGTTTGGATACTATGATGGATCATATCCTTGATTGAAACACACATACACACACACACACACACACATATATATATATATATATATATATATATATATATATATATATAAATGAAATATGTTGTTCATATGACCAAATAATGGGTGTCTCCCATGTTGAATGTGAATGTTGTCTTTGGAGCATGTTTGGTTTGGGATGTTATTGATTTAAGTACTAATAAACCTACTTGAGATAAAGTAACCACAAATCTATGGAGATGAGGTTTCTACTAGGCCCCTTTTACCTTGATAATGTTGGTGTGGGCCCAACAATCAACTCAAAGCGGTAGGTGTCTAGCCATGGCCGTATATGGGAAAGCTTGTTGGAAAGAATGAACCCCAAAACACATGTGCTATAATGAAATTGACTATGTGGTCAAAACAAGGACATCATTCTAATGTTTGCGTTTGGAAGGGCTATGTGATAACTTAAAGAGAATTAAAGAATCTTCACTTTACCCCTTGCAATCTCAATACCAACTGACAATTGAAACAACAATCTTCATGGTTCACAATTGCTAGTTGGATGAGACAATTCTCAATCCCATCCAAGGGTCAAAATTGTGTGGAGTTGAAGAGGCATATGCTAAGGTGAGTCTATTTCAACTACTTATATTTAGTGGACAACTCTACTTGAGTGAAGTGTGTTTAGATGTGGAATTAGGCATAGATACCAAAAAGACATGTGCTTGAAAGAGTTTAACCTATTTGATTAGTCTTTGTTAAGCATTCTAGACTCATAAGTCAATATAATTGGGGGCGACTTAGATGAATGACTTATTTATCCATGATGTCACCTTTGAATAACCATATCAATTCATGAGGGACTCCTTACTTCTTTGTGATTGAACCCGACTTCTCCATCCTCATTTGCAGATCGGCCAAAATTCAAAGTTTGTGAATTGGAGTTGTAATTCTTAGCAAAATGAGAAAAAATAAATATAACTTAAGATATGTCCATCTTACACGCATGCACACCTTCGGATAGACAAGCCTTATTCTCAGGGGGGAGGGGTACACTCCTTCTTAGAACAAGTATGCACATGCAATAACATAGTATTTCCTAGAAAGGGCTATTTACCTACTAGAATGGATTATAAGGCATGCAAATTTTGAAATCAATGCTAAATTGTTGTGACTATTAGCACCCTATGAATAATTCTAGTTTTTTAAATAATTAATTTAATGGTACCCTATATTATTTATATGTACTTATTTTCCAAAAACATCAAATTAAAGAAACCTCCAAAGTCCTTAGAGTGTATGGTAAACTATGTCTAGATACTTACTTAGTCAACTCACCAATTATTTGTTAATTCAAAATCAAGACCAATCAATGTCCAGTTCTATCCCTTAATTGATCAGACGCCCATCCAGTTACCACCTTTTGTACCTAGTTCTTGGCTCATATCGGTTAGTTCATATGCAAGGAACCATCGGTTCTCCCTATTCATTGGGCTAAAGATAGATAGAGTAATGAAACCATGGTCTAGAAGCCATTGGCGGTGATTTCACGAATGATTTTATCCGCCCCTTGATTTTTCACAAAATATCAATAATTATTCATCCATTCTTGTCATGTTCATCTTTTACAAAAGAATAATACAAGCATGTATGCACATGAGACATAAATATTGAGAACTTTCAAACTTTGTACATTACGAAAAACTTTCAAACTCTGTTCATTACAAAAGACTTTCAAACTTTTTATAGTACAAAAAAACTTTCAAGCTTTGTACATTACAAAAAACTTTACAACTTAAACACATTATTGTGATTGTTATGAGCTCAAACCACCCAAAGAAAAGAAAAGAAAAATTAACGCCCATATCTTTATACCGGCGTGAATGTGAGCCCATATGAGCCCAAAGTCGTGTACTCATATTGAATTTAGCCTTAGTTGTGTTAGTAATTAGTATTTGATGCTTTCAGTAAAGAAAGAAAATATAAAAAGAGTGGATTTACACCTACGGTTTCCTAGGAGAGGATTAGCCGTAGAATCATCATTTAAGATTAATAGGGTTAGTTTGGTTTATTTAAGGGAAGGTGTAGTTTGACGGGTTAAATTGCTTGAACGGGATTTGGACTTAGGAGGGAAGGCTGGGTTTTTATTGAGTGCATTGAGCTACATTAGTGTCCGAATAGGGATGGGGTGCACTACACCCTAGACTTTCACGGGCCTGGGAGCCTGCTGGTTACGGTTGGCAGCGGCCGAACACTCTCTCGTTGGGCTGAGCGGCAAAGGTCGAGAGGGCGGAGCCTTGCCAAAAAGATGGCGAACTTCAAGAGTTGGGAGAGCTCTGCCAAGAGGTAGGGATTTTCTCAAACCTTGGGGGCGTCCCAGGGGACTGCAGCAGACTAGCGGCGAATGGGGGTTCAGACCCCTCTCTTTGTTACGGGGGCTGGGAAATTTGGATAAGGGGTTAGAGGTCAGTAGCCCAGAGAGAAGGCCACACCATCCATACTGCGGAAGGCGAATGTGGCAGCGGCGGTGACTTGCTGGGGTCTCGGGGATTGAGGAATGAGTTGACAACAGCCGGAGTGAACGGAACAGGCGATTGAGACCCTGGCCATGATCAGAGGCGTATAATTTTGGGTGAATCTGTCGAGTTCGGCTTTCAGTTAAAGGTAGTTCGAAACTTCAGGGGAATGACCACCTGGAAGGATCGGAGCAATGCGCCTCACACAATGAGGGTGAAGGTCGAGGATGTTTACAGGTGACTTATCGAATTCAGAATCACTAGGATCTTAACTGACCCTTCCCGAAAACCTGTCTGTCACTGAACTGAATTCATGCTTTAAGACGAACAGTGTAGCCGTACACTTGCGGAGGGCCTCAATCCTTATTGTTGCAGTATGCCGACTGCGGTATCAGAACTCAAATTGTAGAAATGAGTCGCCGCTGGCTCAGCTGCCGGTGGAAGGACTCTGGCCACTTGGACAGAAGAGGCTGGAGCTACCACGTTGCAGAATGCCGAAGGAGAGGAAAGATGACGGGTGGTGAAGGGTAAATGACGGCCCATGACGGGCTTGGATCCACAGTGAACAGCGCAAAGCTCTGGGAGCACCGAGACTACTGAGGGCTTCGGCCTTAGCTCAGAGAAAAGCTTACATTACCGGGCATCTAGGGGGAGTAGGGTTATAGCTAATGGTTAGTGGGAACTAGAGATAGGATTAGCCAATTAGTGAAATTAGAGGTTTTGACTAGGTTAGGGGGTTGTTAAGGAGGCAAGTAGCTGTAGTGATTGTTTGAGTTGTATTTTTCTTACTGTGATGACATTAGGGTGAGTGAGGAGCGATCACAAAGTGCTAGAGTGTTTTTGAACACTAATACTTTGTGCTCTCTTAATAAAATTGTGCGATTTATAAAAGATTCCACTAGTGAGAAGCTATGGCTCGGAGCATTAGGTTGACACTCGTATTAGGTGCATGTTGGCCCTGGCTCTCACCCGGACTAGGACGCAACTAAGGGTGGGGGTTTTGGGTTGACATCCCTTTAGCCTTGTATTGATCACGGTGTACCGTGATGCAATATAAGGTGATTTGCCTCCATGGGGAGGTGGGCTCTAGTGTAATATTAAGTATATCTAACCTTTCTAAGGCGGGGAGATGGGTGTTTGTTTGTTATCTATTTTCCTTTTATTTAGAACCAGGTATGTCAGGTATTTGATGGCATTTTGGTGGATTTTTTCATAAGGAGTTTGATGTTGGACTTGGGGATTTTTAGTTGGGTTAGTTTTTCAATGGAGTGTTCGTGAATGACACCCCTGACTCCAGTTGTGATGGTAATGATGGGGTTGGTCTTCCACCCATTGTTTTGTATGGTGTTTATTAATGGGTCATATTTCGTATGTTTTCGGGTGATTGTTTGTTCTAGGAATCTGTCATGACAGTATGTGAATTCGATAAATTGGATTGTGTGTCTTGGGGAGGGCGATATTGGCATTTGTGTATGGTTGGGTGCACCAATTATGCATAGGATGTCCAGTCTTAGTTTAGCTTGGCAACTGCATGTCATTTGTTGACATGAGCATTTAATAAGCCAGTCAGGGATTGTTTGTTATGGTATTATGTTGTTAAGTTTCCCTACATTGGTTAGTGTGAAGTACCGAGTATTTTTGTTGGCTTGGAGCGTTTGGGTGATGAGGTGTACCGCTTTGTTGTGTATTGCAATTCTTAATCCTTTTAGGTATGGGTGTTCACATGTTGATAAAAGGTGGGGCCAAGTGTCTCTGTCATTTTTGTGGCATAGGGTGCAATTGGGGTTTTGGTGTGTGAGGGGCCAGAAGATGTTTTTCATGTGGTTGCCCATATATTGGGCATATTTGAATTTTAGTGTTTGAGTGATTTGTGCGTCAGTTACTTTGTCATTTATCCAAAAGTGGTTGGAGAGTTTTTGGTTTATTTGCTCATTTGATAGCCATTTGTCAACATATGGGAATTTATGCTTGGCTATTAGCGTTTCTCGAGATTCATGTTCTTTTGTTATGAATGTGCTGAGGTTGCATATGGCTCCATTATGTGTGGTTGTTGGACAACTTGCCAACCAATATGGGGTTGGGTGTGCTATGTGTATGTGGGGTCAAACCACCCAAACCATAGGAGAGACCAAAGATGATCATCTCCCCTCCCCTAAGCTCTCTCTTATACTCAAAGGCACTCCTAATCTTATCCATCTTTATACATGTTATCTAAAAGATACTTCTAGAAATCTCAATTTATATTATATTTAGACTAAAGCTTCCTTACCTATATACATAGTTCATTTTGCCTTATGATTTTATCTTATCTTTTGGCTCTATAACAATCCTCTAATTATAATTGTCTAATTCCAACTTGATGCATTCATCCATTCTTATGATTGGAATTGTCTAATTCCAACTTTGTCAAATCATTTTGTTCTTCTAGTCGGAACTGTCTAATTCCAACTATGTTTATTCATTGAGAGTTGTCTAGCTCCAACGAATAACATCCATCCGCTAAGAGTTGTATAATATTAGCACAAGGTCTTTCAAAGGGAGGTGTCTAAAGCCCAGTTGGAAGTGTCTAATTCCTTGTTGGAGTTGTCTAACTCCACAAAGATCTCCAATCGGGAGTTGTCTAACTCCCATGCACAATTCCTTCATGAGTTGTATAGCCCTTGTGCACCATTCTCTCTTCGGTTGTTTGAACCCAATTATTTCTATGGAGTTGTCTGACTCCAAACATCATTTTCTTACATGCTAAGTACAACCAAATATGGTTAGTCTTGTTTTCTTGCATAATCCAACATCAAATCTTTTAATCCGGGTTTATCACAATCCTCCGTAATTGAGATTTAAGGTATATGGATTTTCATATCTAGCCCCTTATTTCCATGATACTTTATATGTACCACTTAGGTAAATTTACGATGTTAAGTCAAATGCATATCGTAACATTGCATATAATAATGTTTCACACCTAGAGCACCCTATGTTACATGTAACTATTATACAACTTTAATCTACAATAAGTATATTAGACCCTATACTTTATAGCACGTAGTTCCTACATTTTTTGCCAGCCGCCCCCCTCCCCCGTCCTTTATTCAATTATTTTCTTATTAAGGCACCTCTAATTGAGCAGTATGTGGCTTGGTATGGCTCCAAGAACAGATACCAAAAATACATATATATAAAAGAGATTGGAATCATGTGCTCAAAATATAATAATCATCAACCTTTCTAAGCCTATTTGAGCATCTAATAAGCATGAGAATCTTCACTTTGAGAATGAATAAAATATGCATACGAGCTCCAAAAATTACGAGGAAAGCAATTATGGTCTTGATTGGATTTGCTAACCATCTTGTACTAACATGATCTCGTGTTTTGTATCCAAGGAGAAGTGTGCTAGTAACAAAAAGTAACCATTTAAACCCATCTACCTTGCCGTGAATGTTGAGCCATTTCCGTCCCCAAAGTGATTGCTTCCGGAGTCTAGAAGTGGGAGGGAGTAAGGGTGAGTTTTCATGTAGGCCACTTGACCACTACATTCTAGATAATAGTGGATTAGAGGTGTTCTCATATACATAAGCACAACCTTCCAACCAACCACATTATGGTGGCCTACTAGAATGTGGAAGGCCGTTTTCATAAAATGCTAGACTTCCATGCACCCACTAAATCACTTATACATCTACAAAGTGCTGGTCACTAAGGGCCACTTCACACATGAGACTGAGAGCATGTGATCATTAAGCACTCTCATTGGTGGAATAGGCGGAGCCGGTCCAAGTTCGCCTCACACTACACTTGAGGGACCAATGGAGTATGTGAATGCAAGATGGACGTAAAGTCTACATGGATTCCTACATGTCATCCAATGGATCATGTTTCATGGTCACTTGGACCATTTTCATAAACCACCTCTTGGAAATAGGCCTAACATGAAACTGGAAGACCATGGCACTATGAACGCTCACAACCATTGATTTGTTCTATTTTATCGTGGTTGAGGACCTCGCATGAATAGAAATTCATTGAAGTAGCATTTGGTTGAGGGTCCGGTCACATTTTGACTTCACACTAGACTTGAGGATCTGTGACCACACTACATGATTTTGGAGGTGTCTTGGGACGGCCTTTGGACACTTTCTTTTGGGCTCTCACAATTTCATGGTCACAACTCTTACCTTGTGTGTGAAGTGGCCCTAAGCACTTAGTGTGAGTTTCCATGTAGGCCACTCAACCAAATGTGAAGTCAAAATGTGACTGGAACCTCAACCAAATGCCATTTCAATGAATTTCTATTCATGCGGATCCCCACACATGATAAAATAGGAAAAACCAACGGGTGTGAGCATTTGGAGTGCCAGGGTCTCCCCGTTTCATGTTAGGCCCTACCCCCAAGAGGCGGTTTTTGAAAACAATCCAAGTGACCATGAAACATGATCCATTCGATATCATGTAGGAATCCATGTAGCCTTTATACCCATCTTGCATTCACATACTCCGTTGGTCCCTCAAGCGTAGTGTGAGGTAGCGAACTTGGACCGGCTCTGCCTTCTCCACCAATGAGAGTGCTTGAAGTGTGATGGTCACGGGCTCTCAGTCTCGTGTATGAAGTGGCCCTAATAAGCAGGGCTGATTTTTCACAAAGTTTTTGCATGTCCACATCCAAAAACCTTGAATTGAAAGGCAAAAAAAAATGCAACCCGTCCCCAAACCAGTAATTTCTAAACCATCCCGTCCATGCGAAGGTTAAAGAAAAAACAATATGTCCCAAAACCAGTTTGAAAATGAAAATACATGTCCCGCAAGAGGTATAAATAAGTCTCTTACAATGTTGGTAAATTTTTTTTAAAAAAACCCCGAAAGATGTCAACATGTGACTGGTTGCACTTGGAAACAATAGGATCTTGACAAATTATGCCTTCAATGTTTGTCAGTTATCTATCTTTTGCTATCGATTCTCATCTTTCCAGTATACTTCATTCTAAAATTTGTGGTTGATGAATTAATGTATGTAGGTGAATCAAGCACTTCAAGATTGATATATTGATTGGGTATTAGTGATTTGATTGCACTATGCTTATATTCACATGTCATATATGACATAATGTAACTGATACTTGTACCATTTATTTTTTTGGAAAAAAATTATCAAAAAAATTGTTAATTTTAGAACCCGTCCAAAGTGAATTTGACACGTCCAAAAACCGGTTCATTTTCTAAGAACATGTCCACTGGAAATGTTTTTTTTTATGAATATATCCCTGGACATGTTAGGGACCTTGTGAAAAATCACCACTGCTAATAAGTACCTAATAAGTAGGTCAAGTCAAGGAGGGTTTGGCCTCATGGCCGGTGAGTTCCGACCGACTCTTTTGTTTTAACTTACTCCAACTCCATGCATTCGTATATAGCTTTTTGTGAAGACTTTCTCCTATATATATAAGGTGTGAAGAACTTGGTGATATCCGGATAAGCTAGTATACTTCTTCTTCTTCTTCTTCTAGCTCCAACCAAAAACACTCCTAGCTAGCTATCTCAATGATTGAGAGTAACTTCTCTTCTACCTAGCTAGCTAGGGTATCCAAAATTTCCAATGGGGATGGTGCACGGCTTTCCACATGTCCTCATTCGTACAACCAAAAAGAAGATCATATTCTCTTCGGACATTGATGAGAGGCATCTTTGTCCATATTGCGGAGACTTTCACCACCTATCTATCGATCGTGCAAATTTCAATGTAACTTAATTGAGTTGATAATGCTAATTTCAATCTCCTACATCTATTGTACTAGCCTTTGGCCACTTCGATGGTCCAGATCTAACGGTTGAGTCTATTTGAAGGTCCACATATCGTTTTTGATTTGGGTTTAGGTTTGAGAGGGATTTGGGTCTTCGGTCTCATCATTGTGTGAGAACATGAGAACGTTGTTCGAGACCACTTACCTTACACGGTTGTATTGAAGATTTGCACTAAATGATTTCGATTGTCTTTGATTTGTTCATGTGACCCCCATGTCTAAGAGATGAATACAATTTGGAAATAAGTATAATATTAAGAAGTTTCTTAGACTAAGTGCCGGTCTACACCGGACCATGGACCATGAAGTTGGACCATGGAGGAAGGCCTTTTTCCATGGTCTGACTTGGTGGTCCAACTTCCATGATTCAATGTCTTAAAATTTTGATTTTACAAAGCCTTTGGGCCCCTCACTAGGTGTAAACCGAATGTGGACCAAGAAGAATGATCATGCACCAAAAAGTGAATGTGCTGATTTTTTTAATATATGTCTAAAAAAGGAAATTTTGAACAAATAAAATTCAAGTTTGACCATTCTCTTGTCCTCTCTTGACTTCATTTTCCCTTCCCCATAAAAAATATCTTGAATAATTTATTATAACGACTCTTCTATGTCATGGGTCCCAACCTTTTCTACCATAGCACATCTTTTGCCACTCCCACCGCAAAACCCGTGGGACCATGTCATTAGATAATGCAGGCCTTAGAATATGTCTGTTGGGGACCTCAAACTCCATGGTCACTCTAACATGTTTTTTGTTGGTGTAAACCGAAGCAGGCCTGGGATGAGTTTAACGGCCAACCACAAATTTTACAGGGGCTTGGGACAACTTCTTGGTCCATGGTGTACACAACCCCTACTAGCACAAGATAGTTGACATTTACAAATTTGACAAATTGTTTGTGAATTTGTGTACTAGTGAGCTGTGCAAAATGCACCATCAAAAGTTGGAGCATGTGGGAAATACACCAAAACATACTATGTAAATTAATAATGTAATGAATGAATGATACACATGGGGATATACTTATAGAATACTTAGGACCCTCAATGTATCATACCATTGAGAGTAACACCTCTACACAAAGAGTTAGCACTAGAGGAGAACTTGTCCATCAAAACCATCTATTGCAACTTGTCCATTGACACTCATAAAGAAATTGCATACTTAAATTAAGTTGATGGGCAACCGGAGGGATTTGGTTGTTAATTGTCCAAATCATGCAACCAAAAACTTCCAATCATCAACAATAGATTTATTTATGCATTTTTTTGCCACGAGTTTGCCATATACAAGTTGCAACGGATGGTTGTAATGGACAAGTTCTCTTCTAATGTGATGATGCCCCTCCCCCCCCCCCCCCCCTCCTCAACACACAATTAATTTCACAAAGTCTCAAGACACTACAATGATCACATAGACAAATCATTGCTATGTGGCCACTAAAAATTGGTCCAAGATGACCCTAAACTACTGGGTGATAGTGGAGAGGTACCCATTTCCAAATGGAGTGGTTGGTGGTTTGATTCCCGTTGTGAAATCTTCTCTCTCCTTAACATAATAAATTAGCTAAATAGGTAGGAAGCCAAAGGCCCACCCATTGCGAGGTAGACAATAAACCCCACCCTGCACCAAGAGGATTCTTGGGCAAGGTAAAGCCAACAAGCTTAATTTCACATCAGATTTCCCAATGTTGGTAATTTATTTGTTTGTTTGTCTACGCCTACCACTCTAGTAGATCAAGTTATCGTCTAGTGGTTGCATAGCAGTGCTTTGTCCATGTAAATGAAGCCTTAACCTTGTAGGGATGAACTTAACCAATGGTAACGACCGTGATCCTTGTAGTGAGTAAAATAATATACGTTCCCTATTGCAACTTAAAATCTTAAGAAATATCGAAACTTGCTTCTTTCAAAAGTAGGTTTGCCAAGGTTGAGGCATCTATAACCAATTAAAAATGAAAATTGGCATGTGTTTAGGATGAGAAATAGCAATGAATTATTTTCCTTGTGAAGAGAAAAATGCTATGAGGAGAATGCAAGAAATACTTTTTTTTCCTTCATGAATATAGAAATTGCTACAAATTTTGAAGCAAGAAAGTTTAGGGTAACACACGGTCGATCTATACGTTAACCCATAACCGCTCATCTAAATGCTAATTCTTGGCTACGATAGTTATGAGAATTCTTAAGAGGCTAATCAATCACAAGCCGCCACTACATAAAGTCAAGGCATCCATAGTGGACCAAGTCCATTTACCCGCTTACTAGGGTCATGTATTGTCCACATGGAGGACATCTATATTTTTTTAGGTGAACAAAGTTGAGGTTTATGTGGTGGCAACTTGTGATTACCGTCATAAGAATTTTGACAGTCATAGCCAAGTATTAGAATATAGATGAGCAAGTATAGGCTGACCTAATCCACTGTGTGCTACCCTAACTTTTACCGCTTCAAAATTTGTAGCAATTTCCATATTCACGATTTTAAATTTTAAATATCTGCAATCTCCTTAGAATTGGTTTCTTTTTGCAAGAAAAATAATTCCCTGCGATGACTCCTCCTAAACATATGCAAACTCCTTATTTATAGATGCCTCAGCCTTAAACCTAAAATCCGTTTGTGTAAAAAATATAGATCCCATCCATGTCAGCATTAGATGACTCTAGTGAGAGACCTTAACTATACATGAATACAAATGGCACCAACCTATAAGTGTGGGCATCACATTTAGTTTTATGGCCTTAAGTGATTGATTCTATCAGCAAGAATGACATCTTTAATAGGCATTTAATGTCTTCCAATCAAATGCTATTAAACTTTACTGAGGATTGTGCTGAGTAATTAAGCTCTAACAATAATGCTCTTACGACTAAGTGCCAACTTCCAAAGGGTGGTTTATATTAGGGCCAGGTCATTAGGGTCCGGGTCCAAGCCCAAGAAACTTGGGATCCATATTACCACTTAATTAGACCATACTTTTGGACTCGATATTGGATCCAAGTTTGAAGATCGGTTTGTCAACCTCGGAGTATTTTTTTGCAGCAGGAATCACCAAGATTTGGTGGGAAATGTGGTGCTACATTGGTGGCACTTCGTTTTTTCATACCCTGGACATGGACCCAAGTATAAACTAGAGCAGAGGCACTCATAACCAGTCACTTAAGATATTTTGCGCCAGATCTAGAGAAGTGTAAGGTGCTACAAATTCTTCCCGTGTGGGATAATAGAACCAGGAGGATTTCATTTTTTAAATATTTGTTGGTAATTTTATTCCTTAAATTGAGATTACTATGATTTTTGAAGATGAAGGTTGGCCCAAACATGTTACCAATATCTAGTTTTTTTGGTCATAACCGCTCACTCCTCCTCACTTTAGCACTCTAAACTAGAACATGTGTCATGGTACTATTAGTTCAGGCTTCATTAAAATTCCGGTATCCTATAGATTGCTGATGGGGTCTTGATTGGGAATAGGTGCCTCTACTATACTAGGGTCCAAAATTTTGCAATTAATCAATAAGATCATTCAATTTAAGAGTTTCTTTGATCTTGGACCCTAGCATAGACCCACCTCAACAAATCTTTATTACAAGAACCATGTCACTTTACCACTACATTGATTATTCCAAATACTGAGGGAGGGCTAATAGCGAGGTGGGGAATTAGTGAAGGTGATATTAAATCTCTTTACGCCATGAAATTAGTGCCACCAAATGATATAGGAAGCATTCTTCATCCCATCACTAATCACTAACATTACTATTCATAGCGACATTATTCATTGAAAGTATCGGCTCTTGGCGCTATTCACTGAAAGTATCAACATTTGGCATTATTCACTAACACACACTAATTTTCTTGATATCTATGGTAAATGAGCATGTATTTATGAATTCAATGTTACTCAATACAAATTTTAACCTTCAATAACTTTGAGATTTGGCTAAATAGTACATGCTTTGGGAATGAGGACCACCCTCACTAATTGGGATAATGGGTGTAGTTTGCATCTGCTACATAATTTTACAATCTATGAAGATGGTAAATTTAGGGGCGCTCAATGGTGATTTATGTGGAAACAACATGCGAGAAAAGGTACTCTGGAATATATTTGTAAGACATATTTCTTTATATCTTTTAGATCTACATAAGACTCTAAAATATATCCATAAGTAGTTCATATGTATTATACACAACTCTAATTGCACTAATTCATTCCTATACTTTTTGTGAAATAATCTAAATATTTGGAATGAATTTTTTTTTGGTAAGATGAGTACATTTAGGGGGTAGTTAAGCTATGATTAAAAAAAATGGTGGGGGGTTTTTGTTGGACATATAAATGAAATGTCAATCCAATGTGGATGAAGTTTGGTCTGAGGTGGATGAAACAAGAAAAATATAGGTTTTTATGGGTTAGAAGAACGTTGATCTAGTTTTCTCTTTCCATTGTCGTTTTGCACAACTCCCTCAATCACAAAGTCATGCCATCTTGAAACCATTGAGACGTTTTATCATTTTGCTAGGTTTCCTTTACGTAACAAACATCGACAAACAAGGAACTAGACTTCAACACCACAAGGGAAAAAACCAAAATCTGGCTTTTTGTAAATAAAACAAGGTGCAATTCATTACACAATTATGGAATTTATAAATACCTGCAGGGTTGAGGAAAAGATGGTAAAAAGGATTTTTAACTGATTAAAGAATCCAAAAGCATTCAAAACCTACAATAAATAACCCCAAACAAGTACTTGGTTTTCGCACAACTATGCTTAATTTTCTATAGAGGTGCCTTCTCTAAGTGGTAGATTCTAGATCTACATTTACAAATTTTATAGTCTAGTGGTAAGAGCACACAAGTCTTATAGTTAGCTTAGAAGTTACGTTGTACTTAGTTACCATACAATTGTGATGGTTGAGAAAGATTTGTGTTCAAGAGGTGTGGTGACAGTAAACAATACATTTATGACTCTTAAAACTCATACATTGTCATGATAATGGAAGATGGATTGAGTTCTTGGAAGTATAAATGCAACCGATGTACTTATGGAATGAGCATAGTGAACATAGTAGCTTAACTTGCATCAAGCCAAAAAGTAAGATAATTTACTCATATCCATTTTATAAGGGGGATTGCTAAGTGGTGAGTGGGGAGCCGTGAACAATGGATTCAAGTTAGGGAGCCAACTTAACTAGAACCCCAAGATTTGAATATGGATCAAGATTTGAGCATTGGGTTCTAGATCATGGTGAAATACCACCAATGGTCGGGGAAAACCGACAGCTAGTTCATTATCAGCCAATGGATTTCCTCTCATGGCCGGTCCAAATTTCCAACCATCGGATGGCAATCCAACTGTAATTTCAATCCTATGGCAATTACCCGATTCTTCTTGTGAGTTACTGGATTTCAGCCGGAAGAAGTATTCAAATATTGGTCGATACCCGGGAAATGGTAACCGACACCCTCCGGGTCATGAGCATGGGTATCTGAGTGTAGGCAGGTATCGAGGGATGCAGTCAGGGCTTCGAAGATGAACGGCAACTTGCTCCGCGGCGGCGCCTCCATTTGTATAGCAATCCATAGCGCTATTTGTCTGGGCATCTGATGATGCACTTGAGGAAGTACCCTAAACCTTAAACTTTTTGAATTATGCAACCTTCCCATGACCAAATCCAATAGCTTCTATGAAGAATTGGGGGACCCTTGGCCCTCAAGCGGTGAAGGCATTGCTAGGTTCAATTCCTGCCAAGGATATTAACTCTTCAAATTTAAAGTTTTGAACATGCCTTTCTTTTCACTTATTCAAGATTTTGTACTAAGAAATGATTTCTAATAACTTTTCATACATTTTTTAAACAATTAGTGCCGATATGAATTCCATTTAATTGGATATTGGCCAATGAAAATACGAAAATATAGGCAATTGGCTGATTGATTTTACAAAAGACCGGCTCTTGCCGATGTAAATTGGAAAAAATCCGACCCTTCGTAGCAACTACCGGCAATTAGCCACTAAGGCTTTAAAAACTTCCCGAACTTTGAATACCACTACAAGCATGTAAGTCTTGAGCAATTGTCCTACATTGGTGAAATAAGTATACAAATCTAGGACTGTGATAGATTTGCATATTTTCAAGTGACATAAGGATGAATACTTGTGACTCGTATTCTTGTAGCATATGCAAGGTGAAAACTTCATGTAAAAACACAATATTTGTGAAAACATCACATTCACATGTGACGTGTTTTTTTTCAAAGCCAACTCATACTCTAGTTTTGTGGAGTGCACTTCAACTTTACATTTTTTTTCGCATTTGAAACTAGTTTTGTATGGGCACCTATGGTACAAGTTTGTAGGGTAAAACATAAGTCTTTTTATATCATGGACGTTATGTTTGATTGCTATCATAGTGTTTGAAGTAATGATGAAGAACATAATATGAGAATCTACTTGAGCTTTAATGTGCTTGTTGTGTATGAAGGAAAAGAAAGGCCCGAGGATTACACAAGGTAGGAAGGGAGGGAGAGGAGGACATACGTATTTACAAAGAAGGAGGAAAGGAGAAGAATTAAATTGGGGAGACAGGGAAGGTAGAAGTTACTTGTTTATGTTAGACTTGATGTAGTCGCCTTTCCAATGATGTGGCAAATATGTAAAATTTTCTTTCCCTAGATAGATAGAAACTCCGGTCCCTTTTAGGGGCCGGCGTGAATAGAGTGTCCGTTCGTAATGCCAACAACCCGATGTCCACAGGACATGGGGAAGCTGGGACAAAACTACTCTCCTCTTTCGAGGATGGACACTATAGTAACCGAGAAACAGTAACCGAGAAACAAATAACATGGGCCGATTATGGCCCACGGAGGTGCATGCCTTTTAAGGATAATTAGTGTTTTTGTAATGAGAGTGAACGCCAAGTCATGATTCCTCGGTTGGTTGTGGGAGGATGTTTGAGTTAAGACGTTCCGGGTTCGATTCCATTTGAGTCCGTATGATCGTCTAAAATGTAACACATGACTTGGTGCTGCAAGTGAATAAAAGGCGAGAAATTTGTACCAACCAACCGGCACCAGTCCCTCATTCTGAGCTGTAAGTAGATACTAGATATTATATAAGATATTATATAAGTTTTTGGGTTTTATGGAGGGTCTAAGTTTTGGGGGAGCGGTTGGTGGTTTTCAAGTCTCCTCTTATGTAGGAGGATGGACATGGCATATTGTATTGCAATAGTATTAATGTTTTTAAAGGTATTTTTGATGGTAACCATGGGTATTTTGAGATTTTCTTCTAGTATTTTCATAGATGGGATGTGGGCCGTAGCTCGGGCCCCAGCTGTGAGGACAATAAGTGGTTCGATTTTCCATCCTCTGGAAGCGATACTGTCAATCAGTGGTTTGTATTTGTTGTTTTTTGCTTCTATAGTTTCTGGGGAAAATCTGTCGTTACAATATGTGAATTCAATAAATTGTATGGTGAGGTTAGGGTCAACGTCGATGGGAGGGTCATTTTGATATGGTAATCCTTTGACGCATAGTATGTCAGGGCGAAACCTTGCATTGCAATGACATCTTTGTGTGTTACATGCGCAGGGGAGTAGCCAATTGGGGACAATATTTTCTTGGGGATTATTATTGAAGGTACCGGCATTCATGAGGGTAAAACATCGGGATTTTTCGGACGAGATTAGGAGCTTCCTAATTTCTCCAACTGCTTTGTTATATCTTTTAATTCGTAGTGAGTGTATATGTTGTTGGTTACATTTCAGTAGTACATGTAGCCAAGTGTCTGGATCGTTTGAATTGCATATGGGACACGTGATAGAGGGGTACCTCTGGTGACCGAAAAACATTTGTTTTCTAGCATTACCCATGTATGTTCCTGTGCGGAATTTAATAAGGCATGATTTTTGTTTGTTTGTGATTAAGGGATTTGTCCAGAATTCGTTGGACAGTTCTTTGTCAATGTCTATATTTTCTGTCCATTTACACGTGTTGGGGGTTTGTGTGGCCATGATTGCTATATTGGTTTCCCTGTCATATTTTTTAATTTGTTTTTCTAAGAATCTTACTGGACCTTTGTCTGGGACTTCTTCCATTGAGGCCCATACGTCCTTTTGATAATAGTATGGGGTGGCGTGGGCATGTTCGTATTGGTGTATGGCGATTCTGTGTTCTAATTCTAACCCGTCTTTTGCTAGTTTATCCGCTTTTTCATTACCGTCAATGTTGACGTGTGCTCTGACTTTGTATAGTGTGATAGGTTGTGTACGTGTAGTGTCACCAAGTGATCGTCACAGCAACAGGGAAGGTGAGAAGGCAGAGACAGGAAAAGAGAGTTTGGGAGCTGCGAAGAGCGAAGTGAGAACGGGGCCGTTAGGAAGCTGCAAGGAGCGAAATGGTAGCGAGGCCGAGCTGGCCAGGGTGAGGAGGACGAGCTGGCGGACGAAGGAGGATGAGCTGGCGGACCGGCCGGCGAAAGAAGACGAGCTGGCAAGACCGGCCAACAGAGGAAGACGAGCTGGCCGAGTATCGGGAGGCGAGAGCCGGTTATCAAACGAATGCAGACTGCCGGGTCCTTTATAAGGACGAACTAGTCCGAGCTAGGCTAGGTTACTAGTAGGACCAAACGAACTAGTTATGGCCGGGAATAGGGCCCAGTCCACAAGGTCGAAATAGTAACTGGAAATGAATGTAAAAAGGGCCCAATTTGAGAAATGAAAAGGCATGAACATAATTCCGTGTAGGAGCACATGTTTAATTAGGGGTGGATGGATGAGAATCCAACCATAGCACATGTAGGTAGGAAGTACATTTCAAACTATTTAAATTTAATCTCTATGAGTTAAAGACTTTTAATCAGGCTATTATTAGATAAATTGCTAAATTTAGCCGAGCTAACATTTACAAAAATCCTAGGAAAACGTAGATTTGTGAGACTATATAAGGAGGCCACTTGAGGGCCCTAATACACTTCATTCTATTCCGCAAATTTCACATGAGTGTCCGAGCTCCCGTATCTTGAGTCTTGAGTTCGCATTAGGCGCCCGAGGCGCGTTAGGAAATCTTAGGCACCCGAGGTGCATTAGGAAATTCATAGGCGCCCGAGGCGCATTAGGAATTCCATAGGCACCCACGGTGCATTGGAATTACATATAGGCACCCGCGGTGCCTTAGTAATTCCAATTGGATTGGCAGAGCGAACTTGGTACGTTGGGAGATTTTTAGCGTACCGCGGCGCATTCGCGAGAGCAAGACATTCACCACGGTTAGCAGAGCGAGCTCACAAAGTGTTATCACGCAACGTGCGAGATTGAGAATCCGTACAAGGAGTTGAAGACTTAGTAAATCAAAATTTCGGAGGAGGCCGCATAACGGAGGAATTTGGAGTATGCGGGATTTTCAAAAGACCTTAGGAAAGTGAACACCATATTCACCTAAGAAAACAATTAAGAAAATTATCTTATATGAAATATGATTGGAAATGATTGAGAATGAATGTAGCAACACTTGAGCTTAAAAAGGGATACTACACACCTAAAACCTTATTCGTACTTGGCAAGAGGTTGAGGCAAGAGGATCTAAGCTAAGAAAACCAAATCACCTAGGTAGTGCTCATTGATGGAAAAGGTGATGATGCCTCAAGCCGAAGCTTGACACCTTAGCATAAGTTCACATCATTACCTTTCACGCCATTGGATTTGAGGCACCGAGATTAGTTTGCTTGAGAGGACTTGATAAGACTAATCAAATCATAAAGCAAGCAAAGGATTGGAACCAAAGGTGGCCGAGATGTGACCTCGTCATCAAAATCCCCTACCTTAGCACTTAGGGATTTTGGCGGCCTAAGAGAATATTCTGGGGATTTAGCCGGCCTTAGTCAAATATTTGGAATCTTCTAAGGAGTAGCAATTATGTGCTAAGCCTTAGAGATTTGGCTCGAGAGCATACACTTATAAATTACGGAATGTAAAAGGGATTTTAATTATGCCTAAGTATCTTCCACGCGCTAGGTTGTCTTGACTTAGCGAGGGAGTATGCTACCTTATGAAGGTATTTAGGCAATGTGTGTGAAGACTTGAACGGAATAGAGATTATTGCATTGGAATCTAAAGGAATGAATAAGTATCCTATATAAGATTATAAATCGATAGGGTCTAAATTCAAAACATGAAAGATATTGTGGGTAGAAGAATTTAGATGGTTTCAAATTACGAGAGTTATAAACTTGGAAATATGTTTTAGATGAATTCAATCATGAAAGATATGGTATGAGGATGTTTCTCTCGGGGAAACACTTAACCTTGACATTACACGTTTGAGAAACATTAGCTTAAGGTCTAAGGTACCTATCCATTTAAGAGATTATTTAAAAGGAACTACATACTGAGAGATATTGTAGAAGTGTTCTCGTTAAGGGCACTTTCGGGGAACATAAACTTGACAACTTGGACACTTTATCCCTAGGGATTTATAAAAGGGTCTTGAACACAATATTCTTGATTAAGAAAAGCATTGTGTTACTAAACCTATTTAAAGGTTTAGGAACACCAAACCTTGACATTAGATTCAGGGAAACATAAGTCTTAGACCAACTACTCTTAGAGAGTTTATAAGGATATTGGAACTGCATGTTACGGAATTGAGATACAGAAGAATGCAAACACCTTCACGAGACTTAGAGAAGAGAAGATCTAATTTTGGTGGGAGTAACTTCCATGTAAACCGGTTCAGCAGCGGGTTACACCGTCTGAGGCTGGAAGGTTGAAGGTGCCCTCCACAGTACGGTCTTGGAGGATTTTTACCATGGAGTTGAATGTGGTTTGGTCTGGGTGACTATTATGGAGAGTGGGGTGTTTAATTTGTGTGTTGAGTAGATATAGTACATTTAGACTGTCTGTGAATATAAATGCGGGTTCATTAGGGAATTGTGTATTGATGATTCTTAGTGTTTTGTGTATAGCCATCATTTCTGCACATAGTATGTTTTGATGTCCATGGAGTCTTTTAGCGATATTTAAGCCTTTGGGGCTATAGATACCGTATCCAGCTCTTTCTCTTCTCCATACTCCAGGGGCAATTTCTTTGGGTTTTATAAAGGATCCATCTGTGTAGTAGCTAAATTGGGGGTGGAATTTTAGTGGTAAGTTGGTTTAGTAGTTTGGGAGTTGTGGGGTGGGGTTATTATTGTATAGGGGTGTGTTTGGGTAGTTTGATTTAGCCCATTTTTTACTAGGGTTAACGGTGATGTTCGGAGGGGTGGGTGGTGCAATTTGAGTGTGGCTTTGTAATATTTGGAGGTTATTTGCTGTGTCGTGTATTAGCTTTATTTGTTCGTAGGTACCTATGTTATTATTTTGGTGATGGATACAGAATATTTGCATGGTAGATGGTTCTTTCCTTGTAGTATTGAGTTCGGGGGGTATTGTTGGTTCTTCGTATGTGATTGTGTCAGCAGCAAAATGGGCAATGACATGTGTGTCTGGGAATGGGCCTGTGTGTGGGTTCGAGTTTTGGTACCAGTCAATGTCTGGGGATATAATTATAGTGATTGTGTAAGGGTCATTTTGGGCCGCCATGCGTGCCCAGTGAATGGCTTGTTGTAGGTATGTTGAGGTGTGAGGATGTGCATATCCAATTCCTTGCCATTTATAGTCAAACATTTTTCCTAAGGATCCAAATATTATGTCTCGTGAAAAGGGTGAGTAGAATTGGATGAATTGTGTAGGACATGTAACTGGGGATGAAAAGTATGAGTAGGTAATATTGAATGTTCTAATTAGTAGATCCAGTATTTGAGTTGGTATTGTATATTGGGCTCTTTTGAGTGGATCGTTCTTTGGGATACGGTATTTGTATCTTTGGTATAGCCAGACAATTTCAGTTTCGAATGATTGGGTAGATGGTTCTAGACCATGTGTGGTATTTTTTGCCAATTGGTATTGTTTCCATAGCCATGTTAGTCTAGCTTTCGGGATGGTGATGAGATGCCTTCCATTGTCTTCGTATATGTGGGCGACATCGAATTGTGTTTGGATATTATCAGAATTTGTTTCAATGTCGTTTTATGGGTTGCATTCACTAATAGAGATATGTGCTAGCGGAATTATTGTGGATGGTGTGATGTATCTTGTGTCTCGGTGTTGTTCCGTGGTGAAGTAAGCGTTAATGATGTTTGAAAAATGATTGTGTTGTCTTTCTGTGTAATATTGGATAAGCAGGTTTGTGTTGTGATTGCATATGTTGGCTTCACAGTAGGGGTATACCGTAGGTTCATAGCTGGTTCGACAGAAAATAATTCTAAAAATAGATGCCGAAAAATTTGGAATATTATTGGCATTTTTTGCCGAATATGAAATTAATTATTTTTCAAAATTTCTGAAAAGTAAGAAATTTTTACTTCTCACTAGAGTTTTTACTTACAGTGGAAGCATATGTGAATTTTGAAAGAGAGAAGGTGCTCCTTTTGTAATCAAGCTCACTTACATTAGTCCACAAAGAATATGGGTTAAGAAGTAGCAAGACTCTAGGTGAGGCTTTTCAAATGTGTTGTACACAAATTTTTGGAGTCCAATTGAGCATAGAAGATGAAGTTTTATAGAATTTTGTCCAACTAACAAAAGTTGAGAAATCAATCCTTCTTCCACCTCCAACAAGTTTTGTGTCAAAATAAGTCTTTATGCAAAAGATATGGACAAAACATTGCAGCCGTGTAAAGATCAAAAAATTAAAATGCGTTCATAACAGTTTTTCGGAGCTCATTTGTGCATAGAAGATCAACTTTTTTGGAATTTTGTTGGTCTAAGAAAAGTTTAGAAATCAAGTAATCTTCCACCTCCAACAAATTTTATGTCATTTGAAGACTCTATGCAAAAGTTATGCGTGATATAAAAATGAAGTCTAACTCGGTGCTTCACCTCAAAGTTTACATATCCCATATGCATTGTTGAACACAACTCCACTCTACTTGCATAAAGCACAGAGCATTCTCAACTCTTCACTCACATCTTACTTGTCATTCAATGCAAGAGATATGTACAAGATATAAGCTTAAATAGAAGATAGAAAATGAATTTAAGCCGAAATTTTAAAATTGAAAGAGAAAATTGCCAAAAATATGAATATTCTATTTTTAGGTGCCGAACGGACTTTTTTAAATTTAATTAATTATTCGGCTAACATGTGTCGAACCAGCTATGAACCTACGGTAGGTCCCTTTGGGTTCGCCATTTATTATATGTGTTGTTATTTGTTGTGGTCCATTGACACATATATGACGTAACTGTTCTTTTTATTCCATTGTGGTCGTTAGATTGTTTTTGTTTGTGATCGAGTATTTTGTGTATGGGAAATTGTCGGGGGTCTTTAAGCATGTTGTTGGGGGGAGGAGGTAGATGGGGGATGGGGGGGTTAAGAGGGTGTACGGGGGCGGTCGGTGTGTGAGGTAGAATGTTGTGATTTCTTATTATATATTTGTTTTTGAGGGATCTTGGTGGGTGGTGTTGTTGGCAGGGTAGGGGGCATTGATTGCAGGGGGGGTGGCAAAATAGTTCATTAGCTATGTTAAGTGCGCTTTGGATAAGTTTAGAAGGAGTGAAGTGGTAGATTTTGAATTCGTCCTTGTTCATCAGAGTGGTACCATTAGGCAAGGTAATTTGGTCTAGTGTGGTTATATTATGTATAAGTAATTTGTGTAGTAGTTTAAGTGAGATGTTGGAGTTTAGGCCATGTAGCATTTGTGCTTCTTGCATCCAAGCAGTTTCAAGTGAGGATGGGGTTAGTAGAAAGTTATTTATTATGCTTTTTAGATGGACTCCGGCTTTATGTTTTAGCAGGAACAATGTTCTAGTGATGGGTGACCTAACACAGTGGTGGTATTTAATGCGAGTGATTTCTTGAGAGCCCCCATGTGTGGCGAGTATGAATTGTACTAGACTGGTATATATTCTCCCAATTCTCCCTTTGTCATTGAGGGCATTTTGTAATTGTTCTCCAATGCACCTTAGATAGGCATTTTGTAATGAAAATGCTTCAATTCCAAATAGGTTGTGGGGGAGTTGCGTGGCAATATTAGATGTGCATTTAGGTATTCCGCATATTGTTTTATGGAGTGCGATGATTTTTTTGTCTAGTTTTTTTATGGCTGGTATGGAGTATAGTACTGCATAAAAACTATATGCTATTCCAACACGTATGACTGTGTCTGCCATGTTGATTTTTTGTTTCATAGTAGCTGGGCAAGCTACGAGGGCTTGACATTGTTTGATTACTTTAGCTGTGATGGTATTTATTTGTGTTTTCTATTTGAATGATGGTGCAAGATTTATTCCTAGGTATGTATAGGGTTCATGTTAGTTTAGGACTGGTATAGGTTGGTTTCTATAATTTATGTTAGTGGATTGGATTAGGGCCTTGAAGGTTGTGGGGTTAAGTTTAGATTTGTTTGGGCATCCAGTCACTGCACATTTTGATATACCTAGGTCCATTCCTGTCCATTCACAGAATTTATCTAGTTTGTTTAATTGTGTTTGTAATGCTTCTAGTTTGTTGGCGATTGCTGCAAGATCGTCTACATATGCTGCTGATGAGATTTTCACTCTCGACGTACCGAAGGTATATCCATTATTTCCTTGTTGCAGCCATCTAAGTAGGGGTTCCAAGAATATGATTAATAGATATGGGCTAAGGGTATCGCCTTGTATTGTACCTCTTTGGATGTGGATTAGTAGAATTTTTCCGAAGTGTTCGTTGGTAAATATGGTTGATGATTGTGAGTATATGTTTCCTATGAGGTTTATGGAGTCATTGGGATAACCCAGGTCTTTCATTATGTCTAATAGTCTGGCGTGGTCAATGGAACCAAAGGCGTTTTTGAAGTCAATGTAAAGAATGTATATATATATCTTGATTTGTGAGTCTGGCGTCTTCAAGCGCTGCAATTAGTATTTGGATTTGTCTGGAGATGCTTATTTCTGCTCTGAACCCTTCTTGGCTATCGTTTAGTATTTGGTATCTTTCTCCGTATGCTGATAGGATAGAGGTTAATGTGCTTGTGTATAATTTATATATAGTGTTAGCTAGTGCAATAGGTCTGTGATTTGTTTGTTGTGATGGGTTACCTTTTTTATATAGTAAAACTGTTAGTCTAGTTTTCCATGATGCTGGGATTTGTTTTTGTTTATAGCAGTGTTTAAAGAATAGAAACAATATTTTGTGAAAGCGTGGAGGCAATTTTTTAGAATTGAGTTGGGGATTTTGTCTGGACCTGGGACTTTATTATTGCTTAGGTTTTTAAGACAAAAGTCGTATGTTTCTTGATCAAAGTATGTGTGCAAGGGGATTTGGGGTTCTCCTCGTCTGTCGATTATGTATCCATCTAAGTCGTGCCAAGGGTATTGCCTTACTCCACATGAACAGTGAATTGGATGTGTATTTTGATAGTGGCATGTGGGGACTGTTGGGCGGTTACTGATGGATTGTTGTGCGTAAATCTCTGAAGCAATGTCTTCAGGGTTGGTTAATATGTTGTTTTGTCTATCAATGATGGAGTCAAGAGGTGAGGTTTCAGTGTTCTTGAAGACTTTCCGATTTATTTTCTTGGGGTTTTTTTCATACATTTGACGGTATTTTGATACGGCTTTTAGGATGTAGTCTCTGGTGTATTTTGTGGTAATTTTCCTGGCTTCTTTATTTGCCGTTTTTGCGATAGTTGCTATGGTATCAATCCATTCGATAGGAGATGTTGTTGTAGTAAGTGGGTGCGGGATGTTGACGTGTTGGTGGTTTCGGATATCGTTTAGGATGGGGTGTACTTGCCAGCTTGGGTCATTTTGTACAATGTAAATGGTTTTCCTGATGAGGTGATATGTGTTGAGGTGTCTTTTCCATTCTCTAGCTAGTTTGCGTGGTAAAAAACCACCTTGTTGTGATGTTTTGTTTGTGAGGTTGGGTAGAGGGTCTGCTTTGCAGGTTTTTCCAATTGTTTCTGAGATTTTGTTTATAATGTAGTCCAATGATGTGCAGGCATTTTGCCATTGATCAGGTGTTAAGTGTTGGTTGTCTTCTAATAGTGTGGTAAGTTCTTTAAGTTGGGTGGAGTTTTCTTCGAAGAATGTTATGTTAAATTTTTCTAGGTTTTCCGGTGATATCGGGTTCAGTATCCTAGTTGGTGTGGTGTTTGTAGAGGGCGGAGGTCTAGCTATAAGTGTGTTGTGTGGGATGTGTAATGTGACTGGGTAGTGATCTGAATTTAGATTCATGTTTGTATTTGTAGTGGAGGTAAATTTGCTGTTGTCAGGGGAGTGAATGTAGAAACCATTTATTAGGCTTGTTGATGTGTAGTTGTAGCCACCTTGTCTGGAGATACTAGTGTTGGTAGTGATATATTCTAAGTCGAGAGATGTTGTAAAATTTTTCCATTGGAAGTCCTCTTCTTGTGGGGGGGGTAGTAGTGTTGTTATTTTGTCTGTCCTTAAGTGCAATATCTCTGTTAAAGTCACCGCACAGTGTGTATATGTGATTGGGGTGTGTAGTGATTTGTTTAGTGATTTCATTCTTAAGGTGTGGGATAAGACATGTGTCTTCTAGGTGCGTAGGCATATACATATGTATAATTAGCCAAGGTGTTAGTGGATGGTTGTTTATTTTTATTACTTGTAGGTACGGGGAGATGTTTGCTGGTGTGGGAATTTTGGTGACATTTCCTGGGAATGCATATTTGTGATGGATAAGTGTGAGTAGGCCACCTCTTCCGGGGTATAGGGCATTCTTTGTTGGATGCACCTCGTGAGTGCGTGTGTGTTGTTGAAAGTGAGTTTGAATTCCGGAAATAAGTTTTGTATATATTTAGTAGATTTGTTTGCAGTGAGTTTGGTTTCTTGGATATGAATGATTGCTGTGTTATTTAGAGAGTTGTTGATTAAATCTTGTAAGTTTGGTAGTGATGTGTTGAGCGATGACGCATTCCAAGTTATTATGCTTGTTTCGTGCTCGGTGTTAGAGTTTATTCTTGTGATTGGTGTGGGAGCGGCCGGGAGTGGGCGTGGGTGTGAGTATTCGCTTATATTTTCTAAACATCTAAGTGTTTCGGTTATTAACTGGTTTGGAAGGAAGGGGAATTCTTTCTTGAGGGTGATTGGTGTGGGTGTGGTGGCTTGGTTGTGGATGAAATCGTATATTTTGGTGTGTATTGAGTTTTGGGAGAGTATTATATGTTGATTGTTTTCTATGAATATTGTGTAGGGGTGCGGTGTCTGTATGTGTCTTTCGGGGGGGTTGGTGAGGTTAGCTAGTCTAATAATTAGTGTGTTGGTTCATATGTCGTTAAAGTGGTAGTTTTGGGGTTGGGCTAGTATGCTATTGCATGTGTCTATTGAGGGGTGGATGGTGATGACTATAGCATATAGCATATAGCATATGGGTTGGTGGTGATTGCCTTTGTGTTTGGATGTATTGGTGTAGATGTGGGTGGGTAATTATTGCTTGATGGTGTAGAGGGTGTGTATTTCTTAGTATGGGAGCAAATGTATTTGCTATGTGTTGGTATTCAGGTTGTAGTTTGATAGTGTTTGGAATGAAGTATATCTTGGCTCTCTTTTTGTGTGTAGCAGGATGCGTATGTAGGATGTTAGGCATTGGTCCGGGGTTGGATTCTATGTCTCCGCATTTTAGTAATTCTAGTTTGTTAATGAAGTAGTATCCGTGGAAGTGAATTATTTTGGGGTTTTTCATGTTTGTTTTTAGATATATTGTGATTGTACATTTGGTTGTGGAAAATAGGTTAGGTATAGCGGGTATGGTTTTTTCTATTTGTATGGGTGAGAAGTGTGGTTTCGTATTATTTGTAGATTTTTGGCTTGTTATTGAGTTAGGTTTCCAATTATTTATGAAGTGGTATTTGTTATTATTTGTGTGGCGAGGCCGGTAGGCCGAGGCCATTGTGTTTTTTGGGTGGGGTTGGTATTTTATATGAGGGCTTAATAGGTGTTTGATTTTGTTATGGTGTTCGAAGCTAGGGTAGGGTTTATTTTTGGAGCATTTGTTTTGTAGGTGTGCTTTGGCATTTGTTGAGAGGTGAGGTTGGTATGTTGAGGTTGCTTTGTTTTTCGGGTTGAATTTTTGTTTAATATGTATATTTAGTTTTGGGTAGGGGTGGTTTTTGGGGAATGGTTTGTGGTTTTGGTGGGTGTTGTATTTAGTTGTTAGGTGTGTATGGGAGTTGTCTTGGAGTACGTGTTTTGTAGTTGTGCTTGGTTTCCATTTGGTTGTGATAGGGTTTGGTTTGTGATGAAGATGGTAGGTCACGGTCATTTCGTAGTTTTGACATAATTTGTTTTTCGAGTGGAGGTTGGGTTTGGAGCTAGGGTATGGTGTGCTTTTTGAGCTTAGGTTGGGATGTATTTTAGATAGTGGATGGGGCTCTAGGTTAGGTTGGTTTTCTTGCTTTGGGTGGGTATTATGTTTTGGGCATTGTTGTGGATGCACTTTGTTTTTTAGGTAGAGTTTAACTTTTGAGTGTATTCTATATTTCGGATGAAGTTTATTATTTGGATGAGAGATGTGTCTTAGATGGAGTCTATGTTTTGGATGAGGTATGTATTGTGAGCGAAGTTGGGGGTGTTTGTGGTTTGGGGATAGTTTGGTTTTTGGATGAAGTTTATGTTTTAGGTGGACTTTATAATTTGGATGTAGCTTGTTTCTTGGATGGAGATTGTGCTTTAAGTGGGGACTATATCTTATGTGAGGGTAGTATATTGGGTGGGGCCGTGGTGGTTTTTGTTTTGGGTGGGTATGTTGTTGTGGGGGGGATGTTATATTTCTTAGTTGATTGGGCGGAGGGTAATTGATTAGGTTAGGGTAGGTTCCTAGTTCATAATGTGGGTTATGTTTTGGATGAGATATGTATTTTGGGTAGTTTATGTATTTTGGATGGGATCCGCGTCTTGGATGAAGGAGGTGCCTTGGATGTGGTATGAATTTTGAGTATTTAACGGAGTTCGGGTTGTGTATTATGTTATTTGATTGTTTAGGTGTGAGGGAGGGATTTAGTTTTGAGTACGTCCTTTGTTTAGGATGCAACTTATATTTTAGATGTGGTTTGGATGTAAGATGAAGTTTGTTTGTTGGTATGGTGAAGGTATCTTTGATTTGGATGCATGATGAAGGTATCTTTGGTTTGTTCTTGTTTGATTTGTGGTATTTGTTTGGTGTGGATTTTGTTATAGGGGGGGTGATGGGTGGGGTGGGTATAATGTTTTTTAGTTGTTTAGGTATGGATTGTAATTTTGTATGTTTGCTTGTAGTTAGGTTAGTTCCCCAATATTGTGTAAAGTTATTTTTGTATTTAGTTTTATGGCGAGGCCGGTAGGCCGAGGCCATTTTTTTTTTTGGGTATTTGTAATTTGAGTGGTAGTTTGGTGTTGAGAACGGTAGTTTATTAGGTATGGGTTGTGATTTATATCTTTTTGTTATTGAGTTGGGTTTTGTGGGGGGGCATTGTTTGGGGGTTGGATGGGGGTGGTGTTTAGGGTGTAATACATTTTGTGGGTATGTTTTTGAGTTAGGATGTATTTCTTGTTTTGGATGTGAGTTCCGTTTTGGAAAAAATGTGTCTTTTGGGTGTATTTTGTTAGTTGGATGAAGTATTTGTTTTAGGTTTTTTCGGTGTTTTGTTTGACGGTTGGTTCTTGAATGTAGTTGGAGGTATTTTGGGTTAGAGGGGTGATTTGAGTCTTTGTTGTGTAATGTATGGCGGTGTTTTCTATGTTTTTTGTTTTGTGTGTGGATTTTGTATTTTTGCTTGGGTATTGGTTGAGTAGTAGTTTTTTGTTGTATATTGCATTTTGTTGGGTACGGGGGACGTATTTCGTATTTGTGTATCATACGGTTATTTGGAGTATTGTATTTTGGTATGAGTATATGGTAAATGGTTTTTTGTTTTGTATTGTATTTGTTTGGGTATAGGGGCCGTATTTTGTTTTTGTACGTCATACGGTTTATTTGGTATTGTATAATACCTTTTGTGTTTATTGTAGTATGTATGTATTGTATACGTATATATACGTAGATTTGTATAGTATAGTATTTTGGTAAATACTTTTTGGGTTCTAGGCGATTTGTGGTCACTCCACATTTGGTTGATCTTTGAGCAAGAGGTTTGATTTACTCACTCCCATAATTTGTTGCATGCCCCTAAGCGCCAAGGTTAGGGTACTTTGAATATCCAACATTTGTATTTTGAGCTTTTCATTAATTTCATCCGCATAAATATGCGCTTCTTTTACAATGTCATTTTTGAGCTCCTTCATATCCTTATGAAGTTCGAGTTTAAGTTTTTTATTACCTTCCTCGATAGCCTCTTTCATCACGGTAAAAACATCCTCCTTAGTAGCGCTTGCTTCTCCATTTGTTTGGTTTTGAATAGCCTCGATCGTGTTTACCAAACACGTATTTGTGTCTTCAAACCCAAATTTGGCTAGTAACTCCTTAGAGGGTTTTTCGCTACCCTCTAGACTTCGCCGGTGCGGGGTAATTTCTACGTGGTAGGCCCCTATCTTTCTTTACCTAGGAATTTTCTATAGACAAAGGGGTTGAGACACTCCACATTAGCACTTCCATTGTGCCTTAGGCCATCCTCCTTATGAAACCATATTGACACTACGTTTTTTGCCCCTAGGATTCTACGGATCTCTAGGGTGGTATCCACAATATTCATGCGGATAGGTAGGTTGTAGAAGGTAAGAAGAAGGGCCTCTTTCTTAGCCTTTTGTTCTAAGGTAAGAGAGGGGCCCTTTTTAGTTTGACCCTCTAGTATTAGATGGTTGGTAGAGACTTGAAGGGTTTGTATCTTTTTTGCTTGGGAGGGGGTGGGGGCGACAAGGTAGGCATGGTTATTAGCGGCACCCTTTTGGACTTCCACAATTTCGAAATTGTGCCCTCTCCTAAAACTATTTTCTAGGACATCTAGAAAGAGGTCGTGGGCGGTTATACCCACTAGTGCTTCATTCGTAATTTTGATTGATAGGTTGTTGATCCTAGCGATAGTATGGTAGGATTTACACACTTTCCCTAGGCATCCAACACTTGAGTGAGGCTCAAGGTGAAGGATGAAGGCTCTAAGTCCGGTAAGCAAGGCAATTCCGTCAATATGGGGGTTGAGGAGGTGGAGTTTAATAATTCCGGCCCATACTCCCTTCATTCCTCCCCTTTTCACACTCATGCATAGAATTGAGATAGGCTCTATGAGGCTAGTGCCTAATGGGATTTTCATCTCATTTAGCCTCTCTTTGACTAGCTCTTTGACGTGGTTGTGCAAGAGAGGGTTGTTGGGGAGTTGAAAGTGGATTGCAATGTGAAAATCCATGGAGAGTTTAGAAATGGGGTCAATTTCTATCTCTTGTGGGAGTTGGGTTAGATTAAGGTGTTGTCCCATTATGCCATCGCTCCTCTCACTTGGGTAAAGGGTTTGAGGGACTCTTGGATAAGAGATACTTACACTCTCTAATTCTTCGGCCTCTTTGCGGGGGATGCCTCTCGTAATTCGATCGGCAATGGACTCGTTTGTGAAGAGCTCCTCAATGCCTTGCTCCTTAGCAATTTTCTCCATGGTCTCAAAGCCTAACCAAAATTTGAATTTGGTTAGGTGTACGAGGGCGGACTCCTCAGCTGTGACCTTTTGACTAGGTGTTCCCTTGGTGAATTCTCTAGTCCGTTTACCATGAGCTACGCTTTTGCTTTGATTTTTTGCTTTTTCCTCTAAAAGTCTCTTTAGACTTTGAGCTGGAGAGTCTACCTCCATGATATCCTCGTCCTCTCCAAAAAATTTTGATAGGGTGATTGGGGCTAGTCCTCCCCCCTCGACTCCCGAGCCCTTTCGGTGAGAGGTCTTTGGCTGGGTCATTCTGCTCCCGGAGCCCGAGCTCACTAGGTCCCGAGCCCGCTCCTTCTGTGTGTACTTTGCCTCTCGGGTTCTCCTTCTCTCGACTCCTCTATCTCCTTGTCTACGGTGCAGGGTTGTAGTTCGTATGCTCTTTGGGCCTGCTATGTTGGTTACTCTTCACCTTCGGTGCAGGGTTGTAGTACGTCTGTTCCTTGGACCTCCGAGGTTGGTTGCGAGGGGGATCTGGTGTAGCACTGCACAGCCTTCTTCGCACTTTGCTTCAGTCCTGCTCCTCTTGCTGGGTCGCTGCTGGGAGTTCGGCAGCGTAGAGAGAGTTCTGTCGCTGTTGTGAGTTCGGTGGTGCCAAGAGTTCGGCGGTGCTGAGAGTTCGGTGTTGAGGGTTTTGTCGCTGCTGAGAGTTTGGCGTTTTTCCCTGTGTAGATCTGCTAGGTTAGAGGTTTGGTAGATCTGATGCAGAGCTTCGCTGACTTCTACAATCTGCTTCCTGTCTCTTTGGTGTAGGTGTTCTTCGCGATTTGCTTTAATCCGGCTACACTTCCAGGGTCGATGCCGGGAGTTCGACGCTGCAAAGAGAGTTCGGTCGCTGCTGGAGGTTCGGCGGTGTTTGTTCTGTGGACCTGCGAGGTTAGAGGTTTGACAAATCTGCTGTAGATCTTCACTGCTTCTTTGGTGTAGTTTTTCGAAGTTTGCTTTAGTCTGGCTCCTCTTGCTGGGTCGTTGCTGGGAGTTCAGCGATGTAGGGAGAGTTTGGTCGCTGCTGAGAGTTCGGTGGTGTTTGCTATGAAGGTTTTTTTGGTAGATCTGATGTAGATCTTTGCTGGTTTCTTCAATCTGTTTACTTTTTTGGTGAAGGTCTTCTTCGCGGTCTGCCTCACGCCGGCTCCTCTTGCTGGGTCGCTGCTGGGAGTTCGGCGATGCAGAGAGGGTTAGGTCGCTGCTGGGAGTTTGGCGGTCTGGGTGGATCTGCGCTCTTAGGTGTAGATCTTTGATGTAGATATGGGCATTGTTGTTTTGCTGGATCCCCTCCTTTTTCACCACCTCCTCGATCTTCTGCTGCGACCCCTACACTGCTCCGAATGTTGGTGTTGTATGGTTCTCCTCCGCATGTGGCTGAACCCTCCACCTGCAAATCTCCTATGTACTGTAAATATGGTTCTAGACCTAGTTGACATGCATCTATGCTATGTGAAAGAAGCAAAGACAATGTAATGACAATGTGTATGAAGGAAAGAAGGAGCCTTCGGCTTCTCCTATGCGATTCTCTGTCTATTCTGAAGAGTGTATTCCTGGCTCAGTGTGGCGATTCGGAGGGACAGTATGTTTGAATCCTTGGTGCTCGTTTCCCCTTCCCAATGTGATACATACAGTTTCAGATCTAAGCAATATCAATAGGGAAATGCACTTCTTCTAATCACAACCATATAGAGCCCCAGCTCTTCAGAATGCTCCCCTTTTAAGAACTTGCATTTCCACAACCCTAAATCACCAGATCTAAAACTGCACTTACACGGTACCCCTCAACACTTATCCAAACACCTCCCCAAACAATATTGGCCGTCTGGTTCCTAATGAGCGCGGGGTCACTGCAAGGCCAGCTCCTTAGCAGCACACTCATAAATCTCCAGTGGCTACCTCTCTCGTCGCTCACCTCACCAGGATTTACGGAACTCTCAGCAGCTCCATTTCGAATGGGGCTTCTTCTTTCCCTACATATTATGGAATATCATTAATTTGATCCACTGTTGGAAAACGAAGATTAAGTATAATAGGCACATGCAAACAATCGAGATGGTTGACAAAGTCACAAGGGAAGTAAAATGAACTCGATAAGTGGCCATTGCATTGCGGCATCTTTGTTGTTGCCACAACACTACTTTAGAGGGAGCAGAGGGATAACGATCATTATTGCATCTCCATCTACAGTAGTCAACACAATATTCAGAGGGACCAAAATAAAGATGGCAATCCATTTTGACATAGCAATAAAGAGGGTCGTATGTCATGCTCAAGGCTCTTTCAATGCTAGAGAGTACTTGCTTCATAACACTTGATGCTTTACATTTTACATCTACATGGTTACTTTACTGACATCAATATGCTCTTCATTTATGCTTGCAACCATAGGACGTTGCATTTATATCTATATGTATGGATATGACCACAAACACATTCTTTTCATACACAATATGGAGATGTAATATTATTGATAAAGTACTAGTGGACATTGCAATGGTGGTAACTTTGCCACTAAGGCATGCATCCTATTTGTGGGGACTGCCAGCTCCACAAAGAATTTTGGCCTTTTGATCGGATCATGATTTAAGTCATTTGATTAGCACTTGCGAATCACAAAGATTGTCATGTCAAGTTCCTCAAATTAAGGTTGAGATGCAAAACTTATAAGAGATCGCATTGCTTAGGTTATTTCTCTTTAGTCAATCACATAGGCCCTCTCAAGTTGTGCTAAGTATCGTACCATGAATGGTGTTCGTAGTGCACATAGTCCAAGCATATTGTTAACAAATGTCTTGTCGGTGTCCATTCTTAGCTACAAGCCTAGCCTTGCACCACTCAAATATAAGTAGGAGATTGACCACATTAGGCCCACATATTTTATTGTTCGAAGGCCCCTCCTCACAATACTCCACAAACTCTTCCATTGTTGTTGTGGGATAGGATTTGGAGGAAATTATGGCGGAGGTGGTCTGGCATGCCCTTGGGGTGGGTTTATACTAGGGTCCAAGACCACATAAACTCCAACATTGCACGATCCTATTGGTCAAATGAAAATTCGTGAACCCAAAAAGTCTACACTAGGGTTTAAGTTCATGTATGAAAAACGAAGTCGCAATAATGCAATACCACTTTCCAACAATTATGCTTGGGAGATTGGTTCCTGTAACTATGGGTTGGTTTACACTAGGATCCAAGACCAAAGAAATTTACCCCAAACTTGAGTGACCCTATTGGCTGAGAGCAAAAATCTGGACCCAAGGAGTTTACACTAGTTGGGTCCAAGTCCACGGCATGAGAAAACGAGGTGGCGTGAAAATGCCACCACTTTCCTGCCAAAATTTCAGTGGTCTCAATTCAAGAAAATACTCATGATGGTTTGAGAATCCAATTTACAATCTTTGGTCCCAATCTTGAGTCCAAAAGTGAGGCATAGTATAAGAGTCTCTTGGACCCTAATGTACACTCTTTCCAAGAGCAATATTTCCTTGAGTCAAGACCAACAAAAGTTGACATGATAGTGACGTCACATTAGCGCCACTTCAAGTTTTTTCATACTTCGAATAGTCTTATTACTTTGGGCCACGGCAATTTTCTAGAGCCCACATTAATTCTAATAACAATAATTAACGTGGGTTGCATCAAACCCATGCTAATTTTCTAGTTCAAATTAGCATGGGCCACATTGATTTTTTTTCTTCTAAAAAATCAATGTGGGTGATTTTACTTTATTTTGTGCTACTTTTGAAGTAATTTTTATTTCATGTAAGATGTTAGCTGAAAGTCTCGAGAAAGACTAAAAGAAACACTTGGGATCTTGGACCCACTTCAATTCCACCCTAACTAGAGAACTAGACCAACCCATGCTAATTATTCCCCACACTTTATACTCCACCCATAGCAATAAGACCTATTTTAGTGTAGCTTAAATTGCTTCATACCATTAAGTAAGTTATGTGGAGGACATAGCTAGCTCCGCCCAATTAGTGGCCACATTTATCGCTAGCAATTAACTATTCTAGGGTATTAAGTTAGAGAGGAGGCTAGTTAGAGCGCCAAAAGGTTGGTGCTCATTAACTTTAACTTAAGAGTGGAATCGCAACCGATGTCCATCTAAAGTGATATGAAATTTGGCGGGGTTTTCGCGTGAGCCGACATTTATTACGTGTTCTTGTTCACGGCATCTACTCTTTATATAACTTAGTTATACATTCAAGAGAATGAAATTAAAGCTGCAACTCCGGTGCAGTGGGCGGGTTCTTTGAAGGAAGTTAATTAATCACTTGCCTAAGTCAAATCTCAAGTATCTCATGTTATTTAAAAGGCCCCGTACCCGTGCCAATCTTTGCAATCAATCTTATACCGTCAGCTCAAGTCCGTATGGGACCCGGAATACGGAATTCCCTCTTGTTTTTTAAAATCCTTTTGAGGAGCTTAATTAGGAGCCCAATTTGGGGGCTTATATAGGGCCGGGTTCACACCGTGGACCATGAGGTCGGACCATGAAAGAGGAGTTTTTTTCCATGGTCCAACTTCCATGGTCTGATTTCTTAAATCCACCAATTTACAAATTCTTTGGGCCCCTCACTAGGTGTAAACCATATGTGGACCAAGAGGATTGACCATCCACCCAAAAATGAATGTGCTGATTTTTTTCTAATGTATGCTCAAAAAGGATAGTTTTGGAAAAAATATTCAAGTTTGACCATTCTCTTGTCTTCTCTTGTTGCCGTCTTCTCTTCTTCAAAAAAACATTTCATTGAAAAGTTATTTTAACATCATTTCTTTGCCATGGGCCCTTGCCTTTAATTTTCTACTACATCACCTATTTTGCCTCTCCCGATGCAAAACCCTTTGTACCATGTCAATGGATAATGTAGGCCTTAAAATATGGTTTTGGGGGACCTCGAACTCCATGGTCACTTTTCTTGGTGCAAACCGAAGTGGTCCGGGAACGAGTTCAACATCCAATCACAAATTTTACATGGCCTTGGGATGACTTCATGGTCCATGGTGCAAACAACCCTTGAGGGGGATTCACGGTGTCTACGTAAACTCGTCCAGTAGCAAGGTGGTTAACGCATTGAATTCTTTTGTAGTTTGAAATAACTATTTTTATATCAATTGACTCTTGAAATGGCTTCGGAGACCCCAAATTAGTTTGGTGCACTTCACTTGGAATGAATCGACCCTCAACCTTATAAGGGGGACTTGTTTTTACTAGAGCCTTTTCATCCATAATGGATGAGTTTACATATCTGCCACAAACCCCAAGCCTAATTTGGGCTTCTCATACATACGGTGTTTTCAAATTGTACAACGTGAATCAAGATTTTGATGTGATTTTTTGGTAGATAGTGATAGTTTATTGTCTTGCAAGGTTATTCTTCTTGACACTCACATATATTAAGCTTAATAGAGTTTGATGAAGATTTCATGTCATCCAAGGCAAAGAGAGAATATATAGTTGGTATGAACATGCTAAAAGTGTTTAGGGGTTAAGATAAGAAACCCCAATTTCGTACATTGTTTCTTAGAGCTCAACAAAGAGGCACATTGTCAGGCAGCATGACAACATATATTTCAAATGCGTGTAATTCAAATGCCTGGTCCTAAACATACACCTATGTTTAAGCAGTGAATGGTTGGATGTGGATCTATGAATATACACCAAAATGACATTTGTTGAAACAAATTAGACTACATGCGCGGAGTTTATTAACCGTTCTAGAGGCTATAGTCAACATAATTGGGGGAGGGCACCCATACGAACATTTTACAATACATAGAATCTTCACTATGATAGTGAATAGGATGAGTTCCACAATTTTGAGGAAAAGTGGTTATAGACACGATTTGGATTTGCTAATCACCTCACACTAATTGCTTCTTGCATATCCTACAAGAGGTGTGTGTGAAGAGAAAAATGTTTCTTTAATACTCACTAACCTCAAGGGCTACTTTACACTAGAGTTTGAGGGCATGAGACTATTGAAATCCATAATCTCTCTCTCTAGTGGGCGAGGCCCAAGATCATCCATTCACTTTGCGTTGTAGTGTGAGGATGTAACAACCAAGGAAGTTTGAATGGATGAAAAAACCCCGTTGGAGTCCCATGTGATAACAACTCGTGATCTACTAGAGTTTGCATGACCACGACACTTGAAATCCCTCACAAACCCCTTATTTATTATACCGTATTATGTGGAATGGGCCCATATGAACAGGGTGTTAATGAAATAGCATTCAATAAAGAGTCCCAATCATGTGTATCTTTACACTACATTTGAATGTCCATGAGCACAGAATGCTCAATATCAAATTTTTCATGGTACAACCTTTGGATGGACCCTCACAATTTCATGGTCCATATGACCCTCACAAGGATTCGTGTGCCCTATATGTAAGGTCAAGATGAAAATTTTGATAACAACTTATAGCTCGGAATTTTTCTTCTTTAGTTAAAGCATATTTGACCCCATGATTAGCATTGAAGACTCCAAACTAGTATAGTGAGATTGAGTTGAGATGAACCAACCATTAACCTACAGGGGGTAGGTTTTTACTAGATCCCTCACATGAATGGTGTGAATTCTAAACCTTGTTTTAGCACAATGTACATGGATCTTATGTGGTTAGTCTTCTAAATTGGACACCTATGTTTGAGTGGCATGTGACAAGGCATGTAGTTAAGAATGGACTCCTAAAAAGACGTCGTGTAGTTTTGCCCCCCCCCCCCCCCCCCCCCAAAAAAAAAAGAAATACACCACACACTCATATTCTAGCTTCATTAATCCAAAACAAAACTTGCAAGGCTCTCCAACTCCAAGAAAAGAAAAATAAAGATTGAAAACTGATATGAATGTGAGCCCATTGACCCTATCATGTTCAAGAGTCCCCTTGTTGCAGAGGTAGAGTTCCTTGCTTGATAAGTTACCTAAGTTAATAAGGAGCCGCAATGGGCATGTTTCAAATGGTTTTTGGTTAAGTGCATGGAGTAGTTTATCCACCTCTTTGTCAGATGTCTATAAAAGTAAGAATGTGAAAGGCAATTTGGGATGTACTTAACTAGGACAGTTTCCTTTATAGTGTAACTCCAAGCATGGGTACAAGAGTAAAAACTATTTTGACGCTGCCCGTTGAAGAAATTCCACATTCTGACCGAATCGGAGTTGGCAGCTCTGTGTCTTTAATGGATTCTCATTCAGCATTCATATATAGCTGACCAGGACAGTACACTAAAGGGTGGGTTTCCATATACGCCGCTCGCCCACTAGATTCTAGATAATAGTGGGTAGAAGGTGTTTGCATGTAGATAAGCAGAAGCTTCTGACCAACCACGTTATGGTGGTGTCCTAGGATGCGAAGGGTTGTGGATACATGCTGCTAGACTTCTGTGCGTCCACTAAAGCATTTTTTGACCTACATGTGCCAGTCGCTAAAGGTTTTAAAGGCCGGTTTTAAGAGGAGGAGGTTAATAAGTGGGCCACGATTTGGGAAGATGGGAGTAGCTAGTTGGCACATACGAACCCTACCCCACTAGATTTCCTCTACATTTGGACATGTTTGTTCTTTTTTCACACTAGAATCAGGTGAGTTTTCATGTAGGCCGCTCGCCCACTCGATTCTAGATAATGATGGGTTGGAGGTGTTTGCATGTAGATGCGCACAAGCCCTTGACCAACCACATTATGGTGGCCTACTAGAATGTGGAGGGTTGTGGATACCGGCTGCTAGACTTCCATGCATCCACTAAAGCACTTTTTAACTTACATGTGTTGGTCACCGAAGTATTGAAGACTAGTTTTAGGAAGAGGATGAGGAGATTTAACCTATAGGAGGTTAGTAGGTGGGCTTGGATTTGAGAAGATGAGAGTAGCTACATTTGGACAAGTTTGTCTTTATTGCCACTAAAATTGCCATGGGTGAGCGGCCTACATGGAAACTAACCCTAAACAAACCTATTATTGTGGGCTATACTAATTTTCTAGAGCCCAAGTTACGTTTTTACTAGAAAAACTAGCATGGGCCACATTAGTTGCATTTATAGAAAACTAATGCGGGTGATTATTTCTTTTAGTTTACAATTTTTTTGTTCTATAACTAATTATCAATAATTGATATGTAAATAAAATTAAACTAAGACCAAGTCCAAAATTATAACATGTTGAATTCTATCTTAGGATCCTCCAATAGGATTGTACAATTCTCCAATAGAATATGCATATTTGATTATTATATATATTTAAATAATCGTTTCTTAGCATTTAAATATGTTTACTCAACATCAAATAATACACATTTGATTTCCTCCGGCATATTGTAAAATCGTAACATTGAAGTGGTCACCAAGAATTTACACATCTCCCTTGCATCTAGGTATGGATAGAAGTATATCATCATATTTGCCAAAAGAATTAAAGCAACCAAAAAGTCCAAATTTTGAGAATATGTCCATATTTACTTAAATATGAGTTTCAACGTGTTGGTCATAAGTCTTTATGAAGACATGGGGTCTTGTACCCGCATTACTTCCCACCTTCATTTCCTATGCTAATTATTTCCATGCTAGTTTTCAATGCACATTGATAGGACTATTTAGTGTACTTATAAAGGGTAGGAAGTTGCCTTGGTGTGGACTCATATGCAATCATGGTCGTATGTTTGGACTAGCCCTTCCCTAACTAAGGGTGGCTTTACAATAGGGTCCAAGACCAAAGAAACACCAAAATGGACTCGCCATCCTACTAGTCAAGAGCAAAATTTTGGACCCGAGGAGTTTACACTAAGGTCCAGGTCGAATGAAGTGGTGCTAAAGTGGTATCATATTCCCTCTAAATCTCCACAATCCCTACTCTTGAGAATAACTCCTTATAATTTGAGAAACCAATCTTCATTTTGTAAGCAATTAACTTAAAGTGTTTTGAACTTCAAGTTTCTTGGAGCCAAATCCCAATGAAAATCCACTCTAAGCTATGTGTGTTTTATGTGGTTACTTGTGTTACGTGGTTAGCTAGTTTGGAGTTTTGATTGGACACATAAGGTCGTGTTTACATTAGGGTCCATAACACCTAGTGTTTACCTTGGTGGAGGAGATGGGAGAGGAGTATTCTCCAACGTTGGATTGGTCTGTAGGTGGATGCATGTTATCGATCTAGGATAATTATTATAGAATTAAAGAACCTACCCGATCGTTACCAAAATATTGATGCCATTTATCATTGATTAATGATGCTTATCACAAGTTGAGAACACCTTTGTACACCGAAGTCATATATGGGTCGGTATCATCATAAGGCCACATTAATAACATGGTTCGTGGATAATGAATGCTACCAACAACAAAATTATACTCAAATACATGCACCCTACTTATATATATATATATATATATATATATATATATATATCCTCATTACACATACTCGAATGGTATAGTCAAAAAGGTCGTACTACTCCAACACTAGTATCTTGTTGAGTGGGGTTAGCAAGATATGACATGAAAGTGATGTCACATTAGCGCCACTTCGACGCTTTCAATCTAGACCATGCTATAAACTTGGGCCCAAATTTTTGCTCTAGACCAATAGGTTTGCTCAAGTTTGGAGTTTATTGGGTCTCGGACCCGAGTCTAAATCCACCCTAAATTGATCATCCTATAAATCTCGTGTATATCACAGGTGATCATGCCACTCTAGGCATAATTGTACAACCTCGTAGCAGATGTCCACTTTCAGTTGTGGTACTTGATGTCGAGAATTGAATAAAATGGCATATGAACTTTGTGACCAATTCCGAAAATGGCATAAAAATTTCACATGTTTTCTCCCTTGTTCAAAATTGCGAGCAATATGCATTATGTAGATTGTTGATCCAACAACCAAATTGATGCGTGGAATTGGAAGTGCCCACAATAAGTACACATGTTGTAGAGCTTTTCCCACGAGTGATTTCGATTCAAGACACCTACCATGGGACACATTAAAAACTTGCCCCTCGTAATTAATCGTACATCATTTCATGTTCGTTCTACTAGCTGCGCATGGGTCTTTGAGACCCACAACAAGATAGGCAATAAACCCCACCTTGCACCAACTTGAAGGGAATTCTTGAGCAGGGTAGGGCCAACGGACTCAAATTCACATTGGATTTCCCAATGTTAGTTTTTTTTTTTGTGGGTCTTTGAACGTGATTTGGGAGACGATTTAGACACATTAGACTATAGAATGTTTATTTGCACTTTGGCCCTCCCCCCATGGTGGGTGTCATGGAACTGTGCAAAAACGCCCTATTTGAAATGTGAAAATGCAACTAACTATTTTGTAAACTTAAATTGACTAAAAGTCAATTTGGCCAAAGATGATACCGACTACTCGTATTTAGTGTCATATGGTATTGTATGTCACGGTGATAACTTTTATAACGGCACTTCTTATGAATAAGTTTACAAACACTCATCCCAATTTACTTTTAGTTCATCCACTCCTAGTTCATTATGCATCCTAACAATTCTATGATGATTGAAGCTTGGATGAAAAATCACTTAGTAAGTGACAGAGATTACAATGTTGTGAATCTATGGAATGTAGAATTTTTTTTTTCACAAGATGAATAGAATCGGTGACACTAGACATAATATTTAGTGTAGTGAAACCGAGGTTTTAAACGATTGACCATACATCTACAATGAACTTGGTTTCTTCATTGAGCTCCATCGTCAATGAGTTCACATATCGATGGGAAGCTCAAGGCGTTGGTTGTTTGAGTTATGTAGTAAACTTCCATAGATTCATCGCTCGCTCCTTATACGGTCTTATATGTTTTGTATGTGTCCATTGAAGTCTACTAAGTATACCTTAAGGCTGCCACTTCTAGTCTAGACTCTAGACTATTTAAGGTCCATGAAAATGTATCCGTGCAATGACAAGGTGAGTACTTTGCATTCACTTGAAAAAAAAGTACACACTTAGGTAATGCTTCGAGAGACTAGCTACCTTATTGAATAGCATCTCACTTAACCCCAAAATGTGCCCGGGGGCAAGTAAGTTATGTGCACAAATCATTTGGAGTCACCTAAGTAGCTCTTAATGAGCCTGGATTGATCCAAATCTTTGCCAAAAGGTGTGTGCAATGATGATTTGTCACTTCCGTCGTGTTTGTTCTTCATTTGCCTATAATTGAAGTCATGGGGAAATTCATGGACTCGTGTCATGAGTGACGTGTTCTCTAAACGAGACGACCTTCACCCACGTATATATCCTCCTCATGTCGTTCCCTATAACGATATGTTATTATACAAAGACATGTGTGTGTGAAAGTAAATGCTCTAAACATCTCAATTCCAATGATTGGGGTTTTGGATTTGGGCACAACTACACAATTTTGCAATTTCGCACACGTCAAGTCAACCCCAATCTCTCTATGATCGAGGCATGAAGTGTCAAAAATGATGGCCGTCATGAAACATGAAACAAACACCTTTGACTTTGGCAATTGCTAAGTGTAAATGGAAATTGTACAATGTTATTGTAAGAACCAAGATGACAACTCGGAATTTGGTTCACATGGTCAAAAAAACAATGCTCAACACTAATATCTTCTTCTTCTTCTTCTTATTGTTATTTTGGTTTGTTTTGTTTTGTTTTGTTGTTGTGGGGGGGGGGGGGGGAGGGCAACAAGCTACATAATTATACCTCATTGGATAGAGGAAGCCTCAGTTTCACTAGAAGTGTCATTCTTGCTTATTATGAGAAGATTTTTGGGATTCTTTCGTTCTTTTTTTAAAATTTGGAACAAATTTGCTCTTATGGAAATGTTTTGGTGAGGGTAAAATTTCACTTCATTGTAAAGCTTTAGATTAGTCAAAGCTTCTGCATAAAACATTTGAAAACCCAACTACATTTAAAGAGCTTGGAATTTGGTTTCTCAAATTGGGTGGAGTACTATTCTTTGGATCAAGACCAACAAGATTTGACAAGAAAGTGGTGCACATTAGAGCCACTTCACTTTTCCAATCTTTGAATTCGACCTCAGTCTAAACTTCTTGAGTCCATTTTTTTGCTCTTGACCACTAGAATTGCTTAGTTTTGGGAGTTTATTTAGTCGTAGACTCTAAAGTAACTGTCAACTCACATTAACTCCTAATAAGTTATCACACAAAATTAGGAAAATTAAGTGATATATGTGATACTACAAAGCTACTACAAAACATGTTGTTGGGTGAATGCTCACAACGTCTACGGAGGGAGAGGATGAACCGGGGGAAGGGCAAGGTGATTAATGCAAGAATTCCCGGTGGATATTATACTCATAATAAAACACCTAAAACATTGTTAAAGACCCAAAGATAGTATAGTGAGTTGAATTTGGGGTCCTATATCTATCAGTTGTGTTTCAAAAGCCATTTGAAGTCAAGTTGGAATTACCCTTAAGTTGATGCGCTATGAACCAAAGGATTATGATAATAAAGAACGTCTTAGAGAGCATATAGAGTGGTGTCAAAACTTTTTAGAGCTCGGTGGTAGTATAACCAATGTTGTATACGTGGATGAGGTTGGTTTCAATTTACATTTTTCACATTTATTTGGAAAGGCTCGTCAAGGACACAAACACCAACAAATTTGTCCAACTCAAAGGGGTTGAAATTTATCTTTGGTGGTTGCAGTTGGTAGTGAAAGAATCGTTGCACACAATATCACATTTGGTGCCTACAACATAGACAAGTCTTTAGAGTTCATTCAAACCAAGCCCATTCCTGGCCTCGAAAGACAAAGGTTTATCCTTGTGGGCACATCTACTACCATTTGCACGATATAGTCCATTTCTCAATGTCGCGGAATGAGTATTTCAACACATCAATAGTCGTGTCTGACAAAATGAATCTTCAAAATCATCAAACATTATTAGATCACATTAACGATGACATTCGAGCAATCCGTGCAGACACGATCCAAGGTTGGATAAGAGAGGTCATTCAAAATTTTGGTAGGGCTAGTTGTGGAGAGCGATTAAAGAGAACCCTATACAGGATGTACCGTTCTTTGTGAAACAAAGTTACATAGTTTATGGAATTGATTTTGCGAGGTTGAAAATATGGGCACCCCATCATGAAATTGTTTGCAATATATAGTGAAATCGGTTGAAAGTTCAAGCTAAATTGGATATCTTTACAGTGAACTTGGTCCACAGATTTCAATTCAAAATTTAACATGTTTTTCTTGATTGATTTTTAAAATCATGAAATTGGGTTTACATTTATTTGAATTCATCTTACCAAAGGAGTAATTGACTGCGTTTTCACCTCGGATAATGTTGGTTAAAGGCCCAGCTCAAAGCCCTGGCCCCAATCAATTTTCTCCCTCAGATTTCTGTATCCAAGCTGCCAACTCATAGTGAGCCCCCTAGCCCACAGCTCCAAGTTCCTTCCTATTTTCAGCCATCCACTCTAGAACTACTTTAGCCTTAAATATAGAGGATAAGAAGTTACATAGGTCGCTATGATCCCAAAGCCATGATCACGAGAGCCAACTATAATAAGTTATGTGACGTAGACGAGGCTAATGTGGACACCTCCAACTATGTGGAGTCATCCATCCGATGGATTTGAGCATTAGAAGCTTGAGCAGGTTAGCAATTGCGAAGCGAGATCGAAGAGTCTGAAATCGTTGAAATTGGGGTTGAGGAAGGTGTTGATCTAGGCTCTGCAATCAAAGATTCTTTTGTGTTCCCAATATGGTGTAATATGGGGCAACTATTTCGTCTTTCGATGTTGTGTAAGTGGACGACATCACTAGCAAATTGACATCAAATTTGGTATTCATCGGAACAAAGTTACGAAACAACTCGCATTGCTCATCGTTTCCTCTACTCCATCTCTAAAATGACACTGCACAAAATTTAAGCCACTCTTTTTGGCCGAATCAGCTTATTTCACCGTTTTCCATATATGTGTACCTTTGTTTGGATTTTTGTGAAGGTGACATACCTAAATCTCATCAAGACGGCAGCTAAATTGCCAAGTATTACTCACCCACCAAATTATAGTGATTGTATTGCCGATTAGGAGCCGAAAATAGGTGTCAAAATTTAAGGAAGCTAACCAAAGTGGCTTCATCTACCTTAAGAGATTGCACCGACTCCATGCATACCTACAGTAAAAATAATAATAATTTGAATGTGGATTTCAATACTTAAGGTAGATGTGCTTAATTTGATTACTTATCTTAGTCGGACACCTATATTTGAGTGTATTTGGTTTGGTGTGGCTCTAATAACAAATACTAAAAAGACATGTGTTTGAAAGAGATTGTGCTAGGTGCTCAAAATATGTTGATCATCCTAGACGTTGTAGTCGATGTGATTGGGGGGGGGGGGGCGGGGGCTATATGGCCATTTAATGAGCACAAGAATGTTCGCTTTGGCAATATAGTTATTTGTAAAGTAACGCATATGAAACCATGGGGATTAGGCTCAAACCACGAGTTAATGAGAATTAACACAAAGTCACCCAAGTTTTCATCACCAAACACATAGAGTGGTGTCATGCTATTAGAACCCGGTTTTCTAGTTATTCCTACTAGGATGGCCACACCAAGCTAGCCTTCCATAGGTTGATCCACAATTCAAAACAACGAGTCCCATCCATATACCTTATTTTAGATCTTAAAATTCTTTCAAAGTTTGAGAGTTGGAAAGAGGAGGTCCCGAAAGTTTCACTCAACTTTCAAAATAGGCTCCGATACACAACGAGCGAACAAGCTGTTAACATAAAGTGTTTTTTTCTCAAAGAAGGACGAAACCCGCGATTTCAACCCTCTTTGAAAGACTTTGCGGATAATCCTAATGAATGAGATATTCAGATGAGCTATGAAAATCACGAGGACAGCAGCTACGACCTCAACTCGGATTTGCTATCCATCATCTTGTACTCGCTGCGTATTTATCCAAGAGTGATTCACATGGGTCCCAAGTCCCACAGATATTAGCAAGTCCCGACATGGAGGCAAAGTCCCAAGAATATTTACGGGACTTGCATTGAGAGTTGGGTCTAGCTTTTTGCTCGACCCAACTCTCAACACGAAGTCCCAAGCCTCGATCACCTCCTAAAAGTGCTGATGCCACGTAGGCATCCATGTCATACTTCATACTCGGGACCCGTGTGAAGTGGCAAGTCCCAACTTCCATGCTCCCAACGGCTGAGATTGCATGGATCGACCTCAAGTGACTTGGGACCCATGTGAATCGACCCTCATATCCGATGACAAAGTGGGCTAGAGAGAGAGAGAGAGGAGAGAGAGAGAGGGGGGCCATTCAAGGCCCATCTAACATTGGCCTCTATATTAGCTGATGTGGCCTTTAAAGCTTGAGACTGAAATTGGCAAGTGCCAGATAAGCAGCCAGCCATGGGGACATCACCCCATTGGATGACAAACCTTATTAGTAGGCTCGGCACTCAAGGGTGCACTTATGGGCACCCCATTTTTGGTGATTAGGTTATAATTAAGTATGGAGTTCAAGTGGTGTTAGTTAGTCATTTTTGTTGGCATTAATTCTTGGTAAGCTGGTGCCACACCTTTAGGGCGGACATTTGAACCTTTATGGCTTTCATGTAGCTGCTATAGTGAGATGCTTGAGTTGGGTTTCTACAAATAAAGGGCTTGATATATAGTGCACCGGTATATATGGGGGCCCTTTAAATTGCACTCTAAATTTGCCTAAATAGTGCAATACATATCTCAAGTCTACCGTACACACTGGCATCTCAGCCATCGCTGGTTCAGGTTGCATGCGGAACCGTAAGTATGTGGTATGTTTGAAATTTAGTAGAAATTCAAAATGTATTCTATGATTCCTTGCTCTCTTTCTTGATTCATATGTCAAGAGTATTAAGTGATTTGTGTTCATACCCAACGTAGTAGAAACCCGGGTAGGGCACTCGCGAAATTTTATTAAACCATGTGAGAAAGAATGTAGGGTATTTTTTATTCATTTGTGAGAAAATTTATACAATTCTTCAATATAATGAAGCACCTCTTCAATTACAAAGTTGTGTGTATAAAAAAATAAGGGTATCATATAATGCATCAATTTATCTAATTCTTTCAATCTAGAATAGGGTTGGGAATAGTAGGTAGAGAAAAAAAATATTGAGGCAAAGGTATACAATGCATTTTATGGTGGTCAATGGATGAAAAACTATCCATTTTCAATCCAAATTCTCGAATGAAAATTTTCAATTTCTTATTGTCATAAACGACCACCGCCACCTTCTTCATCCATCCAAGGATGTGTTAGAAATTGCGACCACAATTGGCAATAACACGTTTGCCAAGTGAATGCGTAGGTTGCGCTACATGATATTAATCATCCACCAAAGTACTTCAATTATGAGACCTTTAACCTCCTTTATCCAATCCATACTCTAACATCATTCCGTGGTATTTAAGCCAACCAAAGCCTTGCTTATCATTTACAAATGCTTGAACCGTGTGAAATCATCAACAACAACAACAACATGTCTTACCATCTCCGCTCTATAAAATTGTCAACTATAATACAACAAAGAGTTATGTATATACAAATATGCATGGGCTATAGGAACTCGGAACCCAGTCACATCTATATCAGACACCAGATTTGGAAAAGTGCACCGAAGACATTAAAGATACACTTGCACCTCCCCCCCCCCCCAAAAAAAAGAAAAAAAGAAAAAGTGTGTACTTCTTTGTAGTTATGTATTATGTACATGAAAGAAATCAACATCTTAAAATACATCAAATTCAACGCTTCCCATTGGTTCAGCAAAAAATCACTATGGTAACTATAAACATAGTATTTAGAAGCATTGTACGTAGTTCAAAGTCACACGTGGGGTTTTCTATGTATAAACATAATACCTTACTATACTAAATATCATATCTTAGTGTCACCAATTCTAATTGTCTTGCTCAACACCAATTGTAAACCACGGTATAGTGTCACCAACACTAAATGTTAGCCCAACATCATTTGTCATTCCTTGTAAATTTGTTGGGGGGGGGGGATGATAGATTTACAGTGTTGCAATTAGTATCATTTACCAAGTGATCTTTCATCCAATTTTCAATCATCCATGACAATATTTCATCACAAGCTGCTGACAAGGAGAGAAGCCAGGGTTTTGCCCAATGGGACAAACTCGTCTATCGTCCATTGACAATATTTGTTCCCTCGTCCATAAGACATGTCATCCAAAAAGGTGCCATATCGACATGAAAATACCATACAACACTAAATATGATATTTTAATGTAGTTTTGGCACACGATAGTGATTTCCTTGAGCGAGGGTGTCACGTGTGAAAAACTCAATGTGGCATGAAATTGAACTCAACTTCGGCAACAAAAGTGCCTAAATTTATGATAAAAAAAAGGGTACTACGAGTACCATGTGTTGTGTTTATTGATCAAATATATACCATGACGTACATGTGCCTAAAAGTGTGCCAACCTTTAACTACCATGTGGTTTTGAGTGTAGAACTATGCACACTACCATTGTGAATGGATCCCATGTAATCTATGTTGGTTACATCTAACAATTATAAAGGTAGGTTCACAATGGTTATAGAAGTAAGTTTATAGTACAAATGTATGTGGGGATGGACCCCCACACTCAACTATGGAAGACCCAAAATGACATTGCGACAACTTTTGTAGTCGACGTATGAATTATTTATATGACATTTGTTTCTTTATGTGCACTCCTCGCACTTTTGCAGTGTTGTTGGGATTTTATGAAAAAAATTCCAAGTTTCGGAATGTCATTAAAAGAGATAAAGTTGTCGGAGTGTCACTTTTAGGCACGTGTACCTCATTTTAGATTGATTCAATTCTACGAATTTATTGCAAACTACAACCCGTAGACAAACACTTACTACGGGAATGGTAATTTCCTACCCATACTTCTCTTCTACTAGACGGGTTTGAAATCTATGAATATCGTTGGAAATCTTCTATAAAAGCAAATCATAAAATGAAACCATCCAGTGAAAGAGAAACTACACTAAACAATCCTACTAGTGTTAGTGGAAAATTAGCATGGAAATAATTAGCATGAGCCACGCTAATTTCCTAGTCAATGTGGAATTAACGTGGTGCAAGACCCCAGATCCACCAACATGATGAATATTACTCATAGGACAAAGGCAACACAAATTAAAATAATCACCCGCATTAATTCTTTACTAAAAATTTAGCATGGGTCGAGTATTTATGTGGCTCACATTAATTCTCATAATGAGAATTAGCGTATACTTTAGAAAAGTATTGTGGCCCACAACAATGAACTATTTAGTGTGGTGTTGAGGAGCCATGATTCCCATAACGTCTTGATCGGAGCACGAGCTTTTAAAGGGAAGGTAGACTTGAACAAGTGATCGAAGAGTTTGATTTTGTTGGCCGGCACTACTTCAGTTACCATGTTTTCCATCTATATAATCTTAGATAAGTGGAGAGAGAGGGAATTTCTGTATATGAGCATATCCTCGTCCATCCAACACAAAAATTTGACCCCCCTTGCAGGTTTGTTACCGATTCATCTCAAATAACCTCAACAAGCACACTAATTCAGGGTCTTTAAAACTAATCGCAGTGTCCAATCAACCTAAAGAAATTACCTCTGGACTGCATGCTTTTTCATGGCTTTTACGTTGGATGATAGAGAGATACACTCATATACACGGGTAGATCACTCCGTTGTCAAGTTGAACACCACGTGCGACCAAAAAAAATCTTCTTTTGGTAAGTTGCACCACCAAAATGGGTCAAAATTTTATCAAATTTTTTTCATGAGTAGATATACACAGTACCTATGACATAGTCAAAAGTGGTGACAAAATTTGATGATTTGTTTTTTTCATAAAACATACCATTTCTAACTAGAATGACACAAAATTGAACTAAAACAATTACTAAAAAAAATAAAGATGACTAAAAATTTCAAAAAAGTATACAAAAGATACCATCAATGGTTATGTATAGGTAGAAAAAATATCATAAATTTTAAAATTATATATGGCATGTAATATAGGGGTAGCAAACTTTGTCCGCACGTGGTGTTAACTTGACAATGAAGTGACCTCCCCGTGCTCATATACGATGATTCAATCTCTCCCGTATAGATTTGGACATGACTTACATTTGGGGACATTCCAAACCGTTCGAGTCCACAATATAGAAATTTCATACGTTTTGATCATAGTCACGAGTCTCTTTCTCCTTTTTGAAGCCCGAGTTCACTTGGAGCTCAGCAACACCAAAATAGGGAACTTAATTAGGAAGAGTCGAACAACACGTTAGTGATCTGCTTGCAGAGAGTTTGTGACCAAAGTTTCCATTCTTCCAACCACGAGTCAAATTCACAAGTTCTATCTTTTCATTCCTCTAACAAGGAGTTAAATCTTACCCCCCAGTTTTACATTCCCCAAACCCAACCATCTAGAACACCAACCTGTATGAGTTCCGAGTCATAACGTAAATGCATTCTATATATTTATTTGATTGCCTTCTTTTTCCCATTTCAACTAGGAGTTCAAAGCTATTGAAAAAATAGTGAGTGACCACTTATGTGTCAAGTGGGTCTTTGAAAGTCATTCCCCTCTAGTATACTTTTTTTTTGTGGGGGGGGGGGGGGGGTCGGTCTAAGTTGGAGACCTTAATCCTTAATTAGAGTTGACACACAAGAAAACTAAAATACAAGTGGGTGTCAAGATATTATCATATATGAGCGCACATTTCATCCATCCAACACAAAAAAACTCAACGTCCTATAGTTTATGGGCTTTTCATTTCAAAGGACTTGGAGTAGACTACTTCAGGTATTACAAATATAATAATGACGGTGTCAAATAAACTGGGAAAAAATAACATTTCACATTGCATACTATTTGAAGGTTTATGTTGGATGAACGAGGGATAGAATCATATGCAATAATTCTTTCTCACTATACAAGTGCAATCAAGAAATAAAAAAACTTATATACAAACATAAGTATTTTTCCTTGAGAGGTATATTTGCAACATTACACAATGGCTAGGTTGTTCACCTTTATTCCAAAAGGGATGAACCTTGATCATGTATGACATGTTGGCCTCAAACCACGACATAGTGGGTCACCACAACCTACACAACCATTGGCCATACACACACAGGGCCCCAACCAACACATCAATTGGACTTCAATGTTATTATTATTATTATTATAATTAATTTTTAAATTACTCTTTGAATTGAATACCATATGCGTCGACCCCAACTGCCGCTTACATCTTGTAAAATGCACAATCTTTAGACTAAGTGTTGTTCATTTTACAAGGGTGGCCCAACATGAGGAGAGAAAATTTATTCCAAATTCCTTGGCACTAGGGATGCAATACCTAAGTGATGAGCAATGTTATGTCTTACAAAAACCACATTTTCGACATCTTTTTAGGCACACTTATGCATTGGTCTATGTTCCCGGTCCCCCTCTTGTAAAACAAACAGTCTTCATGCTAAGTTATGTGAGAAGGGGAGAACAATTCTTCCAAAATCCTTGGCACTGGAGGTGTAGCACCCTCATGATGAGCAATGTTATGTATTTGAGAGACCGTTTTTTGGCATTTATTTCAGCACTAGTCTACGTGAAACACATTCGAGTGTAGCATGCAACGACGGAGAGCACCTACCTACCAATAAAGCCAAAAACAAAAGACTCGATTCACTCGAATAACAAGGGCTTCCAAAAGAAGATGACAAACTCATGAGCCTAGGCTTTGTGTAAGGCTTGATATTATTAATATTACCACCATCATTCCTACCTTCGTTCTACCGTTGAAGGAGGGCACCAGGTAGAGAGAGAGAGAGACGACGACTCGAGAGGCCGGACACTGGTGGGGGGGGTAAGGACATGGCGCCTGCGTCGTCCTCCCATCCTCCAGCGTCGTCGACGACTCTGCAACGCACTCGGATTCCATCTGGTCGACTTGCATCGATGGGCCAGGGGTGGACTGCCAGATCTTGCCGTTGCCAATCTGACAACTTCGCATTTTAGCGACAGCAACAGCAACTTCATCTCCCCAGCTTGCGCAGCAGCGGCGACAGGCATGCATCACAAGCTCAGAACCTCGGTCAGCAAGTAGCACCACTCTGTCGGCCTCATATGCATGGATTTGGTGCAGACAGACAGCACTGGCTAGGCTAGAACCTTGCTTTACTAATAAGTTCCGTTGCAAGCTCGGTTACAAGTTAACTTAGATTTGACCTGCACACAACTAACTTAGGCAGGCCTGCAGGCGGTTTTGACTCCTGCGAGTCCATGCTACACTTAGGGAAGAAGGGTACTTCGTCGCATAGGATCATCTGGATTGGTGATGATGATTTGGGTCACTACAACACTCGATGGTGTGAGGAACACTTAAGTTAACTAACTTAAGTTACGATCGATGACGAGATTACCGAGGTTACGGTTGGAGTTTGTGTGATGGTAAATGGGTTGGGTTGGTTTTCGGGTTAAGGACCGATTTACACTTAGTTCAACACGGTCAGGACTGAGGAGGTTTGGCGTTGTGGAGGGTGGGTGGCTCGGTCGGTCGGGAGGCAATGATCAGTGCAGGAAGCGGGATTTGTCATCTTCCATGTGAAGGTTGGGAGGTTTCCGTTGATGTTGCAGAAGGGCCAGTAGTAGCACTGATCGTAGATGCTGCGGCAATGTCAGGCCGGCGGGTGGAGAGTTTGTGCAGGTAGTGCAGGGGGGAAGCACAAGGTGGCGCCCTCTTCTTTGTTTGCTAGTTGTCCTGCTTGGGGCCGACTTCATGCTGTGAAGAAGAAGAGAAGAAGAAGGCTTGGAACAAGACTTGTCAGGGCGATGGAAAGTCTTTTATGTTTCCGATGTTGTTCAGGAATATTCTTGGTGCGGCAACTTGTGTGATTTTATGTAACAATGCGCTTTTCCTCTATAGAAACAAGAGGACTCAATAAGGTGATTGCGTGTAGTAGCAAGCTCTATGCAGTGTTAAGTTTCTCGATGAGTGCTCAAGCAGAGCAGAATGAAATTGTAGGGTTCTAGTGTTGGAAACCGAAGATGATGGGGAGGTTATGAATTCCATTCTTCAACAGGAGCATTTTGATTCATTGCGAAAGGGGGGCAGGAAACAGGAACTCAATCCCACTTATACACCGGGGACTAGCCGGGTGTCGCAGATCAAGTTTTGGTATATTTGAAAGTGGTTCCAGTCCAGGTTGAAGCTTTTGCCAGGGACAGCTGATGAGGCGTGCAAATTGAAGTAGGACAGTTTGAGAGGTTGAGCTTTGCATTGGTAATCAAACGGTGGGGACAAGGTGTTGCAAGTATGATGGTGAGGGAGACGACGAGAGAGAGGTGATCGGCAGGGGCACCCTTTGGTTATGGGGGCCAGCAGGGCGCTGGCCCTACAACGTCGCCTGCAGCTGGTTCTAACACTCCTGTTACTAAGTGTTAGTGCTCGCGTTGTCGTTGTTGGAGCACAAGATGTCCAGGGTGATATTACGGCGCTTCTGGCCATCAAAGCTGTGTTGGTGGATCCCCAGAGCTCCCTCACCAACTGGACTACCTCCACACCCAATGCGCCGTGCGACTGGAGAGGAGTCTGGTGCACCAACGGCCGAGTCTCCGAGTTGAGGCTTCAAGCCGCTGGCTTGCAGGGTCCTTTGGCAGGTAGGTCACCCTCCCAATTCCCAAAGTGCTCCTTCTCTCTTTCTCTACTTATTCTTCGGAAGAAATCTGGATCTTATGCAAGGAAGATGGTAGTTGTTTTTGTTTTTCTAGTTTAGTGGATGTCAATGCGTACTATCTTTTGTAGCCCGTCGGCTGTGCTTAGTCTTCTCTTCTCCGAGTTTCTGTTTCCCCAAGGTAGGCGAGACAATCTCTTGGCTGCAAAATAAGTCCTATAAAAAATTCAGTTGATAGCAAAGTACTCTACCTCTGGAGAAATGTGGTTGATTTCCACGAGGTTGTGCAAGGAAGAGGGCAGTTGTTGTCGTCGCCGTCGTCCTCTTGCACCATCGAGTTTAGGGAATGCCAATGTGTGTTTTGTTGTAGAGCTTGTTGGCTATGTGACTTCTGCTCCGAAGTTGTTGCGCTAATTATCTTGAAAACGGGAGCCGAGACAATGCCTTTCCTCAGTCAGTCATGGCCGAACAGAATCTTTGCGAGCAGTTGTAGTCGTCTTAGTCCTCTTGCATCGTTTAATTTAGGGAATGCCAATGTGTGCTATCCTTTCTATCTCTTTGGTTGTAGATGTAATGTTCCGAAGTTGTTGTTGCGCCAAGAGCCGAGAGACAGTCCTTTTCTTCAGTCAGTCATGGCTGAACAAATTTTTTTGTGAGTTCAGCGGAGGTGGGAAACTTGGGGGAGCTCCGGCGTCTCAACCTCCACACAAACAGCTTCAACGGCAACCTACCAGCTTCCCTGGGAAACTGCACACTCCTCCATGCTGTTTACCTATTTGAGAACTCGTTCTCTGGCGCCATACCTGTGGAGCTTCTGGTTAAGCCCCAGGGTTTACAGACTCTCAGTATTTCCTCCAACAAGTTACAAGGAAACATTCCCTCCGAGATTGGAAACTTGCGTTCCCTCCATGTCCTGGACCTCACCAACAACATGATCTCCGGGACCATACCTGTGCAGATTGCTAACTGCATTAATCTCACCACTCTCGCCCTGGGAAACAACCTCTTAACTGGAGACCTGCCTCACGAGCTCGGGGGTTTAGTCAACTTGGAGCGTTTGGACGTAAGCCTGAACTACATCGGGGGATCAGTTCCTGTGGAGTTTGGAAACTTGACGAAATTGCTGAGGCTGGAGCTTCAGAGCAATAACCTCACTGGTGGAGTGCCTTCGTTTCTCAGCAGCTTTCCATCTCTCCAGGTTTTGTATTTGGGACAGAACAATCTCACCGGGGAGCTTCCTGTTGACTTAGGAAATACTGTTTTGTTGCAAGAGGTTGATGTTGCTGTGAACTCGCTCTCGGGAGCCTTACCCAACACACTACATAACCTTGCTCAACTCCAGAAACTGAACCTGTCGCATAATTCTTTCAGTGGCGACATCGCCACGGAGGTGAGTCAGTTGCGCAACCTCCAATCTCTTGACCTAAGTTACAACAACTTCAGCGGTGCAATCCCAAGCAGTGTCACTCAGCTTGTGAGCTTGCGGAGTCTCTCCCTCTCCGCGAACCACCTCTCCGGTGCAATACCTCTAGGGTTAGGCAGCCTCTTGAACCTGCAATCTTTGCTTCTGGATGGCAATGCACTTGTTGGAGACATCCCTGGAGATTTCAGCTTGCTTCAAAGCCTGACCAGCCTCTCGGTGGCTTTCAATAACCTCAGCGGAAGTGTTCCTGGCAACCTTTCGCAATGTACACAGCTGCAAATTCTTGACTTGCGGGAGAACAAATTCTCTGGCCCTCTCCCTCCGTCCCTTGGATCGCTCCAGCACTTGCAAATTCTGGAGCTCGGTGGGAACAATCTGAGCGGTGCCTTACCCCCTGAACTTGGCAGCTGCACAAACTTGCAAACCCTAAACCTCAGTGCACAGAGCTTCACAGGTAGCATTCCGCCATCTTACACTAACCTAACCAACCTTCAGGAGCTTTCTCTCGAGGGTAACGGTTTGAGTGGAAGCATTCCTGTCTCTTTTGCAAATGCTTCTGGACTCACTATCTTGTCATTGAGCAGAAACTCCTTGAATGGTTCTATTCCCCCGGAGCTCCTTCACCTCCCGAAGTTGTCCACTCTTAACCTCGCCGAAAATGAACTCACCGGAGAAATCCCACCTGATGTTGGAAATGCAACTAGTCTTCAGGTTTTGGACTTGGGTGTGAACGAACTTCATGGGAGCATACCTCTGTCGCTGTTGAATTGCAATCTTCTACAGTTGCTTGATTTGCATAGCAACAGATTGACAGGGGTGATCCCACCGGGGTTACAGCAGCTGCGAGGGTTAATAGAGCTCGACTTGCAGAATAATTCTTTCACAGGACAGATTCCTGCGGAATTGGGCAATCTGACAGTATTGCAAGACTTAAACCTTTCTTGGAATAATCTCACAGGAGAAATTCCGGGGTCGCTTGGGAAATTGAACAGTTTGGTTCTGCTTGACTTGTCCCACAACGAATTGGAAGGTGCAATTCCTACATCGCTCGCTACGAAGTTTAACGCCTCTTCGTTTGTTGGTAACGCTAACCTTTGTGGTCCACCACTTGTAGCATCGAATGGGTACTGTAATGGCACTGGATCGCCGGAAAAAGCTGGGGGGAAGAAATTCTGGAACTGGAGAGTAATAACTGGTGTGGCTTGTGGAGGTGGGTTTCTGGCGTTGGCTGTTTTGGTTCTTTGTTGTGTTTGTGTCTGGTGTGCGGCCAAGAAGAAGGGTCCACGGCTAACAAGGGCTCCGCCATCGCCTCAAGACAAGGTTATCATGTTCCGCTCTCCCATCACTCTGGCTAACATCCAGGAGGCTACTGGGCAGTTTGATGAGGATCATGTGCTTAGTCGAACCCGCCATGGCATTGTGTTCAAGGCCATTCTGCAGGTACTCTTTTCTTCTCGTCTTGTTCACTTTTCATTTTGAATTGCAAGCGATGACAAGAGTCGGATATCCAGAACAATTTGCGGGGGAGATTTATGTTATTGTGGGTTTTTGTGAGCCTTCTAACGTTCAGTTTGCTCGAGCTGAATTTTCCGAATTGTGGGTTTTGTTCACAAACAATTCGCGGGAGAAGTTTTAGCTCATTGCAGGTTTTGTAAGCCTCCTAAGTTCGCGTGCTCAAGATTATTTTTCTGAGTTACGGGTTTTATGTAACAACAACTCGGGGGAGAAGGTTTCACCTCATCATGCGTTTTGCAAGCCATCTAATTTTTGGTGTGCTGGAGATGAATTTTCAGAGCTATAAGATTAGTGTAACAACAATTCGCGAGGAAGTTAGTTTTTAAGTCATTGTGGGTTTTCCAAGTCTCCAATATTTCGTGAGCTCGAGCTCAATCTTCTGCGTTGTGGACTTTTCTGTAGGACGGAACTGTGCTTTCGGTACGAAGATTACCAGACGGAGCAGTGGAAGAGAGCCTGTTCAAAGCAGAAGCGGAGATGCTAGGCAAAGTGAAGCACCGCAACTTAACCGTCCTACGGGGCTACTACGTCCACGGCGATGTGCGCCTTCTAGTATACGACTATATGCCAAACGGCAACCTGGCCTCATTACTCCAGGAAGCCTCACAACAAGACGGCCACGTACTCAACTGGCCAATGCGTCATCTCATTGCCCTCGGTGTCTCCAGAGGCCTATCCTTCCTACACACACAATGCGACCCGCCGATCGTCCACGGCGACGTCAAACCAAACAACGTGCAATTCGACGCCGACTTCGAAGCTCATTTGTCCGACTTCGGGTTAGAGAAATTGTCCATCACGCCGACCGACCCTTCTTCCTCTTCAACCCCCGTCGGATCGTTGGGTTACGTTTCCCCGGAGGCTAACGTGTCCGGCCAGCTATCAAGCGCGGCCGATGTGTACAGCTTCGGAATCGTGTTGCTTGAGCTTCTCACAGGTCGGAGACCGGTCATGTTCACATCTCAGGAAGAGGATATAGTGAAATGGGTGAAACGGCAGCTTCAAGTCGGCCAAGTTTCGGAGCTTTTTGATCCGAGTTTATTGGATTTAGATCCGGAGTCTTCCGAGTGGGAAGAGTTTCTTCTCGCTGTCAAAGTCGCCCTTCTCTGCACCGCCCCGGACCCCATGGACCGACCTTCCATGACCGAGGTTGTCTTCATGTTGGAAGGCTGCCGAGTGGGCCCGGAAATACCAACTTCTTCATCCGAACCTACCAACCAAGCTTCACCTGTCTGAAGCTTATGATGATGCTCCTCTCAAAATTTTCTCTCCAAAAACATCATCAGCAAATGACATCGTCATCAACATCATCATCATCATCGGCCGCCTTTTTTGAGGTCATGTTGATGATGAAGCTCCGGAACCTGGAAAGAGTGAGTGGTGACATTTGTGCATTCTTTGAGATGTTGTCACAAATCTCATCCTGCAAATGTTTTGGCAGGGCATTGCAGGTAATTAAGGAAGTCGTCACACATTGGCAATTTCTGTAGGGATTTTGCAGTGTGGATTAGCATCATACTGAAGCATGCATCATTTCTTCAGTATGATGTTAACCCAGACTTGGGGAAAGGAACTTCCTGCATTCCTCCCAAGATTGTGTGTACAATTTGTCCATGTCGAAGAAGTGGTCAAATCCTCCCCGCGGCTTTTTGTGCTTCTTCTCATGTGTGATCTTGCTATTCAGGCCAGTTTTGTTTCAATGGTCCAGGTTTGGTCAGATCCAGTTCACCAGGTCCAGGGTTCAGGGGTCAGGGTTTTAGACACATAGCTCGAAGGGAAGGCTCAGAGATTGATTGTGGCCACTGTCATCTTTCTTAGTGACAGATAGATAGATGACTGGAGTTTTTTTAGAAATTTTTACCTAGACTCTCGAGTCTCTCTATTCCCTCGATTGCTGCAGACAGAGACGATTATTGTGCCACATTTTTGGTCCGCCCAGGTACAAGAGAGTTCCATAGACGAGGATTCATTGTGCAGTGGATTCAACCACAAATCTCTCACTTGTAGAAACAATCTCTCAATTGTAGGAGAAAAATTTACTGATTTTTTGGGCCACCATCGATTTGTCTTTGTACGATGACGAAGTCTGGCGTCCTGTGCCTTCTGCACAATAAACATCACTTCTTGACTTGCGGTGTGACCAGTAACCAGTGATTTTCTTTCTCTTTGCAACTTTTCTTACTGTATTTCCAGTTGTTGTGGGGCTATCCTTTCTGCACTTGGGTTGTGGTGACGGTTAACATTAGAGTTATCCTTCAACTCAATGGGACTTCTCTTTCGGGGTTTAAGGTATGATTTGTTATTAATCGTTTTGTATCCAATATTACTAATTTCTTTCCGCTTGTGGGGCGTGCCTGCTACTTAAGAGCTCAATTTCTGTTACAAGTTTGCGCTTGAGCTCAATTTGTGGGTGGCAATCCCCAATTTGGCCACTTGCTTAACTTTATCAACTCCGTGACAAGATGACCGTAACTTTTTCAAGATGAGAGTTTGTCTTGAAATCAGAAAACAGTCAAAATTATGAACATAGTCAACACTTTGAATTCTTCAAGAGGTACATATATACTACCAAGGAGGTATTAGTACAGTCGGCAATCATTCTTGGGTTTCTATTGTCCTATTTTTGGAGGCGGACGGACACTCTTAAATTGCTGCGTGTGAAATAATGGTTCAAGTTACACCCATCACTACCAAAGTGGCAGGCTTGTCAGGCCAAAGAAAGGGAGAAGAAAAGCAAATTAAAAGAAGCAGGTACAAATAGTGCAACGGCTGTAGAACATGCTCCTGGGTCATTGACCTGGGGATATGCATATAACACTCCTCTAAATTTCTAAATATTATTTTGTTTATTTTAGGCTGTCAGCACTGAACTCATTTACCCACATGAAGTCAGATTCCCACTGTTCAATGATACTGGGGCTTCGAGGCAAGAGAGAATTATTGCATATATGCAAACGTACCTTGCATCCATTTAATGAAACATGCTCTGAAACAGATTCCGGGCACATTTTTGGACACAATCAGTCAAGATCCTAGTATTTCCAAGTCCGTCTGGTTACATGTTGACATCTTTCAGTTATTCTTGGTAAAATGGAGGTATATTCTATAAATTCCTCTAAAATGATCAGTGATTATCCCGAAGTCTTGAACCTCGACTAGTTATTTTTCAAACTCAACTGGTTCATCTGTAACTAGTTGCCAGTTCTCTCCATTCATTGCTCTGTAATAACATGTAACACAGGATGTTACTTTTTCAAGATAACTTTGCATTTCGGATAAGTTTCAAAGAATCTGCATTAGTCTAGAGACACTATTATATGAATTGACCACAAGTTTATAGAGGGTGATATTTTTTTTAAAATTTTATATGGATTTATGAAAGGGATGTTATTATGACAAGATAGAATTCTCACATATAAGTGTACTTCTCAAATATCGGCAAAAAACGACATGAAATAATATTTGTATTGTTGGGATCATTTGAGACTAGATTAACTTCAAAGATCCTAGATTAGTCTAATCGATTTACCTCTCGCCCGCTTTGATCCAAAAATTCCCTCTCGTTGGACGGGTAGCGGTCTTGGTAACCTCATCTATTATGGATGAAGAGGCTCTAGTAGAAACAAGCCCTTTGTATGGTACCCCGTAACTTCATGAGAGGCCATTTTTTTTGGCTTATGAATGACTCTTGAAGACAAATTTATCCCAAAAAGAAGGTGCTAAGAAGGTCATAATAGGTATCATTGTGTTCCTCATGGAATTTTCTTGGCAATGGCGTTGATCCCATTTCAATATCAAAAGATCATTTTTTTTGAGGTCAAGAATGAATTAAATTGTCCCTTTTGTGATAAATTACTATATATATATATATGAGCTTTGTATTATTTTAATTGAGAATTTTCAACAAGCTTCCTGTAGTTGCATGGCTAAATCATGTAATTCATCTTCTAGAAAATGTCTTTACCAATACACTCACTGATAATGTCTTAGAATTGTCCACTTCATAGCTCACCTGACTACACTTAATATTGTACTCAGTATCACGTCCTATTTGAAATTACACAATGCTATAAGTATTTACTATATATCTCACTTTTTTGTTATCAATAAAGGTCAAATTGATTGTTTAGACATCATAGAACACTAACACTTTCGCTTGGTAAAAATAGAAATAAAATAATAGTACAAAGATATAGCATCATGCAATTCCAATTAATAAGTGACTCTAATTACAATCTTTAGTGTAGTTATCATTAGACCAAAAGGGTCCGGTATAAGTTGACAAAAATTGATGCTACATTCATCAACTTTGCCCCATTCTTGCCAATGGAGGTGTTCTTCAAATCAATGGTATTTTTCATCGGGTGTTGATCCCCGTGCTATGTTTTTCCGTTGGTTGTTTTGCATATAATATCAATTCAATTTGTATTTAATTGTTTTAAACCTTTGTGGTGCGTGCTTAGAACTACTATTTGAATTTGTATGAACAACAACCTATTTTGGTTCATTAGGGGCTAAGCTCCTTTTAGCACCTCTTGGGATGCCAAAAGGGGTGCGTTTCTCGATAAACCCAATATAGAATGTTCATCGTTCAAATTCAAACACTACCTCAACATGTACTTCTAAAGAAACTCACCAAACTTGGAAGGTGTAGTATGCAAAACACCAACTCTTGACCAAAAGTCATGTTGAGTTAGACACCTAATGTGAATTAGCGAGACTAAATTTGTCCATTTTTGTATTCAATTGGAGACCCCATATTTGAGTCACATATGAGTGTTATGTATGGATTTAAGACAAAGGCATTTTTTTTTAAAAAAAAAAAAAAAAACCACTAGATATTGGAGTATGTGTTGGCCATTTATGACTTTGGAAATAATGTGGGAACTGGGTATGGCCATGACTTGATTTGCTAATCATCGAGTATTGATTGCATTTTTAGTGTCCTTAGAGAAACATGTTGATCTTGGAAAACGTTTGTTGTAGGTTCGGATGTTTGAAATATGATTTGATTCGAGGGTGAACACATGAGAGAGTAGATTTGTCTTGTTGTCAAACACACAAATGAGGATGCACCCGCCACATCATTTATGTACTTTTGAATGTTGCATGAATGGATTTATTGAACTTTTATATGTCAAAATTCTACACCGAAACATACAAAAGCTTTCAAGAAAGTTTGAACAATTAAAATATGATAGTAATACAATTTTTGGTTTAAGATTTGAAAAAGAACTTCAAACTCACAAATATGTTTGCACAACCCAATTGGATTCTGCTCAATCAAAAGTCAATTCCAGACTTCAAATTAGAGAGGTACCCAACTCCCCTTTAGCATAACATTACTCATATTCATAACAATGTTCAGTGGGACTAACAATATTCTACATAGTTTTCCCGGATATTCCTCATATTCAGACTAAATGTGGGGAATATCCGGGAATATTATGTCGAATATTGTCAGTCCCACAAAACATTGTTATGATACTGAATAATGTTATGAGTCTTCAACGCCCCCTCCCCTCTTTACAAATATTGTGGAATCCAACTAACATATCTTGATTTCCAAGTACAAGAAAAAAAAAAAAAAAAAAAAACTCCATTTCATGTGGATGAAGGATTAGGGTTTTGGTCAATTAATGATGTTTGTGGACTTGGCCGGCACATACAAATGTATTGTTATGGTGCAAGCTCAGTATGAATACACAAGACATGGCAATGGGCATCAGTCAATGTGCTTAGAAAAGTACAAAATTGGTGCAACCCCTTCATTACTATCCTCATATCGTGCTTTAAGCCCGTTAAATGGCCCTAATCTCCTACCTTGAACTATGGGATAGTATTCATATGAATAGTACGTTCATCTGCAAATCTACTCATGATATTTTGTAATATTTGGTAGATGGTGCTAAAATCGTCACTTTAAGTCATGAGTAACATAGAGGGCTCTCTATTCCAATGACAAATAATTACCCCCCCCCCCTTAGATTTTGCCAAATGTCATGCTCATATTCGCTAAGATCCACTTGTATCCCACATGGAAACTACATTTTGGCACAAATAAAGATGAAATAAAGAGGCCTCTACGGTATATGTAGCATCATCATATTGATAAAGTTTTTGATGGGTTGGTTTTAACTATTGGAATTTGAAAAGGGTTCCAAAGCACCAAAAGTACATCTGGCTGACATTTAAGTATATTTGGACAAACCACTTGTCCAAAGATAATAGGGGGATATGCACTTGTGGGGACAAGAACATCAAACAACAACAATAAAAAATAACAACACAACAACTACAACTTTGAATGTTTGTCTTCCACATTTTGCCAACCATCATATTTGTGTAGTTTTGTGATCTAGTGTATGTCGTATTGGTAGTTAGAATTATCCAAAATTCATACATAAATCCAAATATACTTAAATTTTAGCCTTTACTTGAATTCCATATGCAAAAGTTATAAGGGTTCAAAGTTTCATTAATGACTAACCTAAAACTGACATTGAAGCCTCATGTTAAGGTCTGAGTACAATAAGCATTCACTACAAGGATCATGCAATGATCCCAATAGTCAATGCCACGTGATCATATAATTGACACAATATGCAAATGAATTTCACCCGTTTTGTGACATTTTATTGGTCATTGTAAGGATCGTAAGCTACATAGAGGAAACCCATGTCCCATGCTAGGTGGCCCACACCATTGTGAATAAATGTTAAGAAAAATTGCAAATATTGCAAAATAGAACAAATACCATGAAAAATGGATTTGAAGGTTTTTGGTTTTGTTTGTTTTTCCTTTTTCTTCCCTTCCGTAATTTGATGTGAAATAAAGCACATACAATTTTTAAAATGCCTACATTTAGGGAATGAGTATTTTAACAAAGAGTTTTATTAGCACAGCTGTAATAAAGATCCCCCTTTTGGGATGTGCAAAGACGTTTTATAAGATTACATTCCCATTTCCGTTATGGCGTTCTTGAGATTTATCACATAAGAGAAGTTATAAGGCACCATCAAGGGATCACATCCATATACACCCTACCCTCCGTAATATCACCTTCTGTGATGTCACTCCATCTCAAACATCCTCAAACCCTAGGGAACGGATGTGCTTAGTTTAAATCTCCCTCCTTTTCACATGTCTCTCCCATATATCATGCATTTTTGACAAGTGAATGTAATAATCCGCTTTAATCTAGTATCGGGTCGCTAGTTACGCAAGGGCATCTAAACATTTTAATCTAGTATTGGGTCCCGTGTAAGCCAGTAAAGGGGGGGGGGGATATTGGGTGTGGACTAACGTTCTTAGATGGCGTTTTCCATAGAGAAAGTGTCATTCTTAGTAACCATGGCTTTGACACGGGAAGCAGATAAGATGTATCTACAAGAAAAACTAATATTCAAAACCCAAGTAGTCCTTGGCATGTCTGTCATTGAACTTGTCTGAGGAGGTGAGGCCACCCGAGCATTGTTCAATATTGATGTCTTCAACACCTGTCAAATGCCACTTTGGCCGTCAAAAAAGTTCTTTGTCTTTTTCTTTCGGGCACTTCACAAAAATGTGTTTTGCAAAGTTTCCAGCCTTCACAGTGAATTGCTTGTCACAAAATGCAATGGCTACAACTTGCAAATAGAAACATAGCTGGACTCCAATCTTGGCACTCTAGTAGACACTTCCAAATTCCAACAACTCTTGCAATTGCGACTCGGCACTGACTATAACTTTGGCTTAGCAAGCACAACTATATGTGAACGTGGATTTTCCCAACATAATTGGGTGAAGAGTGATCGCAAAGGTTGATTAAAACTTGAAACATTGGATGCATTGATACGAGTGTCGTTGTGTGATGGAAATTATGGATTGGGCTAGAATTTTCGACACTTGGAAATCGACCAAAAACCAGAGGGCTTTGCCTTTGGAGTTGGATGATGATTAAGTGCATCATGTAGGAAATGTAAATAATGTTAGTGCATCATTTTATTCCATGTACTTCTTCAACATAGTAAGAAGTCATATTATTTTCATATTCAATACAAAACGGCCAATATCAAGTTTTTTTTGTGAAGTGTTGGAAAAAGTTTGAAAGTTTGAGTGAAGTGTAATTATTTTGAAGCCCTTCACATTAAAATGCATATGCACACTTCAAACTTGAACACTGCACCTGAGTGACGAATTGATAAAAGTATCGTTAGGTTGTTAGGTGTGCTCAAAATACACAGATCACAATCCAGATAACCACACAATGAAAAGAAGCTAAATATGCATGCCATATTTAGCCACTAGTGTGTAGAAAATAGCTCAACGAATTCTGGTCACTAATCATGGAATGCCACTCTTCATCGAACTACTTGGCAACGAGTAAAGATTTGCACACTTGGAGATGATTGCACACTCCTCACAAACTAATGCAAGATAATTCAAACATGGTACACAATATCTCATACAGAATGAAATGGGCAAAGCATTTCATGAAGAGAGTTCTAAAGCAAGGTAATTTTCAAAACAAGCTTTTACATCTTTGTCAGAACTAATCCTCAACAACTCAAATACATTTCTTGGCTTACCTCCACACGTTTTAATCATCTCTATACATGGAACTCCTCAAACATTACAATACTTACAAGTCTTCATGTCAACCAAGTCACAAAACAACAGAAGCATACCCGCCAAACACCGCAAAGCCACCACATCCACAGCATAACCTCATCATCAAATATCAACAAAAGGTTTCTCATCACTTCACTATTTCATAACATTCTCTCACAATCAGATCAACCTCACCAATAACTTTCCGTTTCATTTACAGACCACTCATCATTCCATAATGGCAAAAGTAGCTGCTCTTTACTCCAAGGTTTCCTAAGAATGGTACTAGACCCCGCATGAAGTATAATCTAAACCCTTCTATCTAACAACCACCGTAACAAGGGAAGTTCATCTCTGCGAAAAACTTCCGCCTCTTCAAAGAATGCCTTAGGAGCATTTCTATCTGGATGATTGAAGTTCCAGAAGGAGAGGATCCTTCATAGACATGAACACTCACTCCCGTACTGCCCATCCAACCTTCTGATGAGACATGTTTGCTGTGCTGGGCATGGCCAGTCCGAATTTTGCTGATAATCTACCAGCCTCTAGACCTCCATATATATTTTCAGCATTACCTCAAGAGTTGCTACATATTAGAAATAAAACTACAGGAGAAAGACGTGAATATAGACTAACAAGCTACTACAGGATTCCCCTTGGAAGTATGTAGCCCCCCACTTTACCAAACCCCCATGATTCAATACAGAAACTAACCGTTCACAATCTGGCTCTAGCAAATGGTGGAACCAGTACATACTTTAAAGAAAAAATGCCCATGCCTGTTTTAATCACATGGCAAACACATGTTCGAAGCATATGCTTTTTAGCACATGCACTTCACACTAGTATACTCTCCATTCACCTCACTGGCTGCTGGTTGTAGTGGCTTTTCTCCTTCTTCTTGGCAGCAGCGAGCTTCGCAGCCCTTGCCGCAGCCTCAGCAGCTGCAGCCTTTGCTGCGGTCGTTTCACCGGCACCTGATGACTTTTTCTTCTTTAATGACTGCATCCGTTTCAAAACTTCCTTGGGGTCCAATGGCTCCCCGATCTCTTCAACAGGATCCTCCTCTTTTTGTTCACTGTCCTGGGTGGGCACCACCTCCCCATCCCTCTCCTTGAACGACTTCTCCTTCTTTGCCTTCCTCCTCTTTGAGCTTTTGCTATTTGTCAATGAAGGATTTTCCCCAGTTCTACAATCATCATTGCCATCTGCAGTCTCCTCTTCTTTCTTATCCTCACAGTTTGGGTCAGAGCCTGGGAACAACAAGGCACAGGAAGTCAATATCCCACCTAAAAGTAGCTGTTACAATTACTGATTTTATAATTACTTTTGGAATTACCTATACAGATTCATCTGAATGTGAAGGATGCAATAAAACAGAATCAACATCCATCGAGATGTGTGGGAAGCTACACTTTGAGATCAAAACGTAAGCCTGTTCAAATCATGAAGAAAACATTCACCATTTTCTTCTTTCTCTTCCTTCTTGTCCAGTCCTAACTCTGCAAGAACTGCCTCCAAGTCAGCCAGCTCCTTCTTCTTCAGCTCCTTCTTTGACAGCTGCCTCTCTGGCTCCCTCGTTACTGTGGGAAAAGAGTCCAGCTTGGTCGGAACATCATCAGCACCAGCAGCTGTCTTACTCTCGTTCTCTCCTTCCTCCTCAACTTCATCATCGATCTCTTCTTCTCCTTCCCCCTCTTCATCGCCATCACTTTCCTGGAAGTAAAGTCAAAGCTTAAAAGGTCTTTCAATCACATACCAAAGCATGGTGAACATGTTGCCAGCTGGAAATGCAAAGAAGAACGAACAGCAAGCAGGATTTATTGGCAGCCATGTTTCTCCGGGTTTATGGGATATTAGAATGGCTCAAGATGGCACCTACCTACTAAATGACTGAAGAGATCTTTTGAGGATCATGTTTAAAACAGCCAAAACTCCCAGTAAACCCTAATTAGGTCGGACATTGTCGACACGAGCTCAAGACCTAACCATTACATATTTTCCTAATCCTAGGAATCAGCCAGCAAGCTCATGTCATTGGCTAAAGCAACCTCGTACTCCACAGAACTATTTAAAGCACAACTTTCCTATCGATAAGAAAACTAATATTGCAAAATATTGTCCTTCAACACCGAAGAAATTATCAGTATTTTGATTCTTCCACATGCAACCGTTCAGTGACATAATCAGCTGGCCGTGATTATTCCCAAAAGAAGAAAAATTGCACGGACCATCGCAATTGTTGATTCTAAATCTATCTCCTCCTTTTGCAAGACATGCAACCCACCGCCTACATTGCTGGGTTCAGACATATCTTGGGGAACCCTAATAACGTAAGCTGTTCAAACCCTGATCACCTAAAAGCCAATGTTTAACCTCTATAGAATCCGACACAGAAGGACGAGATTGTTAGCTAATGTATATATTGAAGCAAAGTCACACGAATTTCACCTCTCTCGATAAATGTACAAAAAAACTCCTCCGACCACGTATATTAATCAAACCTACAACTGCATGTTTCAATTCCCTTGCACCCATGCATCACCCTTTCATAACATGCTTCATCGCCACGGCTTTTCACACTCCGACTCACTGGATCTCATTCCTCCTCACCTGCATGATCCGTTCTAAAAACACGTCCAAACCCGCCTAAGAATGCTCGCTACACCACATCCGCATTCGACTCAATCCAGAACCCCATGATCATTTATCGATCATCCACGAATTCATGCTCACGTAAATGCTACCACCGCACTGTTATCTCCGCGTCCTATGTTCCCACATGTACCTCTATTGTCGTGCAAACAAGAGCCCCTTTCATTCTCAACCTGTTCCCACTCAAAAATGGCTCCCCCAAAACCCTTACCTCTCCTTGGCTCACGACCTCCTTCTGTTCCTCCGTGGCGGCAGCGGCTTCCACGCCGTGATCCGCAGGGGGCGCCGTTGTCGCGTAGTAGTCGTCCTCATCGTCGCAGTCTGCCCACGACTTCACGGACACCTGCGTGGCCGACCAGAACTGCGCCGGCTCCTCGGCTGCCTTCGCGTCGTCTCCCTCGCTCGGCTTGCCCTTCGACTTCTCCCGCTCCAATTTCTTCCTGGAGGATGACTTCGACCTCTTCCTCTCAAGCGCGGCGAAGATGTTGGTGCTGCTTATTGCCGGCACTCCATCGTCCTTCCTGTTGTTTCCCCCTCCGACCATTCTAGCTACTCCTGCAACCCTCGCCTCCTCTCAACGTGGCTCGCCTCTCCAAACCCCAACCGCTCCGTCGTTGCTTGTTGCCCGCAAGCACCACCACCAGCCGCACCCACGATAATCCTCCTCCTCCCGTGCGGCGACGCTCCCCAGTAGCGCGGCCAGCCTCCTGCTGCCTATGATCGGCGATCATGTACTCGCCCGGCCCTGTGCCTCCCTCCCAGGCTCCTAGGCTCCCGTGAGAGTCGTGCGCAATGGCAATGGCGGTGGGCCTGCTGCCTGCGAAGCTCCAAACCCTAATCCGGAATCAATCCAACACTACTAAAGCCGTTACCTCACGGGCCACAAACAAGGGAGGTCGCCCTCCGCTTCCGCTGGGGTGCCAACCTTGTTAGCATCATAACACAAGATGGCATGGCCATCATGAAGCTCGCTCCCACTAATCAATGTAATTGAATTCGCATTTCAATGTAATGGTATAAATTAACGTTGTAGTATTACATTGGCACAATGTTGTATTTTAAGAGCAAGTTCAGTGCCTCCTTATCAAATAATTATTAAATTTTATTTAAAATATGATGCGGCAAAATTTAAGATATGTATGAAATTTCAGCTTTAACAATATAAAAAGTGCCAAACGTGATGTCAAAAGGGTTTGAATCAAACTGGCTTAGGTTTCAAACATGCAACTCGTGAAGTTTCTTCAATCATAACCATAGCCAAAGCAAACCTCATCCTCACCGTATGATCATCCCATGTGGACTTCATGCCATAAAGCATAGCTTTTTGCGGGGTCAAGGTGGATGAGAAGTGTTTGTTTGGGTTTGGTTTTTCTATTTGTATTTCTTTGTTGATGGGGAGGTAATTTTAAAATTAAAAAAAGGAAGAACTCATGGTCAATGAAATATGTTTCAGCATAATTATTGACCTATGAGACTTCGTCGAAGTGGATACTACGAGTACTCCGTCCCAGATATCCAGATGGATCATTGCTATCTTGTCCACCAGTGTTGCCAAGTTACTCTTATACTTGCATGAAAACACATAAGATTTCCAACTAAATGTTGGGCGTGCATGAAAGCCGAGAAATATGACACCAAGATCTATAATGTAGGTATTTACTCAATTTTCATATTTCTAGCAATTTGACTCAATAATTTTCATAATAATTTTGGCATGCATTTTAATAATAAGCTTAGTTGGGTGTTGTAGTGGCCAGGGACATCACTTGGTCATGTCATAATTTTTTGCTTTGATTTTGTAGCAAAATAATATGTGGGTTGTTAGTGGCGAAGGATAGGCTAGCACGAGCCTTAGTTAACACTGACCTCTCAAGGCCATGAAAGGATTCTTTCAAGTTGCATTTCACTCAATGTCGGTTGTGGAGTTTTCATGGGCAAGTGTTGAGGTAAAAATGGGATTTGTCCATAGGATCTTGAAGCACGCGAGATGAGGGGAAAAAATGGGCACGAATAACTCTTGAGAGTTTAAGATTATACCACTAAAGGAAGTGATGCACGAGAACATGCCATGTTTTATCCCTCGAAAATGACCTTTGACTCATCAAATTCACCTGGAAAATGAGCGGCAAGCTTGTGTGATCCACTAGATGGGAACAACTTAATAGTCGAGCATCTCCACAAATTCTCATGTCAATATGTGCAAATCACAATAGGCTCGCCACCTTTCTTTTGGAGTATGTAAACTATCCCATATTTTCAATCACATATATGCAAAAAAAATCCTTCGAATTTTGAGAGTGTCCAAATGTTGAATCAAACAATTGATGTGAGCATAAAGGCCATTTCTATATGAACAAAAATTTCTTCAAAAAGAACCCACTTTTACCAAAATAAACATCTTTGATGTTCATGTAAAGCTTGCATTGAAGTAGCAATTATTAATTGAAATCAACATCCTCACATGAACTCCCCAACACCACAAAAACATGACCACTGCCCACTTTGACATTCTTATTTTATTTTTCACATTCTAATCATCTATAAATTGCACAGCTCATGTGACTTTGCGTAGATGCCCATGTTGGTTTGATGTTTATGATTATTTTGATTGTGAATGAATGAATTAAGTGGGGTTGATGTAAAAAAGAAATCATCCATCAACCCTAAATCGGTTGTGTGGGAAGTTAGGGTTCATTGTTGCCCATGCCATGAACTAATAAGAGTGGCTCCCAAAATGTGGTGGATCTCGGTGGCGATGTTAGCCACTAATTCAACGCCCCCACAAAGCCAACCATCAGCTCGACAAGACATAGCTTTCAAATAACAAAGTGACACGATCCCCAAAATGCATGCATCTCACAAGCTAATCATTTTCAAAGACAATGATGAAGCCCTTCTTTGAATTGAAGTCTCGGTGGCGTTCCATAGTCCAACATGTCAACATCAAACACCTACCATGTAAGTTCCCCAACACACACTCAACAATTAAATTAAAGTGTATGGATAACTAACATAAACACTACAAAATACGTAATCAACCATGGGCACATACACGGGGTTAACTAAGTACACTAAATAAGTGTCACCAAAATCAATTTGTCTTGCTCAATTCTAATTGTAAATCGCGGTGTAGTGTCACCAACACTAAATGTTAACCCAACATCATTTGTCATTCTTTGTAATTTCGCGCGGGGGGGGGGGGTATAGACTTACAATGTGGCATTTACTGTCACTTACCAAGTGGTTTTTCATCCACATTTCAATCATCCATGACAATATCTCATCACAAGTTGCTGACAAGAGAAGGTAGGGTTTTGGCCAATGGATGAACTCATCCATCATCCATGACAATATATGTAAACTTATTCATAAAAAAGTGTCATCCGAAACGTTACTATAGTGACATCAAATACCATATGACACTAAAATATCATATTTAGTGCAACTAATTTGGGTCGATGCCCTTTGCACTCTTTTCGTTGTGGGTCATGTGCAAGTCTTCTTCTATTGCCTCCACCACAACATAGCCCCCCACCAAAGGCATTTGGAGTAAGTTAGTCATAGGTAAACAACCTATGTTTGCATTGCACCTACCTAAGCCAAGATATCACAAACGCAAAGGAGCAACATAGGACCCAATTGGGTATGCAAGAGATGATAGCCTTTGTTGAAGTCAAGTGAGAAGAATACGTGGAAGAGGTTGATGTCAAGTCACCGACGATGATCTCATGGACTGAGGGCCGGTTTACACCATGGACCATGAAGTTGGACCACAAAAGATGGCATTTTTTTCATGGTCCAACTTGATGGTACAATTTTATGGTCCAATTTCTTAAAAAAATCAATTCACAAAGTCTTTGGGCCCCTCACTGGTTGTAAACTAAATGTGGACGAAGAGGAATGACCATGCACCAAACAGTGAATGTGTTGATTGTCCAAAAGGCAATTTTGAAAGAAATAAAGAAATAAAGAAATTTAAGTTTCATCATTCTCTTGTATGCACTTCTCTTCACTTCTTAGAGAAAATCACTACAAATTTATTATAACAACATTTCTCTACCATTTTTTGATACAATACTTTAAACAAAGACCAAATGATGCCCTATCACACATCAAGAGCATTCAAGGACTCTAAAAAGAAGTTTCATCTCATCATTTGAAAGCTTCTCGTCAAACTACTATAGACTCTTTCTTTCAGTTAGTTTAGTTGGAAGAATCTCGTCAAGTTACTACTATATAGATTATTTCTTTCGATTAGTTCAGTTGAATTAAGTATTATCATTTGTACTTTCATTTTTTATTTTCATAAAACATTATGTTCTTCATTTTCAAAAAAATTAAGTGTTATTTCTATAAATGTTATTAATCATCGGTATGAATTCTATAAGTGTTACTTGTTATAATTCTATATATGTTTATTTTTTGGTACTCCTGACCTGTAACATTTATAGAGGCCTGACCGTATATGTATTGGAATGTGACTCACTTTAATAAAGAAAAACCTATAGATCACACATGTACCAGTTGGACTTGGAAACACCGGGAATTTGACTGATTATGCCCCAAAATCTCCCGGATACTAGGTGGACCTTTTTCATTATTCCCAGACACAATCCGAAACTTTTCTGCACACAAGAATATGTAGTAATCCGTATAGTGCTTTCTGCCTTGGCTTTTTATGATCGATTGTTCTTTAAAATATACCACATGGAAGTCTTACATTAGCTGTCTGGCAAACAAAAAATACGGACTTAAAAGCATCTCCAAAGTATCACAATACAGTCCACCCTTGATATCTGTTAACAATTTGGAGCAAGGAAACTTATAACACTTATGTGTTGTTAACACTTTAACACTAAACATGGTTAGCATTGACAATTTGTAACACTTACATGAATAACACTTTTGTGACTCTAGAATTCTAAAAAACAACACTCATGTAAACCAAGGATGAATGTATATAAGATATAAATGTTGTCACACATCTAAGCGTAATGGAAGAACGGACCTATAGTGGTTTAATGAGATTCTTGTGTACGCCAATATCCTAATTCTTGTTGAAGTGTTCGAATGCTCTAGATGAAAGGCGTAACATCATCATATTTGTGTTCCAATATTTGTCTCAAGGTCACTAATGCACTTTCAGCATCCTTGAATCCTACTCTATCTATCACCACATCACTAAATTGTACATGGTCAACTTCTTCAATGGGTTCATTGACAGTTGCATCATTATTTAGATCTCATGGTTTTTTCCCATGTGAGCCAATCACTTTGACTGCGAACCTCAGCTATAGTAGTCAAATCACAATCATCGTCTAAAAGTTATGATACATGCAAACAAAAGGTATCATCTAGATTTACCTGTGTACAGTCCTATAGCTCTCATGTCTTCACAAAGTTCTTGCAATCTACGTTGAATCAAGTGATGTTTTTCTTTCAAAGTCATCCAACTGAATGCTTGGAAACACATCCTAATGTGCCGCACGTACCTCTGCATGGGTACGTCATTTGTAGGGTTGAAAATCTTTCATGTCTACAAAAGGTTGATTGTAGTCTCTCAGTAAATCAACCAATGCTTCTCTTTTAAAGACGTTGTGCTTAATACTTGGAAGGACACGTCACATGCGGCACATAGCTCCACTTGGGTCCGTCGTTTGCAAGTTGAAGATCTTTCACGTCTTCACAAAATTGATTACAATCTCTATTGAATCAACCGGTGCTTCTCTTTCAAAATCATCCTACTCAATGCTTGGAAGCACACCCTCGCGTGCCACATGTAACTCTACCTGGGTATACCATTTGTGGGGTTGAAAATCTTTCATGTTTTCACAAAGTTGATTGCAATCTCTAATGAATCAACCAGTGCTTCTCTTTCAAAATCATCGTGCTCAAGCACACTCTTACATGCAACATATACCTCTACTTGGATACATCGTTTGCCGGATTGATGATCTTCACTATGACTTATTTTCATGGGTGTGGTTTGAACAACATGTATCTCTAAATGAGCATGACCATTGGTGATAGGAATATGTGACTTAGTCACATTTGTTGCCTCATTGAATGAATAAGGTAGTCTATTTGCTAATTAAATCAAATATAGAATGCATTTAACCTCTCTTTTGCATTCTTGGATACAAGAATTTGGAAACATGCTTAGAGTAGATGAAACATTGGAGTTCAAATCACTACATGGATTCAATTGTCCTACCAAACATCTTTTACCATTATTTTTGAAAAACATTATCAACATGAAGCTCTAACAAATGTTTTTGTTAGTTTGGTGGATTTTTGTTGAAGTGGTCTTTTACTTAGTTGTTGTAAGGTGGAAGGAAGAAAGGTGTGATGACTGTGAGGATCATGATCTAATACAACAACAATATATGGAGGAATCACTAGGATGCGTCAATTTATTTTGTGGCTCATGAAGCTAACTTTTCATAACATTCTCTTGGGTGATGTTTGTGATTGTATTGGTATCAAGTAGAGTTTTGTATGTCTTTTTTGAGTGAAGTGACGATGATGTGGTTGCAGAGACACATGAACCTGTCGCGTGATAATGCCTTGGTAATAATGTCTGCAAGCTGATTATATGTGGAAAATGTAGGAAATATCCTTTTTTCTATCCTCAAATCTCTCTCCAATGAGATGCATGTCCATGAGATAAGTGGTTTGTCAAAATCTTTTATTAAGAGTGCAATTAATTGCCTGGTCTGATACTCCAAACGAGGCATGTTACTTTTGGAAGTATCAGAATGGGTGAAACTCTACGAGGAAGAGAGCACGAGATCACTTCTTTCTTTGTTAACCTTCTACTCAAGCATATATAGAAGGTCTGATACTTCCAAAGTAACATGCCTCGTTGGTAACTATAGTTCCAAGCTAGCATTACTATAGCTCCAAGATAACATCCTATGATGACGAAGCTGGGTCTACTGATACCCAGTCACCATCGACAATGGTGTCTTTACAGTTGCCAATAATATCAGATTGTTAAGTTGTGATCAAAATACCAGGGTTGTGTGACCAGGGTCCACAATCCAGAAACCACACAATGAAAAGAGGCTACATAACATACAATATTTAGCGGATAGCAATAGTTTGGAACTGGGAAAAATAGCTCCATGAAATCTGCTCACTATTGAATCCATAGATTTGCAGGCATTTGAAGATTAGGGGCATGCTAAACTACCACAAAGCGTTTTCCTTTATATTTAGTGAATGGTTGGTGTTACTCGTGAATATCCAATTGCACATCTTACACCTCATTACAATAAATGTAGATATTCCACAAACCAACATCCTTTGAGATTCACTCTCCCCTTTGAAATCTCTGATCCAGATTTCACCAATATACCTTATATGCAATTATACTTGGAGATGATTGCACACTCCTCACAAACTAACAATGCAAGATAATTCAAACATGGTACACAATATCTCATACAGAATGAAATGGGCAGAGCATTTCATGAAGAGAGTTCTAAAGCAAGGTAATTTTCAAAACAAACTTTTACATCTTTGTCAGAACTAATCCTCAACAACTCAAATACATTTCTTGGCTTACCTCCACACGTTTTAATCACCTCTATACATGGAACTCCTCAAACATTACAATACTTACAAGTCTTCATGTCAACCAAGTCACAAAACAACAGAAGAATACCGGCCAAACACCGCAAAGCCACCACATCCACAGCATAACCTCATCATCAAATATCAACAAAAGGTTTCTCATCACTTCACTATTTCATAACATTCTCTCACAATCAGATCAACCTCACCAATAACTTTCCGTTTCATTTACAGACCACTCATCATTCCATAATGGCAAAAGTAGCTGCTCTTTACTCCAAGGTTTCCTAAGAATGGTACTAGACCCCGCATGAAGTATAATCTAAACCCTTCTATCTAACAACCACCGTAACAAGGGAAGTTCATCTCTGCGAAAAACTTCCGCCTCTTCAAAGAATGCCTTAGGAGCATTTCTATCTGGATGATTGAAGTTCCAGAAGGAGAGGATCCTTATAGACATGAACACTCACTCCCGTACTGCCCATCCAACCTTCTGATGAGACATGTTTGCTGTGCTGGGCATGGCCAGTCCGAATCTTGCTGATAATCTACCAGCCTCCTAGACCTCCATATATATTTTCAGCATTACCTCAAGAGTTGCTACATATTAGAAATAAAACTACAGGAGAAAGACGTGAATATAGACTAACAAGCTACTACAGGATTCCCCTTGGAAGTATGTAGTCGCCCACTTCACCAAACCCCCATGATTCAATACAGAAACTAACCTTCACAATCTGGCTCTAGCAAATGGTGGAACCAGTACATACTTTAAAGAAAAAATGCCCATGCCTGTTTTTATCGCATGGCAAATATATGGTCGTAGCATATGCTTTTTAGCACATGCACTTCACACCAGTATACTCTCCATTCACCTCACTGGCTGCTGGTTGTAGTGGCTTTTCTCCTTCTTCTTGGCAGCAGCAAGCTTCGCAGCCCTTGCCGCAGCCTCAGCAGCTGCAGCCTTTGCTGCGGTCGTTTCACCGGCACTTGATGACTTTTTTTTCTTTAATGACTGCATCCGTTTCAAAACTTCCTTGGGGTCCAACGGCTCCCCGATCTCTTCAACAGGATCCTCCTCTTTTTGTTCACTGTCCGGGGTGGGCACCACCTCACCATCCCTCTCCTTGAACGACTTCTCCTTCTTTGCCTTCCTCCTCTTTGAGCTTTTGCTATTTGTCAATGAAGGATTTTCCCCAGTTCTACAATCATCATCGCCATCTCCAGCCTCCTCAGCTTTTTTATCCTCAGAGTGTGGATCAGAGCCTGGGAACAACAAGGGACAGCAAGCCAGTTTTCCAGTTAAGTAGCAACCTTAATTACTTTTGCAATCAACTAAAAAGTTCACATCATGAAGGGTATGTTAAGCCAAAATTTGACAAGCATCCAAATATCTACAAAGACATACTCAGCAACTAAATCGTGATTCTGATCACATCATGAAGAAAGAAATCACCATTTTCTTCTTTCTCTTCCTTCTTGTCCAGTCCTAACTCTGCAAGAACTGCCTCCAAGTCAGCCAGCTCCTTCTTCTTCAGCTCCTTCTTTGACAGCTGCCTCTCTGGCTCCCTCGCTACTGTGGGCACAAAGTCCATCTTAGTTGGAACATCATCAGCACCAGCATCTGCCTTGCTCTCGTTCTCTCCTTCATCCTCAACTTCATCATCGACCTCTTCTTCTCCCTCTTCATCAACATCACTTTCCTGCAAGTGAAATCGAGGCTTACAAGATATTCCGGGATACACCAAAGCATTGTGAACATAATGCCAACTGAACAAGCAAAGAAGAACAGCAATCTACACTTAAATGAAATCTGCCCTCTTATTAGAAATTTGAATGGCTGAATATGTCATCCATCTACTCAATTAAATGAAGACATCATATGAGGAATTATCTTAAAAAGAAGCCATAATTAGCAATCAAACCCTAATTAGGTCGGACATTGTCGACACGATCTCAACACTTAACCCACAAACCTTCTACTGGTCCTAAGAATCGACCAGCAGGCTCATGTCGTTGGCTAGAGCAACCTCGAATTCTATACCATCTGCCGCTTTCATATCGATACGAAAATTAATATGGCAAAGTTTGTTATTTGGACAAAATCATTTTTTATGGTTTCTTCTAGACGCAACCGTTCAGTGCAATAATCAGCTGGCCGTAATTACTTGCAGGAGTTAAAAAAAATTGCACGGACCATCGCAATTGTTGATTCCAGATCCATCTACTTTTGCAAGACATGCAACCCACCGCCTACATTGCTGGGTTCAGACATATCCTGATGAACCCTAATAAAGCAAGCCCTGATCACCTAAAAGCTACTGTTTAACCTCTATAGAATCCGACACAGAAGGACGAGATTGTTAGCTAATGTATATATTGAAGCAAAGCCACACGAATTTCACCTCTCTCGATAAATGTACAAAAAAACTCCTCCGACCACGTATATTAATCAAACCTACAACTGCATGTGTTCAATTCCCTTGCACCCATGCATCACCCTTTCATAACATGCTTCATCACTACGGCTTTTCACACTCCCACTCACTGGATCTCATTCCTCCTCACCTGCATGATCCGTTCTAAAAACACGTCCCAACCCGCCTAAGAATGCTCGCTACACCACATGCGCATTCGACTCAATCCAGAACCCCATGATCATTTATCGATCCTCCACGAATTCGTGCTCACGTAAATGCTACCACCGCACTGTTATCTCCGCGTCCTATGTTCCCACATGTACCTCTATTGTCGTGCAAACAAGAGCCCCTTTTCATTCTCAACCTGTTCCCACTCAAAAATGGCTCCCCCAAAACCCTTACCTCTCCTTGGCTCACGACCTCCTTCTGTTCCTCCGTGGCGGCAGCGGCTTCCACGCCGTGATCCGCAGGGGGCGCCGTTGTCGCGTAGTAGTCGTCCTCATCGTCGCAGTCTGCCCACGACTTCACGGACACCTGCGTGGCCGACCAGAACTGCGCCGGCTCCTCGGCTGCCTTCGCGTCGTCTCCCTCGCTCGGCTTGCCCTTCGACTTCTCCCGCTCCAATTTCTTCCTGGAGGATGACTTCGACCTCTTCCTCTCAAGCGCGGCGAAGATGTTGGTGCTGCTTATTGCCGGCACTCCATCGTCCTTCCTGTTGTTTCCCCCTCCGACCATTCTAGCTACTCCTGCAACCCTCGCCTCCTCTCAACGTGGCTCGCCTCTCCAAACCCCAACCGCTCCGTCGTTGCTTGTTGCCCGCAAGCACCACCACCAGCCGCACCCGCGATAATCCTCCTCCTTCCGTGCGGCGACGCTCCCCAGTAGCGCGGCCAGCCTCCTGCTGCCTGTGATCGGCGATCATGTACTCGCCCGGCCCTGTGCCTTCCTCCCCCGTGAGAGTCGTGCGCAGTGGCGATGGCGGTGGTCCTGCTGCCTGCGAAGCTCCAAACCCTAAATCCTGAATCAATCCAGCACAGCAAGCCAACACAGGATAGGAAGGGTAGTTACGGACGGACGGACGGACGGACGGACGACTAAGTTACACGACGCCCTCCCACCTCAGGTCCGCGCCGCCCCTTTTCGTTCACTTCGCTCGTAACGCTACGTTGCCTCATTGTTGCCACGTCATCTTGGATATCGGGGGCCTTCCACATACAAGGCAGCTTCCCATGCTCAACTACCGTCCTGCGGCTGGTTCATTTTTTGGAACGTCCACGTCGAATTTGTAACGTCCACGTAGGATTCTAACGGGTCTCACCAGCCAATGTTGGGCGGTTTTCGAGGTTCAACTTGGGCACCAAGTAAGTACACTAAATATTGTATTTAGTGTAATGCGTCTTGCTCATTACTAATGGTAAACCACATGTGTAGTGGCATCAACCCTAAATGTAAACCCAAAATTATATTTTCATTCCTTGTAAAGAAATTTGGGCATTATATATTAATAATGTTACAATTACTGTCACTTGTGAAGTGATTTCTAATCCAAAATTTGATTAACCAAGACAATATTTCATTAGAAAGTTATGAGGATGCAAACTATACCAAACTAGAAGTGGATGAACTAAAAGGTAAGTCGGGATGATGGTACTTGTAAACTTATGAATAAGAAATGTCATTAAAAAAAAGTTACCCACAGTGACATCAAATACAATATATATTGTAGTGTGTCTTGATGTGCATTGGCTCAACTTGCCAAGTCATGGTTTTTTTATAAAGCAACACTTTGACGGTTTGTTCATTAGGGTAAGGGGGGTTGTTGCCCATCATAAGGAGCCAAGGTGTCCCTTGGACATGAACATTGTTTAGGAAGGCGGCATTAGACATCATGTACACACTATGAAGCGGCTCATTATGTCTATTCGGTGTCTATTTTCTTGGACGTCAAGAGCCCATTGCAACTTCAACAAGGGATTCATGTTGTGAGTCTTAGGGCCGATTCACATGGGGTCCCAACTCCCAACTCATGTTACCAAATCCCAACATGGAGGTGAAGTCGCAACTTTTGAACCCTCAAGAAACCATTAAAATATGGTTAATATTCATTAAATTCATATCATGATTATGTTATGCAATAATATTCGCGGGACTTGTCTTGAGTGTTTTTTATAACAAATCAAATAGAAATAAATAAAAACAATGTGTGGGTTTCTTTTACCCTGACATGAATGGGAGCCCGTTCCTCTTTACCGTGATCATGTTTGACCAAGTGTCACTGTAAGGGGTATTTCCTCCCTCTCAGGAGGTGGGCTCCTTTAGTTTACACATTGATTTAGTCCCTAGCCTCTAGGGGGGGTCAACGGGGGGTTGTTTGTTGTCTAGTTTTCTTTTATTTAATATCAAGAATGTGAGGTATTTAATGACAATTTGGTGTATTTGTTTCATAAGTGTTTTGATTTCTCTTTTAGGTATTTTAAGGTTTTCTTGAGTGTTGGGTATAGTCTTTTGCTCGACCGAACACAAGTTGCAAGGCCAACCTCCCAAAAAGTGTTGCCATGTAGATATTCACGTCGTGTTTGGGACTTAGGACTTGGGATCCCGTGTGAAGTGGTGAGTCCCAACTTGCATGCTCTCAATGGCTGAGATTGCACAAATTGACCTCAAGTGACATAGGACTTGGGATCCCATGTGAACCAGCCATATTCGATTGAAAACAAGTTTTGTGCAAAGATCGTCGCTGGTTGCAAGGAGGATTTTTTGTGGGTTTTGATTCAACTTCGACCCCAATTTAATAAGTTGTGTGTTTTGAAGAGGGTTCATGTATGCATTGTGTTTCGCCGAGGATGAGCTGGGACACATGAGCGGAGCGCTACACAAAGTATGATATTTAGTGTTCGACTGTATTTAATGTGTGTTACCACCCTACCATGCTCAACGGTAATTTTCAATTCTTTGACAATTAGTGTAAGACATAAATATGCCGCTACCTTCCTTATTGCCACCTCCCTTATTATGTCACATATTTCATATTCTTACTAACACTAAATTCAAACATGTAACTTCCACATAGGACCATAGTTGATATTTAGTGTTTGAGTTTGCATTTAATGTTACTTACTTTCATAGGGTTATTGATATTAGTGTATGCATTCGTACTTCGTATTTAGTGTATCAAACACTAAGTATCATACTTTGTGTAGTCTTAAGTGCTTAGTATTGTGCAACCATTTGCAAGTCATTCAAAACTATAGCTAGTAATTACAAAGCATTGGAGGCAGCAAGATGAGAGAGCCTTGTTCATTCAAAGGACAACATATTCTAGGCATGATCTGAATGCCAATTATGATTTCGACTTTATATTTGCACATATATCGTCGAGCACAAACTACGAAACCCATACAATCGAACCTATTATTAAGGTTTGATGCAAAACCCTAAGTCAAACCCTAAAGTCATGGGATCATTATTGAATACAAGATTGAATGTACAAAGCTACAAACAATGTTGCACATTTCGCAATCTTTGAGTGCTCCGCCTTGTTGCCCGGATCTTCAACAAGTTGGAATGCAATTGGGTTACCGACATTCATTGCCGTAGACTAAACCGACCTTTGAATAAAGCCATGGACATTAAACAACAAAGACGAGCGGTGGCAAAACAAAGGTGAGAAATTGCTCAAAGCCCTACAAAGATATCACGTCTTGAACTAGCAACAAATAGAGCGTGTCTACCAACAAAATTTCCATTTGGGCAATCATTGGTGATGGATGCCATTGTAAATTCATGTGGCCAACATAGAGGGAAATGACAATTCCAATTGCGAGTATCTTAGTGTTCGAGGTTGCATTTTGTTGGACACAAGGGTTTGAGGGAAAAGTGTTCCACATGCAATTTGAGTCGTCGGTGCACATAGGAGGAACACAATGTTACCCACTTGAGAACAATATTGAATGGATGGGTTACTAGTCGGAAATTGGTCTTTAGGGTGTTGCAATAGTATAAGGTTTGTCACGATTGGACTAGGGTAGCATGTTGTCAAATGCGTCAAAGTCAAATGGGTTGTTAATCACATAATTGACATTTGGCCCCACTTTAGACAAACAATTCATTCTTTGACAATTAGGCGGGGCTTTACACGGAGGATTGAAGGTTAGTACGACTAGGGAAAGGTAGCTAAGCTATGGAGTGGTGTCCCGTGGTTTCCTCCACCCTAGGGCACGTGCAATAAATCGTGGTGGAGATATTTGGCCTCCTTACCTACTTGCATCAATAAGGGTTTACGTAAAGACTCCTAAATGAGGTGTCCCGAGAGCTAAGAAGATAATAATAGTTTATAGGGGGTTGGAAGTGTGTCCTCAAGACTAAGGCTCGAGTGGCTCCCAACCCTAAATTATGTTGACGAGGGGGTCTCATGAGCTCATTAGCTTGTCATACATCATGCATGTTGCCCTTAGATTTTAAGGATAATGTAGGCTAATGCATGACAAGCTTAGGTTGTGCAGTGTTGGCAGCACTAAGAAACCATTAAGTTCCACTACCGGCCATCATTGGTATACAATGGGCTAACTTTGAGCTAATCTATGTGTTTGGGTGGCCACAAAAGCTTTACTTACTATTGTAAAAATCACAAACTTTACATTGGAATACAAACATCTTGAAATGAATGGACCATAAATTATTTCTCAATAGGAAGGGTTGTTCGTCATTGATGTGTTTGCCCTGCTCAAAACCTTGATCTTATTTCCAATTTCTCAAAAAACACGAAAGATTGATTTATTATTTTCTAAAGTCATGATATACTTATGCCACTTAAACCTATAATGCCCTGACACCCTAAATATGAGCATGTTATGTACATTTGAACATATTCCTCCTAAACACTTGCATTCAATATTCTAAACTAGTATTAATGAAAGGAGAAGACAACAATTCATGATCAATAGAAACTTAAGAAAAAGAATGAAGAAAATAGCAGGCAGAAAAAATACAAAGATTGTAAATAATCTCTACACTACATCTCAACCTCCATACATTTTGGAACAAAGTGTATGGATCATATTAGCACATTGGACATGAAAAACCAAGGTTGGCATAGCTATTAAAGTGATTATTAAAGTTATATGTAAAGTAAATGGGATGAAAACTCAAAGATGAGAGCCAATTTTGATATCGAAATAATAAACGCAAACCTTTTATCTAGATCATGCTAATGCCAATTCGAGGCGTATGGCCCACTTGTTTTGAGGTACATCCTATGCATGTCATGAGCATCACGACATGAGAATCGTTAAAAACCAATGTCCGTATGGAATGGTGTTAAGTTTGTTGACCAACTTATGATTTGAATGATCAGCTCATGATTTTGGTACCAATCAATTAGTGCTCCGTCACCACAGTCATGTAATCGATAACAATTACTCATGAAATGACCATTTCAACAACTTCAAGTAAACGACTATGCAAAGAATAGTCGAAACCATGGGTTTCTTGTAATTAATGACATTTCTTGGCTTTATGGGGCTCATAAATAACTTATATTGATTAGCCGATCGTCTGTTTAAGCTTGCTCCCAAGCAACAATTGTGCAATTTCATCACATACATGAAACATGGCAATGTGTGTGTATGTGATGGATTCAATGGAATCGGGTCGGTAGTACATTAAATGATAATTGATAATTTGTTGCTTCATGCATGAACCACACTATACTACAAACAAAATAATATGAGCCGATGACCACAAACTGCCTATCTTGGTTGCATGAATGCATAGATATCATCATGACACCTTGATGAGAATTCGGTGTTCATGGACGAATTCAAACCATATCAAGTAGTTCAACGGCCATGGAAAGATGTAATGTATGAAAAATATTGTGGTGTTTTTATACGATGGCCTGTTTTTACATGTGAATCTTGGATTCTCTAGTTCACATTACAATATTACTCTTTTACCTCATCCTTGCTTTGTTTTTTTGTTTTTTGCAATTGACGTTTGTATTTACACATGCGGATGATTACTTTTAGTATTTTCTTAGTGATGTCTGACATTTGGAAGAGTTCGAATCTATCATGCAAATATTTGGCACACATAAACGGCTAAGAATGTGGATGAATGGCGATTACTTACCACGACAAATTTATATAGACTACCACGTCCAAATTGAGTGGCGAATTGGTGGTTTCAAGGGGTAGTGACACATCTCATGTGTCAATTTGACATCGTCAAATACAAGTACAACTACCTCTTCCGAGCTTGGCATTTGCTCACAATTGTTTTGGATGGTATTGAATGAATTTTAGGAATATAATTGTGAGTGTACATAATGAGCATGTTCAAATACCATGGTTTAGGGTTTCATCTTTATTGCAATCTACCATTGTTGTTTATTTTTTTATTTTTTTATTTTTTTACATCTTTGTTATGATATCATAATGGTATTTAATAAATATGATACCAACATTTGTTATGACATTGCCAATATAAGAGGGAGTAAGTCATAAAATATATCATATAACTAGCACATATATGTGGCTGTAAGTAGGTCAAATTATATGGTCGTTCATCTATGAGTTTTGACCAATATGAGGGGGTGGGCAATATTGGTATAACCTTCAAGAATAATATCATTGGTAATATGATAGCAATGAGGTCTAGGTAGCAGGGTAATGTAGACTAGAAGGGGTCATTGTGTTTGGGAGAGACTTTGCCATATTCGATGTCATCTTGGGCATCATCATATAGTACTCTATACTCACCTTGTAGTGGTGGCTCAATGGCGAAGACAATCTCCCTCAATGATGATGAGGAACCTATTCAAAACGTTTTCACATAATCATGATGAATCACATAAGTTCGCCATTTGTTCCACAGTTTTTTGATTTTGAAATCATTCAACATGTTAGTCTTCAATAATGAATGCTAACCATTTGAGTTCTACTTTAAAAAATAAGAATGTGACGTCCCCTCCCACTTGCATAATTATCCCATTACACGTAAAGGTGGTCACAAAGGTGTTGTGAATCAACACCATCACATTGTAGTATGTTGTCCAACTGTGATCATCGCATTCTGCAATTCCTAGATGTCGAGGCAAAGAAGTGTATTGAACATGTTAGTGACAAAGAGGAGGAGGGAATGGAAGACAATAGGGGTAGTTTTGGAGTTTCTATGCATGCCTCCACATTGACTACGTTGAACGTGTTTGTTACTTTGTGGACATTGATATGTGTGAGTAATTCCTCTTGTACTTTCGTTTATGTCCAAAAATCTCAATTTCAAAATTTTCCACAGTGTTTCCATCGATTCATTTCTCAAACTACACAAATTCTAGAAATATAGTCTAGGGCATGCTCAATACTTGGAATGTGGTTGCATTTAAAAAAAAATTGAATGTTGAATCTAACGACAATGTTAAACAAACATGCTCATATTTATGCCAAAATACCATGGTTATAGGATACTAATGAATGTATCTCCAAATATATTGCCAACCTCACTGCTCACAAGTTACCACTCGTCACTCAACGTTCACATGTTAGCATTCCCCTATCTTTCAATAACCACGATTGGTGGACACAAATTTATATGTGTATTTTCACCTCTTTTTGTTATCTATGCCTACGAGCATGATTTTATCCATAGTACATGTATAATTTAATACTATATGCCTTGAACATGACACTCATGTGCAATTAGAGGCCAATACGAGAGAACCCACCACCCAATCAATGACCTTTGAGTCTTGACACCCTCTTAGAATTGTCATTTGGAATCGTCACCCCATATTCAAACTCAATTTACACATTCACTCTGATTTTAAACAACTAGACATGTTCTTGAACGATCACATATTTCAGTTCAACATCTAAAGACTACAAAAAAACAAAAAACAAAAACATATTTTAACTAGCTACTCTTCATGCAAACTTTTCCTTTGTGTCCGTTGGATCTTCTCTAATTTTATCAAAGTTATGAAACATTTCTTCTCATGAATGTATATAGAAGATTGCTATAACATGTGAGTGGCCGATGAATAAGATTATGGTAGTGGATGAGATGAAAGAGCTCAACATCAATGATGGGGCTAAGGGGTGGTTTACACCATAGACCATGAACTCGTCCCACATAAGATGCCTTATTCCGTGGTACGAGTTCATGGTCTACATTTCATGGTCCGAGTTCTTAAAAAATTGATTTACAAAGCCGTTGGGTCCCTCACTAGGTGTAAACCAAATGTGGACCAAGAGGAATGACCATGCGGCAAGAAGTGGATGTGCTAATTTTTTTAATATAAGCCCAAAAAGGGCAGTTTTGGGAAAAAATGAAGTTTGACCATTTTGTTGACTTCAATTTGCCTTCACTTGCCTACACATGCCTTCACTTATCTTGTCACTTAGTTTTTTCTTCTTTTCGCCTTAAAGTTTGATCATTCTCTTGTCATCTCTTGGGCTTCAACTCTCTTCACTTCTTGTTAAATGTGTCGAAGATGTGGCTTGCAAATCTTCTCACAACAATTTTTACAAAAAAAATAAGCGATTCAATTTGTACATGTTCAATGTAATTTACATGTGACATGCACCTTGTGTTGTCACTACACTAAATAGGATATTTAGTGTTTGATTATATCTAATGTTGTTACCACCCAACCTTGCTCAACACTAAATTTCAATTCTTTGATAATCAATGTTAGAAGATTTCCCATTGTGCTTCTTTTGACCACCTTGATCTACAATCACTAAATGACTACGTTTTTTTGTTTTTTTGTTTTGCAACTGTATTTTTTAAACATTTTGGGGCGTGTAATATACCGTTGGAAATGTATTTTCAAGACCTTTCCAACGGTATATTACACGCCCCAAAATTCCAAAATTTTTAGCTGGTAGACCAAAAAAACAAATCTGGACTTGAATTCTTGAGTTCTAGATGTCCCGCGTTGTTTGATGAAACACGTGTAAGCCGGTTTAAGGGGTAGGGCAAGGTAGTGTTGGTATGTCTCATGGGCTATAATATAATTAAGGCACATAAAAGGTAGATTCATTCAAACATTCTTGAAATGGCATTTCTCTGACATGGGCCCTTGCCTTTTCCTACCAGACCACCTCTCTTGCCTCTCTCACAACAAAACCCGTTGGACCATGTCAGTGCATTTATTAGGCCTTAAAAATTATATTTTGGGGACCTCAACCTCCATGGTCCCTCTGCCATTTTTTCCTTAGTGTAAACCGAAGTTGTCCCGGGACAACTTCAAGAGCCAATCAACTGCCTTGCAGAGCCCTGGTCCAACTTCATGGTCCATAGTGTAAACCGCCCCTAAGTTAGATGGCGAAATGCACGCCTACGAGGAAAAGCATTAAGCAAGTGCTTTACAATCAAAACTTGCACCACTGATCTCCCCACATGTTGTGGATGGGCAAAAAGTGACATCTACCAACACGAGTACTATGAAGACGGTGATTGAGGTCAAAGTTATATACTAGGTAGTTGAATAAGGTGTTGGCAAGTAGCTTGATACTCGATGACCATGCTCACGACACCTACCATTGGGAAGAGTGAAAAATTTGAATCCTATGGAGAGCCCAATGTTTTCTATTTCTATTCTTATTGACACTTACATTGTAATTAGAAACCCCAAATTGGTGCATTGAGATGATTTAATATGATTAAGCACTCCATTTATAAAAGTAGATTTTTACTGCACCTCTAGTGATAGGTGTTGGAAAACGAAATCTATGTATTAGGAGCATGGTTTCTACTCCATATCCTAACAAAACAACCCTTTGCCCCCCTCCCAACAAAAGACTTTTTGACTTGTGTATGGCTGTGACCACTTGAATCTCACTTGGACATCACATGCCGACATTTAGTACATATGAAATAGAACGCCCTCTACAACACATACTAAATATAATATGAATGGTGATGTTACATATGTTGCATACATAATAATACTCAACGTCCATTATTTGTTTAGTGGACCTCGGAATATAATAATCGGATGCTTGAAAAGCTGAGGAGACTTAACTTTTTGAGCATCTTACTGATATATTATGTTGTTAGACGTTGTGTATATTTTTGGCTGCATTTTTTATATTAACCATTTGGGGATACATAGTGCCATGACTTGTTATAAAAAGAAAGAAAGAACAAATGTTGCAATTTGTGATGAGTGCAACATAAATAGATAGCATGCAATCTATATGGAACATAGCAACACTTTGATTCTAGAAACTAACATTCATTACAACTTCTAAGAAGTTCCAACGGCACTTTGCAATTCCCAATGATAATACATGATAATTGCAATAATCGGGATAGCAACTACTTTCATAAAACTTGATTCTCCTTGAGTTGCTAGTTGTGCCTCTTAGAGTCAAAATGACACATTGATGATCACATACTGCAAGTTGATTAGGGCTTGTTTACACTAGTGGCCAATGACCATGACCATTGTTTTCTAAATCTCTCATTGTTTGAGAACGAGTAGCAGTCCCACTTTGTTTTACACAAGGTCAACACAAGTAGAAGTGACCATGGGTGAGCATGTTATAAAAAGGATACGAAAGTGACATGACATCCTACATGTCTAGGAATGACTAATGTTTGGCAATCACCCGGATTTTTTGGCTAGAGAACCCAAATAAGGTATCTCAACTGAAATACAAGGTTACCATGTCAGAAGAAAATATATACATATATCAGTAACCTTTATTTCAAAAAATCCAATCCTCAAAATCATCAATGTTGGTCTACGACATGTTTTTTTCATTCTCATTTTAAAATGCTACATCCTAGTCGAAGTGTGCTTTACAATATGTCCCGTGACCAAGACCGCTAAAAGTGATGTCGATTTCGGTTGGTCACGGTCTTTGGACCACCGACCATGGCCACGAGAAACCCTAGATCGAACTCTCTCTTACGGTCTGAGCCTCTCTGCATTTATATCGCCACATTTATTGAACCTTTTAACAGCTTTTAACATGTGTGAGTTAGTGCATTTCAGAGCTTGCTGGTGCCTGCCATATCCCTGCCCTCCCATGCTTCTTGCTGTAGGCTCACTAGTTCTGTATTTACTCATACTTGCGCACGGAACCGACAGCTAGTTACAGACAGACTGGTTGGGTTTGAGAAACAATCTGTTCAAACATTCAAGACCTCGGGAAAATTGCCAATCGATATAGAGGAATTTGGAAGAATATTCCTCGAATCAGTAAAGAAAAAAAACCAAAAGATGTCAACATGTAAGTTGGGTTGATATTGGAAACACTAGGATCTTGATTGAGGGCCGTTTCACACTACGGCCGTCCAGGTTGAGAGGCCGTGGGATTGAATGGCCAAACGTTGTGGAGAGTCTAATGGAACGGGCTGAAAATAGTTAATAAAGTGTATGAATTGGAGCCTTCGGCTGGCCATAGTGTGCAGCCTCCAAAGGCCAAGCCCATAGTCCAGACGTTTGGCCATGAATTTCCATAATCTCTTGACTTGGACAGCCATAGTTTGAAGCCTCCAAAGGCCAAACCCAAAGTCCAATCCCATCCCATGAAGAAGGAGCATCCCACTTTATTGTCTGCCCAAAACAACCCCTCCAATCTAACGGCCAAGATCTTTGTCAGTTTTTGATTTTTTTATGAGGAAAAATCAACGGCCTATCGACCATAATTTGCGTTTCCATTCCTGTCTGACCCAAACTTCCTTCGAAAGTCCGTTGTCTTGGTCAAAAAGTATTGCCATGTAGGCGTCTTAAAAAGGGACGGCCTTTGGACTTTGGCCTCTAGTGTGAAGGATTGAGAGGCCGGATTCTTGGTTTCTTGCAATCTGATTGGTGGAAATCGACGGCGTCTCGACACTTCAGCCATAGTGTGATGCCCATTTCGAGTTGGCAACTCATAGTGTTTATTGTTGTTGCTCTAGAATGATTAGTGTGGTCCATACTAAATCAGATGTATACTATAACTTAATGTGACTAAAGCGCAACTTATGAAATGCATGTCTCCAACACTGCTAATGCAAACTTACATACAAGATAAGTGAGAGTAAAGCAAACATTTTCCCCCTAAACAATATTCAATGTATGTCACTTCTCGATTTGCATCCTAAAAGATTAAACATACACGCCACATTTTAGAAAGATTTTGACCACTTTTGAGTCAATTGGTGTCCATTTTAGGTGTATAAGACTATGACAAGGTGACATAGACAATATTATATCAAGTGATGACATGACAAGAGGTTTTAGTTATTCTTTGTAACAGGATAAGGTATCGATTTTTCAAGAGCTTGAAAACAACAAATGTGTAGATAAATGACTTAACATTTCTTGCCAAATATTCATCTTGATTTATAAGATGAAACGAGAGTCTGGAACAAGGAGAGTTACAAGAGAAGAGAGAGATTAAACGCTAACCACAGGTCAGCGTGATTGAAATGCCCGTTCGACCCACCCTGGAGAGTTATATATAAATATCAGACTCCATGAGATGTCACATTGGCAAATTCTGTCAAGATTTTGTGAAGAGACTAGTATTTCTTTACGAGATTGATATGGCACAAATCAAACAGAGTTTTGTTTCATTGCCAAAAAAATTGCGCTTTTTGAAGAAACTATGATGAAGGTGTGATATACTGCATAGTGGCCATTTTTGGAATGTTCCAAGCCGAGCAAAAAATTGAAATCCCCTAATCGAATTATGCGGGCATTATTTCTGGCCAAAATGAAGCGGACAACCATGACATGCATTGAAACTTTTGTGATCAACTTTGCTAGGTCTACTCAAGTGTTGAGTTCATTGTTTAATGCCAAGCAAAGTTTACCCTTGTAGTTGAGCATTAAATATGCCATCCACACTAGTTATGCAATACATGTGTCAAATTGATAGTGTAAGGGACCAATTGCACTTGCATGTTAGCTAGCATTTATGTTAGTTAGTTTAACCATTGTGTTGCTTAATAATGCCTTAAGGACATAAGACCGCTATGTAGTCTATAATTCATATGTAAAATTTCCTTTTTGTCATGAGGATTTTGAATACAACGGGTTTTAAGAACGCTCCCTATAGAGAGCATGCTAATAAAGAATGATGTATGAGCATCTATATTTCAGGCAATTTCTCTTCCTTCTTTCAAAATCTTATATTTAGTTTGCATTATGGAAACAATTTACTTTGATGTTTCAAAATTTGCGTATACATACATGAGGCTATTATGTAGTCAACATTTTGTTCGTATTGTCTTCTTTTTCTCATTTAATTTGTGTGTGTAAGGGATTTTTATAAGAGGTCCCGTGAGTGCTCTCAAAGAAGAGTGCCCCCTTACCCTCCCCACCACCTTGTCCCCCTACCCTAGTGATCAAAAGAGAAGCTTTGGAGTGAATAAATTTGAAAGAGGGTAGAAGCTCCTTTCCCATCAGGCATGTTGGGTAAACGGGTAGTTAAAATTACTTGGTAAATTGACCTAGAGAGGTGACTTAACTAACAAGCCCTCGAGGCTCTTGAAGCTCCTTAAGGCTAACCTAACCATTACTAGTGTGGACCCAATTTTGCGTAGCAGATATGTTAGCTAAGCTAAAATTGTTTGCTAACTAGCAAGTGTGGTCATGCCTCAAGTTACTTGATCACAATAATCGGTGGATTTGGAGAAAGAGCAAGGAGATTTCAAACCAATCTAAGAATCATAACACCCATGTTATATGATCAAAATAATTGATCCGTGTGGTATGTTCAATTGTCAATCGGTCATCTTGTTTCCTTTTTATTGTAAATTGAACAAATGTGCCCAATTTGACACCTATTACTCCTTATACATCATTTATTCTTATAGTGGACCCATTCAAACAAGATCCCATGATTACTCATAGAAAGAGAAGAAAACATATAAAATATGAACTATAAACTTGGTGAGGATCGTATAAATTATGTGTATATATATAAAACTATATATTGAGACCTCATGTCCTGGATTTCCTAGCAACTTCCCTAAAAACCAAAGAGTGATATGTGAACATGATGTCCAAATCTCAAAGTGTACGGTTGGTGTGAGCACAAAGGCCGTATTTTGATGCCCATCAAAATAGATTTCACTTTCACCAAAATAAACATCATCGATGTTCATGCAAAGTTTGCATTGGAGTGGTACCCATTGATTGGAGTTAACACCCTCACATGAGCTCCCAACACAACAAAATCATGACCACTTCCCACTCAAACATTTTGTTTCACATTCTAATCATCTCCAAATCATATGCCTCATATGTCTATGGGTAGATATCCATGTCAACTTGATGTTTATAGTTATTTTGATTGCGGATGCATGAGTTAGGTGGGGTTAATATAGCATGTAGGGAAGAAATCATCCCATCAACCAAAAAACGAGTTGCTTGGGAAGTTAGGGTTAAGGTGATATTAAGTAAAGATTCATGAATTTTAAATCAACAAAAGATTGCCTTCCAAGGTAATCGTAAAAGCAAGTTGCCACTGACATTGATGTAACATGTGAGGCCCTGAGACATGACCTCATTATTGGAAATAAGGACCCCCCAAGGCATGTGGCCGAGTTGGGGGCCTTATTTACGACAATACCCCATCTCGAGGCCTCACCGCACGTAAAGACCCAACCCTAATTTGTGGACGCTTCCACACGTTTAAGTGGCGGTATAAATAGAGCTTCCACATCTCCTTAAAGGGCCGATTCGACAAAGCTTGAGTCATGGGAAGTCATAATGCGTTCCGGAAAATTTGGAAGGCGATTACGTGATGCGAGGTGCCCTATAATAACAAACAAAAATAAGAACCAAGTCTTTACCTGTAGGGTAAGCCTCTTAGGCTGGGCACATGGCCCGGGATTCCACAACCTGAGCAACCCTTCGAGGACGTGGGTTGCAACAGTGAAAAGTCAAAAACTATGTATGCGACGATAACAATGTAAGATAAGAACACATATGTATACAATCAAGTCAAGCACAAAACAAACAAACAAACAATGTGTTTATTGTGTTGGGGTAAAACACATGTTGCATTCTTGTAGAGCAGTGATCGGGGAGATTTTTGGACATAACCGGTTGACATCCTAGTATTTGCAAGTCCGGTTACATGTTGACATCCTCCGGTTCTCCTTTTTTTTAAATTGGGGTATATTCTATAAATTCCTCTAAAATGATCGGTAATTTTCCGGCAATCTTGAGCTTCAACCGGTTATTTCTCAAACTTAACCGGTTTATCTGTAAGTAACTGCCGGTTCTCCCTGATCATTGTTGTAGAGTGCACGGTGATTTGCCTTGGCTGAAGCATGGCAGACTCCAGGTCATGTAAGAGTCACTTAAGTACTGACACATGCATTCACTCCTGAGTCCCTACTCCCCTACAGCAGCACGGGTGCCCCCTGCGGTCATCTCCACGGGCACCCGTGCACCCGTGCTGGCCCCGCGTGGCCCGGCTTCCATATATGGACGCCCGGGGCCACCCCCTCCCCTCACTTGTGTGCCGAAGAACTTCCGCCTCGCTCGTCGCCCGACCTCTGCAGCTAAGCGAACTCCCTCATTCGCAATGGCGAAGGCTGTGGCCGCCGCGCTCGTGCTCTTGGTGATTGTGGCGATGGCGTTCGAGGCGCAGGCGCAAGGGTGCCCCGGGGTGACGAGCTACCAGTCGTGCACGTCCGCCGTGACCAAGATCAACCAAGTGCCCAGTAACGCTTGCTGCGGTGCGATCGCCACCGTGTTGGGCCAGTCCAATGGGGCCGCCTGCCTGTGCGCCGCCATGACCAGCAGCATCGCCAAGCAGTTCGGCGTCATCCCCTCCGAGGCCCTCAAGCTCCCCTCCAAGTGCAGGCTCAACTACCAGAAGGGCTACCGCTGCGCTGGTGAGTACTCGTCCTGCATCATGTCCAGGTTGATCACAATATTCGATGGGGTACTGATACGGGAGATAGATTATGTTAATCCTTTGCTTCTGTGCTTCGGGATTTCAGGCTTTCATCGACCTGCATTTGCCTTCGGCTGTTTGAAGTTACCATGTTGAGCTTGACATGTACTTGTATTGGACCGAGCAAGTGTTATAACCCGATATACGTACCCCTGCATCATGTCCGAGTTTTCCACAGTCGGGTACTAAACTGATGAAATGTTTCGCGACGAATCCCTCGGTTGTGTAGTTCGATGATCTCGAGATTTCTGGCGTCTATCGACCTGCATTCTGGCTTTGGTTGTTTAACCTATGTTGCAGCTTGTGTGTATTGAACCGAGCAGTGTTATAACCCGGTTTATGTACCCCTGCATCATGCATGTCCAAGTCCAGAATCGGGTGTTTGGAGGTGTCGTGAACCTCGAGATTTTGGAACTCATGAGCTGGATTTCTTCGACCTGCATTTCGTCTTGGGTTGTTTGAACCACGTTGCAGCTTGTGTTGTATTGATCCGAGGATTATGTCTATGTTCCTACTGCATGTTGTGATAATAGTCATGAGTATGGTAATCCCGAATGGGTGCCCTTGTATTATGTGCAAGTCCAAATACGGGTACTAATTTGTAAGTGTCGTCGATCTCGAGAGCTCGGAGCCCACAATTAGCTGGTCCACATCTACTCTATCATGGATTTGAGTCAATTTTTTGACATGTGGCACATTCGCTGCAAAAACTAGCTCATTAGTGTCGCTCGAAGCTGCCATATGGGCACTGCGGTAGAATAGATTTAAGTGATGTTGACCCGGACTGAAAGAAGCAGTGCTGATTCCTGGTTGTTTGAACTTTGTGCAGGACAAATTGTTCCATGAAGAACTTAATGTTACAGGTGTTGCTGCGTAGAGAGAGAGAGATTGGAGCACTAGATCACTCACTCCGGCTTGACTAAGCGCATGATGTAGTCAGTGGGACTGAGAGTTGTTCACTATGTGTAATCCTGGCAGTCTATTATGAAATAGAATCAGAGCCATGAATCTTGAATTCCTCCTGTGTACTGTTCCTCATGGCCTGCATTTTATCCCTGCGTTTTGCTTGGAATGAATTAATGGTGTCTGCATGTATCACACACTTAGGACTTTAGTGACCCCTCGATCTACCTGTGGATATGTGCTAATAATCAGTGCCAATTCTCTTTGTTTAAATTCTACATATACTCGTCGCACTCAATCTGTTGGCCACATTAATGGATGTGCACACAAGTACTTCATGTACATTTGTAGGGTGACAGAAAAGTATACGAGGGTTAAAGTTCGACAAGAAAAAGCTCAGTGATCTCTACGAGGTAAGGTACCTCCAGCACAGGGAATTTGGGCAATTTACCAGCTCGGGAAACATGCGGTTAAACTGGACAAAACCTGGTGAATGGAAGCACGTCTAGGTTGTTTACAAAAGCCCAGTGATCTCTAGTGCATGCAGGCTCAGTACCTTATCCCCAATGCTCAGCCACACAGCAGCCACACATGAAAATTCATGAAAAAATCTAAGCCCACCTTGCATTGATGGCATCGCACACTTGCAAATTTCTCGAGTTTAGAACTTTCTTGTACGTAACTTAACAGTCTGAACATGATGTGTTGCAACAGACCTTGAGCAGACTCTGTCAGCAATCTTAACTACGGTTCAGTTGAATGTACCATTATTTCAAGTCCTCCTTGAATTAATAATGGAAGTGACTGTAATTATTGATGTGTGGCTACAGGCTAGCTAAGTTATGTATTGCAGCAGGGCCATTGATCCCTTTGCACGTATCCCAATCCAATATCGCCATACTTGTGAGGATCTGTCTAAATACCCCCATCGAGCGTGGCTCGGAGGCCAGGTTCGGGAGGGGGTGGCAGGGTTGGGGTAAAACATGCCCCTTATTTTTTTAATTGGGTGGGGCCTTACTTGATCTCATAGGGGGCTTCCTAAAGTAATTTGGGGCCGCAAGACCCAAATTTAGCCAAAAAAAACCAAAAAAAGTCCCCGAGGGGCCAAAACGGGGAGGGCCAGAAAAATGAACCCCACCGAACCTGGCCTCCGAGCCACGCTCGATGGGGGTATTTAGACCCACCCTACTTGTGAGATAAGAATTCAAGCGAACAGCATGCATTGTGTTGAAAAGGAGAAACCAAAGCTCTTTAGATTTGGGTCATTTGTAAGTGATCTGTGCAGTACATAACTGCGTCTCACCAAGATTATTCTGTTGCAGATTGCGCAATTGGAAAGGGGCTGCCATCATCATTCTGGACTCTGACGGGTAATGGGATACATTATTACAATTATCATCGAGTGCTGACAATTAGGAGCACCCAAGGGACCCAAGTGCGACAACTTACATGTGTCATTCAATCAGACTGGATCTGACTATGAAATGATATATAAATATCAACTGATTATGGTAGACCCTTGCTTCCTGCTTTCGCTTTTGAGCAATAATATTTTTTCAAGATTTTCCACAAGGCTGCATGATATTGCCTGAGACAAACTCAAATCCACGTGCACTTTATAGTTCAGTATGAAAAAACAAACCAGGACACAGTGGAGTAAGTTTACAGGCTATAGCCTTCACCATGACATATACGTATCTGCTTGTAATGATTGAAGAGCTTCAATAATATGGGAAATAGGGATTTTCTGCTAGAGGCTTATCATCAAATGAAATGAATAGAGTTTTGTGCAATTTCACATGGCATGAAGTATCTCTCCAGGGAGGTCTGATATTTGTTGTAACTTTTGGCAGCCTTTGTATGTGTAGAAGTTTTTGCCAAGTGATGACTGGGGAGTGTGATGTGCTTGATGTTCCCTCTGGTTTTCCAAATTTTCTTTGGTTTTGAGTGCTCTACAGTCGCGGCAGTAAAGTTTTGCACAAATAATGTACACCCTAACCTTGATAATGTCACACCCTCCGTTTCACCAAAAAGTGTGATATAAACAAGGTGTGACATACTTGATAATGTCACATTTTGTGCATAATGTGATATTATCAAAAAATATGTAGAAAATCAAAATATAATTACAATTTCAAAAAAAACAAATACGAGACTTCAATGTTTTTGAATGTAAAATCTAATTCAAAATTGTGAATAACAACAAGAGCACATCATAATGTGTCATTGAGATTAGGTAAAGACCTCTCACTAGAGACAAAGAAGCTTCTAATGTCACATTGTTTTGTTGATGTTAAATGTGCAACACCAATTCTAATGAGTTTGTCATGGATTTTTTCCATTTCTAACAACTCATGAGTGCTGAAAATCTAAGAACCTTGGCTAGCCATAAAATTCAAAACATCTTTAGCATATTTTTGTGCATCGCTTAGCTTCACTACTTTAGACTCATCATCACTGCTATCAACAATCAATGGGTCCACTTCCATGGAATCAAGAACATGTTCGCCATCTTGCACTAATTGCACAAGCTCCTCAGTAGAAAATTCCACCTCAAAATCATCTTCACCTTCCATGTTTATGTACTCCAAAGGACAAAGCTTTTCTACAGGCTTGCCTTCAACATCCAAACCCAAATTTAATGCGGCGATGAGTCTATCCAATTCCAAAGTTGTTTCCTCCATTTTGGACTTCATACGTTCATCAAGATTGTTTATATCTGCATTCCACTCTGTAGGCAATATGGCGGACTTTCTCCAACAATTTCTAATGGTTTGATCATCTAATTCATGCCATGCCGCCACACACCACACGAACTGATTCAACAAGCCTCAAAGCTTCAAAAGTACCATTTAGGAAGAAACCTTGTGGATGCAGCAGTTTGTTGAGGAGAGCGGCAAGAAGATGAGGGGCAGAGCGGTGTGTGGAGCGGCGAGAGGAGAGAGCATACGATGTAGGCGGAGCTGCGAGAAGTTGATCTGCGAGAGAAACCGTTGCTTCTTCGGCACATGAGATTCAAGATTCAAGAACCCAAGATTCAAGCGGAAGCAGGTGAAGATGCCGACGTCATCCATAGAATTTGTTGTCCATCCGGCCTTTTTTCATCCATGTTACTTGTTATTATCACACTTACACTACAAATTTTGAAAAAAAAAATGTGACATTATCAAGGGTGATAGTGATAATAACGAGGGAGTTTTACACTATGGAAATCGGTTTCAAACTTTTAGGTGACAATATCAAGGTGTTCTATTAACAAGTGTGATATTATCAAGGTTAGGGTGTATCTTGTAGACCAAATGCGAGATGGTACATAGTTACCTACATGACAAGTAGGTTTCCAGAGCCTCTGACACTCATGCATTTAACAAATAGAAAAAATTGAAGTAATCAAAATTTAATATGGAACACAACTATTGGAATGCAAGGTAATAAAATCTCTTCATATTGTTGTGAATGATGTTATATATAATTTTGAATAATATTTATTTATTGTGAGGCAAATGATAAATTTTACTCCATTGTCAAAAACATAGAAGGCCATCATGACTTCGAATAGAGAAGGGGGGTGGCAACTCTCTAGAGTGTATAGGTGGAATCAAACAACCCCAAGAAGGGCATGACACCTAAGCATGATAAGCTAAGCTATCATGTGGTGATTGGACATTCCAAGGGATATTGAAGTTAGAGTTGACAGTAAAAAAAGTCATTCCCACTCCAAATTGTGTTGATGTTGTCCATAACTCCGTTGTAGCTAGAGGTCTCCTCCACATTCTAAAGAATTTTATTTCACACAATCCTAGTAGCATGATCAAGAAGATTTTACCATATTGATTTGTCACGATATGCGGTGTCGGCGGCCACACCTTATCTATGAGATTTCATCCATTTAAATTTGGATGGATGAATCTTAGAAGTTGGAGAGATGCCCCTAAGTGAAGAGTCTCCTTCTTGGCTTGGCATTCTTGCCATGTCAAGCCTTGTGTGTGGAGAGAGCGCGTGTGAGTTGAAGATTGCATATTTTTGCAATAAATCTTGAGTTTTTCTCCCCATATTTACACTCTTGGATTATTCCATGATGGAGTGAGAGACAACTTAACTCATTGTGTGAATTTGAAGAGAGAATTATAGCTCTTATAAGGGTTTGACTCGCTTCTTTCTCACTTGGCACGAATCCTTCATTTTTCTTATTTTCTTCTTCATTATTGAGATATGACACGCAAGGGAGGACGTGAGGACAAGGAGTGACGAAGTTGTAGAGTGTCGGAGCGAAGAACACTGCGGATTTGTGGAGCAATAAGAAGAAGAATGTTTGCTTGTGAATGACACATCAAGGTGAATTTTGATGATAAATTATTGCATTATCCACGAATTTTCTTATCATTTGTTTGCTTGCAAGCTTGAATTCACATTATTGAGCTTGTGAAGAACATTCTTGATTCTAATTTCAAGTACAAATTCATTCAAAAAAATAAGAAAAAAATAAGAAGGGAGGCGGAGGAGTCGACTCCTGGGTTGTGGTTTGTGGGTTCGGCGGCATCAACCCGCGGCACGCAACAAAGGCCGGCTGCCCAAGCCGGGCCGACCTCCCCCCCCCCCCGGACGCCCTTCTTCTCCCCCTTCTTCCTTCTTTCCCACCTCCTATCTTTACCAAGAGTTGGGGCTAAGTAGACATTTTCCCTTAGCCACTGGGCCTAGAAGCCCCTAGCAGCTTCAGACCATCATAACTTCCTTATGTGATCTCTGATGCTAACAAGTGACCACTCCATCTTCATTTGCGCTTCGCGTAGATGCCGATGAATTCCTCACTTGTCTCATTTGAGCAAGTATTAAGGAAATTATGCATGTTCAAACTTTGGCACTCCCGGGAGCCCCTCCCAGGCCACTGCTGTACCAAGGTGTTGTCCCGGGACAACGCCCCACTCAAATTGCCATAACTCCTAGCTCACACCTCCGATTAAGGTGTTCTTGAACATTATAGAATCTACACGCCATAAGCTACGCATAGTTGATGGCCTTACACTCGTGCCTCCTAGTCTCCATAGGTGGGAAGTGTTCCCAACATCCGGGGCCCTCACCCACACTAGGATCATTTGGGCCCTCTCACCAATGGCGCCACAAGTCCCGGGTGTCACTCCGGGATCCCCCTTGTGCCCATGGTGTTTCGGGCACTCCTCATGGAGAGGTACGCGACAACGACATTTGTAGAAGCATTCGCCGATGTTGAGCAGTGTGATCGTGCCTTGTGTCAGCATGATGTCACTGATTTGGTGTCCTTGCTGGCGGATTCTAACAAGTCCCGGAAGATTTTCATCATGACTGCATGATTGGCAAAGGCGGAGGGAGATAAAACCTTGTATTGTTGGTTTTATGGACAGTTGGGCCACGCTAAGAAGAATTGCCCTTCAAAGCAAAGACATGCTCACGCCGCAAATCATCTGAATCGCAAGCCAACTGTTTCCGCTAACAATTCAACGAAGAAGCCAGTAAATATTTACCGAAGCAGTTAAAGTATTCCCATTATGGGCGGAACAAACACGCGGTGGAAAATTGCTTCACTCTTCATCATGAAAAACGGCCTTCTTTCGAATGGGAAAAAAAATTGGAAGAAAAGTTTAGCGCCTTGAAGGAGAGGTTGAAGAATTTGGCGTCATTTGGCCAAATCTTGGAATTACTGGCTCCACCGGAGCTGAGGCTAGTGCGTCGACTCCCGATTACTATATGCTCGGGACTTCTAGGGAAGTGGTGAGTTTGGCAGCTATGATATATGTTCAATCCGTGTCACAAGCCACACCTTCGACCACATGAGAACATGTGAAGGCCTTGCGGACTCGGGACAATGGTCCCGTGGATCAGATTGGTCAGGCACGTCTGCCATTGTCTTTTGGATTGGCAGATGCCGTCCAATCTATCAGTGGCCGAAATTCGAGCATGAGGGCTTTGAATCCGATGGCCGACATGGTGCACACCTTGACATCCAAGGTGTTGTACACATATTTGTTTACAGCCATGGAATGGTCGTTACCCGGGATCCAACCAGCTAAGGTTTTCCACCTAATAGGTAGGATTTTAGAAGGCAAGGCATCATTGTCCTCTCTCATTGTGGCTCAAGCCACTGCAAACCTCCCTGCCATGTTGGAAAGCGGTCAAGCTAAGATAAGGAAGACTAGCAAGGGTTGCGACACGAGCGCTAACCTGCACATCCCACGCACATGCATGGTTAGCTCCCAAAACCGCGGACCTCCAAACTCATGGCTTGGTCACCAAACCCTCCTACTCATGCATTCGGGACTCTCCCCTTAGTAGGTAGCTAATGGCTAAGGTGGACTTCCATCCATGGAAGTCCACTCTTGAGTTGATCATCGTGTTGTCAAAACAACACTACAACTGCCCGGAGCACATTGCCAAGTATGCTCGGGGGGGTCGGTTGGCTAAGCCACCTCACCCATATAAGCCTCTAGGACTTTGGGCGGGGCCCCTACCCCACCATCAAGTATCCTTTTGTCTCTCTACAAGTGTTGGGGCCAAGTGGACATTTTCCCTTAGCTGCTGGGGCTAGAACCCCCCAGCAGCTTCAGACCAACATAACTTCTACATATGATGTTTGATGCTATTAAGCAACCACTCTATCGTCACCTACTCTTTACGTAGATGCCGATGGACCCCTCACTTGCCCCATTTGGGCAAGTATTTAGGAAGTTATGGCTCTTTAAACCTTGGCAGTCCCGGGCACCACTCCCAGGTCATTGCTGTCCCAGGGTGCTGTCCCGGGACAGCGCCCCACTCAAATTGTCAAATCTCCTAGCTAGCACCTCCGATTGAGGTGTTCCTTAGCATTCTAGAATTCCACCGCCATAAGCTACTCATAACTCATGGCCTTAGCCTCATGACTCTTAGTCTCCATGGGTAAGAGGCGTTCTCAACGCCCGGGGCCCTCACCCACACTAAGAGTACTTGGGCCCTCTCACCAATGGCGCCACAAGTCCCGGGTGTCACTCCGGGATCCTCTTTGTGCCCATGGTGTTGCGGGCACTCCTCATGGAGAGGTGCGCAACACTGCCAGTGAAGATCCTGAGGAAACGGCCAAACAACAAGCGAGGCTTGCGACGAAGGCCATTGTGTTTTTTGACATACATACCTCAAATAATAGGGGTCTGGCCATATCTTATCACTCACTAGAATCTGCGGGAGCAACTTATTTGTCTAATGTAGCTGCTAGACCTACTCACGAGTGTTGCGGCATTCGACCCAACGTCGTGCATATGGTGAATGATACCGATATTTTGGTGGTCAGTCGGGTTGGAGACAATCCTATTGGGGTGCACACATTGATTTTGAAGTGTTACACTCACCGTTATTCACATCAATGGGGTGGTCGTCCCCCGACATTCGACCGGCTAAGGTTTTTCACGTAGCAAGTAGGATTTTTAAAGGCAAAGCATCTTTGTCTTTTCTCACGTGGCTCAAGCAACTGCAGACTTCCCTGCCACTAAGAATCCCGAGGAAATAGCCAAACGGCAACCAAGGTTTGCGGCGGAGGTCATTGCGTCTTTTGATGCACATACCTTAGATGACATTGGGCCGACCATATCTTACAACTCACCTGAATCCACTGGAGCAACTTATCTGTCGGATGTAGTTGTTAAACCTACTTGCGAGTGCCGCGACATTCAGTCCGGTCAAGCGTGTGATGAATGACACTGGCATTTTGATGGTCACTCGGGCTAGGGGCAATGCTATTCGGGTTGCACCCCAATATGATGATGGATTCTAGAGCACAACTAGTTATGATCGGCAAAAACCTTGTCTAGGAATTACTATTGATGGCCGACGACTTAGCTCATTGCCGATTTACCATCGGATGCCCTTACAGCTTAGCTTCTGAGTGAAGCCTGGAGATCCACCCGTACCTCTTCTTCTACGGTGTGCGGTGACAGATACGACCAACTACAATATTCTAGTTGGTCAACAAGCATTCTAACCCCGTGGTTTGGTTTGGACAATTGGATTGAGGAGGCCTGGATCTGACCATGTTGGTCAGCTGGGGACGACTGTAGGAAACTTATTCCTGTGGCATTCGCCGTGGCTACGACCATAGCACCATTATCCATGGTTTTTGGATGTGATGTTATTGTGGATATATTGCCATATGGTTCTTCATTATTGGAGGAGTCATTAGCATTCATAGGGAGTACTGAGGATCAACGGGAGATGGCACCTAAGGGTGCATTGATGCGCCATCTCAAGGATCATGTTCCTCCCTGGCGCGATTCCGCTGAGCTATTCCGGAGGTGTGAGGATATTGTCTTCTCTTTCAGTTCGACAACACCACCCATTCGTGATACCCCATCGGCGTTGGCACATTCCATTTTATGGCGTCCGCCAGACGAGGGGATTACTTTGGTGAAACTATTTGGGGGCATTGGAACAGGATTGGCGGTTGTATTAGAGGTTGGTCTCACGATTTGCCAATATGTCTATGTGAATGACAATCAAGTGTCTACCCGTGTGGTTCGTCACCATTTCCACCAATTAATGATGTTGTACCCACAATAGTTGAGTCCAACTGCCATTCGTGGATGTTTTACACGTCTCCTTCGTGATGATACACTTATCAGTGAGGAAGACTTACGAAGGTTGGGTCCCGTGAATCTGGTGATAGCGGGATGGCCCTACCAGGGCCACTCACATGGTGGAGCGGGCTGAGGGTTGGAGGATCCTTGATCTAGTCATTTTTGGGACCTCATCCGGCTCATGCAGTGGTGGTATGCCCACCAACCTTCCCTCATGGTACATATTCAAGAATGTACATTTGTTAGGAGATTCTCGTGACAAGGTGTTTGAAGGCATGCACTATGTTTGTCAACACCTTGGTGATCCCATTTTTGTGGATGCCACGAGCTTTGGTTCTTATTCTCATCGGCCTCGATGACTTTGGACCAACCGCGCACCTCCATGCACTTTAGCTGCAGCATTCTCTGCAGTGCCTCCACATTTTGATAAGAAGGTGAATGACATCTTGGATCCACACCGGACCTCTTTGCTAGTTATTCAAGATGATTTACCCCCGTTGGCATTGATCAACAAAGTGGGGTCATCACGGAGGGCCTTCCCTATCTTAATGACTTTTCCCAAAGTCATTTGCAATCTACAATCGGGGTTTGACATGGTGTGGGATAATCACACCAAAACCCATACTGAACCATTGTATGACAAATGAGAACGTTTCATGGATTTCCGTACAGACACCACAGCAGTTCCTGGCCTTTCTGAGGGCCAACGACACTTCGTGTTGGGCCAAACCATGAGTTTGAATACACGGGTAGATCACTTAGTGCATTTTAAAAACGACGTGCGGTATAATATAAAGAGGATTAAAATCATTTAAAATAAAAATTATAAAGGAATTCCAAATAATGAAAGGGCCATTAAATGTAGACAATCCCATTATAAGTAAGTTAGATGGACATAAAACGTGGGCCATTATTTTTTTGTAAAATTAATATAGGGACTAAAGATAAGGATCCTAGAAGGTATGTTTAGTATGGTATGTAAATGGGTTTAGGACTCACGGGAATGGATGATAATTGGGATATCCGTCTGTCCAAAAATTGATGAAAAGGGAATGCGCCGTCGTTAGGGTCGTTTTTCCCACGCCCGTTTATTACTTAAAAGGAATATAGAGTACAAAAAAATACAATGACTTGGATAATATAAGTAATGAAAGGGTGCAAACAAATGGGCCATTTTTGAAATTTAAATAATTATAGGGAGGCTTTAATTTAACCCTTGAAGGTAAATAGCCCCAAAACAAAAAAAAACCCCAGCCGCACTTGGTGCACAAAAATGTCTTGGAGTGATCTACCGGTGTTTGAATACCATGGTGTGAATTATCATTTTATGCCTTGCATTGAAATTGCATCAGTGTGATATGTTGTTGTCTCTAAGGACAAATGATTTTGGTCAGAGGGCACAGTGGTCTACATCCATGAAGGAAGAAATTGAGGCCATGGTTGGACAAGCCGAACGAATCTCTCGATTCGAGCAGCATGTGATGGAAGAAATTCCAAGTTCAACAAGTTTATACTGCTTTGGCTTCATCATCACATATTGGTGGTGATGAAGAGAGGCCACATTTTATTGGTGGCACTGAGGTTGGGGACATGGTTAATGCCCCTTCCTCTCAATAGCAATTTGAGTTTGTGCCAACATCAGGTGGTTCCCCTTTGGTGGAGAGGGAGACTACATAGCTTAATGATTGGCCATTGGAATTGGGCCCTCATCTCATTGGTGCTGAGGTACAGAAGGTACGAGCATTCATTTGCTCGTAGCGTAGGTGTTTTGCTTTTAGCCTTCAAGATCTTGAAGGCTATTAATGAAAACCAATCCACATTGAACAAGAGGACGACCATCTTATTTTCCAGAGACCTTACAAGCTTAGTGTTTCCAAGAAGATTGGTATCCAAGCTCGTTGCCAAAAGCTTTTGGCAACAAGACTTATCGAACTCTCCAATGGGGAATATGCTTGTGTTACGGTTATGCCATCGAATAAAGATATCTTTGGCAATTTGATGAAGAAGCGTATGTGCGGGGATTACTGTCCAGTTAAGCGGAAAACCAAGTCGGATCGGTATCCCATGCCAATCCCGGAGGAGTTGCTTGATGCCATCAACTTTTCTCGAGTTTTTAGCATCCTAGAATTGAGATCCGGCTATAACCAGTTCCCATTACTTGCGGGAGATCGAATGAAAATTGCATTGTGGGAAGGATTAACTCTACCATTGGAAAATTTCTTCCATTTGGCTTCAAGAATGCATTTGTTGAGTTTCAGAGAGTGATGCAAGTCCTTTCTGGCTTGCCCTTTACTCGGTGTTACATTAGTGCTCAACAAGACACCACATGAGTATGTAGGGCATCTGCAAGCCGTTTTTGAATGGTTGCAGCGGTGGGGATTACGCCTGCACATGGGAAGTGCAAGTTTTTCCATGACCGACTAGCATATCTAGGTCATATGATTATTCCAAGAGGTCTTAGGATGCAGCAAGCTAAGGTGGACATTTTGCATAAGATCCCAACATCGATTGATGTGCCGAGACTTCGTGTTTTCTTGGATTTAGTGGATTACTACCGTCGATTCGTCAAGAACTTTAGCTTGATTGCCAAGCCTCTCACCATTCTCATGAGCAAGGACCGACCTTGGACTTAAGGCTGTGAGCAACAACATGCATTTGAGACATTGAAGTAGAGACTGGGTGCGACCCCTGTGCTTCGACGTCCGGATGTCTCCAAATCTTTCTAGTTGTATACTCCCTAGAACTTATTGGATTTGGGAGCAGTTCTCACTCAGAAGGATGACTCTGGCCGGGAGTATGTTGTTGCTTAGGCTTAGCATTTCTCCAACTTCTAAGATTCATCCATCTAAATCTAAATGAATGAAATCCCATAGATAAGGTGTGGCCGCCAACGCTGCATACCATGTCAAATCAATGTGGCAAAATCTTAAACATGCTACTATAATTGTGTAGAATAAGATTCTTTAGAATGTGGAGAAGACCTCTAGCTACAACGAGGTTATCATTCACACGGTGTATGGACTCACTTGCAGTGGTTTCTTTCTCAGTTTCATAACTCTCATCAGTCGTAAACTCAATCTCGTCATCTTGAGTCTCGCCATGATATTGGATAGGAAACAAAGGTAGAATTATCTTCTTTGGACCCTTTCCTATTGTAAGTGTACCCTTCCCCCAATCTTCTTTGGCATGGGCCTCTAGCAACCATGTTCGTCCAAGAAGGCCTGGATAGGATGGTACACCATCCATAGTCTTAAAAACAACATAATCCACCTTATACTCTATGTTAGCAATGAGGGTTGCTCTAAGACTCCCAATGGCTTAACTCAACTGCTATCTGCCATTTTTAAAATGATGGTAGTAGATACTACATTGGATATTCCCAATTCATTCATGGTGTCAACATTCATCAAATTGACACTTGATCCAGTGTCAATTTGGAATCCCAGTATAAGAGCACCTCCTATAATGACATCAACTGTAGGGGCTCCGGGATCTCGACTCAAGGTAATGTCATGTACTGTAGCTGATCTCGGTCTTCTACGTATCATAGATGAACTCAAAGAGCTACGACACTGTGGTGCTACTGCCAACAATTGTTTCATAGTGATTGTGGGTTGTATTTTATCCAAATCTTCCATAATATCATAGGGTTTAAGATCCTTAGACAGCATCATCATCCGTGATGATCGGGAAGAGGATGGCTTAATCTTAGGTCTTTGGTTTCTCATAGGTACCTTCGGATAAGGATAGAAGTTATCCGCCGGTAACGTGGGTAACCGAATTGAGCTCGGAGGGTCAACCACGACAGTAGGTAATGGAATTCTTGTATTGTCAAGAGTTACGACGGGTGGTGGATTTATCGGTGGTAAATTGGGTTCCCTTGTTGGTTTATCCTTTGGATCTCTCATCAAAGGAGCTTGTGTATATTCCGAAAAACTGGTTCCGTCGTCACTGTGTTGTTTATTAAATCTCTCAGTACTAGATCCCTCCTGTTGTATTATGGGTTTCTTTTGAGATCTAGTAGCGACAGCATTCACCCCCTCTACCAGGTGATTTTCTCTCAAAATATCAATTTTCGACAATTGTACTCTATGCACATTACGATCCTGTCTCTCATCTTCCTGAATAGTTACATGCTTACTCTTTTTCCAATCTCTCTCAGATGGTGGACCCTCCTTCTTTTGTTGGGTACACTCAACTGTAGGATGTCCTGCTTCCTTACAATTTCCACACAATGGGATGTACTGTTGAACTTTTCTAGGATTGGGACAATCTCCTGCGTAATGACCTATCTCTCCACAACGGAAACACACAACGAATTGGTTGGGCATCGGTGTCTTATAATTTTGGGTTCTAGGGGTATACGGAGGACCCCTCCAATTTGGTGGTTGATTAGTCTCACCCCAACTTGGTCGATTCCCAAAATTAAGAGGTACCGGCCTACGGTTAAAGTTATTTTTAGGGTTGTAGCTTGCATTAGGCCCGCTATCCATACGCTCTTGTTGCCAAGGTCGCGACTGGTTAGTTTCTACCTGGTGAACAGCTCGACTCTTAGACAAATTCCAACACTCATTTACCGAATGGTTCCCTCCACAAAAGGTGCATTTAACTCTCGGCCCTTTTGGTGTGGGGCACTCATTGGATAAATGACCATGTCCCTTACAATTATTACACCAAATATTAGTCCTTTCCTCAGTCGGTTGTGGTCGTTTATTAGCTCCTCTGGTTATTTTGACTTCCAAGTCTGCTAATTTCTTAGTAATGTCCATAAGGGCTAATTCTTGTGGAGTAGATTGAACAACTGGTGGAGGCTTTTGTATGACCTTAGGTGGTGCAAACAGATCTGCACTCGGGTGTTTGAATTGTGTGGCGTCAACCATGGGTTTAGCGCCCGGATATGTCAGTGATTGTCCTAGTAAAACTGGATAATAGGCTTGGTCCCTCCTAGGTTGCTCATGAAGGTCGTAATTGTAGGTATCGAAAGTATATCGATCCTCAACACGAGACTCCTCCCAAGCCTTTGCCAATGCAAACGCATCCTCTCTGGTGGCTGGGGTGCGTTCTCTCACATAGAGTTTCAACTCAAAGGGGTATAGTCCTCCTATAAAGATATTCCTCAAGAAATTATCTGGGATCTGATGAGCTCCCATTCTCAGTAGGATGTCACTCATTCTCCCCCAATAATTATCAACAGTTTCATTTGTACCCATACGAATGGTTCTCAATCTTTCCATTAGACTGTTCTCAAACCCTAAAGGTCTAAAGTATACAAGAAATGCATCTTTAAGGGCATCCCAGTCGGCAAATGGTATATGACGGGAAAACCATAAGAACGCATTTTCTTGTAGGGTGGCGGCAAATACTTCCATCATTTTATCCTGTGGAACACTGTTTGCGGCACACGCAATTTCAAATTTTCTGACATGGACATCAGGATCTGTTCCTGGTCTACCCTGAAAATAGGGTAAATTCACTACACTATTGATTCTAGGAGGATTGGCTGCCATATTGGGAAGCGGTACTACAGGTTGTACTACAGGTCGTAAGGGAGGAGGTATTAATTGTGCTACGGGTATTAATGGTGAATAAGGTGTGAACAATGGGTTGCCTTGTATATTGGCATAAACCGTTGCGTCAAGTATAGGAGATGGTGTACGTTCATAGGCGGTAGCCCACAATGGTGGAGTGGGTGAACTGGTGTGAGGTGTCGTATCAGAAAATAAAACTTTTGGGGATAAGAATTCTCTCTCAGCACTTGTTGCAGACTTATCTACATGTGTTTGAAAATTCCCTCCTGACCCACTACCTGAAAACCTCCTTGCTACGTCTAAAAATGGTTGAACCCAACTTCTTCTCTTTTCCTGTAATTGCTTCCTATACTCTCTGGCTGCTGCTCTATCTTCTCTAGCTTTAGCGTTAGCTGCATTCCTCACGGATGCAGTTTGAGAATGAGATTTTTCATGAGCGGTTTCCAGCTTGACTGTCTCTTATCAGTCACTTGACTTCCTACAAGCATATTGTTCTAAAATCAACGGGGTTAAAGTACAAGGGGTTTCGGTCCGTGAAATCAGGTATAAAAGGTGTAGCCCTAGGATTCGGCTTCCCAAACACAAATTTATACTCTGTTCTAGACAACTTAGTCCCTTGCCTTGTTCCGTCAACAGGGGGTACTACTTCTGACGTTACATGCTTCAATCTTCCGTAAACAAAAAACAAGAATCTAAGGGATAAAGGTAAGACAGGGGAATTGTTGTCAACAATTACTCGTCTGTATCCCTTCCCGTTGTTCCAAATACGATTAGTAATGTCCCGTTGTAACTCTAAAGGTAATGCTACAAATGACTCGATAAAGTCTTTGGGTAAGGCTACATCAGGAGTAATATAGATTCCGTTCCTGTGATAGCTGAAACGAAAAAACCTATATAAAGCTGAGAATAAATATCCCCCTGAATAAATCTTGTGTTTGGCAGAGTCCGGAACTTGCCAACACCACTCCATCAGTTCATCAGGGCCTAACTAGAACAATAACGACATTGGGTGATGTCGATGGTTCTAGGCTTTCCTGATGACTATATCAGATCATCTCTATAATATCCTCTACGGTTCTTTCTAGTTTGGTTTCTAGACACACTACTCCCTTCTCTAAACTCTCCTGCCTTTCCTAGTTGGATTTGTCTCCACAATGTTTCAGCACCGGGGAGATTATCCTCTCTATATTGGTTTCTCTTTAATCTATCTGACACGTTATACACGTAGTTTTCTAGTCTAGTGAGTCTATCGGTAAAGATACTCAACAATTCATAAATTCGGTTGTCAAATCTTACAATGGGTTCGGACACTGGGCAAACATGATGAGGCTTAGGATAAAATGTAGGACTAGTGACAGGTAAGTGACGTTGGTTGTCACTCCTAATCACTTGTGTCTTGTCTCTAGTTCTATGTCCTCTAAGTCTCCATTTGTTTTGTGTATTCATTGTGATTGACACCGGTCATTTGCTAATTATTCCTTTCCAATTTAACCTTAAAAGACGACCACAGCCTTCCCCGGCAGCGGCGCCAAAATGTAGTTAGTTTTTTGCTATGTCTTTAAAACAACCAAACCCAGGGAACAATGTCTCCAGGAAGACTGAGCTAGTGTCTATAAGGGTTATTGTCACATTGGATTAAGGATTTTATTAACAACTTAAGACTTTTCCTTCTTCGTTCCTTCATTACTCCACTTATTCCACACTCTTATGATTCTTTTGTGCACTTTCAGTAGTGAGTGATTCCGTCCTATCATAAGGTAATTTTCTATCACTCTATGGTTTCGACCTATGTCCGTCGTGAAGCTCAAAAGCTTGGCAAATAGTCATTGGCAATTTGTCAGGACCGAAGTCCGGGGTAATGTCTTTTAGTAACCGCATCGTCTTTGATCAATGTAAATCACAATTGCAATAATTCAACATTTTAATTCCCTTTTTAATTTAACTTACAACCATCATGCCTGTCTTCACATGCTCAAGTCACCACCTTAGTCTTAAACCATCTGGTGACTCATCTCAAACAATCATCCATTTGTCAATACGGAACCAATACATCAACAGCTAGGCGATATTCTTCCTTAAGGCTTTAGTCCTCTACAAGCTAATCAACAACATTCAAAGGGTAAAGTCTTACTCCAGTAGGATATTCTTTCCTTCTTGGGAAGGTACTGCCTGGACAGCCTATGGCCTGTCTCTAGCCCTTCCCTATCCTCTGCAGGCAATTGGCTTAGCTCTCCTTCTCTCTCTCTCTCTGGCTCATCGGCTACTGGTCTTTACTTGGAGGCACTAGCCCAGGCGATAGCCTCACTCTAGCCTCTCCATCTGTCCCTCTTCCTAAGACTATTGCCCTTCTCGGCTGGCTACTAGGCAGTCTCTGGGACCTCACAGTTCTCTCCATAGACTATGGCTATCATCCTTCTTGAGGGGCCCATTGCCTGCTCTCCCTGTTCTGGGCTACTAGCCTTTAGTTAAGCCTATTGCCTATCTTGCTTCTCGTCAAGCTTTTTCTTACTTGCCTTCTTCACGACAGGTTGTCCTCTTCCGTCATGTCTCTTCCCATACCAGTTGCCTTGCCACTCTCTGGCCTTTAATTATCAGACTATTGCCTGTCTTAGCCTTGCTCTAAGCCACTTCTTGATCTTTCAGACCATTGCCTCACCTCAGTCACACTCCACATCTCTCAACCTCTTTCCATATTATCTCTGATCCCTCACTCCGAACAAATCTTGACTCTTCCGAATGCAAATTTCCTCTCAGCCTACTTGCCTGATTTTGTCATTACAATGCTATGTCAGACTACTTGCTCAAACTTACTTTCCACACATCACTCACAACATTTCACATAACACACTTCTCCAATCCTCTCCAATCATAAGACGAACAACAACACATTGCAATTTGCTCATAACTTCTTCATTAACACAAAATGTAATTCTACTTCAGGGTCCAGTTATTGCGGCCCTTTAACTTCCTATCACTGAGATCTCAAGCTTCTTGCTTGGTCCCGACTATGGCCTTGCTCAATCACTGAGCGACCCACTTCTACGCCTATTGCTAATCTGAGACTATGTAAGATCTTGCTGCTAGCAAATAGCCTGCCTTCCTTACGACAGACTCCTCCTTAATGCCGAGAGAGGGAAGGTCAGGTGGTTAGCCGTCGTAACCACTTCTTAACGGCTATTGCCTGCTTTCATCCCTCTGGATGGCTACTGACTGTCTATAGCAGAATGAAAAACGTTAGATTTCAAAAATTGCCCTTTTCAGACAGGCGATGGCCAAAAAATCGGTTCTACACAAGGACACTAGCCACCGAAGTGGATGGTATGGCTTGCTCAACATGTTGGATAGCCATCTCCAAGGATAATGGTTGGGTGGTAATGACCTGAGCTTTGGTGCCCTTTGGTGCCACAAGATCTTGAGTTCAAATATGTTTATAAAACTAAGAAAGTCCGGCATGTTCTCTTCCTTTGGGCTTGTTTTGGAGGTCATTTTATCAACACCAAACTCTTGTCAAGTGAAGGAGTTGTAAACTAGGATATGTGGCTCTATTTTGGGCACCCCCATCTCCACAAACACTTTCAAATGTTGGATTATTTGGAAACTGTATCATTTGGCTAGCATTTGTAGTCACCCATATTTGTCATTTCAAGTTTTAAGATTGGAGTTGAGACCCAAAAGTAATAGGAGCAAAAAGAAGAAGACATTGCTTGTCTTTAAGTGATCACATTTGTATGGGCCCTCCCAAATGTGTCAAAAATTAAATGTAGACTATTGTAAATTTGGAGCACGTAGTCCAATCCCATCATAACACATGTCATTTTGGTGTCCATTCTTTACTTCATAATCTATCATAAACTACTCAAACACATGTGTTAAATAAACAAAAGTGACCAAGGTAGGGTTCACACCACCTAGTATCTTTTACTTGCATTGATAGTAAAGCTAGTATGCTTGATGTTAACTCATGTCATGCTAAGAACTAACATTTCAACAGATATGGACAAACCATTCATCCATAATTAATAGGGAACATACACTTGTGAGAGTAAAAACATCAAACGACAACAACAACACAACAACCACAACTTCCAATGTTCATATTCCATGTTCGCCAACCTCTCAACAACCACCTTATTTGTGTAGTTTTTTCTTATTTTGTGATCTAATGTACCTCATATCGATGGTTGGAATTGTCCACATTCCATGCAAAAATCCAAATAAACTTAAATCCCTATTCAAGTTAACAACATAATGGTGACCTTAACTCACCTTAACATAATGGAGAAGTTATCCATTAAAGCTCTTCTTTTTATGTTGGCAAGTTAGAACATGGAGAAGAGGAGGTTTATCTACCATTAGGGGAATGTTATTGAGGGAGTGGATGAGATGGGCGAGGTAGGTGTGGCACGTGGTCCATATCCCCTCATTTAAAGATACATACAATATTTTGACAACAATCAATGCATAGTGTTGTAACTTTTCATTAACAATAAGTGTAACTTATCTTGTGGTGCGAACATAAAGCCATGTTGGTATTTGGGGGTGCAACTTTCATTCAAATCAAGAATCATCTGCCCTATATACATTTTTTGGGGTAAAATTAAGCAATACACATACAACTTTATCAATAAAAATACAAGTGACAATTTCAATACATAAAGAAATTACATTCATCTCTAGTCATTAACATAAGTATACAAATATAGTTTTGAATAACACTCAACCCCTATCATATGTATCATACAAAACCCTAGCATTTATCAATAAAGTCATCAAAGACTTTGTCATCTTCGAGATGTAACTCATAAGCATCTAAATTTATAATGTACGTCATAAAAACTAATGTAATAAGTGTTTCTGAGTCTACCATCCAATGATCAATAAGATTGTATATCCACTTGTTGTTGGTTCCTTTTTGATACCAACGTAAGCTAATACAAAAAACCTATTCTATAGATTCCAGTGACATTACCATACAAGTACAAGTGTTGTATATTTTTTGAAGGTCCTCCATACATGTACATAACTCCGGTAGCCTGCAAGCAAAGTGACTCTTCATTCATGCATGCCTCAATCAAGGTCAACGTCTCTTTCTTTCTTTCTTTCTTTCATTCTATCTATCTATTAATCTACGAAACTTTGAGTTATAATTTTGTGTATACATACCATGATGAAGTTCTTTTGTGCACTTACATATAGTCATTTGTGTTTAATATAATGCACCCCCCGGGTATGGGTAAAATTACTAATCAAAATGGTTATTTACAATGTAATTGTAACTTTAGCGGGTGGTATGAATCCTACCAAAAGAAGGGGTACTTCATATGGGGGTCCACAAGTCAAGAACATAGAGACCAATTTGAAGCAATTTGAGGCAAACTATACCCTTTGAACCTGACCCTCCTTTGCACCCTACCCTCCAACATGATTCTCCAAAACATGAGCTCTTCTTTGAGCTTCATGTCTTCATTCGGATCATTATTGTTTCCCTCCAAAATGATGCGTTGTTGGAGACACCTTCTTGTGTCTCTTCTTGGTGTTGGACCCTCATCTAAAAGGCCCTAGGTCCAATTTACACCCCTTAGCCAATATAATTGCTCCATTTTGTTGGACCTCTCCCTTGGACCCCCATCTAAAGCACCCCTAAAGGCCCTGGCACATGAGCCTTCGGCACGGCCGCTTTGGGTCTACCATGGCTGCATGCCTCCTGGTACAACTTGGGCTTTAGCTGCTGCCGAGGCGGACCCCACTGAATCTACGTATGCTGAACATGTTCTCGGTGGTAGCAACATGACCACCTTAGCGGCAACATCCTCGCCCCGACTGAGGGTTGATCACACCGGCCACTTCCGGCACCGTCCGTTAGCATCTCCAACTGCAATGATGTGAAAAGTGTTGGGCCAACATCTATCATGAACATAATCCCCAACAATTTCACGACTGGCACCGTACGGAAAGTTTGGTGTGATCAAGGCATGAGGAAAGCTCATGTGCTAGCATTGTAAAGCCCATGCGTAGTGGTGCATTTTTTTTAAATTTATTTCAAAATACACATTTAAAAATGCATTTAAAAATATGCGGCAAATTTTGAGACATTTTTAATGTTTTTAAATTATAAATTCACGACTACAGTTAGTCTAGGCCAGTAGGGCAAATATAAACACGCTCAACTTCGCCATTTGTTCCTTATTATCATAAAGCATTAGTACATTCAAACTCAATGGCAGTATCTGAGCCTTGAGTGTTGCCACATGAACTGACAAATACTGGGGTGCATAACGCACCCCATGGCACATTGGACAAGTCGTGAATGGTGGTTTGCATTTGCAATGTCTTCATTTTTAGTTCAATACTTGGGTGGAGAAGAACTCAAAGAACTGATCTTAGAAGAGGGTAATGTTTTTGACAATGATTTGCCATAAAGGACTTCACAAATTGATGTCTTCGATGATTTTCAATAAAAAAAATATTATTTTCAATAAAAAAACATTTTATAATGCCGCCTCCGACCTCTAGAATAAAATATGCAACACTACCCATGAGTCTACATTAAGTACTGAACTTGAGCGGTGCAAAAAACCTATCCACGTGGAAGGCCCTGGGAAGAGGAAACCAAAAAACTCAACAAAGGTGCGCATCGAGACGGGCCGGGCAGGGTGAATGCGAATTCACACTCGGTGACCCAGCCCGCGCGCTTCACTGCGAACAGAGAAAGAAGAAACTGGCTCCTCTCGTGGCAATCCCCTTGGAGCTATGGCGCTCGCTCGCCCCGCTTCCTTCACTAAATCTTCCTTCCACTCGCTTGCCACTGGATTTCGTCTCTTGGGATACCAAAAATCCCTCCTCTGCCGCAACGCTGGCTTTTCTGTTGTGAAGCAAAGACAGACGACGACAATGTTAGCCCGGGTGAGCCATGTGGCCAGCCTTTCATTCAGACGGTGCGAGAGGAGGAGCTTCGTGCATTCTCTCAGGTACAGCAGCCTTCAAAATCTAGTTCCACCTCAATATGGTTTCAGAGCGTTTTCTGTCACGGAAACTATGTGGTTTTCAAGTTTTCCAGAATTGGTGGTTTTGGTTGAGAATTGATGCCGCATTCTCTGACATAAGGGTTTAGGATTTTACCTATCCAAGATTGGAGAATCAGTCCTAGAGCGAATTAGCCATTTTCTTTATGAAGTTTTTTTAATGGGTGGAAGAATTGGCCAAATGGTCTTTTGATGGGTCCAGGTCCAATGCTGCACATCTGTCCCTCAATCGTCTTTCCACCTCTCAATTTGATATCAGGATGTTTCTCTGTTCTGGAATGTATGTATTCTTTGAGCTTTTCAGAATTGGTAGTTGTGGTTGAGAATTGATGTCGCATTCTTTGGCATAAGGGTTCAGGATTTAGCTATCCAAGATTGGAGGTTTTCATTTCTGGAGTAAGTCCGGCATTTTATTTATGAGTTTTTCTATTTTGTGGGCGGAACGTATTGCTAAGTGGACTTGATGGCTCCTCAGTTCTCTTTCCGACTTTCCAATTGGTATGTAGGCGTTTTTGGACCTGGAAACCATGTGGCATTGAGTTTTCCAGAATAGGTGGTTTTGTTTGAGAATTGATGTCGCATTCTCTAGCATAAGAGTTTAATAGTTTACCTACCAAAATTTAATAGTTTCGCTCCTGGAGTTTCAGTTTCATAGTGTTCCCCATGTTTCAGAGAGGTTTCTTTTAAGAGTGGAAAGAATTGGCTAAGTGGTCTTTTGATGGCTCCAGGTGCAATGCTGCACAAGCTGTCCCTCGATCCTCTTCCCACCTGTCAACTTGATTTCAGAAGCTATGTGGGTGCTTTTGTCCTGGATATTATGTGGTTTCAAGTTTTTCCGAATTGGGGTTTTGTTGAAGAAATGATGCCGCATTCTCTAGCATAAGGGTTTAGGATTCTACCTATCCAAGATTATAGAATTTCATTCCTGGAGTGAGTCCGTAATCTTGATATCTCCAGCTGCAATGCTGCACAATCTGCCCTTCAATGCTCCTTCCACCCGTTCATTTTATTTCAAGGTGGTTTTGCCCTAGAAACTATGTGGTTTTTGTCTTTTCCTGAATTGGTGTCTCTGTTTGAGAATCAATGCCGCCATTCTCTGGCATAAGTGGTTAGAATTATATCCAAGATTGGAGAATTTCACTTCTGGAGCGAGTCTGCCATTTGGTTACGAGTTTTTTTTTAAATGGGTGGAACAAATTTGCTAAGTGGTCTTGATGGCTCCAGGTGGAATCCTGCACAATTTGTCCCTCAATCCTCTTTCCACCTCTCAATTTGATTTGCAGGAGCTATGTGGGTGTTGTGTCCTGGAAACTGTGCCGTTCCTACTTCTCCAGAATTGGTGTTTTTGTCTCTGGATTGATGCCGCATAATTCTCTGACAGAAGGGTTCAGGATTAAGGTAGACGTGCCTAATTTGGTCACTATCTTAATTGGACGCCTATATTTAAGTGGTATGTGGTTTGATGTGGCTCTAAGAACGGAGACCAAAAAGACTTGTTTAAAGGATATTGGATTGCCTGCTCAAAATACGATAACCATTTTAGGCTCCATAGTCAACATGATTGGGGGACCTAAATGCTCATTTAATGAGCATGAGAATCTTCACTGTGATAATTGAGAAGATATTCATATTAGCTCCAAAATTTTATGAGGAAAGTGGCTCCAGCCTCGATTTAGATTTGCTAACTATCTCGTACTAATTGTGTGTTTCATATCCTAGGAGAAGTGGGCTAGTAGGGAAAAGTAACCATTCAAGACCCATCTACCTTATATCCAAGAGTATTCAAGTTTGCCATGTTTCTATGGTATTTATGTTTTGTTCTTGTTTTGGTGGAATGAATTGGCTAAGTGGTCTTGATGGCTACAGGTGCAATGCTGCACAATCTGTCCCACAAGCATCAGAGAATGCCCCACAGCAATCAACAGAGAAGCAAAACTCCAGAAGCCCTAGAAGTCCAAAGCAGCCATCAGATGGGGGCAGGAGGAAAAAGGGCGCTGGCATGGAGAGCACATCTTCAAGGGAAGATATACGCACCCTTCGGGTGAAAAAAGTATGAACTTCTCCCCTTCTTGCCTCCGGAGTGCAGTCCATTGCATCTGTCTCTTTACCTGTCTGTTATCACTCACACTTGTGTTTGTAGTTACATGTGTTGTTGTGTACTTACTACTCCTCATTGGTAATACAATATGCAAGTCACATTTGAGGGAACAAGAATCTACTGGAAACAAGAATCAACAGAGATACAAGATATCCAGGACAACTGGCATTTTTCTGAATCAGAATACTCTTACTCTTGGGTTTAAAGCACAGGTCCTTCATGGGTTTTGAAGATTTTCAGGGATATGCCACTCCTGATTCTGGAAGGTTGATGGTCTCAACCAGTGTTGGTTGGTTATCAAGTTCTTATACTTATCAAGGGTATAAATTGTGCAAAGTATGAAGAAAGTTAATAATTTCAGGTTGTGAATTTTGTTAGACCAACATTCATTTCTGATTTCATTACCGCAGTTATAAATATATTGACAGACCAAATAGTTGGTGGTTCCCCATTCTGATAATTAATTTTAAATCCTCCTCTTTTTTTTTAGTTGTTGTTGTTGTTACATTCAATTTGGAGTCATTGAATTAAAATCTACCTTCCTAGATAAATATTTAAAGAGAGTGCAACTGATGGTATCATATTAAACACAAATTTGACTTTTGAGATAATTGGTAGCTTCTATTGACATTTGTGACTCCATAACTAAATGGTTTTCAATTACAGTATTTTATCAAAATGCTCTATGTGGCAGATATCAATAATTTTCGTTTTTTCTAATTTTTGAGACCCATGATTTCTGTAGTCCATAACCGCTTAATAACCGGGTTAATAACCTATTAAAACATATTCTAACACTGATCAACCAACATCGATCTCAACCTTCTTTCAGGTGGAGGAGTTAAGGGCAGCAGGATTTGAACCGTATGGTTATACATGGGACAGGACACATACAGCTACGGAGCTTCAGAAAAAGTATGTGGATCTACCAAGTGCGACTGAGGCGAATGAAGATACTGATCATGTGTCAGTAGCAGGTCGGATCATCGCCAGGCGAGTCTTTGGAAAGCTTGCCTTTCTTACACTGCGAGATGACTCAGGGGACATACAGGTCTACTATAATTTGCCGAAGCCTTTAAGTTGTGGGTGAAAATGTCAAATATCATTGTAAAAACTTTTCACTACATCATCCTTAGCTGTCATTGCAGAGAGATAACGTGAACCTACTTTCTGAATTATGACTATTGATAGCTTTCATTGCACTTTTGGAACTGGCAGCTGTATTGTGAGAAATCGAAGCTTTTGGATGAAGCATTTGAGCAACTGAAAACGTCTATGGATATTGGAGATTTTGTTGGTGCGAAGGGTACAATGAAAAGGACAGAAAAAGGTCAGTACCCCTGGCTGAACTTATCGGAATAAAAGCCATGCTGCTACCTTTCTCTCTAGGAATGGGTAAAATTCCTTCTCTTATATGGGTATCTTCAAGTTTGTAGATTATTTGTCTTTGTAAACCATAGAATGCATATGAACATTTTACATTTCATATCTCTTACTTCTTAATGTGGGCTTGTTCAATCCTTCAGGAGAGTTGTCTGTGCTGATTGGAGAGATCTGCATTCTTACAAAGTCTTTACTTCCTCTCCCGGACAAATGGCATGGCCTCACTGATGTTGAAAAGCGGTATCGGCAACGGTAGGTCTGAAACCATCTTTTTTCTCCTCTTTCATGTGGAATCTTAGGGATTCCATTATGGGAGAAATATTTCCTTGCTTAATTCAAATATGACAAATATGTGGGTGTTTGTGTGCAGGTACGTTGACATGATTATGAACACAGATGTTGCTACAGTCTTCCGTAATCGAGCAAAGGTCAGAATCTCTTGGCTGGTTATTCTTAGCAATTTCTTTTCAAGAATATGAGTGGAAGTAGCAGTATTCCCTGCCCACAGCAGTTGTATGGTAGATACTCTTCTATTGCAATGTTAACATTAGGATCAATCATTACCACAACTGGAACACTATCTGATATTGTACTTAATCCTCTTGCATTAACTAGCAGAATGACGATAGGCAACCTGTTTGAGATGGTGATGGAAAAAATATCATGTTCTGGATTTGCATATTGTTTGGATCCTCGTTTTCAACATTAGAATTCTCACGATGGGGTATGTGGGAAGGGCAGATAACTTCAGAGATACGGAGGCACATGGAGGGTCTTGGTTACCTGGAGATTGAAACTCCTGTGCTTCAGGTACTACTAAATGGTAATAGAATTCTTTGAAGTACGTTGTTTGGATCCTTTTAAGATAATGACTGTTTCGCACTATTTCTTCTTTGGTACCTGTATTCCAGTACATGGAGAGTATGCATCAGCAGCAAAGTCTCTCTTTGACTCTTCAAACCTGCTCTAGTCTTGCTACAATGTTGGACTATGTGCACTTTACTCTAAGAAATCAAGCAAGGAATAATTTCGCAAATCGGTTTTGAAATTTTATGGAATTTGTATAGGGAGAGGCTGGAGGAGCTGATGCAAGGCCCTTTGTGACTCATCACAATGCACTGGGACGAGATTTGTACCTGCGGATTGCAACAGAGCTTCACTTGAAACGCATGGTGGTAAGAACCAATGGTGGTCAGTTATCAAGTTTCTATACTAGTCACAGCTAGAAATTGTGAGAATCATGGACAAGTCAATAAGTTCATGGTATGAATCTTTTTAGAAAAAAATCCATTTTCATAACTGCTGTTAAGAATATATTATAAGATCAATAGTTAGTGGTTGCTGGTTTCGGTTGTCAATCTTAATACATTCTTCTCTTTTGTTGTAAAATTCAATTTTGGGTCATTGAATGATAAATTATCCTCAAATAAGATTTGAATAAAGAAAAGTAATGATATCACATTGAGCACTGTTTTGACTCTTGAAAATAGAGGTATCTGTTATTGCAATTTTTTCTTCACAACTAAGAGGTTATCAGTAACAAAATTTTAGTTGAAAATTTCCATCGTTGTGGATGCCAATAGTGGTGGGTTTTTACTTCTTGCGACTCGTGGATACCTATCGTCCATAACCGTGTGATAACTGGGTTGCTAACTGGCCAGAACATGTATAATTGGCCAACACGGGTACAAATATGTCATTCATCTTTAGGGATGGAGTTTCTTTAGGGATCCTGTTGGTGGGAAACTGTATTTTGTGAGAAAGAGCTGGCCTGGGTTGCCTTTCAAAAAAAATGCAAATGCTAATCAAGAGGGAGCTGCATTCGTCCAACCAGAGGGGCCTAAATTTTACAAATATCAGAATCACAGTTGAATGTTGATGACATTAGGGTTTGTGGCATTTTGCAGGTGGGAGGTTTCGAGAGAGTATTTGAAATTGGTCGCATTTTCAGAAATGAGGGCATCTCAACACGTCATAATCCTGAGTTCACTTCCATTGAGGTGAATTATGACTTTTATAATGGAATGTACTCTCCACTACCTGCCCAGATTTGTGGGATTTATCTGGCTTACAGTTGCTTTCCATTGCTTTGACTAAATTCAATTGTTCCAAACGGTTGACATATGTCTCATCTTGTTGATTGTAATACTAAACATGTCATGGGCCTGTCAATCTTCACATTTTAGGAATTCTTGAGATAGTGCTGGTAAAGTGTGTCAGCATTTACATAGTTCTGGTTTCTCCTCCTGTCTCAATAGTCCTATTGGATTGTTGTATTGGGGGACTTTGTTAAAGTAGTACAGTAAAACACAAATTTTGGTGTAAGGTAATTGTGAATTGAAATCATTTATTGCAATTGTTCTGGTGAATGCAGTTATATCAAGCATATGCTGACTACCACGACATGATGAACCTAGCTGAAGAGCTTGTTGTTCGTTGTGCACTTGCAGTCAATGGCAACCTCTCCCTCCAATATCAGGTAGGTTGCAACATCCCTTACTTTTTGGATGTTCATATGTTCATATTCTTTGAAGGCATGGCCTTTATTGGCGTAATCATAAAGAGGGTAGCAAGACAGAAAAATAGTTCTTGCTGTAGTTTCAAAAGTTATTTGATTCAGATACCAAAAAAGTGAGGATATATAGCTTGTGCCTTTCAAGCATCATCTCACTTATATGTGGTTCTGTCATAGCTCTTGTTTTCTAGAGGAAACACATAATTCTCGCCCTTAGGCCTTAGGCTTCAACTTCTTGTTTGATATGAGGTTAGTATGGCATATAATTTGTTCTATGCTTGTGGAATAGTCAAGCTTCTAGGCTCTATTGGAGTATCTTCTATCTTGTTACCATATAGGGCGCTCTATTTTATCTTTACTAGCACCGGAATGTAATTCCACATGGGTGTTAAGTGGGTGTCAACCGATGAGGGAATGGCATGTGGCATAACATGAGAGCGAAGCAATTTATTTTGTCAGATTAGAGAACCCTCTACAGTATGTCTCTTTTTCATGTTTGCCTTCATGTAGTTTCTCTTTTTTGGCGGTTGTTTCTCCTAGGTTCAAGGAAAAGTTGTCAGGATGTTCGTTGGTGTAGACGGGTGTGTCAATGTACTTCCATGGTTGTACTTCCCACTAAAATGTCTGCGGGTGGTCAGTGCAGGGTACAGAAATCAACTTGGAGAGGCCATGGAGACGGGCATCAATGCATTCACTAGTACAGGAAGCCACAGGTGTTGATTTTTATCAGTATGGCGATGACATAGAGGCAGCAAAAGCTGCAGTGATGAATTTCTTTGAGGGTCATCTTGAAAGGCATGATACGGGGACCATTTTGAAGAGCCCTTCGATGGGTCATCTCCTCAACGAGGTACTTTCACAACCTCTGCAATTGTGGTATTTGGTTTTGAAAAAAACATTCTCCCTTTTCAGAATGTCAAAGTTTCAGTTGTAGAGTTGTATTGATTTGCTGATTTTGACTAGGCATATATAATGAGCTTATCATTTCAAATATAGTTCAGAATTATCACAGTAAGCAGTATTTTTTTGGCCTGTAACCTGTTGTGTCTTACCATTAGTTTCTAGCAGGTCAATACTTCACCCTAATAATTTTGGTTCTTATTTGCGTTCTAAATGTCCTTCCTGGCCTCTCTGATTGCTGACGTTTTACTCAGTTTTCTCTCTCTTCCTACCTATAATATATGCAGGTTTTTGAGATGGTAGTGGAGAAGACTCTGATACAACCAACCTTTGTGATGGATCATCCGGTTGAAATATCTCCTCTTGCAAAACCTCATAGAAGGTATGAGCTAGTTGTTGTAGATTCCAAAATTCAAGTTCAAGGGTTTAAGATGTCAGTATATCATATGAACCTCCACAACACTTTACTCTCTAGGATTGCCCTGTTCGCTGTCATGAACATTAATGGAGAAATCAATATTATTCGCTGCTTTGAAGGGGTTGCTAGTATCTGTGCATCTGAAATTGATGTGTACTCTGTGCATTGCAGTAAACCAGGACTTGTGGAGAGGTTTGAGCTTTTTGCATATGGTCGGGAAATGGCAAATGCTTTTTCAGAGTTGACTGATCCCATTGAGCAGGTGCGTCTGCAATCTATGCATAATTTAAGAACATTTTCTTTACCTTGAAACATTTGGAATGTGAGATTAGTGAGAAAGATAGTGCATGAAGTGGCCTGCAGATCTGCCACACAAGAAGTTCCATTGCCTACTACACTTTTTTCTAGGAGATTCTTCTCTTTGATTCGAAGAAGCTTATGTACACATCAATTTTGATGACAAAGTTAATGGGGCTTTGTTTTTGGTCACATGGGCTTTGTTTGCAGAGACTGCGATTTGAGGCGCAAGTGCAAACACACAATGCAACAATGATGGCAGCTGCAGAATTGGCGAAGGCCAAGGGTGATACATTTGCTCAAGCAGCTGCTAATGATGCATACGAAGTTGGGATGGATGAAGACTTTGTAACTGCTTTGGAATACGGCATGCCCCCTACTGCTGGAATGGTGAGAATCTGATCTCAATCTCAAAAGCCTATACAATTTGTTACATTCCAGGTTTTACAATTATCTCATTCACATTTGTAATAAGTGATCTGGTTACTGTGAAACATTTTGCAATTAGCTAGTAAATTTTTCTTGTCAGGAATGTGTTCCCAGGATAGTGGATAAGAGGGCACCTGTCCACAGAATTGAGCCCAATCCAATGCTTTGCTTGCACTTTGATCAAAATCATCATGCATACTCTAAGAGAGAATGTAGTTTCAGTTTCCAATGGATCTGCCACAGAACTGTAGGAAGTAGAAGCATTGATATTGTGTGAAGCATTGATATCTTCTGGTGTGGACTTGTTTGTGTTGCAGGGAATTGGTATTGACCGGCTGGTCATGCTTTTGACGGACAGCTCAAGCATTCGGGATGTAATAGCTTTTCCTGTGTTGAAGTCCCAGTAGTGGTGTCAAACAGTTCAATTTTGTTCGTACGCGTCTAGTGTTTGAGAGTGTACTGTGCATTGCTGGTTAATAGGCTTGCTTGTCACTAAGGTGACACAAAACGAAAGTCACCCACATTCTTTGTACCTAATCAATACAACAATTTTGGAATCAGATAATGTTGATTTGGACAATTATTTTGTCTGCAACTTAATAGTTACTTCTCTAACCTGGCCTCACTTTTCTCTTGCAACAACAAATCGAGGAGAACTGACTTCTATATATGAAGAACCTCTTTCGCAGTTGTGCCCACTCCATTTGAAGGTCGCCCTCTCAAATGTTACACTCCCAAGAGTCTTAGTACATTTGATAAGGTATTTGTGCCTCATGTGGTCACTTGTCTCATATGGCTAGCTAGTTTAAGGTTTTAATTGGACTCTAATCACATAGTACAGTTACCCTTCAATTCAACAGGGTTTTTCATCAGGAGTTCATCCCTTTTGAACTACCATTGGTCATTTTGCACACAACATCAATGATTTCTCTCCGCTTGTGCTGCATGCTTGGAGGTATTGTTTGAATGTTCTTTCAGAGCCAAACTCATTCTAGCACGTCTTGCCATACAAAAATTCGGTTTACCCATAATGACCCCATGTAGAAAGTTCTTGTTATAACCTCCACACCACTTCAAGCATGCACCAAAAACCAAGCAAACATGGAATGTGTTGTGTGCAAAACAACTGACTCTAATTCAACAAAACTTTTGTTGCATTAAAGCACAACTCTATCACTTGGCCAAAGAATTCACACAAGAAGCAATGAGGCCATTCTAGTTCATAGTCGCACAACTCACAAGTGCAAACCAAAGAAGAAGAAGAAGAAGAAGAAGAAGAAGGATCAAACAGTTAGCACAGTTAGCAAACTTTTCATGTATCTGAACACTGAGACACACCCTCGCAAAGGAAATGCTTGCTCACTACCCGCGTGGAAGTGGGCTTGAAGAGAGTGGGAGTGAGGAGTCGCCACATAAAACCCATCTGGATCGTAGGGTAAGGTGTAAAGCAGGAGTACAGTGCCTGAGTTTCCGGAATTATCTGTAATTGTTAGCTGGTTTAGTTGTTCTTTCCCCCATTTTTCTTTAATTGGTTTGATTTGCCAAAATTCACTATAGTTACCTAGAAAAATTCCAAGTATTATTAAATATTTGAAGAACTCCACCTCTTGGTTTGTTTCAGTTCAGGAGGGTCTTTAGTATGCTCAGGCCGCTAAGGATCATCAAGAAATGCTTTTATATGATCCCTTTACAATGTTGGGCTCTAGAACAATCTCTGTGTACACCACAAATAATGCACTAGTGACACTACAACATAATTCCGTGAGCAGGGTCGCACTCCACTTCAGTGAACTAGATTATTTGGCACGTCAAATCGCGAACAACTATAGTTACTACGAAAGGCAACTAGTTAACTAATAGTTGTTCAAGGTCTGGAAGCTTTGCAATTTGAGGCAGCGGTGCCACAACATGGATTTTACACCCACCAACACATGTCCTACTAAAAATCCAAACAGTTAGATGTTTAGGATATGTTGTGTTTGAGGGTCATGCAAAGCTTGAGATCAATTGGGAACCATTTGCACATAGGGATCCAAAAAAAAAAAACACATGTCTAGGATATGTTGCCCCTAAACTGTGGAGGGGAGGTGGGGCAGTTGAGAGCACACTTGCAAATTTGAATTAATCCAAAAAAACTAACTTCGTTGAATCAAAAATATCTATGTGGCTGAACATAGCAAACTTGACCATGAACAAAAGGAGTATTTGAAATAGTAAGAAACCATCCGAACTAGTGTCAGAGGGGTCAGAATGTAGATAAATGAATTGCTCGTGATTAGCAAATGGTAGCATAGGACTTTAGGGGTTAAGGTGAGTTTTCATGTGGGTCGCTCACCCACTAGATAATAGTGGGTTGAGGTGTTTGCATGTAGATAAACAAAACCAACCACATTGTAGTGGCCTCCGACATTATTGTGGTGGACCGCTAGATTTTCATGTGTCCACCACACTTGGAATAGTTTTTTGACATATACTAACCACCCCACTAGAATTTGGTGAGCAAGCATGCTACATGGAAATTCACCCTTAGTCCACTTCTTCTAGGAAACGATACACACAAATCAGTACGAGATGGTTAGAAGATCCATAGCCATTGTGGCCCATAACATTAGTAAGCAAATACATGATGGTGTCTTTCCAAAGAGAGTTGTTGCGATTAAAAAACTCTAATGATTTTCAATTGGTTGTCAAAAAATTTGATGTTAACACAACCTTAGTGCTCCCCATAAAATGGGAATCATGGCCCCATGGAATGTAGCCAAGGAGTTGTGTAATGTTTTGTCATAATTTCTAAAACTCATATGAGTTTCTTGATAATTGTCAAAGTGAAGATTTTTGTGCTCCGTAAATGGTCATATTGATCCTACCATTGATGTTGCTTGTAAAGCCTAGAATAATTATCATATTTTGAGTACATAGTCTAATTCCTTTTAGACATGCCTTCTTTATGAATAAAATATTCATATGAGCTCCAAAAATTATGATGAAGGTGGCTATGACCTCAAATTGAATTTCCTAACAATCTTATACTGAGTGCATGTTTCATATCCTAGGAGAAAAAAATCCAATATATATATATATATATAGACACACACACCATTTAAGATCTTGTTGTGCCACTTAGAGTTCCAACTAAAGTTCAAGTGATTTCAATATTTATTAAAATTATGTTGAATTAAATGCTTTCAAAATGATGTGGTAACAGTCAATGACATTGTGGTTTATTCCAAACATATGGATATAGTTTCAAATTCACCATCCATCATTGTCCTCTGGAAGCCACTCGAATGACACTTCTCCAATGACACTTATAAATAAATTTGCCAACTTATTTCAAGTTCATCCCCTATCTATTCCATAGGGCTGCTATTGTGCAAATGTGTGCCTCCTCTTGCTTGCCCACTCTGTTATGGCATAATGCATGAAATCCATGCCATTTATTGAAACAAAATTTGGTATATTCTACATCCTAGCATTTATGCAATGAAATATTGTCATGGATCATTGAAACCAGGATGAAAAATCACTGAGCAAGTGATTAGTAATGGGAACATTGAAATCTGTAATACCCGGATTTTTGTACAATGAATGACAGATAATATTGGGTTTGCATTTAGTGTTAGTGACATCACACGGGCAGTTTACAATAAGTATTGAGCAAGACAAATAGAATTGGTGGCACTCAATACAATATTTAGTGTGGTAATTTGCATCTCTTTTATTTCATCTCTTTTGTGGATAGAAATATGGACTAGAGGGTTCTTCGATTTTAGGGCTGGAGAGGGTGCAAAACTAAATCATATACTCAATGAGGCATGAGATTTGGTTAGTATGACTCAAAACCTTATCGTTCCAGTGAAGGAAGTAAAGGGTGTGTGAAAATAAATCAATGTATAATGATGGAATCATCTTATGCCTCACTTGCTACGAATCACTTCATGGTTTGCTAAGACTTCTGTTCAATAGTTCAATGTATGCATGTCATTGATATCACATTCATGCATTACGAACAAGAATTTTCTCCACGGATCGAGTGTGTCAACTCTGCTTTGAAACTCACATTTCTAAATGGTTGACGCAAAAAAATCAACGTTGATGATTATTACTGTTGAATTCAATTCAAGTCAGAAATCCAATCATGTTAATTGAGTAATAAAGACCAACCCACCAATACAAGTGCAAATACAAGTTGCGTCTCAAAACAGAGCAAACAGCAATAGACTCTACCGCATTCCATCCCCCTGGTCATAATCAACACCTGAGCACACACATGACACTCAAAAGAGAAAAGTTCCAGAGAGGAAAAAATAACAAGTCGGTTGTTTAAAACGGCTAGCTTTATTCTGTTTTATTTCTGTTTACATTATGGAAATTAACATCCGATCCCTATAATAGTACGTAGGTATGTAGGTACCATCGTGCAGTACAAAACCACTCTACTGACCACCACGAAGTCGGAGAACCAAATGTAGAGTAGATTCCTTCTGAATGTTGTAATCAGCCAAAGTGCGACCATCTTCTAGCTGCTTCCCGGCGAAAATCAACCGCTGCTGGTCGGGAGGAATACCCTCCTTATCTTGAATCTTGGTCTTGACATTATCAATTGTGTCCGAACTCTCCACCTCGAGAGTAATTGTCTTGCCCGTCAGAGTCTTCACAAAGATTTGCATCCCTCCTCTCAGGCGAAGAACCAAGTGCAGAGTAGACTCCTTCTGGATATTGTAGTCCGCTAGGGTGCGGCCATCTTCCAGTTGCTTGCCCGCGAAAATAAGTCTCTGCTGATCGGGAGGAATGCCCTCCTTATCTTGAATCTTGGTTTTAACGTTATCAATTGTGTCAGAGCTCTCCACTTCCAGAGTAATTGTCTTTCCGGTCAAGGTCTTGACAAATATTTGCATACCTCCCCTCAGACGAAGAACCAAATGCAAAGTAGACTCCTTCTGGATGTTGTAATCGGCCAAAGTTCTCCCGTCCTCCAACTGCTTGCCGGCGAAAATCAGCCTCTGCTGGTCAGGCGGGATACCTTCCTTATCCTGGATCTTAGTCTTAACGTTATCGATAGTGTCAGAGCTCTCCACCTCCAGAGTGATCGTTTTCCCTGTCAACGTCTTGACGAAGATTTGCATACCTCCTCTCAAACGCAGAACCAAGTGCAAGGTGGACTCCTTCTGAATATTGTAGTCAGCTAGGGTTCGGCCGTCCTCCAATTGCTTGCCAGCGAAAATCAGCCTCTGCTGGTCAGGAGGAATACCTTCCTTATCTTGGATCTTAGCTTTTACATTATCAATTGTGTCGGAGCTCTCCACTTCCAGAGTAATCGTCTTTCCGGTCAAGGTCTTGACAAAAATTTGCATCCCTCCCCTCAGACGAAGAACCAAATGCAAAGTAGACTCCTTCTGGATGTTGTAATCGGCCAAAGTTCTCCCGTCCTCCAACTGCTTGCCTGCGAAAATCAGTCTCTGCTGGTCAGGAGGAATACCTTCCTTGTCTTGAATCTTCGTCTTCACGTTGTCAATCGTATCGGAGCTCTCCACCTCAAGGGTGATGGTCTTGCCTGTTAGCGTCTTCACAAAGATCTGCATCTTGACAGCAACCTCTCGCGACAGAAGGGAAAAAAAGACAAGAGTTCCCTTACAAACAATCCGACCTCTAAAACACGCACAATTCTTCTCCTATAGCTCGAACACGAAACAAACAGACAGAAGCTTAAGACAGAGCGGTGCCACCAATGAAAGAGCCGAGAATCGTAGAACTGTTGTGTGCGCTTTAGAAGTCGAAGTTCCTTCATATAGAAGTGACAGATGGATGAAAAACTGAAGATGACTCACCACTCGATGAGGTTTGCACCAATAATCACACAAACACAAGTCCACCTGGATGCGTGAGACACGAATAGAATACTCTAGAGACGGCGGAATGGACGGAAACTTCGCCACCTCGACGTCGGTGCTTCCTCCGTTGCTTCCTGGGCAGTTTGGTAAGCTTTCCGTGGCGGTGAAGACTCTTGGCACATGAGCCGGCGACCGCCTCATCAAGGGCCGGGCACATGGCCTGGGCTTCCACAGCATGGGCGGCTCTTGAAGGACCCGGGCTGAACGTGTCAGTAAAAACATTTTGGTAAATGTTTTTTGCCATTAGGTAAAATGAAAGTACATTTTATTGCGTTGGGGTAAAATGCAGTTTGTGTTTCAATTGCATTATGCAACCTGCGTCGTGGCTTGCCTTGATTGTAGCCATTTTTGTTGTTGTGTTGTACAGCCGTTTGTTTGACTGTCCTACCTCCCCGACGGCTAAAAACAACTGCAAGGTAGAAGAGTTGGGCCCACCCCTTCACCTAGCCATCCTCAGTCGTGGTGGGCCCCTCCGTCCCACTTGTCTCGTTGCTTGCCCCGCCCAGGGTTCAAGCGGCAATTGAGGTAAGTCCATAGCCATGAATATAATAGGCTTGAGGGAAGTAATTATTCTAGCCCAATGGTTTTTTTTTTGTCTTAATGAGTCACCTATACTTGATTGCTATGCAGTTTGGTGAGAATTAGAGATTGAAAGTCACAATCTTACACGTTTGGTAATTAGTGGATTCAGGTACGTGGGTACTATTATGTGGTTCCTTTTTCATGTTCTCCAGCTTCTACAAAGAGAGATTTACACAACAAAACTCACGTTGCATTAGCAAATCTACGATGCAACATTTGCAAACATGTGATTGAAAATTAGACCTCCCCTAATTTTAATGGTTATTAGAAGTATATGTTTGTTGATTTCTTAAATGGACGCATAGGTCCTCCCAATTGTGTTCACTTTTGAGTGTAGAGTAGTTATTGATATTTGAAGATGTAGTGCAATCATTTTTAGGCACATGTCTTTAACGGAGATTTTCTCTATGATACTCACAAAACCACAAACCAATCCAATTTAGGGGTCCAATTAAGAAAACGAGCCATTGAAGACCAATCTACCACAAGGTATTTGGGTGTTACAATCTACCAGTATACCGTTTAGTTTTTTTATGTTTGCCAACTTGTACTAATTAGAGGCAACAACAAAACTTGTGATGGATTACCAAATCTACAATGAAACATCATCAAAATATGGGTTGAGTATTAGACCTCCCGTGAGGTTAGTTTTGGTTCTTACAAATGCACAATTCTTGACTCCTTGAGTGATTACATGAGGTCGTCCAAATTGCCATCACTTTTTAATTTAGAGTACTCAATAATCTTTGAAGACTTAATCCAATATTCGAGAAGAAGTCCATGGGCGATGAAAGTAGCTTCTGGCTTCTGGTGAGGCCACATTGCATGTGCTTTCTCGACTGTCGGATTTGACCGATGTAACCCTCCTCCCCTGATCTCCTCTGTTCCTGCCACCACTCATCCACTACGTTTTTTCACCAAATGTCTTTATGGTGTTTGGTATTTGATCCTTACCAAACCACATACAAATCGAAGTTAAGGGTTTCAATCTTAAAATGCAACCAATTAACACTTGCATGATTATGCTCTCTAGGGCCCTAGCTAGGCTGCACACAATAGCATGGACCTATTTATCTAGTTGAATAACCAACAAAAATTCACTTCCAACCTTTATTAATAAATATAGGAAGGGCTAATTTTCAATCCAGTTTATGGTATAGGTAGTCGTTTCCCCATATATTTGCAGTGGCAACACTACGCTCAATATTGAATTTAGTGTCATTTATTATTTGGTGCTACACATTGCTCGTATAAATTTTTATGTTAATTCTATTTTCTATCAAGTAAATATGTTAATGTTCTTTAATGCCCAAATACCAAAATTGAGCTATTTTGGCAAATAATGCTATATACAATACATAGTTATAGCAAAGCTTGCTTCAAAATATAGTGGCACCAAGCACACTATCTTGGGTAGAGTTTTTTTTCATGTAACCAAATAGGCGGAATTTGGAGAACGAATAAAATGAACCAAATAATACTCGCATACATTAGGGATTAAACCCTAGGATAAGATATTGGCAAGGTCCATGTATTAAATCCTTTACCTAACATGTATAGATGTTTGTGTCAACACATATTTTTCTTCATGAAGATGAAGTAAAATTAACTTTGGTTAACTAACCCTATCCATAAATATTTTTATATTTTGGTACATTGTTTTTTTCTCTCAATATCTTTGCTTAGTTATTTTTTGCATATGCAATTTGGTTTTTGTGAAATTTCTACAATGGAGACCACTAGCATCGTTGTTATTTTCATATTAATGTGTTTGCTTTGACCATGCAAACATGGTCAATCTTCAAAGAGGTGTAGGAGGGAATGGAGATCCCCATGTAGAAGATTCTCCTTTGCTCAATCGTACTTTGCCTATATTATTTGTTATGGTGTTCCTAGGGATCGAAGCTTCTTCTTCTTCTTCTTCTTCTTCTTATGGTGGGGCATATGGCTTGCAATCCCAGACACAACACGTGAAAGGAACCTTGGCAATATGATGTCATTGGGGGTGATGTTTGGCATCGTGATCATGAATTTTGAGATCAACAATACATACTAGCCTATAAATTGTTTTTTTTGTCATTCTAGTTTCTAGTCGAGAAGAAGTCTATGGGCGATGGAAGCAACTTATGGCTTATGATGAGGCCACGTTGCATGTGTTTTCTCGACCGTCGGATTTGACCGATGTAACCCTCCTCCCCTGATCTCCTTCATTCCTGCCACCACTCATCCACTGCTTTCTAGTTTCCAAAATTGAGCCATGGATCACATCTCAAGCATTAATGTTTGTGCAGGAGCCCATCCCCTTTCATAATGTTATAGGATTTTTAGTTTATAAGTTGACGCATGGGTATTTTGCCACATTCACAATTCGGAAATACATGGGCATTATTGTAGATAATATGTATGACAATCGAAAATTATTCGCTCGGTACATTTCTATACTGCGGGGAGAAAAATTGCAAGAGATAATTGAAGTGTCTACCAAATGTGGTCGGTTTCATTGATGGCACACAAATTTCCTTGGTGGGAAAAATCATGTAAACATGACACATTTGTCCCTATTGGTTTTGTATGTGTGAGAATATATTTTAATTATGTTGTACTCCAAGTTGTGTGCGACATAGACAAATTAGTTTGGAATGCTTGTTGCAATATGCCCAGAGGTATGGCTAACCACTGGGGGGGGGTGCTTCCAAAGTTCAACACTGGTTTTGTTAAAAATACAACTCAATATGTAAAAGTGCACATGAACAAATTATTGCAAACACATAGATTTCAATGGTAATATGACCATATTATAATTTGTTTGGTTATAAATAAAGAAATTATAAATATGAGTACATTCATTTCAATATGCTTGGTCATTAATCAAATTATAATTAGGTAAGACTCGATTGACAATTCATTTGATAAAGTCATTGTGTGTAGTACGAGGTATGAAATGTGCCTCACTCCATTAGACTTAGAGAAAGGTACCTTCTCATTCAAAGAATGTGACACGTGCTTCACCCTCTCAAACCATAACAAAAATAATTATTGTTATAAAGGATGTGACATGTGCATCACCTCCTCAAACATGAACAAAACTAATTATTGCTATAGGGGGTGTGACATGTGCCTCACCCCCTCAAACTTAAACAAAATTAATTACCCTTATAGAAGGTGTAACATGCGCCTTACCTCTTCAAACTCTAGTAAAACTAATGACCATTAAAGATGATGTAGCATGTGCATCACCCCCACAAACCTGAACAAAAATAATTATTGATATTGAGGATGTGGCATGTGGCCCACCCCTTCAAACTTTAACAAAATTACTCACGGTTATACAAGGTGTGACATATGCCTCACCTCTTCAAATTTGAGCAAAACTAATTACGGCTACACGAGGTGTGGCATCTTGTGAGCCCAAAATGGTGCACACATGTGTTTTTAAGTCTTTGAGACCATTAGAAGTTATGTTTTAACGGTTATTAATTATTCACAAAAATATAAAAAAAAATGGAGTGTGGTGTGGATTAAGTTTAGACATTAGAGGGTGTTGTATGATTGTCTCAAGGTTTAAGTTCAATGAAATAATGCCTTGACTACGTGAGTATGGAGTAAGGTGAGGCAAGAGGGGATCCGCGGGTTAAATGCCCACATTAGGATCCACCTTGTTGGTTTAGGAATGGAAGAGCCTTGTGGATAGAATGAGTCTCTACTTAGAAGGAGAAGGTTAAGGGGTTGTGATTGGAGGCTCTAATCTTCTCACCCTATCCTTACCTCATGCCCTCTCCTCCTCTTTGCTACTTAAGACTTTGCTACTTAAGACTTTCCTCTTTCATTTCTTCTATCTTTCTTTCTTTCGTGCTCCTTGGCATCCCACGTGTTATAAGTGTGGGTGTGTAAGAAGCAAGATAGGAACACGTGTGTGTGCATGATTTTAAGGTGAAGAGCCAATACTAGTTGGCCTTTAAGTGAGCTTGACCTCTTGTTAGGAGTAGTGTGATTTGGAAGAATTTTGAATTTAATTTATAATCTTCAAATTGTAGTGCTAGGATTTATATTATCCACACCTATAATTACTTAGACTTGCAAAGTTATGTTTGTGAAACATTGAAGCATTTAGTTTTGTTGAACTTACAAAGTTACATTATTGAAGTAGGTGAGCTTGTGTGTGTGTGGAGTATGAGAGAGGCACGTAGGTATGCGAGGTTATAAGGTGAAGGGTCAAGATCAATTAGTCTTAAAGATTAGCCTTACATTATTAGATGTGGTTTAGACTCAAGGCATTCATTATTGCATATTCATGTAGAGGACTTTATTACCTATCTATGGATACCAAGAACTCATTTTTTGGACTTCATATGAATTTTTGAGAGCCAAAAAACCAAGACTATGTCCAAACTTCCAAAAAATAGTGAAAAAATGCAGATTCAAAGGGAACAGCGTAGAATTGCAACCATATATTTTTTGGTAGTAGAAATATTATTGCATATTCATGTAGAGGACTTCATTACCTATCCATGGATACCAAGAACTCATTTTTTGGACTTCATATGAATTTTTGAGAGCTAAAAAACCGAGACTATGTCCAAACTCCAAAAAAAAATAGTGACACACTCTTATAGTTTTTGACTTATGATTTTTAGACTTAAAGTGTTGGATTCATTAGATAGGAAGGGGGGTGTGTAACTTTTGAATGTATTGGTGATTGACCATTGAGGTAAGTGTTTTTAAACACTCGCACTCTTTTGGTTGAAATAATTATACATTGAAAGTCACACACACCCCCTTCTTACCTAATGAATCCAACACTTTAAGTCTAAACATCATAAGTCAAAAACTATAAGAGTGTGTCACTATTTTTTTGGAAGTTTGGACATAGTCTCGGTATCCATAGATAGGTAATAAAGTCCTCTACATGAATATGCAATAATGAATGCCTTGAGTCTAAACCACATCTAATAATGTAAGGCTAATCTTCAAGACTAATTGATCTTGACTTTTCACCTTATAACATCGCATACATACGTGCCTCTCTCATACTCCATACACACACAAGCTCACCTACTTCAATAATATAACTTTGTAAGTCTTACAAAACTAAATGCTCCAATGTTTCATAAACATAACTTTGCAAGTCTAAATCATTATAGTTGTGGATAATATGAATCCAATCACTACAATTTGAAGACTATAAATTAAATTCAAAATTCTTCCAAACCACACTACTCCTAACAAGAGGTGAAACTCACTTAAAGGCCAACTAGTCTTGGCTCTTCACCTTAAAATCATGCACACACACGTGCTCCTATCTTGCTTCCTACACACCCACACTTATAACACGTGGGATGCCAAGGAGCACGAAGGAAAGAGAGATAGAAGAAATGAAAGAGGAAAGTCTTAAGTAGCAAAGTCTTAAGTAGCAAAGAGGAGGAGAGGGCATGAGGTAAGGATAGGGTGAGAGGATTGGAGCCTCCAATCACAACCCCTTAACCTTCTCCTTCTAAGTAGGGACTCATTCCCTCCACAAGGCTCTTCCATTCCTAAACCAACAAGGTGGATCCTAATGTGGGCATTTAACCCGCGGATCCCCTCTCGCCTCACCTTACTCCATATTCACGTAGTCAAGGCATTACTTCATTGAACTTAAACCTTGAGACAATCATACAACACCCTCTAATGTCTAAACTTAATCCACACCACACTCCACTTTTTTTGTATTTTTGTGAATAATTAATAACCGTTAAAACATAACTTCTAATGGTCTCAAAGACTTAAGAATACATGTGGGCACCATTTTGGGCTCACACATCTACATCACCCCCTCCAACCGAGCAAAGCTAATTATTATTATAAAGGGTGTGGCATGTGCCTCACCCCCACAAACCCGAATGAAGCTAATTACTATTATAGAAAGTGTGACTTATTACCATTATAGAGGGTTTAGGTACGAGTAGAATAGCGCCACCGGCACCCTCATAAAACTTCAAGTCTAAATTTTTAAATATGTGCATGGTAGAACAATACAAACTTGGTCAACACATATAAGATTAAAAATTTGCACATTTATGCTTGCCTAAAACGTTGTTTAGGGTTTAGGTCAAGTCCTCTCACTTCTGTCTACCTGTTCCTCTTCTTTGCCGCCGCTCTTCTCTGACACCTAGAAGAAGAAGAAAAACTTCGGTCTCCGGAGGAGACCGACGTGAATTAAGTGTCTGTTCGATCCACCCCCAATCCAGTGCCCACAGGACAAAGGTATGGAAGTCCAAATCTACTCCTCCCTTTCGAGAGTAGACACTATAATCTGACACCTATGTATTCCAACACCGCTTTTATCCGACGCATGTCTACTCCGGTGCATGCTTTCTCTTGCTTTAGTGATCTTCGATGTTAACGTTGTTTTCCTTGGTACCCACTCACTCTTTGATATGATTGTTGTGTATCAAAAGTTAAACGTATTTCACTAGTATTAAATCATCTAACTTGTTGCCGTAGATTCTCATTACTTCAGCTCTATCATCTTGTTGTGCGTTCTCCCACAAATGCACTTCAATAAACAACTCCAATGTCTTCATTTGTTGCTCGTCAAACTTTTGACTCTACCCTCGACTTCTATAGACGCTTGAATTCCAAATCTCATATCAAAATCTAATAAGCATTGCATTTCACACTCACTCTCAATCAAACTCAAAGTATACTTCAATTCAACACTTTCATTGAGGTAAGTATCTAGTTCTTGAATTTCCTTTAGAATTAGATCTAGAACCGAATTCATTTATCTAAAAATAACATAATTTATTAAAAAAGACTAGAAAAAAACATCGTATACTTATTATATATAGTTCACAATATGAAATTGAGTTATAATAACCTCATCCTCATTTTAAGACCTTTAAAATTAGTATCTCTTATCTCCAATTTCAAAACTTTGAATTTCTTTTCCCTCACCCATAGTTGAAAAAAACTTATGAGCCTTTATTAGTAATTATAAAAATTTGAACTCATGGATTAAGGGTAAGACACGTGTCTCACATTTGTTAACAAATCTGGAACTCTTTCAACAAGTGGTTTTAAATAAAGGCACATGCCTCACCCTTGTTAACAAATATGATTTATTTTTAACTTATGAATTTCATGGTAAGGCACATACCTCACCTTTCTTAAGAAAATCTATATGTTTTTGAACTAATGTTTTTAGAGTGAGGACATGCCTCGCCCTTGTTGACAAAACATTTTTTTTTGAACTTGTGGTTTTGAAGGTGAGGCACATGCCTCACGCTTGTTTAAAAATCTGTATTTTTTTAAACATGAGTTTTTAGGGTGAGGTGCATGCCTTGACCTCGTTAATTTTTATTTTTATTTTTAACTCATGGTTTTTAGGGTGAGGAACATGCCTCACCCTTATTAACAACCTTTTTTTTTGGAACTTATGGTATTAAACTAAGACACATGCAATTTGAATACCATATTAATTTCATTGATTGTATGAATTTGTTAAGTTTACCACCATGTTTATGGTAATCTCAACTCAATATATTTCTACTAGTGTTTGTTTCAATTTACAAATTTTGAGATTATATTTATGGAGGATGAGGCATATGCCTCACTCCTTTATTTGACTCTGTTGATTTTATATTTCTAAATACAAGGTGACACAAGTATGTCGTTATTTTCTTTGGAATCATCGATTTCAATATTGTTGCTTCTATCATGAAGTATGTATTGTGTCACTTAGTTTCAATTTGTTTTCATGTCTTTAGCCAAAGGGTAAATTCACAAACAATAAATTTTAAGCTATGGACAAAGGTATGTGTTTTGGTCCTTTGATTTATTTCATAATTTAAAATTCTTTGACTAAAAAGGTGATATACAATATGAACATGATGGTATAATGTATAATGCTTGTTTTGGAATTATTTGAAACTCATACTATTTTAAAGAATTTGTGCCAAAGTACGAATTTATTGCATATTCATTTCAAAATTTGAGAATAAAATATTAAAATGCAATCCCCCAAAAAGTGCACATGCTTATGTGCACTTTTAACGAAGTTGGTGTGCACTTCATCAATATATGAGCAACTACAGGCGCATGAGATCCTCAAAGAGCTAGTTGTCCTAGTCTAAGGCCATGAGGTGCACTCGGGGGGATCACACCCCCTTACATTTTGTAACCACGTGCGATAATGGGGTATTTAATGAGGGGATATTTATGCATAAAGGGCCAAGGGTTGGAATGCTAAACGCTATTTGATGACATGCTAAACGCCCAAGGGCCATTGAGAAGTCACAACATTCGTTCCCCCAGAAAAATCCACAACATTTCCCTCTCTACGAATGCGTTTCATTCAAATTTAGACAAGATTTACACAATTCTTCATCCAAGTAGTCAAACCCATAAGTATTCTATTGATCCTACTACACACATTTGGGGGGATCCAATATCTATTACCCTATTTTTTTCTACTGATTACTAAAATGGAGGAATTATTCACCACCCTATTTTACAAATAATCATGTCGGGGACATATTTCCAATGCTATGGCAGATCTAATGAATTTATAAAATTTACCCTTGATGAATTAAATTGACCTTATTTTTTATCTCAAATAATTTCCCCGATGAGGTGCATCCTTGTTTTCTAGCAAACTTTGGGTACCCTCTTAGGGAATAAGTATGCTTAGAAACTTTAAACTCCCTAATGGAGACCTAGATAAGTTGAGGTTTGATAAGCAAATGAATGATGGACGTATTGTTATTGAAAATGCTTTTGGTTTGTTTAATAGTAGATGGCTCATTCTCAAATCAACTAGATGTTCAATGATGAAACTTCTGAAAATTGTGTATGTGTGTTGTGTTTTGCACAATTTATGCCAACTCATGGGTAAAGCACCTTTGGGCAACAAACCTAGCGTAAATGTAAATGTATAATTAATTAGACAAAGACATCCACACATAGAGGGGCACGAGGCAAGTTTAGTTGGAGAAGCCATGAAAAATGAATTGTTTGTTGATTTCGTGGCTATGGAAGAGTAGTTTTCATATTTTGTTTTCAACTTTCAGTGTATATATATGTGTGTGTGTGTGTGTGTGTTATCATTAATAATATCTTACAAATTAGTAAATTCTTATGTTGGCAAATTGATTGCATGTCGACATGTCCTCATTAATAAAAATCACACCTTATGATTTAAAAAAAAAAACAAATCACTGGCCAAATTTATGCTCAACTTGCCCAACTATTATACCTTGTGATGATTATGAAATACTACAATTTTATAATGGAAATCATTCATAATTTCCCAAATTTAATGAAATAAAATAAAATGAACCATTATGTATATATAACATATAGATATGGTTGGTAATTTAGAAAATGATGGAATTTAGCTTCTTAAATAGCTAGATATGCAAAACTCAAAGAATTAGAATTTTAATTCTTAAGTATAAGAACACTATGATCATTTGGACACTTGATAACTAGGTATTCTTACAAAGCCGAAATTATTTTTCCTTCTTGGATATCTTATGGCTAAAACACTTGTCCAATCAAAAGGAAGTCATTGCAACAAGTATTGAAGTGTTAAATCAAATAAATTAATGAGAGTGTAATATACTTGTATGCATGGCCATAAGGAAAATAAAAATTTATGAATGCATTGTTTCTTCACTTTAATGAAAAAACAATAAATCCTCGACGTTAGGTTCCAGGGAAGCATGACTTTTTGGAACTTGAGCTTAAAAGCCCACTTAGGATTTCAAGAAGCGTCCAAGTATAAGTTATATAATGCATTTAAGTTTTGATCTCCATTGAAATTTTGCAAACCATGTTATAAGAAATATAAAGATGTGACCTTTGAATCTTTAAAAGATTCAAAGTATACCTAGGAGACAAAGAATGACACCACAAATGCAAGGATTTATAGATAGAGATAGATGATGATACAAGCATAGTCACAAAATACAATCCCTAAACTCTAATCATAAAAAAATCCCCCCAAAATAAAAGATCTCAAGAAGGACATGAGTTGTTGGCCAGAATAGTGGCCAACATGCCAACCTATGAAAATATTGACCAGCCTGATATGCAGTCGCTAAACGATTGTAAATTTGTTTATTTTTTTGGTTTAACAACTAAAATTTTAGGATTTTAGGGGTGTGTAATATACCATTGGAAAGTTCTTGAAAAAAATTTCCAACAGTATATTACACATCCCAATTTTTTAAAATTTTAGTCACAAAAAAACAAAATAAAATGTAGTTGTTTAGCAACTATAGATCAAGTTGGTCAAAAGAACTACATCCAATTTCGGCTGTGGTTTCTTGGGCATAGTTTTCTACTAGTGATTGCAAAGTATTGCATGAAGTTATTTTCATTCATGAATTGACACTTCTAATGATCATTAAGTGCACGTGACTTGCGCTAAGACCAAACCAACATTTCAAGACACTTTATGCACCAAATAATTCACCTATTCAATTTGTTTATGGCGCATATTAATTAGTATTCTCAAGAATAGAAATCATAAACCATGGATGATATATATATATATATATATATATATTCTTTATATCGATAGAAAATTCCAGGGGAGTTGTTGCATGGAGGGTGGACTCTTCATTGGAAACCAAAATGACGTGCATGAGTGACTAAGGAATAGAACCCCTTATATATGAGAATTCTTTTGAGAAAAATAAATGTGTACATACTAACATTATCCTAGACAATGGACTCACAAGTTTATAATAAGCTTCTTATTTTTATATGATAAATGCCTCCACTACATACATAATTTATAAATCATGAAATACATAGGGCCTTTACATATAGATATAGATATAGATAGATATTAATTGAGAAAGTCATTGAATCTCATTATTCATCCATAGGATTAAAACTTGACCCTAAAACATACATGAATTGGATGGAATAAGGTAAATTAGTTGAAACTAGCAAACTTGTTGTCAAAAAATTCTCTAAACCTTAGGGCCTCTTTTTTTACATCTACTTTCACTTCAAAATCTTAGTAGTATTTTTTAAATATACACACTAGAGAAAAACAATGTCTCTCACTTATGTAGAAAAGAAAAGAAAAGAAAAAGAAAAAATAACACCCATACCTTGTACCAGCATGAATGTGAGTCTGTTACCCAAATGCTAAACACGACAAGTCGTGTTGTAACATGAGGGGTTATGCCTCTTTTGGGAGGTGAGCTCTATTAGTTGATAGTTAATATTTAGTTCCCATTTCTAGGGAGGTGCAATGGTAGTTTGTTTATTGTCAAGTTTCCTTTTGTTGAGTACGAGATAGGTTAGGTAATTAATCGTAGTTTGGTGTATGTTTTGCATGAGTTTTTTGATGTTGGTCTTTGAGATGTTGAGTTCTTCTAATTTCTTGATGGATTGTTCGTGTATAGCCCCTCTTACTCCTGCTGTAATAGTGATAAGGGGCTTCATTTTCCAGCCTTTGTTTTGTATGGAGTGAATTAAGGGGTCGTATTTGGATTGTTTTTGTGTGATGGCTTGTTCGGGGAATCTGTCGTGGCAGTTTGTGAATTCAATGAATTGTATTGTGTGTGTGTATGCGGGTAGGAGGGGTGTGGGGGTGTGGTTTGGGGCTCCTAGTATACATAGAATGTCTAGTCTTAGCCTGGTGTGGCATTGGCATTTTGTTTGTGTACATGTGCATTCTATTATCCAATCAAGGACGGTTTGTTCTTGGCTATTATTGTTGAGAGTGCCTACGTTTGTTAATGTGTAGTATATGGTGTGTTTGTTGGCTTGTAGTGTTTGAGTAATGAGGTGTACCGCCTTGTTGTGGCTGGTTATTCTTAGGCCTTTCAGGTAAGGGTGTTCACACATTGACAGTAGGTGGGGCCATGTGTCTCTGTCATTTTTGTGGCATAGTGTGCAATTGGGGTTTTGGAATTTGAGAAGCCAAAATATATTTTTTCTATGGTTACCCATGTATTGGGCGTAGCGGAATTTTAAGGTTCGAGTGATTTGGGCATTGGATATTTTATTGTTTTTCCAGAAATGGTTGGAGAGTGTTTGGTTTATTTGGTCGTTTGATAGCCATTTATCTACGTATGGGTATTTATTTTGGGCCGTCCTTACTTCTCGATAGTTGTGTGCTTTTGTTACAAATATGTGTAAATTTCGAATTGCTCCGTCACGCGTGGCGGTTGGGCAGCTTGCTAGCCAATATGGTGTGGCGTGGGCTATATGTATATGGGGTGTGGCGCTAGGTTTCTCTTTAAGTGCTCCTTCATTGTCGAGTGTGTCCGCTATTTCATTCCCTATGATGCCCATGTGGGCCCTTACTTTGTGTATGTGTATTAAGTGTGGTGTCCAATAAATTTGGTGTACTATGGCTGCTATGAGGAGTTTGTCTAGGTGATGGTGTTGTGAGGTTGGGTGTTGTATGTGGTTGCTGATTAAATATATGTTGTTAAGGCTATCTGTGAATATGTGTGTGTCTGTTTGAGTGGTTTGTATGGTTTTGATAGCGATGAGTATGGCATTCAATTATGCTCTAAGGATATTTTGGTATCCCGGTAATCTTTCGGCTATGTGTATATTTTTGTTGGGGCTATATACTCCAGATCCTGCGGTATCGCCCACTATTTGGCCTTCTAAGTTTTTAGTTGGGGGGATGAATGACCTGTCTGTGTATATGCTCACTTATGTATATTATGTACACTAATGCCTCAAACAATACCCCTTTCTATAGTCACATGACTTCATACATGGCATGAAGAGTCCACTCCCATGAGTTGTTGGAAGTGCTCCTTACTTGGATGAGCAACTGATTATGTACTACCTACATCCAAACCCAACTTAACTACACTAAATACTGTACCTTATTTCATAATATGGTATTTTATGTCATTGTGGTATGTTTTCTAATGACACTTCATATTAATAAATTTATCTATATTTTCATTCCTACTTACTTTTAGTACATCCACTTTTAGTTTGGTATATTCTACATCCTAGCATTACACTAATGAAATGTTGTCACGATGATTGAAAATTGGATGAAAAATCACTTAGTAAGTGACAATACTTACAACATTGTAAATATATAATGCCCAAAATGTTACAAGGAATGACAAATAATGTTAGGTTCATATTTTATCATAAATACAAATTTGGATGAGATTTTATCCTTACAATATTTGTACTTTCAATTTTATCTTTTTACATGCACAAATCCAAATATGGTTCAATCATGTTGAAATTTTGATGAACTCTTCATAAATGCATTTGCCCACTTATGTAGGTTTCCATGTAGAATTTACAATCCTTCAAGTAAAATAAAAAATACTCATATGCATTGCTTTGACTTTTTGGAAATTGGCCCAGGCATTTTAGGTGTTAATGGCCTCACACTTCAACAATGCACAAGATTGCATGGCCTAACACTAGGCTAACCTCTAAAGTCCTAACCACTAAAACAATGATCAACATTTTTTGACCAAATCAAGATACGTAATTTCTTGCGTAAAGGTCTAATTTGTAATGCTTCCATGTCAACCATCGTGCTTACGATGACAATAGCTAAAGGGTCCATGCCGGCGGTCTTGTGGGGGGATTTGTTGCTCCTCAAATAATGTGATGATGTCTAACGCCTACAACATCCCACACCATATGAATCATGATGAAAATCAATCCCAACAGTTTTTTAGCATCCAAATCTTATGAGAGAATTGCAAGCGATTGGTATCTAGCTCTAAGTTAGTATATGACATAGTGAGCATGACAAGTATGAGTCATTTGTCAAGTCATCGTGCTAAATGTATTTCCATGCCTAACCACTCAAAGGGGCATCTATCCTCTACCCCAACCAACTTTTTTGACAATTCCTTTATTAATAGTCTCCCACTATAATATAAGGAACAAGAGAGATTTATTAGGATTTATTTTAATCCTTCCATCCCATTTAAACTAAATTCAAACTCACAATCTACAATTTCGAATAAATTGATGTTATGTTTTCTTCTTCTTTTTCTTTATATTGGACATATATACAACATTGAATTAATGATGAGAGCCTAACCTGTGGAACAGAGAGTTGAAGAATGAACTTGGGCCCATCATAATGTGAAAGAGCATATCTGAATTCTTCTTCAGCAAGTGCATGATATCGTTTTCTTATACGACAAGCCACCTAGCAAGGAATGATCACACAAATCAATTTTATCAATTCCCATTAGTTCAATCCCCATTAGTTCCACTTATTAAATTGGATTGAAATAAATTTAATGAAAAAGGTAATGAATAAAAATTTGAAATTTTAAATATATATTTGAAATTTTAAAATAAATAAATTTAAATTATAAGAAAAAAATTAAATAATTTCATTAAGATGTCATGAAAATTGTATTTTAATACCTTTGATTTTCGTTTTTTTTGCTAAATCAATTGTTTTCTTCATGGTTATTCTAAAATACGATATCAAGCTGCTGAATTATTACTTTAAAAATATATATATAAAGATATGTCTATACCAATGCCATGCATTATATAAAAACCTGATAATTATAATTAGATACAACATATGCGAGAATTACAACATGATTTAGCTATTACTGGTATGGCTCATGCTAATCTTTTAGAAGCAAGAGGAGTAAAAATTTATAAAAAATATGGATATAGCCAATATCGCTTGGGGTGCTGTAATGGTAAATTTCCCATTATTAATAGAATTATCTTATTTAGAAATCAATTTTATATCAATAACTTGACCCCACCTCCTTTTTAGGGAGAGCTAATGCTTATTGGATTTTTTTTTATTCCTTTACACTTAAAGCGTGACATTTAAAAAGTACTAGCCTCATAATTTGAGTAAAGATTGGAGATCAAAGTTCTCTTCTTCTTTTTTGTTTTATTTGTGAAAATTAAATAATTGACTGTAAATAATATAAATAAATTATCTACCAAAAAAATTCCAAAACATACATGTGCTGGAAACTTATCATTGTCAGATTGTGCCAAAAAAGGTAGTGGGCTTGTGTCATATGTTCCAAAACTTGTAGCCTGCATTTGTAATCCACTTTCATGAATGAACTTACACATTGTCAGATTTGAGCATATAAAAAAAAAATTAATCACAAATACTATTTTATCAAGAGACACATATGTTTTCTTCACCTCAAAAATGCCATGAAGCTCATGTCTTGTGACATTGTATAGAAACAATGGAGTTCCTGGCGTTATCGCACGAACCGAATCCTTGTACCTTGCTGGTAACACTACAAATGCCAAACACCAAAAAACTTGAAAATGATTAAATTAGTACACTTACACATTACATACTCACAAAAAAATAAAAACTAAAGAGGCTACAAAAAGTAGAGTAAATAATATAGCAACTTGAACGATCACATGAAAATCATACATACCAAACAGTTCATTCATGATTTCTAGATCCATAGTCTCATCTTTACAGAGAAAAATGTAACCCCCCAACGTCGCATCTCTTCGCAAAGTCTCAGAGATCGGCAACGTCTTGATTTGAAGCTCTGCCGGCTTCGTGTGCACAGGATGGTGTTTTGATATGACCTCCAAACTGAGCTTACTTGTCTTGGAGGAATCGTGTTCGTTAACTGCGTCACCAAGATGCTTGATGCGCTTCTTGTTTCCAAGCTCAATCATCACCTTCACATGCTCCCGACTATGCTTCTGAAACAAAGCCTCCTCTTGCGGCTCAGAAGAAGTTGTTGCGTGTCCTGGAGTCAATGCTAACTGTCTCAACTCTCTACCAAGTGCTTGTAAGTCACCGTGATTGTTGTGGGATCCTAGTAAACGATGTGGAGGTAATTGTTGAATGTAATCTCTTGGATCGTGTGTTGATTGCTCTTGATTGGAATTTCTTGGATCGTGTGTTGATTGTTGTTGACTGTAGTTTCTTGGATCTTGTGTGAATTGTTGTTGATGATTGTGCGATGCAATTACACCTCCATAGTTGAATAAATTGTGTTGGTGGTGGTTGTTGTTGTGAGTGTTGCGTTGTTGCAAAGATGAACTTTGGTTGTATTCTTGCTGTACAAAAGTTTGTGGATTTTGTGCGTTTTGAAGGTGATGAGGCGAGTGGAAAACTTGAGACGGTGCATGCGATCCCACAAAATATGGTCTTCCATATTCATCGTATCTTGGAAGGCCTTCATGGGAGTAAAAATGTTGATGGACATCCATATTGTGATGTTGATATTGATGAGGCACTTGTTGATTTCGATTATGCCAAGCAGGCTCATGGTTTTGGAAATTGTGCAATATAGGTTGCGGTTGTTGCAAATCTCTTCTCGATTCTAGTTGAGATGATGAAGGTCTTGTGTGGCGTACTACATCCCTCTTTATTCTAGGGTTTGTCATTTCTTTCGTATGTTCATCATTTGTTATCAAATTAACATTTCAAAATGATAATCCATTCAAAATAATGTTCACACTATGAGGTCTAATTTTGAGGCACATAAAATTAGAAAAAAAGACTTGTTTTTTCTTTAGTTTAAACTTCTATTTTCATGCCTAAATAGCAATATAAGAGGAAATACTAACACCTTTTTAACATATGCTTTAATTCCACAAAAAATTTCAAAGATATAAAATATATAGAAGACATCTAGAAAACCAATGAAATCCAAATTTTTGCATACAATGTAACATATATATATATATATATATATATATATATATATATATATATATATATATATATATATATATATATATAAATTTGAAGATAAAATGACTTCTACTAAAAAGTAAATCACGATTCAAAATGAAAACAAATAATTAGAAACTATGCAAATCCGAATATCGTAATGTAACATTTTTTGGAATCATTGTGAGCCAATGCCCTTGTATATACTAAGAGCATGTAGGCATACTATATAAACCAATAGATGCAACTACCGTAGCTCTCTAGGAGCTTTGACAGAAAGTAATTAATTTTAAGGTGCCTAAATTTTTGGGAAATTAATTTCGTTGAGTGTCAAAACAAAAAAAAACAAAAAATCAAATCAAATCAAAGAGTGCCTAAAATCATAACAATGCAAGTGACATTCATAAGAATCCAACAAAGTAACATCAAATAATTTCAATAATGTCTTCACGCGGCATCAATCTCATTCATGGTCTAGAAACAATACAAGCATTTGCTCCACAAGTCATGCTGACACACTACCATAAAAACGGGAATGAGACAAGCAAACGGGAATGAATGTCTAACTTATTGTAAATTACTTTTTAAATCTTCCCAATTCTAGAATATTATTTTCTAGACTACCTAACATACTTTGACACTTTAATTAATTATTAGGCAGAAAGATGCCCAAGTTGCTAGAGAGATACGGTACACTAAATATTGTATTTAGTATCATATGGTATTATATGTCATTGTGGTGACTTTTCTAATAAGTTTGCCAAATTACATAAATAAGTTTACAAGTATTGTTATTCCAACTTACATTTGGTTCATGCATTTGCCAACACCTAGTTCCTTTGGAAGGTTGCTAATTAGCAACTACATACCTACTCTTTTATGGCATAATGCATGAAATTCATGTCAATTATTGAAACAAAGTTTGGTATATTCTACATCTTAACATTTATGGGTGCAAGCACGGTAAAGTGGACAACTCCTGATCCATGCCTAGTGTTAAGTGGAAGTGATTCAATTTTATGTACTAACTTTGAATTTCGTGAAGAAAAAAACCATAGACATTTTCAAAACATATTGATCTACGAAGCCAAGCAATTTATGATGACCAAAAAAATTCCAAGAAAAGCTTACATATTTTAGAAGACGGTGCAAGTGGTGTGCAAGTAGGTGGTATTGAACAAGTGGATGTCTAAAAATTTGTTTAAAATATGATAAAATGACAACGAATTGATGATTTTCTACAAAGTTTTGTGATGATGCCCTCAAGTAGATAATGAATTCATGGAATTTAAAAAATAATTCCAACTTCAAAATAGTCAAGGTCGTGAAATCTACGTCCAAAACCACACTCAACCATTTGCTTTTGAGCATCACTTTTGATTCTAAATATTGAAGATCTCAACTTAATAATCCACAACAGTAGAAGTCATCATAAAAGAACTCCAACTTTAATAACAATTTGCTACTACTTTTAGGCCTTTGACCAAATAAATTATGGTTTTAGTATACCATAAAACCTTTTTAGTCCACTTTACCATGTTTGCACCCTTATGTCATAATTATTGTCATGGATGATTGAAATTTGAATGAAAAAAGAACTTAGTTCGTGATAGTTATCGCAACATTATAAATTTCCATTGTCCAAATCCATTCTCTCACAAGGAGTGACAAATAATGTTAGGTTCACATTTAGTGTTGGTGACACTAAATGGGCAGATTTACATTTAGTGTTGAGCAAGACAAATAGAATTGGTGACACTAAATACAACATTCCTAGAATAAATGTATGATTATTCTATCTTTGTAAATATCAATCATTAATATTCTAGTCTATTCCAAAAGGTTACATATGCTAAAGCAGAATAACGTTGAATAGGTTGAATCACAAGGGGCTTTGCTTATACTAATTAGTGACCATGGTGCTTGCATGAACCTTGTGACTATATTAACAAGTTTTACATTAGATATCTTAAGTGAATCAGTTGAAGCTCTGATGCAGATAATCTCAAATAGTTTCATCTAGTAATAACTAAAGCTTCTAGAATAACGATGTACATATATTACGTTATGTGTGTTCGGTTCTACATTGAAACCCTAAATTTGCCAAAGGATCATATTCAATTGCGTTCATACATTTTAAGATCTTAGAATAGACAATTTAGCATTTACTTTTACGTATTTATAGACCAAAACAACAAATATAGACCAAAATTTATGAAGTATAAGTAAAAGGCATCACATATTAAATTTATTTATATTTATATGATTTAGTATCTTAGAACACATAACTAGAATCTTGGACCCAAAAAAAAAACATGTTTTGGCTATACTAAGAATTTATAAATATTGTGATGCTTGCTTTTTGAGCTTGGAAGTCAACATGAAGACACAAAGGAAAACAATAGATTTACGTCATTCTTGAAATTGGTCATGCAACATTTTTTATTTGATATTCTTTTGAATAAGTGACTCGTTCATATGAATTTTAATGCATTTTCAGCTGGATTGATTGTGATAATTTGTGTGGGCATATGTGTAGTGTGACTTACCATATAGTGTGACCTCACAATATACACCAACAAATATAGGCTCAACAATTGTGGATGGCACAATGTTATAAAAGCACTTGTTGATATGTATTTCAAGCAAGAACACAATATCATGTTTTTTTTTTTCCATTCGCACCACCCAACTTTGCTAACACACAAGTACTTTCATCGTCTCCACTATAAAGAACACTTGGAGTGCAAGATGAGAAGCTAAGAAGAACACGGAGAATGGCAAGATATTGTTAGAGTTTGTGCAAACAATTCAGGCATATAACATTACTCAGGAGTAGGCTCTTGCGTCATGGGGCTGGGAATCTACTAGGCATGATTTTCTTTATATGTTGGGGTTACTTTACAAAATGAATAGCATTTAGCATGAGCATTGTCGAGAAGAAGTCTATGGGCGATGAAAGCAACTTTTGACTTCTGGTGAGGCCACGTTGCTTGTGCTTTCTCGACCGTCGGATCTGACCGATGTAACCCTCCTCCCCTAATCTCCTCCGTTCCTGCCACCACTCATCCAGTGCGTTCATTTTGCCACATTGAACCAACTATAGTAGTGGGGATTTTCGGGTTTGCCTCACTCGTTATCTTTGGGCTTAGGCTTGGCTTGGCGTGGCTTGGCTTGACTTGTTTGATAGATTAAAAAGTTAGTGTAACGTACCTCGTTAATAGTTCATAAAAACAATCATTTATTGAGTAAATCTCACCTCCCAACCTAGAGACACACCACAAAACATAATGTGTGTTCTCCTTCCCCCGAGCCATATCTATACATAGTATCTATGAGATACTTATAGAAGTCTCAGGTCTTTCTATACATAGATTGAAGTCTCCTTATCTATATGCTTAAATCACTTTCCCTTTGCTTTACATAGATAAGAATCATCCAACTTCTCGTCCCTCGACTTTCCATTCATCCACGCTTCTTAGTCTTGTACACTCATCCTTGCAATTCATTTCCATCCTCAACAATACATTTCCTAATTAGTCCATTATAGTTAGTTGTTGCAGGTGGCCCATGTGGGGCGGCATGAATCAAGAGACTTGCTAGATGCAGGGTTGAGTTGCGTTAGGCTAGCCTACGCCTCCACCTTTAGAAAAGATGTAGAGGGGGGTTACTAGGCTTAGCCATGTCATGCAAGCTTATAAATTCAAAGAAAATAAAAATCTCCTCTATCTTTACTAAGGTCAAGGCTAGACACCCCCCTCTTGAGCTAGGCCCCCACCAACACTACCAACATAAAGGGTCCAATAAAAACCAATAGAGATGTTTGTGATTAGTTCATCTTAGGGGGGTAGTGTAGTAAGATTTTGCTCTTAGTTAAATAACCCAAAACCCAGGGTACGGACTCTCAAGGAAGACTTAACTAGTGTCTATTACATGCATTTTTGTCACATTGTAGTCTATTAATTAGACAATAGGGTTGCTATCTTCACTCTAAATCATGATTGGTATGTCTTTTACTCTCCTTTTCTCTCTTGGTTTTCCTCTCAATATTTCTCAGTTAGTAAGGGTATGTGTGTCAGTAAGTTGTTGTTTCCATCTCGCTATGAGATTTTGTATAACAATAGTCTTTCAAGAACAATAGTCTTTGAGTATCACAATTGTCTTTGGTAATCATTGGCCAATGCATCTTCAAATCAAAACAATTCCTTCATTACTTGGTCAATGTTAATTCCAACGGAAGACAAATCGTTCATTCCTTAATTTCAATTTTAATCATTACTCACAACTCATGCAATTAACAATGAACATCAAGGTCAAGCTATAGTCTTGGTCGCCCTGCAAACCTGCAACAACAACAACCAGGGTAACACACAAGACAATAGTTGATATGGTTAGCTGGCCTTTTTATACTTAAAGATCAAGTCTCTAGACTTAATATCAATTTACAGCTCAACTTAATACTAGGATAACTTATGCCTAAATCTCATTTATAATCCAAAGTTAATCCTATCTTAGACTTACTCTCAATAATCCTAACTTCTCAAATCCCCCCTAATCAACTGATCAGAAGTGATTTCTCATCACTTCAGTTGATTAGGGTTCTCTCATTAAACTCACTCTCCAAATGATAATCCTAACAACCTAAAATTCAATATTCAATTATAATCTCATTTGGTTGAACTATGTGTTTTCTCTCGGTATAACCTCTCACAGGTTTCAACAATAAACAATCATTTCATAGGCTGGCTGACAGTTGGCCGCTTGGCTTCCTCTCAGCATATTGTAGGTAACACTATAGCCCATAATTACACTTCAGATAGGCTAACTCCCTGACCTTTCAACTCCCTTCCCTCGACTGGAACTCTCATAGAACCTCTCTCAAGTGGGTCCTCCCTCTCACACACAACTCCTCATATAATAGTTTATCTTATCTTCCTTCATCACCCAGGGAATGCACCTCTCGGGTGTATCAGATTATAGTTTCACTATTCTCTCTTCCTTTGACCATCACGGTATCATACTGTATTGGCAATGCATGATCCCTTCCCATGTTCTCCGCACTCTCTCTCTCTGATAACTCTCTACGCTCATAGGGCGACTCAATTCCTCGCCATGAAAATCTTGACAGTTCATTTGTTTCACTCAGATTGAAAAGGTTTATCGCTTTGACGATAGTTCATTCATGTGTAAGCCCAAATCCCCCTCACCCTTCGATTGCGTCCTAGTCCGGGTGAGGGTTCATGGGCTACATTCAAGATTGCAAGTACCAAGTGCGAGCAAGGAGAAAAGGATTGGTAGAAGTGGTGTGTATAACACATTTCTTTTTTTTATTCACTCATGCAAGCATTTACAAATGCTAGATTGCAACACAATGTCTATACACACCTACCCCGGTGGCTTCCATTCACTTTTCTACCTAATCACCTGAACTCCCTTTTATGTTCACTCTCCCACCTCTCACTAGTTAGGGTCGGTTGGCATCATCCATACCCTCCTGGAACAGCAACATCCGGCATGCTCCCTCTTCGGTTGAATTCACCAACTTCACCGCCTGACAGGTTGTTGCCGGCTACCAGACTCCCATGCAGAGTGTTGTCCCTCCGACAGTCCAGGTCGCTTGTACTTCCCTTCCCCTGAAGTTGGTCCCGCAACCAGCCTCTTCACAACCACTGCACAATCCCCCCCTAACACCCACAAAACCCACGAAGGAACCCAGCAAAGAGAAAAAAACAACAACACACTTCGGAAGCATGTAATTCCCCACTGGTCACCAATCAATGTCCACACTTATTTCCGCGTGTGTCTACTCAGTGGCACTTAAAATTTCCCCGCGAGGTGAGGACCGGATGACAAGTGAACCCATACCAACACCTGCAATTCCTACTTTGATTCTAGGGACTAACAAAGTTATCTACAGCTCGCACATGATGGGAGCCGCACCGGCAGTGAATGACAGGACGATCCCCCACGCCACTGGAAGGTCCTTCCCTACCTCCGTTGACACGACCATTGTAGATGTTGGTGCCAACACCTTGCAACCGCCAAGAGGGTTGTCCAACAAGGGGGTGGTACATAACGGATGGGCAGTTCCAGTGTACTTTGACATATTCCTCGCATACAACTCAGTCTGAAGGCTACCTCCACATCTTACGAATGTTACCGCCGTGTTGTGTGGCGGTTGTCCACCAACATTATTAATGTGTCGGTTGCAACGTACTTTGATACCCCGACACCCTTCCGGGAATTAGTTTCGGCCTCACTACCCCCCACGATTTTGATCGACTCATGTGCAACCTGGAGACTCCGTGCAATTCAATCCGACTGCCTCTATCAGCTACGCCGACTCCTCATCCAACCCCTCAGCAGGTTAACATTATGCCAGGGTTACGTTCTTGTTCAAGAGTTTATGACTCCTACATTACTGATGTGGGAATGCCCTGATCTAACCTAGCGACTTCGTCCAGGGGGGGCACCTGAATCCTCCGTCATGCCCAATCGATTTATGCCTACCCGGATCCCCGGTACCAGGAGGCCATCTAAGTGATTGGCATTCCCCTCCCCAACGCTCGATTCTCTCCACGCTCACGGATCCGCTGGTACAACTACCTGCACACTCCCAGGGGAAGGCATTTCGTTACCTCAATAGAAGCCTGGAGATTCGCGGCAGTATTCGACTTTCGGACAACCTCTTCACTCCGCCGAACCCCACCACCGCTGCACTCCACTCCTACCCTTGCCCCTCATTCCGTCCGCTCAGCGCAAGAGTGTATTGTTTCCCTTAGGAGATGAACTCTACGCCATTCTCGCGACCCATCCGCTCCTCTTCCTTCAACCACGCCATCGCCCCCTGAAGTGACGGAGCTTCCGCATGACACCAGCTCTTCCGCCTGCTTGTGACTCCCTCCTCAGATTCCGATGACACTGGCCGTGTGGTGCCTGATTGGCCGAGGTGCATGTGTGCAGGTGAGTGCGGCAGCTTCCACAACGGTGGAAGACTGCGGAAGTCCCCTCCTTCAATTCCTCCTGTACGTCTGGTCCCCCTCGTCCCTCTTCCTTCTTTTCCAGTGGAGTGCGGTTGCATCGCTTTGTCATCCCCTCCCTTCGCCTCTAATCCGTCGGCATTCCGCTAGTAAAACAGAGCTTGTGCACCCCCCTCTGAGGATGAGGCATGGCTTCGGTGTGATCTCTCGAGGCCTCCCTCTCTACTTGCCTGTCCCTTGCCTTACACCATTCCCCCACGGGACATGGCGTTGTCTTCCCGCTGCTTCTCTCCTCACACCCCTCTCGGCGTTCCGGCAGGGCTTCGCCCCGCTTCTCCCTCTCCTTTTCCTCTACTCTTCTCCAAATGCATAATGAGCTCTCTACCTCCTACCCCCTGAGACCCCTCCAACCTCTACATTTTTTCCCGGTTTGCCCGGCATCTTTCGGGCCGCCCGAGAGAAAAAACGGGTTAAGACCTTTTCTTTTGGCCTCTCCCCCTTTCAAACCCACTTTCCCTATTCCTTACTTGACTTCTTCTCCCCCTAGACTCATAGATAAATAAAACTCCTAGATAGATAGATAGATAAGATAAGAGTAACCCACCATAGTTGTTACCAAGTAATCACGCTCGTGTTAGAGTATAAGTTGTGATTTGTTGTGGTTGTGGTCACCAAGTCATGTTTCCTCGGTTGGTTGAGGAAGGATGTTTGTACTACACTTAGACGGTCCGGGTTCGATTCCAATTGAATTCGTCTGACCGTTAGTGTATTATGCATGACTTGGCGTTGCTAGTGATTCTAGGCAGGAAAATTGTATCAACCAACCGGCTCTTACCCCTCTCCTTGAGCTATCGTGTACATCTTATTCAATAAATAATGGTCATCATTATGACCCCCCCTCTTCTATTCTATTGGTATTTCTTGGTTGTTTTTAGTATGTTGTTTACTAGAATTACGATTAACACTTATGTCTTTTACTCCCCATTAATCCTCTACGGTTTACCGCCCTTCCTAGCTCATATTCCCCCTTAACTTACCCCGATCGAGACTTTTGACCATTCGCGTTTCTTACCCCTTTTGACTAACCCCAAAAATACCATATCAAGGTTTTAACAAGATTTTACGATTAATTCTTAATGTGAGCACAAGTTTGGGCTCACGTCATGCAACAATCAACATACTCTCCTTATTCATAATCTCAGTCGGCTCAACTATGTTCCAGAATTTGCACTTAGGCAATGGTGACACAATATTCCACTTCGACTACCAATAGTTTTCGCTTTTGATTTCTACATTGATTTCTCCATCCCTCACAAATTCTTCATTCTCATTTACTTTCTCCTTGCTTAACCCTCTGATTCATTCACATTTCCCGTCGTTCGATACTTATCACTTTCCTCTCAATCTCCAGCTGCTCTTCACAGTTTGAACTCGCTCAGTTCCTCTCTCAATCTCGCATTGTTCTCTGTAGTTTGCACTCAATCAATTCCATCCTTACTTTCAGTCTCAAATACTTGCATTGTTACCAACTGACCCTAGTTTTCACTTTCACATTCACATAATCAAAACAAGAAAATAGTTCAACGAAGCTCCAGCCATTCAATCGACTCAACATTCAAAGTAACAATAAGCTTCAATCAAAAACAATGTCCCGCAATCACTGAGGCGATCACTAAGTTTTGCTTGAAAGATAGTTTAACGATTATCCTCTCACAATCTCTGTGATGAGGGAGACAAGACTTTTGGTTAAACAATGCGCTCAAAACTATCTGAGTAATGTCTGGCTTCCTCCTCCTCGCCAACCCTCTTAGCTCGGCGGGGAAGAAGACGATAGTTTCAGTAACCAACTAGGGCCGCCTATGGCCGTGCTAATAGTTACAACCAACTTCCTAGCCTATAGTTCAACTATTTCCATCCGCTTGGGGAACTTCATCCAAGACTTAGCTATATGCCTATAGTTAAACTAATTGACCAAAAATTTGGCTCACAGGTAGTTCTAGATTAATTCGGAGTCCATGGTACTACACTAAATAGTCCATTCAGTGTGGGTGGAAAATTAACATTGAAGTAATTGTGTGGGCCACACTAATTTTCTAGTCAAGGTGGAATTAACATGAGTACAAGACCTTGGTTCCCCTAAGTCTTCATGAAAGACTTTTGACCGAGACATTAAACAATAGTTACAAAATAAAAATAGCTCAAAATAAAATTATCGCCCGTTTCACTTCTCTAGGAAAAAAAAGAAAAAGAAAAAGCAAATTAATTTGGCCCATGATAATTTTCTACAAGAAACTTAGCGTGGGTTGAAATCAATGTGGCCCACATTAATTCTCATTACGAGAATTAGCATGGGCTCTAGAAAGTTATTATGGTCCACAGTAATAGGACTATTTACAATACTTATGGGGTCAAATTGTCTAAACCCCGGAAAATTCATTCAATAATATACCTATTTTTGTTTCACCTTGGATAATGTTGGTGAAGGTCCTGGTCAAAGAGGTGGGAGTCTACTACACTATTTTGTCTAATTAACATGGCTTATCATTTGGAGTTACGCATTGCTATAACATTTTACTGAGAGTATAATTCTTTGCCCAAATAACGTAAGTGATTAGTATGCACACCAAAAGTTATACTATAACTTAATTGGTTAAAAAAGATAAGGTCGGGAAAAAATTATAGCAACACATAGCTACAAATGGTAACTCACACTAATTGGACAAAATAGTGTACAATATTATCCTACTTAAGTACGCACTTTGAACCAAAGCCGTTGGTGCGCACTTAGTTGGTAGGTGTCTACTTTACTCATATCACTTTCTAGACCCTTTGATTTGATGAATCGCAACGGAAAACATATGAAACTTGAGGCAACCTGCTTGACCGAAGCCCAACGATGTGAAATCATTGCAAAGTTGAGCAAGCCAAACGCGCCAAGCAAGCATGCGTTGAGGCAATCTCCAACCACGGGGAGGTCACTCCATTGTCAAGTTGAACACCACGTGCGACCAAAAAAAATCTTCTTTTGGTAGGTTGCACCACCAAAATGGGTCAAAATTTTATCAATTTTTTTCATGAGTAGATATACACAGTACCTATGACATAGTTAAAAGCGGTAACTAAATTTGATGATTTGTTTTTTTCATAAAACATACCGTTTCTAACTAGAATGACATAGAATTGAACTAAAAAAATTACTAAAAAAAATATGACTAAAAATTTCAAAAAAATATTCAAAAGATACTATCAATGGTTCTGTATATGTAGAAAAAATATCATAAATTTTAAACTTATATATGGCACGTAATATAGGGGTAGCAAACTTTGTCCGCACGTGGTGTCAACTTGACAATGAAGTGACCTCCCCGTGTCTCCAACTCGGCAATTTGAAACATAACGTCATTTGTGAACTTTGTCATCTCCTCATTAACCTCAATTATTGCAACCAACATTTCCTTAGTTGTAGCAATCTTGTGCCTCCCCACACGTGCAAATCTAGCCGCAAAATGCAAGAGCATGTTCACCAAGTACACCGTATCAATCAAGAACTATTTATGGGCATTTGGTTTGCTCACAACCCCAAGCTTCTTGCAAGAAGAAGTGTACAACAATTGCATACAAATTCAAACCCTTCACCTCCAACCGTCCCTTGAGAACTCTCACCAACAATAGGCGGTGGGGTCACATGCTTAGGATCGCCCATGGGATCCAAGTTAAAACCTTATGTTAAGCCACCCTTAACTTGTGAGAGAACTCATATGTATATCCAATGAGAGAATTCATAAAGCGATGATCATGGTCATTGGTGACTAGTCCCTAGTGAAAACAAAACCTTTGTTTTTTTGGGTAAATAGCTTTGTGACTTGTCATGCAAGCTTTTTAACATGGTGCCATGAGAGATTGGAATGATTGACAGTTGCTAATCTGTGCATATTGTCTTATTTTAAGATTCTTGTTTGGAATCTTAGATTGAGCCCACATATTTGATTATTTCATATTAAAATGACAACCTAAGGAAATGATAATCATACATGAATGGGGTCTACTTTGTAGCACTTGTCCCAAACCTTAATTTGATGTGAGATGACATAGTTGCCTTTTAATGTAACAACACTTTATTGCACAAAGTTCAACACAAGCCTTTGAATCAACCCCTGTCCACTCATTTTTTTTATCAACTAACTCACATGAACATTAAACAACGCATATCAGAAGACATATATATGATATATACTCATTCTTAGACAAGTATTGTTCACTCTAAACGGATAGATTTGAATCCCTCACATATAAACAAGTTACTAAAGTTCCAATGTCAATGAAGCTTGTAAAATCACCACAAAATACTTAATTAGATAAACTATAAAGCTATATCAAAATATCAACAACTATACAACAACTATACAACAAAAGCCCCCCAAAAACCAACACGGGAGTCTTCAAAAACAATGACATCTTCCCACTAGACTGCCTTGTATACAAATTTATAAACACCTCACCAATCCGGAAGATATTGCTCATGAAATCCACATGCAACCAATCGGCGAATAATCCCAACATGTTACTACCAACCATACCATCATGGACATTGAATTTGTGATGTTAAACAATACCCATGGCATGACTTGGAAGGCTATGTACCATCAAGAAGAGGGGATTAGTGTGATTGATTAATCCCACTTCACACTTATCTCGTCCAAGAAACATATGACATATGCCTTAAAACCCTAGCCAACGGGAAAAAACCCCTAAACCAAACAAGGCCCCAAACTCCATACTAAAAAACATGCCACCAAGATTCCATAAACTTCTCTTGCTATTTTTGACTCGTTCTTATAAACAAAAACAAATCCCCACATCTTGGAAAACAAACATAACATCATTAAGATCAATGAGAATGTTTTTGTGGGACTAACAATATTCCATAAATTATCCCTGGATATTCCCCACATTCATACTAATATTATAAGAATATTATGTTGAATATTCTCAATCCCACAAAACATTATTATGGACTTGAATAATGTTATGAACCTTATCATACTCATTCATATATATATAAACCCATACTACCTCACTAACCATAGGCCAATAGCCCTGGCCAACACATTATACAAACTATTCACTGCCACGTTTACCAGCATTATCTCTACATACGGGAAATGATACACAATCTTACAATACAATAACAAAAGGATTTAGAGCTGAAAGATGCACATCACGCCAACTACAAACCCTTGATCTTAGTACAAAAAAATGCTATATTTACAAACCAAGACCTCCGCCTATTTTATCATCCTCCAAGAATATATGATGCAACTTCCAATCATCTCATATTCCAAGCATTCCTCAAAAAACGAATCGGAAGAATGAGATTCATGTTTATGATCAAGTTTGGAAGACTTTACTTCTGAATTCAATATGAAACGATTGTAAACGTATTTCTTTCCCGTTTTTAAGCATAGGGATGTGATCTTATTACATCTTGGGTATAGTTGAGGTGGGATGACTCCAACATCCGCCAACTTAAGTTGTTGGGTACTATTGATTTAAGGTCGATCATTGCCCTAGGGGTCACAAGGTGATATTGTTTGTTTGTTTGATCAAACAAAGACACCGAACACGGAAAAATAACAATCTTATGTTGGATGTCAATTCATTTAACCATGTGAATAATACCGAGATGAGCAATGATTAGTGTGAAGAGTGTCAGAAGTATAACTCCACCCAAATTTCCAAGTATCAGCCTATATGTATGAATAGTAAATGAATATTCTTGCTTTGTGTTGGGGCCCACGTACAATAATTGATATATTTCAAGATCATGGAACCGATCCACACGGTTGATGAATGTTATGTGATCATTTATTTACTTAGTAATGTTATGAGGTCCGAGACGACCCTAAACTACCGGGTGATAGTGGAGAGGTACTCATTTCCGAATGAAGTGGTTGGCGGTTCGATTCCCAATGTGAAAACTACTCTCTATTTGATGGAAAAAAAACTAGCTAAATAAGTAGGAAGCCAGAAATCCACCCACCGCAAAAGTAGGCAGTAAACCCCACCTTGCGTCAAGAGGAATCTTGGGCAGGGTAAGATCAACGGGCTCAAATTCATGCCAGATTGCCCGACGTTGGTTATTTATTTATTTATTAAGTAATGTTATGAATGTGGTGCATTTCAAAGGAAAATATCTCTCCTAAAAAACCTCAACACGTTCAAGCTTATGTAAAAAGTTTTGGTCAGCCATTCGAGGGCCAACACATCAAGGGTGCTTTTGAAAATGTCTCCATATTCTTTTATCCGAGAATGACACTCCACCGTCCCTTTCTTTCACTTGACCCCACTTGCATGACCCTTGCGTTCCTTATTATAATGGATAGGAATTTGCGTAAAAGTGCAATAAAGCCCCTCCCTATCCAAAGGCTAAACATAGCACAAATTGCGGCTAGATGAAAGGTGAGTGGATGATATCTAATGAAATGTCAGCTAAGTGGAAGGAGTTGTGAGCTCATGACAATCCCCCGTAAAAGGGTGAGCTCAAAGGTAGAAGATTGAGAGCTTCAAGAAAGGAGCATTCACTCCAAGGATCTCGGGTTGTTGCCACTTTCCATGCGAGGTAGATTTTAGGTGTTCAAATCTAATGTTGTATTATAACTGGATGTTTGAGAATCTACTTTACAGTGACAAAAGACCAGTGGTAACAACTTGTGATTTTTGTAGTGATTGGTGGGAAGTATTTTAAGTACATTTGTTTACTCAAGTTCACCTATACTTTAGTTTCCAACTTCAATGGGGTAATAAAACCTACATGGCACCTCGATGGATCAGATGTGGAACGACTCAAACAATTTCTCAATCATTGTTGATAACTCTTGTGTTGTGGGCTCTGACACAGGAAGCTTTTGAGCATTCTTTTGCTTGTCGTCAACTACCTTTGTTTAGCACTAAGTCCCCCCCCCCCCTTTGATGTCTGATTTTGAGCATGTCCAGCTTACACTTACTATAACCATTGAGAGCGTAAAGTTTGTTTGGACTTTGGATGAAAGCTTGTCCAAATCAGATATTAAAATCCCATACATTGTAAGTGTGAGCTCTCAACTCAAGCTCTTAAAAAAGAAGCGCCTAATTCCGTAAAGGACCCAATTGTGACATCTATTTGCTTTGTCCCAAAGTGGACAATCCTAACCTACATACTTCAAAATGAACACTGATGATGTCATTTGGAATATTAAAGATGTAGTTCATTGGTTGAGGATACCATTTGAGAGGAGAGGTATTTCAATAATCATTAAAACAACCATAACTTTCATGGATCATGTCTAGATCACACGATGTCAAAATTTTACAAGCTTAATCACACTAACTTTTTCACGAATTTACAATTTGTACAAGGTGTGAATTTTTTTTGGAAAATGTCAAGCGCTCAAAGTCAATATCCCTTGATATTGACTTTTATCATATTGGAAAGGGGGCCTAAATTACATTACGTAATGTATGTTCATGTTTGATTGGACACATCTTTGCCTAAATTAAGCTTCCAAAGAAGATGTGAATATGTTCCAACCACTCACATGATGACACGTGGGGCACACTTTGACCAAAATAACTAAATTAGGGTACACCTAATCTGACCCACCATGGTAAGTTGTGCCGGAGCAATTTAGAATCTACTTAGTACCCAATCATTCAAGTCGGATGGATGAAATCCTAATCTGTGATGTTCGAGGGGTGACCCGTGGAAATGGAGGGTGAACCGTGGAAGTGAAGGGCCGATGTTGTCTCGTCGTGTGGCTTGCAGAGCTCGCTCCGACGCAGGCAAGCAGCGTAGCGCAGCCATGGCTATGGCGATGGCGTCGCCGCGAGCCGCTGGCGGCATGCAGCTATGGTCGACTGGCCACGCCCGCGCTCCCACACTGCGTTCCTTGTCACCGAAAATCGAGATTCCTCGCAACAAATGCCCTTTGCAACCGCGGAAATCAACGTCTCGATCAGTACGTCCTCCGTGCTGTTTACTTTGATCACACATTCCTTTGTTGCCGCCAGCCAAAACCTGTGTCCTCGTCGCACAAAGATTTAATACTTACCTGGGCGCACAGAAATAATCTCTGTACAACTTGTATTTAGTGTCACTAAGATTTGTGTATCTGGCTGCCACATTTTGAAATCTGGACAAGGGAAATTGCATCACCATGCGTCTGGCGGAATGTCATGATGTTTCTGAACTCATAGTATTACCACTTATGTGCTGGATTTCTTCTCACCGTAAGTTAATTGCTCTTCGACTTGTGCGCAACTTGGACCTGTTTCGGTCGCGCTTGCTCGTGATACTTTTTTTTGCCTCTCAGTTGTTCGTCGTCTTGGATTTCCCGGTGACGTTCCAACTTGACCAGAGAAACTCCACCGGAATAACAACTGAGTTGTGGCTTCTTGCACGGAAGCTGCTGCTTGTCTTGCTTTCTGTTTAGCAGATTATTGTTCTGGCCACGAGAACCTGCGGGATGTGTTTTCTGTCCCTAATGCTCAATTTTTGATGTCTTGACGTACACGTGTTCCCTTTACTTGCTTCACTGAAGGCATTGTACCATAATGCAGCCATCATCTTCCTCCTCTTTTCCTTGTTATTTGTATCATAACAATAACCTCGACTTATTTGCCGTAGACAATGTAGAACATCACGTCTCTGAGCGTTGTGTTATTTTGGCTCGCTGGCATTCCATCTTTGAACGGGATGGTGTTAGGGTTCACTTGAAAATCAAAGTGGAGGTCCTGTTAGAAAGTCAGTGAAATTGGCCAGTTGGACTCCCGAGCTGGAGTTTTTTGTTTTGTTTTTGTTTTTGTTTTTGCGATTAATTGATTTGCCAAGTTTCTCTCCTATTAGAAGTGGACGAGTTCTGGTGCTTCTGAGTATTAATCTTGTATGTGTCATACTCTCATCTGGTCTGAAACATGTGAACGTGCATATCACCTGTCCTGAGTACTTTTCACGGGCACGAGTCGCTCATTTCTGGAACTTCAGTGCTCAATCCGGTTGAGTAAGTCCTGTGTGAGGAGGAGTTTTCATGGTGGATGAATGGTTGTAGAGATGTGCGCTGGCGGACTCCTCTGTATCATGGAATGGAAGGCCTATATTGCCAGTGATGCCAACTCCGAACTGGAACCATGTGGGGCCCCGAGTCCTACAGGATGCCGTGCCTCGAGATGTGCGCTCAGAGAACCGTCTCAAAATCTTCTCAGGCACTGCTAATGAGCCACTATCTCAGGTGTTTATTGCTTACCTGGTTATGGCAGAAGCCTTAGGTGGAGGATTATCTTGGTCTAGCTTTGCTGCACCAGCTGCTCACTATGGTCAAGTTCATATAAACCAGTTGTACTGTTAGGGAAATGTGTCTATGTGTCCATGTGATAGAAGTGAATCAGTCCTACAATAGGGCAGGTCCTTTTCAGTAATACTGGAGGCCACAGATTTGAGCCTTGCATATTAAGTTTGTATTGACGTAATGACAATTACTGGCAAGGGTGGTCTGAAAACAAGTTGTCTGTTGTGTATTTGCCACTGCAGGAGATAGCTTGTTACTTGGGTCTTGATTTGGGAAAGATTACCATCAAGCGCTTTGCGGATGGTGAGATCTATGTACAGCTACAAGAAAGTGTTCGAGGTTGTGATGTGTTTCTGATTCAACCAACATGTCCTCCCGCAAATGAGAATTTGATGGAGCTCCTTGTTATGATTGATGCATGTCGTCGCGCATCTGCCAAGAACATTACAGCTGTGATCCCATATTTTGGTTATGCTCGAGCTGATCGTAAAGTAAGTTTACTTGACAAAACTCTTCGTTGCACTTTATGAGGTTGCTTGTGATTGCAGATATGCCAATCTGGGGTTTACTGGCCATTCTCAGAACAGAACAATGAAGTATGTGTAAAGTAATAAGAAAGCTGGGGCTCTATAGTGAGGATGGAAATGCTCAAGTACAGTTTAACTTAACCTATTTCTATCATTTCTTGTTCTTTCCCCCTTTTTAATCAATTTCTGAGCACACTTGGTAGACGAATTGAAGGTAGACCAAAGATTCATGTACTTGAACGCAATTGGAGCATGGGGGACGATGCAGATTACTTTTCTGTGACGTTTATGAGCAAAGCAGTTTGTTAACCGATTGCAGTATATCATCATGTAGATGATAAGCATGCTGCAGCTTCCTCATGTGTGTTGACAAACTGTCCATATCTTTTCTTGTATCTAGACACAAGGCCGAGAATCAATTGCTGCCAAGCTTGTAGCAAACTTGATTACTGAAGCTGGGGCCAATCGGGTACTGGCTTGCGATCTCCATTCAGGCCAGTCTATAGGATATTTTGACATTCCTGTAGATCATGTCTATGGCCAGGTGAGCCTTGAATTTTAGTTTGTTCTCTTCCAATTTTTTAAAATTGTGTTTCTTCAGCTGTTTATCTGGTCTCCATTTCTTCTTCCTAAACTGGAAATGTGAACCCTGATTCTATGGAACCTGTTTCAACAAGGCATGCAGACATGTTGGGCTGTGGTATTCACTGCATGTTTAGGTTGTTTTATGATAGGAAAAAAGTTAGTGTAGTGATTGTTGCAAAAATTTCAATCTGGCCTGGAGTGTTGTTTTCATTCTGTGCATCAAAATCATTTATCTAGTATTTCTCAATCAAGTCCAGTTAATGTGGTTTTGTTGTCAGTGGTTTTGACTGGTGGCATCTTTGTGCAGCCTGTCATACTCGACTATCTCGCAAGTAAGATGATATCTTCAAATGATTTAGTGGTAGTGTCACCAGATGTTGGGGGAGTTGCACGCGCTCGGGCATTTGCCAAAAAGCTGTCTGATGCTCCACTAGCCATCGTGGATAAGAGGAGGCAGGGTCATAATGTATCAGAGGTCTGGATTACCTGCACATTATTTACTGCCCCTGTTACTGATGTACATGTGTACTTATAACCGGCTTCCATACTGTTTGCTTTCTGCTGCTGTTTCTGTTGAATGCACTTTTGACACATCTGACTTAGATGCTCTTCCTAGCATAATGGTAAGTGATGAATGGTTTGTGGTTTGGCTTGCATTTGGCAGGTGATGAATCTTATTGGAGATGTGAAAGGAAAAGTTGCTGTTATGGTTGATGATATGATTGACACTGCTGGTGAGCTTTCTCTTTTCAGCATCATATGCAATCTTGGTCAGGTTTACAAGAGGAACGATGCATTGAGTGCCTCTAATGCAGCGTACATTACTTTAGCTTGAGTAGAGAAGCTCAAACCTGGGAGATGATGTAAGGTGGTTATGTTTGATTTATAATTCCAGAATCATGGTTTGCATGAGATATCAAACTTGGACAGCATGTTTCTGGCTAGGTAACATCACACTTGTCAGTTTATACTGATTCAGATGTAGAAAGTTTGGTGTTTACTTTGCTATAGTTGAGGAAGGCCATATGATTAAGACCTCATTGCGTCCATCCTTATAAAATGGAGCAAGTTTGATTGTCAGGATCATGATGGATTTTGGTTTGGATGGCCAGATTTGGTATAACTCTAAATTAGTGGTGCTTATTTTTCAGGTACCATTTATAACGGTGCTGAGCTTCTTCACAGGGAAGGGGCTCGAGAAGTATATGCTTGCTGCACACATGCAGTGTTGAGGTACACCTCTTTAAATTGCTTGAGTTTGTTGTTCTTTCAATAAGATTTAAGATTCTTTTGTCATTTATATACTGTTCTCTTTGTACATCTGCCTCTTATGTATTCATGCACGATAACGATTTAGAGATGTTACATAAGAGGAATAAGTACATCTTGTTGTACTTCTTCCTCTTATATAAAATCCCTCAACATTGCCTCATTTTCTGTGCCAGTCGTGATTGTTTTTCTTATGAATTGCCACTATTACCTTGTGTAGTGAGAGCAACATATTTTTGATTGCAGTCCACCTGCTATCGAGAGACTATCAGGAGGGCTATTTCATGAAGTTATCACGACCGACACAATACCTGTGAAAGAACACAACTACTTTCCCCAGCTCACGGTGTTGTCAGTTGCCAATCTTCTGGGAGAAACCATCTGGCGGGTGCATGATGACACCTCTGTGAGTAGCTTATACCGTTAGAATTAGCTGAAAATGGGTTCTTTTTTGAGTTTAATATAATGTTGACTGCTGTCATTGCAGTCCTTGTCATCCAGGTCTTAGGTGCAAGGTGGGTCAAGGTCACACTCTGGGATCATATATCCAACTGTGCATTTTCACCTCCACTGGAAGTAAAGGTGGTTGTCAAGGTCCACCCTTTTCCAAGCGAGTCATCAAGTCTGGCTTCATGTATAGTTGTATAATGTCCAAATTTGTAAAGGGGGAGCCCTTATATTTATGTCTACCAGAAGCCAGCTAACTCTCCATGGCTATGATTAATGAAGAATGGCCGATGTCTCTCTCATGGTGGTACATCCTCTAGGCTCAGTGTGATTCTCAGAGGATTTTATGAAGTAAAACTCCTAGGCATCATGCCAAGTCCCTGCAGCTTCTTCCAATGCTGTTAGTGGTTAATTGGAGTGTAATTTGCCATGTCTCCTTTCCACCTTAAAGTGAGGGTTGCAGCTGTGTCCCACTTACCAGCTGCAATCAGATCTTGATGTAGGTAAGAAAGGGTGATGAAGGCTTCCCATGAATCTACACCATATCTGCAGATTCTGTCAGGTGGGCACCACTGGCTTTTGCAGTTAGTGTGCCCTGTCAATTGTTGATTTTTTGGTTGCAGTCCCTGGAAGCGCTTTGGTATTGGTGGATGCAAAGATTGTTTGAGTTGTGTGTTGGGACAACAGAAATTGTTCCCCACTTCTCTAGCTCACTGGCCAATAATTAGCTGTCTTGTGCTTCCTCTTTTGTTTGATCTGTGCCCATGGTACTCTTGAGTAACTTGATGTGCTGGATACTTCTTTTCACATGGAAGCTTATTTATGAACTTTTATTGAATTATTATATCAGACTTCTGAACGATTAGCCCCATGTTAAATGTTCCCAGGCTAAGAATGAGCGATACTCGAGCCTCGGGATTGACTAAGAATATTGGCCTTCATTTTATGACGGTGGCTCCTTTATCGACTACAGTGCCCTGTGATCTTGGTCACGATTTCTTGTAACTGAAAATTTCTACTGCGGACTGCTTTGCGAGGACGAACTCTACTTCTTGGATGAGCAGAGTGCAGTGATCAAGCAACGCATATTTCTGCTCAAAGACTCATTTTTCTGCGAAGGTCAGATTGTACAGTAGTTCTTGTAATATAGTTCATTTCAAGGGCACAGCCGGTGTAAACATTACAATGAGCTTACCCATTGTAAGTCGAGGTGCATATGAAACTGCACAGTGGTTTGATTAGTTGGCTTCGATGATTTGTGTGTGTGATACAATTTGTAGTTAGTTTGATCAGTTAGTTTGAGGTTAATGTCGACTGAAAGCAAAGAACTATGCCTGTCTCTAGCCAATGCTGGTGGCTGTCTTGTGATATTGTAAACCGTCGCAGACTTTTGTTGAGTTTTTCAATTTCTCTAATTTCTCTAATTTCTCCAGGATGGGTCTCTTATTTCAAATCTGCAAATTGAGTGTTGTGCTTTGATTGGATACGTAGTTTGTGACGTACATGCATGCATTGCATTTTCCATCAGCTTAATGATCGTTTCTCCTAAAGGAAAAAAATACACCAGCCTAGACTAGTGCAATACCGCTCAAGGTGAGTGCATCTCATTGGCATTTGCAAACCACGGGTAAGTTTTGTCTTGTTCTGTTACTGTAGGTTATAAGGTTTTGGAATTCTTGATGAAGAAAACTGAAGAAAAGAAATTGTGAATATTGACACCACAATGAACTGGCGGGACCACCTAAGATGCAGGATATATGGGTTAGATGTGGGTCTGCTCCTGCAACTTACAAGATGTATTATCATTTGTGAATGTGTATAACGGCTATGACTACTGGGTGTGAATACCCATCTCATTGAAATTTATTTAAGTTGACTGGAAGTCACTGTTACTCTTGAAAAGTGCAGGGCTGCAAAAGATTGGCTCAGGACCCAAGAGCTTTGTGTAAGACGTTTGGTGGACTGGGTTGGTTATTCTCTCATATAGAAGTGATTGTTTTCACTGTAATTCCGTGGACCCAAGTTTCGCAATTGATAATTTTGATTCACTAAAAAGCAGAAGTGTCTGCAGTGCTACGTTGTCTTTTGAAGTGGATCTTTTATGCTGGACCTTGGTCTCCAGCAGTTATGGCGGTGATGCATCTTTGTAAGTGACAAACTTCCAAGCCTTAAATGACCTTTCAGAAATACACATGATATGCAATAACTTGACAATCTTATTTTGCTTTATGTTGGGGGCAATGGCCAGCCCAAGCACTTCATATACAATACTTGATATCCAAGCCAATCCATACACAACAGAAACATATGATACACTATCTTTGTCAATATGAAGTCTTACTAACTTGTGCCTGTAGGGGTAACTCCCAGCAAGTCTTGGGGATTCAGCTCGGATATTCTGCAGACCTTCACAGGTATCAATGATGGATCAATTTGGAAACAGGACTAGTTCATGAATCACCCAGCAGGATCAACTTGGAAGGAAGGTGCCTTCGCATAAGCAACCTGAAGTACTTTTGCCCTGGTATCTCCAATCATCGTCTCCTTTAATTCATCAATTGCAAGCCTAATTCCTATCAATTTAAGAACTTTAACTTCATAAATGTCCAACTGATGTTGTATCGATCTTACTGAACTCTCAAAGAGACCAATTTAACTATGGCTTTTTTAATAGTTGGTGTGGGGGTAGGAATTAGAATGACAAAGAGTTATGGAGCCTCTTATTCTGCATAAGCTTCACCCCATGAGCTGCACCCAGACTGCATTTCCTGGAACACCAGCTTGAACAGGCCACAACTGGTAGTAACCTGGAGGTGCAATCACACTGTTGGGAGGCGAAGTGACGTTGAGTGTATACTTGGTACCACCAACCCAGTTTGAGTTCGACACCTTGAGCATGAGAGATCTCTGGCCCATGGAATATGAGTGTGTGGTGAAGGGAGCACTCATCAGCCTCAGTGCAATGTAATTTTTCCTCTTACTCGCCGTGAACGTGACTTGGAACGTGGCGCCGTAGCCAATGGTACTAGGAGCGCTTGTGATTGTGGGTCGGATGCTGTTCATGCTGCATAAAGAATTCAACACGTTCAGTGACTCACTTGATAAAAACCTCCAAAAGAACATAGATCTGAGAGCAATCCAGAAACAAGAACGTGAAGGTAACATCGCATTCAAATATAGGCTTTCTTTTGTCATTGCCAATAGCACATGATGATGCTCTTGGCTCGGCTTGAATTGGTGTTCCAAATGTTAGTAGAATTGCGATTAACTTATTCTTAACATGACATATTTGCATATGCATGAAAGTTGTCATAGAATGAAAATCCTTTTGTTTCTTGAACTTTGAGCAAAAAGAAAGACACCCACTGATGATCATCAATGTTCAGGCAGGAAGAAGCAGCGAGCATGTATAAAGGCCCACGAGGACAAATCTGGTGAAGTAGGCTGCGGAATGGGAACCGAGTCCATAATCAGTTAGTTATCTTTGAAAATGTGACAAGAGGAATCAAGGTGTGTGGGCCTTTTGTGGCCACTCTTAATCAGACGCCTAAATTGGAGTGGTTTATGACAAGGCTTGTAGTCAAGAATGGACATCAAAAATATTTCTGTTATGATAAGATTGAACTTTGTGCTCAAAATTAGACACCGTTTTATGTTTAATTAGTAAACGAATTGGGAGGGACTATGTGATCATCTGAAGAGAAATGACACAGAAATCTGGTCACATTAAATTTTTTTTTGGGAGAAAATTGGTATGGGTGACTATTTTATTCTATGCCACTTTTGTCCACGAACTAATACTCAAAGTCAAAAGTCAGGAAGAATTAAGGGAACACCCAAGGTCTTGGGACAACATTATTCCCACCTCCACTACACAATTAGTGGCCCAACAAACATGAAATCCGCACTAAATTTCCACCCACACTGATAGGACTATATTTCGTTTGATATTATCGTCAGTATCCTCCAGATCAATAAAACATGCAAGATTTAGGGAGTGCTCCAATTCACCTTGATTCAGTTCCTTGTATGATTAAGTATGTATAATCGGGATGCTACAAAGTGGTCCGCTTTTTGGTGCCTTTTCGTGTATCTTTGGTGAAAAGCAGTGATGAATCCCGAGAACCTAATCGAATCTCAAATGGAGGTGTCCATATAACACAGTTGTGTTTGATGTAGGTACATCTACTGTACCCTATCCAATACTTAGAAAGAGCACAATCTTCATAGGCCGAGAGATTATATTACACTAAATATTGTGTTTACTGTCACCTACTATTTGGAATTACGTAATGTTATAATTGTTTACTATATATCTCATTTTTTTGGCCAACAAAGATCAAATTGGTTGTTTGGACATTATAGAACATTAATGTGTGTTTTACTTGGTAAACATATATAGTAAGAAGATATAACATTGTCTAACTCCAAATAATAAGTAACACTAAATACCATCATTTAGTGCACTTTGCTTAAGCGACTTATGCCCCCTTCCCACTCGACTTTAGCTAAGCCTAAAAGTTGGTTCTAAAAACACAACCTTCACACGATTGACACTACCTAGCCCCGAGCCTAGTTGGCAAATGATGTGGCATGGTTTAAAAGTGGAGGGTTTTAAGGCTCAAGCACCAACCCTCCCATCGGTACTTTAGACATGAAGCAAGAATGTAGGACCTTTAAAAGTGTCGTGTTCTGCCTGCCCTTGTGATTGGTCGCTTTTAGTCTTAGCTACGAGGAGCAGAGGAGCTTCATTAACAAAAACCGATGGTAAGATAGATGAGTAGTAAGGATTTTGGGGATAGGACAAAAACTATCCAACGTTCAGTGCATGATAAATGAAACAACGGAACGTGTGTGAGAACTACTTCACTAAAACTTGCTTGACAATCTCTGGAGCAAGTTCTTGTAGGTGCATTGGGATAGCCGGATGCCTGCGCTATAAACCAAGGGAGGAGCTTTACCCGGTTTTTAGGAAAGACTTTGGTTATTTGGTGGGAAAGGGACATTACCTTGCATCCAAATAAGGTGGGGAGAAGGCCTCGACCCTGAGCTCGGTGGGATAGAGCCCGCTAAACGTATAGTACTGGTGCGTGTTACTCCCGGCCACCAGCACCCGGCCGTCGGGTAACAGGTTAGCCGTCGAATGGTACAGCCGCGGGATGGCCGTAGCCGCTAACACAGAGAACCGCGCGGCGGGGCTCCCAAACGACGCGTAAGTCACCGGAGTAAACACGGGGTTGCTCGCCAGGCCCCAGCCCTGGCACCCGTTCTGCGCGCCGTTGATGATCAAGACGTCGTCGGTCGGCAGGATGATCATGTCGCCCATGGTGCGTCGCATCGGCATCGTCTCCATGCTCCAAGTCGCGTTCGCGGCGGTCGCAACGATGCGCCCGCATGTCTGGGAGGCGCCATACTGCGCTTTAGGTTTTCGGTAGGCCCCGTACTGCGCTCCGCCACAAACCAGGACCTCCGCGACGGAGAATCCGTTCGCTTGGTCGAGTGGTAACATGACCGAGGAGCCCGCGGACGGGTAGTTCCGCGGTTCCCCGGGGATGGTCGGGTATGTTCTTAGCACCACGTTTTTGTTGTAGTCCAGCAGGATAGAGTCCCTGTTTGCGAAGATGAAGAGGTTGCCGCAAGGGAGGAGGTGGACGTAGGGGTAGAGGTTGTCGTTCTGGGAGTCGTTGGTCTGGTTCAGCAATGGGAGGTAGAAGGAGCCTTCGGTGGAGGTTCGCTTAGGGACAAACTCGTAGGTGAAAGTTGCTCTGCCGCCTACGATGATTTGGCGGCCGTCTGGGAGGATTTGGTTGGATGCGTACCACCGGCCGTCGGTGAGGTTTACGTAGTTGTCTTGCACCCAATCGCAAAGTCCGTCTGGAGCGCAGGGAGTTAACCGGCGGATGCGGTTGAATCCATCGTAATCTCCCCCCGTTTGCACCATGGTGCCGTCCGCCGCGAACTGGCCCGAGGAGCACCAGGTGTCGGTGAGGATGGTGAGTGGGCGTACCGTGTTGTTGCCGGGGTTGAACATCACGGAATGCGCACTGCAGTCATGCTTTAGGGAGCGGTCGTTCGGGTCGTCGCGGCAGTAGCCACTGGAGAAATTGATCTTGGACAGGCCGATGTCGGTTCGGTCGAGGAAGATCGCGGTGTCGTAGTGCGTGACCGCCGTGTGCATGGAGGAGATTCCGGAGTTGTTCAGCAGGAGCTGCCATGTGCCTATGCTCCCTGATCCCTCCACTCCAGAGAATTGCAATGCTGACAGTTCTAGGATCACCACGATAGACGTAAAAGAAACTAAATTTGCCAATGTGCAAGCAGAGCTGGACGTCATCTTCTTCACCATACTGATCATGTATCCCTGCATCCTACCTGACGACTTGCTGCATGTGTGCTGCAGCAAGCATACACTTCTGGAGCTAGTTCGAATCCTTCCCTGTGAAGAAGCTCAGCACCATTTAAAAATTGTACCTGAAAGATACACACCACAGATTTGAGAGGCACACCAAACATGGCCATCCAGGGCTCAAATCTATGAGGAGCCCTGCCTATCCAACTTGCTACATTCCACAAGCGTGGACAGAATACATGAGCTCAACACTGGAACTAAAGTATTCTACATCCGAATCAGTATAAACCGCTGGTGTGATACTAAGTGTGGAGAAGCTCAGCACCATCTAAAAATTGGAACTGAAAGACACACACCGTAGATTTGAGAGGCATACCAAACATGGCTATCCAGACTCAAACCTATCAGCAGCCTGCCGATCCAACTTGTATAGACCACTACTATAGATATAAGTCTGATGCTATACATCTAGACCATAAACATGCCATGTTTTCCCAGTTTGATACCTCAAGCAAAACGTCCATCACGGAAAATGTGAATCAAACATAACCACCTCACCTCGTCTCCCGCCTTCGAGTTTCTCTGACTAGCAGACTCAAGCTAGAAGTCCTGACAGCTCAATTCTCTGCAGCTAGCTGGTGTGATGGATTTGCTGGCAGCAGTTGCGATGGGGGAAATGAGGATTCCAGACTTAATCCAGCTGAATATAGATCGCTTCAACATGACCAGCTGTATGGAATTCCTGTGAATTTCGGAGAAGCGTCGACACTGGCATGGGGCGAGCATGAAGTCGTCTGGATCGATCAGCTAGCGCTAGCTGGTGGAACATCAAGTGTGAATTGAGCTTGCAGCTGGACTGGTTGACAGACAGAGAGAAGAGAATCAAGGTTTCCACACAGATCACCAAGTGTACTGCCACTGTCACTCAGAGTTTGTGGCTCACTTTTAAAAGAGTTGTGGATCCGAATGCTGGGTGTGCGCCATGTAAGTATGACTTTGATGATCGTCCATGCCTGCAGTGACAAAAGATGCAGAGTCTGCCTCCATCACGCAAGCTGGCGGTCCGATCTCGTCGACCTTCTTCCTCAATTTTCTTTGATTTCCAGCTTCGCATGATGATTATTCAATTTTGAAATTCACTTAAATGAGATCCATTCTCGAAGAGGAGGAGAGGAATCATGGCCCATGCATGCAGACATCCGTTGTTCACAACTGCCCTGAAATTCATCATCACCTCTGTCCAGGATCTAGGACGTATGTATCTCTACGACGTTCCTAGATAATCTGGACAGAGGTGATGAACTTTGGGCCCCTGTAACTGTTCGGATTGGGATACTTCATATCAAAATGTCCGGAAAATTCCACGTGGGATTCAACAGGAGGTTTGAACAATGTGGATGCGACACGTGTGCAAGTCTATTCTCAAAAGTATTTCTGAAAATTGGTCTTGACCCGGATCCTTCACCCTTTGGTACCTAGTAAGGTACGTAAACCCAAAACCGTGACCACTGACCCTAAAACCGCCACTATGTACCACTCACATACATTTGGCGCTTCCAAATGCATGCGTGTAGTACATAGTGGTGGTTTTAGGTTTGGTGATCACAATTTTGGGTATACGTACCTTCGCAGAGTGGCCAAGGGTTGCACTTATTTTTCTTTTAACATTTTTGGTATTAGGTACATACCCCAAAACCGACATTGAACTTAAAAGGCCATAATATGTATCTTAATAATACATTTGGGGCCTTCGAATGTATCCTGAATGTATCCCATTTCCACATAGTATTGGTTTTTAAGATATGTGTTAATTTGGATATAATGCCTATTTTACTGTGTTCTTCAAGTTCGATTTTCCGATGTGGTTGTTCAGTTTGAGTCACCCTGGTTTTTTATATTGATAAAGACAAGTATGATGTAGATGATGGTAAAATATCATGGTGCCAAGTAGAATTTGGCTATAGTGAAATTGAATGGAAATTATATATTTTGATATGAAGCAATGATACTTACTAGTTGCACTAAGTTTTAGTTGTCAGCTCAAAAACTCAATCATTATCGAGAGCTTGACAATTGACTCAAGCTCATAACAATTTGAGCAAGTGTAAAGTGATCATGTTCAAAATGAGATCTTAATGTCAAGAAAACATAAGGCCATTGAGATCCGAGACGTAGAGCAGGGAGGACTCTCTCAGGTCCCAATCCTGTTTCAATTTTCGAGTTAGAGAAAATAAAATGAAAATGACATAACAATGGGGTAATGGTATTAATCAACAAAGCACAATTCATGACAAACTAAAGCATGTTCAGAAGCCCATTGACCGGAGACCCACAAAACAAAGACTGAACCTCACGACATCCCTAAGTGACCTCCGTGAGGTAGCTTAGACTTTTGACCGAAAGCGAACTTGTCAAAATCCAACAAGAGCTTGCCATAGATGTTCCACATGAAATCCATCAAGCCGGTCTCTTTAACATCATACTTATCAATGTTGTGCTTGTCACACGTACATTATTGGGGCAAGTTGGGGGTGACACGGGCTTTGTTTGGGTAGCAATCAGTAATGTTCACATTAGATGTCACTTCGCATACTAATCCATGTGCATTGACTCTGACTTTACGGCAAATTTGGATATAACGTCAACGAGAAGTAACTTAGGAGCCTGAAATAAGAAGGACGTGAAGTAAAACAACTACATATTACAGTGGAACAAAAGGATCTCCAATGTTGATGATCATACTAGAAGAAGTCCTCTGTTTGCTCTTTGTGCCATCCATTGCATGCACATTCTAAGGCAAGTAAAATCGTCGCTATCCAAACTTGTTTTGATCTCCAAGGAGATCGTCTCTTCTAAGCAACCACACCCATGTGCATATGGTTTCTGTTATTATATGTATATTTTTTTCCGCCGTCCCACTGTTTTGGGTACCAGGGAACCTTATAATAAGTTGGTAGGCTGCTTTTTTCTTTTGAAAATTGAATGGCCCTTGTGGAGGCGTGTTATGAACTGTTACACGAGTCCTTACAAATCTCAACTTCACCGGTTGTGGCCTGTATGGTTGAGAAACAAGCCTGCTAAGTATCTATTTAAAAATGAAAAATGAAAAAAAAAATGAAAAAATGAAAAAATGAAAAAAAATAAAAATGGGGATTGCTATTTCCACACCTTTTTTGGCTAGATTCACACCTTTTTGCCGGTTCGGTTGCCGTGTCACTGAGGCGCTATATATGAGATTCTTCATGGTGCATCCGGACCGTTGATCCACCAAGGCCCATCCAAGGGCCTCAATGATCCTAGGTGGCGGTGGGGTGAGGGGCGGGGGTGGTGCTTGCCACCAAGGCGGGTGGGCTGTGGGCCTCATGTCTTTTTTGGGGAGGCCGGATTTAGGGTGGTGTCGGGCCTAGTGGCTAGGCGGGCCCAGTGGCTAGGCCTACTTATTATATAACTAGTTGGTTACCCTTACTCTACTTACTAAATAACTAGTTGGTTAGCCTTACTCTACTTATGGCATGATATGAAACAAGTAGGTTAGTACGAGATGGTTAGCAAATCCAAATCCAAATTTAGGAGCTCATATGAATATCTTAGTCATTATCAAAGTGAAGATTATGGTGTCAATAATGATCATATAGGTGTCCATACCTAACTTCAATACTTGCACATATACCACTCAAATATACATGCCCAATTAAGAAGAGTGACCATAAGTAGAGGAAGGGTAACCAACTAGTCATTTAATAAGTAGAGTAAGGCTAACCAACTAGTTATTTAGTAAGTAGAGTAAGGGTAACCAACTAGTTAATAATAAGTAGGCCTAGCCATTGGGCCCGACACCACCCTAAATCCGGCCTCCCCAAAAAAGACATAAGGCCCACGGTCCACCCCGCCTTGGTGGCAAGCACCACCCCCGCCCCCCACCCCACCGCCACCTAGGATCATTGAGGCCCTTGGATGGGCCTTGGTGGATCAACGGTCCGGATGCACCATGAAGAATCTCATATATAGCGCCTCAGTGACATGGCAACCGAACCGGCAAAAAGGTGTGAATCTAGCCAAAAAAGGTGTGGAAATAGCTATCCCCTATATATATATATATATAAAAATTATAATGTTTTTAAGGTCTTCAGTTTTTCTTAGTATTGTTTTTGCCTTCCTACGGTATCTGTAACATGTTAAGAGGGAGGAAGTACCCCTACAGTGACGCTTGGTCAAACATGATCACGGTAGAGCAGAACAGGCTCCCATTCACGTAAGGGTAAAAGAAACCCCAAAGTTATTTTTATTTTATTTTATGTAACAAGTTGGTAACCCCCCCCCCCCCCCCCCTCTTGATTTGTTTGAAGAGTTATGCCCGAGAGTTGACTTGCATTTGCAAGAGACCCCACCCTGGGGGGTTAACAACTCTAAAGCTCTCAAGGTAATTTTGTATCACATGATTATGGATTGGATTAACAACTTAGGATTGATTATGACATTGTCCCTCCTTACTTTCTAGCGGGAAGTTATGCATTGTAAGACTGTCACCTTTCTTTTACACTGTATACGGTGTGTCAAAGGCATGGTCTCCATTCCAAGTTCCTAGGGGATCGCACTTTATTGGAATTCTAAATAAATGCCTCAACCGACTACACAAAAATGTAAATCACAAGAAGAAAAAAATATTAATTTATAATATATACAACTTATTTCCAGCGAGTAAGATTTTGAATACTTTTATTTATCCATGGATGCGACTCATAGTAATCTACCCTATCAACAAATGTCATTGAAATTAAAAAATGATAACACCTATATTTGGCATTAAATATGATTATTTAATTTATAAGTCTATTATGACTTGTTTGACCTTCGATAACAACAAAACTCCATCTCCATATGCAAAAGTATTGTCCACTTGATTGTCGGGTTAAACTGTAGGCACACCTCACAACTTCACCCGATTTTATTTAAAATTTCAACAAACTAGATGTTGAGAAAAACACCGCGGAACCTATGCAATCACAAAACATAGCATGCAAGTGTCAATGGGAAACCACACGTCTAGGTTGTACATTTGCGTAGGAAATCAAAAGCTTCCGCTCTCTAGTGTCCACAAGGTTGCAAAATACGACTTGTTATAGTTTGGAAGAACCCTAAACCCTAAACTCTAAAGAAGCCCCTAACGCAAATGACCAGGGACAAGCAATGACAAGGGATGATAGCCACATTAAAAAAGGATGAAAACTATAAACTAGGTGAAGCTAAACTATCAAATTCTTCTCTAAACTTTAAGACCCCCCCTTATATCTTGTATGTATATATGGAAACACCTTTTTATTTTACTTTTGTATGATATATATATATATATATATATATATATATAATTGACGCTATTTCTTAGCCACACATTAGATCTACTTTTATCCTCTAATTTACCTAAGAAAATAAAAATATAGGGGTATAAATTTGTAGGTGACGCACACACTTCAATCACGGTTTTAACAAAGGATACACCACCTGGGTACACTTTGCATTAGGATGATATATATCATGTCTGCATCACCTTCAAATTGTTACCCCTATCTACAAACTTTGCAAGGGAGACAAATTTATACATACAAATGTAGAACTTACACATAGCTTTAGATCCATGTACGAGTCAAAAATATATGCACTTGCTTATTTTCCATTACCTGCTTGTATGATGCACCTATTACATTTACACGTTTTCAAAACATCACATAATAACCTCAAGTATATAGACAAACATTCTCTTCAACAATATTCCTCCTATATGTATAGAACATGCTTAATGAATACCCTCTCGTGAACTATATAGTTGAAACTACTATTGCTCATGAATCCGTATAGTTGTAGTGGGGAGAAATGCTTCTTGCAACCTTGGGGGTTCATGCCAGACTTGTCGTGTTGGTATGTATCACCTTATTTGATATCAATAGGGTCTATATAATCGGGCATGGCTATTAAGAGAGTTAAACTTTTTGATCCCAACTAGGTCTACATTAGTATGATGCATAAACCTCAATACTTGTCAAATTATGCATGTATCAACATGGCATTCATTCAAGAAATGAGCATGATAAAAGGATATTCTTCAATTCTCATGATGGCAATTGAGTAAAAAATTTTACACGGTATGCAATTGAAATTCTAAGTTCGATCTCTTAAATACCTGTGCAATTTGAAAGCATGCTTTGATTAGAATACTTGTTAAATACCAAAGGGGGACTTCCATAGATTCCAATTGTGTTTTGATGGTGCATCACAAGTTTGCTTTTGTGACAATTGTCGAGAGATTCTTGAAGCCATGGTTTTAATTGGGGGTTTTATACAGTGTTTTAAAAAATGCAATATCCCATTGTCCTTTAATTGTCTCAACTGTTAGTCACAAATGAACCAGTTGACTTTGAGAAATGATTGTTTGAAGTCCAAGACTTCAGGAAAATTACCGAGATTTTGAGAGGAAACTATAGAATATACCTCAAAATAATAAAGATAAACCAAAAGATCATAACATGTAACCGGTTGGACTTGGAAAAATTAAGATCTTGACCGATTGTAGTAGAGGCGCCTAATCCCGACCAAGACCCATCAGCAATCTATAAATTACCGGACTTTCAACCAGGCTAGGACTGAATGTCAATTTGGCTAGGATTGAAGTTTGATCAAGCCTGAACCAATAGTGCCATGACACATGTCTTAATATCCGTCGTTAAAGTGAGGTGGAATGAGCAGTTTAAACGTGCGGTTATGGTAGACTCTAACCAACGGTAATGTGATTGGGTCAACTTTTGACTTCAAAAACTCACAGTAACTTCAATTTAAGGAATAAAATTATCCCCAAAATTTACCACCCTCCCGATTTCTATCTTCCTACACAGGAAAAATTTGCACCGCCTCATACTTTTCTAGATCTAGCGTAGAATCTCTCAAGTGATTGGTTGTAGGCGCCTCGACTCCATACCCTAAAATATCCCCGGAAACGAAACCGTGCCAAGAATGTGTGGGGGAAGTTGCGGCAATGCATTGCACACATTGAGGTTGATCGGGATTCCATTCAAAACATGTGCCACAAGGAACGCAAGCTCACAACAAACAAACAAGGACTTGGGCCTCACACTCCAATGGCACCACATGACGTCACCTTGAACTCATCGCAATGGTGGTACCGCTCTCCCTCTTGAGTATGACACGTTTGGGAAACACAAAAAAAGTCATATTATCGAGGTGTCGTCTTCTCATTCATATGACAAATGGCGTAAAGTTGTTGTATTATTGAGGGAATACGAAAACATAAGTAAATATGAGCTTAAAAGTAAATATACAACGAGTTTAAGCAATATAGATGGTATGGAATACTAACTTATAACTCCAAACAAATACAAGTATTCTCAAGAACTCTTGAAATAGGAGTCCCAAGATCTATGGTGTTGCCTACCGGGGTTAGCAGTTGTCATCTTGTCTAAATTCCCTACTAACTGTTGGAAACTAATAATTTCATCAACACCGAAATATTAAAGAGTTCTCTATTAAGAAACTAGACGACAATGATGCATGTGGAGGTTGAACAACATCTGGTGGTTTTGTATGGTCCCATGTGTTGTGGACCGAAGGCCCGACCTCGTTGAGTTGGCATTGGTGAGCCGAGGGCCACTTCACACACGAGCCAAGAGCCGTGACCGTGAAATTGTGAGAGCCCAAAAGAAAGTGTCCAAAGGCCGTCCCAAAACACCCCCAAAATCATGTTGTAGTGTGGTCACGGATCCTCATGTGTAGTGTGAAGTCGTATGTGACTGGGCCCTCAATTGAATGCTATTTGAATGAATTTTTATTCATACGGCGTCTTCACACATGATAAAATAGAATAAACCAACGGTTGTGAACGTTCGGAGTGCCATGATCTCCTGGTTTTGTGCTAGGCCTACCTCCAAGAGGTGGTTTTTGAAAATAGTCCAAGTGACCGTGAAACATGATCCATTTAATGCTATGTAGGAATCCATGTAGACTTTTACATCCATCTTGCAATTCAAATACTCCATTGGTCCCTCAAGTGTCGTGTGAAACGAACTTGGACCGGCTCCACCTTTTCCACCAATGAGAGTGCTTGAAGTGTAATGGTCACGGGCTCGCGGTCTCGTGTGTGAAGTGGCCCTTAGGCTACTAGTACTTACAATTTATAACCTCTAGTTGCCATATGTGGCGTGTGTGACCGCAAAAACTCAAAATCTTTGGCCAACGACCATTTCAAGCTTGGAATGAGGGCCCAACCTCGTGAAGTAGTGTCCCACTACAAGCGAGAATGCCTTTAGTAACGACAAACTCCTATAATGTTACTTGTGGGAGTCCTCGGATGATAATAGTGTTTGGATAACATGAAATTTTGGAGGTAATCTCGAATTGTTATAAATTATTAAAGTCCACTAACAATGAACCATAAAAAGGCCACATAAATCTCCCCCAATTATGTTGCCTATTGAACCTAGAATGGCTGATGCATTTTGAGCATGTATACTCAAACTGCTTCTTAGCACGTTTTCTTTGGTGTCAATTCTTTAAAAACTGTTGACTTTTTGTGACATAAGGTGTTTTAATTATACCCAAAAGTAGGTGTTCAACTAGTTGCATAGTAACTAAATGAGGCGTATCTACATTAAATAACGTACTCATGGAAGGTCCTCGTAAACTAACTATGTTGTGAAGCATTATGCATTATTATATGTCATTAATTATATGTACGTTTTACACGTTGTTGTCAAACACGATTGTGACATCGGACTTCAGTATTCAAGTTTCATCCAAAATTGAAGTTAAGGATTTCAAAGAAGATGCATCCTTGGTGTGACAATTGATTTGATGAGTGGCACGTTTATGATGAACAAATCATGCTTTCTTTGGACACTGCAAGGTAGACGTGCTTAATTTGGTTACAAATCTTAACTGGACACCTACATTTGAGTATGTGGTTTAGGTTTGGCTCCAAGACATGTTTATAAAAGAGATCCCAAGTAGGTCACTTAGTGTTTTAAAAAAAAATGACGTGCGGTCTAATATAGGGAGGATTGAATTCATTTGACATAAAATTTATAAAAGACTCCCACATAATTCCCATAAGAAGTGAATAGTTCCATTACAGGTAAGGGAGACAGACTTCAAATGTGGACCATTCAAATTTTCTATTTAGAATATAGGGGGTTCAAGATAAGGACCTTAGGATTTATGTCGAGTAGGCTTAGTTTTGCACACATGCTTTACGATATTTAGATGAAAATTGCAACATCGTATGCCCAAAAGGATGGAAATTATCAACTTTCCTAGTGATCGTCTTCCTCATCCTACACTTCTGCACTCATGTTTGCCAACACATAGGGTTTTAGTTCCACTTTGTCGAGACTAGCTTTTTTGGGTGTTTTTGTTTGGGGTTTATGAAACAAGGAGGTAGAGAGCAATATATAGGTTGACATCGCATTGTGGCTTGGGGCTAGACTGCCATGAAGTGGGTGTTGTGTTTCCACCTAGTAAGCCTTCTTTTGTGATACATAATGGTGATGTGATATTACACCCTAAATTTGTAGACTTGTAAGTAGTTTCTAAATCGTGCTTAATTTTTTTGGTGCATTCTGCATTCATGTTGTACTCTTGGAATGAATTGCTTCATGTTGTTGTAGTTGTATGTTGTGTCTTTCTTGAAGTGTTGCAGTTATATGGTTTTGCAATGGTATGCATGAATCATGCCTTTTTGTTGCCATGCTTTTTTGTGCCACTTTTCCAATATGCAACAACATTGGCACTATGAGTAATGACAGGTTGGAATCAAATAGGTCATTTAAGAGAATGAAGTGATTAAATGGAGCTTTTAAATCATGCTATGAAGGTAAATAGCCCTCAGTCACACATGGTGCACAAAAATCCTATAGAGTGACCTACCCCTGAGAAATAGATTAGACTATGTGCTCAAAATAAGATAACCGGTCTAGGATCAATAGTGAACATAATTGGGAGGCAAGGGATCTATATGACCATTTAATGAGCATGAGAATATTCTCTTTGACAATTTAATAAGATATTCGCATGAGCTCCTAACAATTATGAAAAACTGACTATGTCCTTGATTTGACTTTGCTAACCTTCTCATATTGATTTGTGTTTGATATCCTACAAAAGAGTGGGCTAGTCAGAAAAAAAACAACCATCCAAGACTAACCTACCTTATGCCTCATTGGACATGTCATGAGTTTGAAGCAGTGTCATACTAAAGAACTCCAGTGCATGTGGTGGTGACAACTCTTAACGCTTAATGTTTTTTGGGACCACATTGTGGTCTCGAGCTCAAAGATACTCGCAAAGGTTTAGTTTCAAATTTGATATGAGTATCATAATTTTGTATGCAAAAATACAAGGAGAGAACCAAAACATCAACTTTGACGAATTGAATGACGAGTTCTCAATTTATCAACAAATGTTGTTCACGCGTGACACTCTCTACACATAGGATCATGTTCTCACAAGTCACAAGTCAAGATCACATGATAAGCAAACTAATTCCAGCTTCATTTTAAGATATTATCTTCATCTTCATCTTCATCTTCATTTCTTAAATTTATGCTTTGAAAATTGCTTACACGATGCTCATGAACTTTACATAGAAGGTCCAACTCACAAGTTTTCATGAAGTGAACATATCCACAAAACATTGAGGCAAACTAATGTCATTGTTCATTTTAAGAAGTTTTTCTTAAGTTCTTGATTTGAGAATGTTGTCATGATGCTCATGACCTTTTACATAAAAAGTCGAAATGTGCAGATGTGTTCAACTTTATGTCGACAAATTTGCTTCATGAATATTTTATAAAGCAAGCTTGCACATCTCACTTTATAATTAATCTTGAAAATACATAAACCCCTAGGGATGATGCGAAGGGTTTAAGCTACTTGCAATGGTCTTCATACAATAATTTATGTTCCAAGCTCATAACGTCTCCATTCTATGTAATTCTGCACATGTTATACAAGATGTTGCCAAATAGAAGTCATGTTGCAAAGAAGGAAAATCAATACATTGTAACACAAGATTTGCATGTAGGTATCAATAATTTGACAAATCAATCCAACTTTTGGATGAGGACCCTTGCAATTCTTCAAAAAAAATTGTCTTACACAACTTCAAATATTTTTTGTCAACATTTGCACTACTATTCATACTGATGGAAAAGTTTTGGTTTTCTCTTTGAATGGTGTTGAGTTCGTAATGGACCCATTCAAGTCATTGTAAGGTTGTCACTATACCACACCGTGTCAATCATATATCAAAATCACAAAAGTTGCCTCCCGGGGATGCAAGTGGAACCATTAAATCTTGATGCCTTCGATTACAATTTTGATGATAGAACAATTCTTGGCGCATAGTGTAATTGTGTGTGAAGAAGACATTCGAGAACTTGTGGTTAGTGGATTAGCTTGATGGGTGGAGTTGAGTCCCATGGACTCAAAGATTTGTCGATTGTGGAGTAAGAACTTCCATGAGTTAAGTGGGCCTACTTTGGTCACTTATCTTAATGGAACACTCTATTTGAGTGGCGTCTAGTTAGGTGTGGATCTAAGAACAAGCTACAAAATCACATGTGCTTAAAAAGAGATCGGATTTCGTGTACGGAGTTTGACAACTGTTCACGGGTAGATCACTCTAAGGCATTTCTGTGCACCACGTGCGGCTGGGGTTTTTTTTTGTTTTGGGGCTATTTACCTTCAAGGGTTGAATTAAAGCCTCCCTATAATTACTTAAATTTCAAAAATGGCCCATTTGTTTGCACCCTTCCATTACTTATATTGTCCAAATCACTGCAATTTTTTGTACTCTATATTCCTTTTAATCCATTTTTGGACAGACGGAAATCCCAATTATCATCCATCCCCGTGAGTCCTAAACCCATTTACATATCATACTAAACATACCTTCTAGGATCCTTATCTTCAGCCCCTATATTAATTTTACAAAAAAATAATGGCCCACGTTTTATGTCCATCTAACTTACTTATAATGGGATTGTCTACATTTAATGGCCCCTTCATTATTTGGAATTCTTTTATAATTTTTATTTCAAATGATTTTAATCCTCTCTATATTATGCCGCACGTCGTTTTTAAAATGCACTAAGTGATCTACCGGTGCAACTGTTCTAGGTTTAATAGTCAACATAATTCTGGGATGGGGTGCGAGCAGGAAGCTTTTTGATTGGAGGAGTAGATTAATTTTCACTTTGATGAGGATTGTATAAGCCATTCGTATAAACTCCAGAAACAATGAGGAAAATGGCCATGCTCTTGTTTGGATTTGCTAATCATCTCATACCAAATGCTTGAAATGATCAACGTCTTTGGAGAAGTGAGATCGCTCCTTGGAACTTCGATTACACAGTTTATGCCAAATGTTGTCTAGTGTCACCTTATGTTCAAGATGTTTCCAATTAATGTTGCACAAATTTTTGAGAAAACATGAAATTAATAAGAAAATTTGAAGAAAGTTTCTAATGCAATATTTTCCAACCTCATGATGGTGATTTGTTGCATTTCCATTCTAATTTTCTCATCAAATTACATCAGTTACTTGATTGTATATGCCTTGACCCCATCAAGATAGACATGGTGGTTATATTTTCTTGTCGCAATAGAATGGAAACCGATTTGCAAACCCTAAATTATAGTTGATTTGCAAATGTGGGCGGTTCAAGGAGCCATAACTCAATCACATAGCGCCCCCCCCCCCCCCCTCCCCTTAATGTTCACTATTACATTTAAATTTTGTGTTTATAGGATAGGCCACACATCTCTTGGCCTAGCACATGGCCAAATCTCAAGTTCAAGAAGGGAAGAATTTTCCATAGGTAGGGTCTACAATCGACTTATGTGTAATTTTGAACCTTTGATGATTTTGTATATTTATTAATCATCTTGCGAGTTAGAAAGAAGTTGTGTGTCATGTGAGTGATTCACCGTGTTGTGACAATTGTCAATTGTCTTAAGACAAACACGGTAAAGTGGACAACTCTTGATCCTTGCTTGGTGTTCAATGAAAGTGATTCAAAACTATACACTAAACTTTGAATTTTGTGAAGAAAATTATCATAGACATTTTAAAAACATACTGATCTACAAAGCCAAGCAAACTATGATGACAAAATGAATTCCAAGAAAAGTCTACATATTTTAGAAGACGGTGCAAGTGGTGTGCAAGTAGGTGATATTGAACAAGTGATTGTCTAAAACTTGTTTAAAGTACGATAAACTTACATTAAATACATGGTTTTCCATAAAGTTTTGTGATGATGCCCTCAAGTAGATATTAAATTTAAGGAATGTGAAAGAAAATTCCAATTTCAATCACGTCCAAAATCAAACTCAAGCATTTGCTTTTGAGCATCACTTTTGATGATAAGTATTGAAGATCTCAACTTTATTTTCTACATTTGAGTATTCAACACAACAACAAAGGTCATCATGAAAAAAAATCCAATTTAAACAGCACTTTGCTACTACTTTTAGGCCTTTGACCCAAAAACATTCTGGTTTTAATATACGGGAGCGCTTTTTTGGTCCACTTTACCATGCTTGCACCCTTGAGTGATTAGAAGAAAATTAGAGTGATTGTATTGGTTTGTCAATTTTCTCGTATAATTATTTTGTGTGATCACAAGTATTTGTGAACGCGCTTGATCAAGTACGTATATCTAAGGTCGATGAGATTAATTCAGTTAGATTCCTTAATTAGACACTTATTTATGGCTCCTAATCAGAGGTACAATCGCTCTAATTCAGTGGATGAGTAAACATGGTCTTGATGATATTTGGTTAGTCACCTTCGCAAAAGTCAAACTACACCCACTCTCCTCCATTACGAAGTGGCAACTTGGACAAATTAGGAAGCATCGACTTGGGCAAATTAGGAGGCATCATGTGGTTGTTAGATGTTGACCAACTTGTATTGTGGGTATTCCATAATGAAAATACAAATCAACAACATTTTATCCTATGTGACCACTTTAGAGACATGACACACCCAATATTGGCATTAAACTTGGGCTTTCATTGGCAAATGATCCACGTTGAATCTAGTAATGATGATTTTCACTTACACAACATTGAACGATGAAAGACTTCCCCCCCTATAAACAACACATTGGGAAGTAGAGAATCATTGACTGCGGAGCCTAGATCAAGACCTTCCTCAACTCGGATTACAGTTATTTCAAATTCTTTGCTCCTGATTCATAATTGCTAACCTACTCAAGCTGCCAATGCTCGAATCCATCAATTGGATGTTTCCATAGAGCTGGAGGTGTCCACATTAGCCTCATCTACCTTAGTTGAATGGAACATATGAATCTGCCTTGTAAAGAAGTTTGTTTTGGACCTAATGCACAGTTAAATAGTCTATATAGAGCTAGAATTGATTGGAGATTCCTCCTACTAAAGATATTGACTGCCCACTAATGAGTGGTGATGATTGTTGTTATAACAATTGAAATTATTTCTACTAACTTGGGCCACTCCACACACAAGTCAAGAGCCGTGACCATGAGATTGTGAGAGCCCAAAAGAAAGTGTCCAAAGGCCGTCCGTCCCAACACACCTCCAAAATCATGTAGTGTGATCACAGATACTCAAGTGTAGTGTGAAGTCAAATGTGACCGGGCCCTCAACCAAATGCTATTTCAATGGATTTCTATTCATGCGGGTCCTCTCACGTGATAAAATAAAATAAATCAACGGTTGGGAGCATTCAGAGTGCCCTGGTCTCTCACGGTTGTGTTAGGCCTACCTCCAAGAGGTGGTGTATGAAAATGATCCAAGTGAACATGAAAGACGATCCATTTGATGCCATGTAGGAATCCATGTAGACTTTTACATCCATCTTGCATTCACATACTCCGTCGGTCCCTCAAGGGTAGTGTGAAGCAAACTTGGACCGGCTCCGCCTTTTCCACCAAGGAAAGTGCTGGAAGTGTAATGGTCACGGGCTCTCAGTCTCGTATGTGAAGTGGCCATATGTTTCACATGAGAGACTGGTTATAGGTGAAGAATCAGTTGAGTAGATAATGGACTTGCACTTAGTCTGAAATCCAACGGACCTTATTTGTCAACCGGTAACCCATCATAATTTCTTATTAACAAAAGAGTTAGTCTATGGTGTGATGTAAGAATTTCCATGAGGAAAGGGAAACTGATAAGGGAGACTTTCCTAACTTTTCAAGCTACATTACTAAGATTTAATTAATATGAGATTATTGCAACGTGCTACTACTGGCTTTGATAAGAGACTAAATGCAAGACAATTGATGATGGTTGTGCTTATAAATGTGCATTGCTCAAGTGCACTCGGTATCATGATTCTTACTGGGTATGCTTGATGGGGTCATAAACCTAAATTTACTTGAGGAGTTGCTTGGGGACCTTCCTCTTCATTCATTCAAGTGCTCAAGCCATGTCATCCATGTATCAAATCTAATTTTTAAGTGAGCAACTAAGTTTTGATTGATTGACGTAAGCATTTGTACCTTAGGTCCCTAAGCCTTGAATTGTGAATTCTACATATCCTAAAATTTGAGTTGTCAATTAAGTAATTGTATTCCAATTGGAGTAATCCTCACACTCAAGTATCTCTTCTAAATTGTCTATTCTAAGGGTTTTTGAACAATTATTCCAAGCCCTATAAAATTCCACGCACCAAACTTATGTATCCAAAGGATTTGATTTTCCATTCATCTCAAAGAGCTCTACAAGTCTCTTATTTCTTCAATTATCTCTTAAGTGTTCATGAGAAAGCTCAAACCTCGAGCCTTCGAATCCTAAATAATTTCTAAGAGAAAGACTCAAACTCAAGCTTTCGGATTTCTAAGTAAAATCTTGAGTATCCATTTGCCAAGTTCCAAGTGTCATTTCTAGGTGTCCAATACTAACTTCCAAGTTCCAAGTGTTCTCCCACCTATATCGAGACCTTGATGACACTTTGCGTAAGTTGATCAAGGCCGAATGAAGTGCAATAGGATCTCTAAGTTCCCCCTTTATATAGTATGTGAAATCTAAATTCTACCTAATTTATTCATTGATCCTTGTATTTGCTAAATATAAGACGATATATACTTTGGTATATTTTAGTGTCATCTTATCTATTATTTGAACATTTGAATCTAATTATTTTTCAAAATCTATTTCCCATTCACATCCAGCAGTTAAGTGGTTTTCACAACCACTATTTTAATCAAACTTCTCAAGACCGGGTCTTAAAACGGGCATTCTTGATCCGAAGTCTTGGCTAGTTCTTCACGAAAAGTCTAGGTGGGGTCTTGAACACGTTCCCCTCCCGCTCCCTTGTCTCCGAGGTCTTCTAAAGCCACTCTCCCAGGCTCCCAAGTGGTGGTGGGCCCCATGTAAGTCCCCTTCCCCGCTTGCTTTTGTCGTCTTCTCCCCTACTCCAAGTTTCACTCCTCAACGGCCATGGCAAACTTCTTGGCAAAGAGTATGATCTTGCAAGGGTTTTCAATATATTGATTCTATGGCGCCCAAATATGCAGAGAATTGGATGTTGTTGAAAGTATAAAGTTTCCTTGAATACATGGATGAATGAATATGGGGGAAATACATACGAATTTGGACATGGAACACAAAAGCAAACCAACCTTTCTTGTTGTATCGCTTGCTCTTTATGTATGCTTGTTTTCCTGGCACTCTCCTAGGATTTTGATTATGGGGTAATGTATGGTCATGCTTCTTGTAGGTCTTCAACAAGATCATACTTTTCAGTTGAATGAGTTGATTTCTATGCAGGCTTTTTTGTTACAAGCTATACAAATATCGGCATTTCACTTCCAAGCCTGCGTTTCACTTTGAATTTTTGTAGTCCGTTTTATTCATTAGAATTATTCATTCACACATTGATGAAGTTGTAGATTTGATAGTTTATTTTTAGAAGATTCATTGTATGTCGTCAGTCAAATAGGTTTGGAGCCGCAGATTGCCGGCAACGTGGCGATGGGACGAAAAATTAAAAAGCTGGAGGGACCGAATTGTTTCGGGGTATTGAACCCGACGTGAATCGAACACGCAACCTTCTGATCTGGAGTCAGACGCGCTACCATTGCGCCACGGATCCCCTATGTCCGCGATTGGACATTTACGTATATATTGCATTTCCATATCATTTTCTGTCAGAACTCATAACGGTGACTTACTTAGAACATGGAACAGCTTTCTGCAAGGTGTACATTCAAAACTCGAGACAAGCTGCTTCCATAGTATGCGTTTTGCAAAAATAGAAACATTTGGATACAAGCATGACGCTAAGAAGAAATCAAGTTTCCACAGCATACTTATCACGTACATTACAATGAGAATTTCTGATGTGCATCCGTGGTCGATTTGGCTCCTCTGCAATCAACATGACTTCATTTCCTCAAAACTCTACCAATGATTGTTTTACTTTTTCATCCTCGAATTCAGAAACATTGGGACCATATTGTTTCCAAGGCAAAACATTCAAGATCACAGGGACCAGAAGCAGTGGGGGGGCAATTGTCCCCAGGGTGACCGAACAACCCCAAGAACAATGGAACCGAACAACCCCAAGAAAGGTAACTAAATACCCAAGTATGATCAAATCAGGGAATTGATAGTCCATGAAACCTTGTAGGACGAAAGTAGATCAAGTTTTTAGCTCCCAAAAGCACATCGAAGATTTCAAGAATTCCCATATAGCTAGAGCCATATTCATTATTTCACACCACCTCAATGTTCAAAGCCCCAGTCTAAAAATTGTCCACAAATTCCGTCACAACATCCAGTTCCTCTGTAAAACCATATATTTTGCAATTGCTTGTCAGGAATTTCACTCAAATAAACACTTCTATGCCCTGACTAACAAGGTATTGCAAGAATTTTCATCAAAACAATACAGATGCAAAACCATGTGGTCTCTGGGCAAACAAGATGAGCCAGTGAGTTGGCGTCATGTATATAGACAGAGTTGAAAAAATATTTGGACAGAAACATAGACGTGGTGACCTAGCTCTGGTGCTACAACAAAATAAAGTGCATGTCTACAATGTAAGATGTGTAGCTTCTTCAAGAAAGAACATGATTTTCAAATGGATGAACCTTCTGAATCTACCTGAAAGAACTCCTCTAAGTACTAATGTCTAGCCTAGATTAGAATCGATGAATGTAAAGAAGATTTATGGTAGAAGTGCCACCAGTTGCACTCTGAACAAGACTCCCAGGGCTCTCCGCACATCCATCTACACAGTTGAACCAATATTCAGAAGGAAGGTCTCAAGTCCAACATACATAATAATCAAAAGATCTATGCAGTAACTACATAGAATGTGATTTCAAAGTTTGCAATAAAATCTCCAATCATAATAATAAGCAAAAGGCGTCTCAACAGTTAGTAAGTGGAGTGACAAGCAACTAAGGTGTAATTTACCTGGTCGCTGCAAATAAGCTTAGTGAAGTAAGGGTAGAATTCTGGTAGATGCTTCTTGAACATGCTTGTCTCCATATCAGTCATGGCATGCAATACCTGCATATATAGTTACATCCACCCAAGCCATATTAGTATCACTTTTCTAATTTGACGTTATTGTGATAAGCAAGAAGACATAGTAGGGATTTAGAGTTTACAGTATTAGGGTTTCTGCGTCCTGAAGATCAAAACATTAGAGTTATCATCCACCTCAACATGACTTGTGGTCGGGAGTTAGTTGTTTTGCATAGAAGACCTTTCATGTTCGGTGTATTGTGGAGGTTTGGTCAAAGAACATTCTCTATCGGTTCATTGAGGGTTAAAGTCATTTGGTAAGCCAAGAAGTTTGACCCTCAAGGAACCAAAGGGGTTGCAAATTCTACCTCCACACATGCAGCACAAGTGGAAAGATGTTTTTAATATTCTACACAAAACAATGAATGGAAAATTCTATGGGACAACCTTCTGACAAAAAGTCCCACTGAGTTTACTGATAAGTCAAATGAGATATTAAAGGTTTGATTAAGAAACAAGTAGCAAATGTGTTCACTGGACTGGAACGACTTAACAAAGAACAACAAAGAGGAAGAGGAAAACAGAAAAAATCTTGTAGGGCTAAACCTGGACTGTGACTGGAGATCTTAAAGCAAGCGCACGGTGAGAGTCAGCTTGGACAGCGTCACTCAAACCAGGTTGCGCAGTCGCAACTTCTTTCAAAATGTGCCCACAAAATGACACGAGTTGCCTTTCAGCATCTTCTCGTAGCTGCTGTGCCTCTCCTTTCAAGGTAGCCTCATCCTTGTTGGAATCAACAGGTACTTCATTGTCTGCAAGATCTGTCGCTTCATCCTCAGTCTCGGCTGCAGTCTTATTCAGAACGGCCAGGTAGAGCTGAGTGCCTTCAGTCTCTTGCCGCAGTAGATTTGGAGGGGGTCTGAGAAAACAAATATTGGTCTGGTAAGACACATGTGCTTTTGATAGTGACCATTGAATCTAAGGAAGAGGCACCCATATTTTACAGTGAGGACTACGAAACAATTTTAGTCTTTGCGCAAACATCTGATCTCACAGAGCTTTCATCTTTCAATATAAGGGTAAATAACTTAATAAAAAAACAGGGTGCAGCTAAAAATGCTCCATTTGAAGTGAAGGGGGGGGGGGGCAGCGGGGGGGGACATTGACAAAGCCCAAAAGTAACTTTGAAAGGGCCAAATGTGGCTAACTTTCTAACAAGTTCGTCTACCTTAGATACCCACATCATTAGAATTAACTATAAACTCATTAGAAAAGGGACCAAACTATGAGTTTGTTGCCTCTTTTTGAAGGAAGAGCTCATTATAGAGCACCTTGTGTCAGCCTAATTTTGAAACTTGGGTGAAACTCCTTGGACCCCTTCTTTCAATCCAAAAATTTGAGAACTTTCGGGTTGCCCATGGGATCCACCTCCCTAATTCTCGGACTGGACTATACAAGGCTAGATCAGCCCACCAATCCTAGTTTGACTATCTAGAACGCCAGTTTTTAATAAACTGATCCGACTCTTTTAACATGTTATTTTAATCCTTAGAAAAACTCGGTAACTTTACAGATAAGCTCTCAAACTCACCTTTTAACCAACTCACCCAAAGTTTGACCCAGAGACATTACAGACAACTCTATTAGCTGGGACTCCATTGTGGCAAGGTAAGTGTTAGAAGCATACCTATCTCCAGATACTTGCTGCATTCTTGCACGAAGATTTGCATCACAGTTGTATGAGGCAGCAAAATCAACCATGGAAAGAAGAGTATCCATGACTAGCCGCTTGTGCCAGGGTTGCAACCGCTGCCAATGATTTCTCTGTATATTGTGTGCAGTAAAAAGACACTTGATAAGACACAAACCTTTGGGCACATAAAGGAGAACCACCACTAAGAACAGGACTGAACACATGACCTTCCCTTCTACCATAAAAATCATCACTGCACTGTAATTGACTGAGGGTGGGTTTAAATTGAAATCCGGGTCCAAGAAACTGGAGGTCCAAAACATCCCCAAATGGAGCTTGCTTACAGACTCAAGATTGGACCAAAGCTTGAAGTTTAGTTCTGACACTAATTACATTCTTTAGTGGGGACCGACAAGATTTGGCAGGAAGTGATGCCATTTTAACGCCACTTCATTTTTTCATCCCTCGGACATGGACCCTACTGCAAATTTCTTGGGCTTAAAAATTCCTCGCAACCAATAAGCTCACTTGATTTTGGAGATTCTTTGGTCTTGGACCCTAGTATAAAGCCACCCTGAGAACACCATCTGAAAGTAAGACAACCCACCTGTACCCACCAATAGACGCTATAGTGGTAATCAAATGAGAGTGGAAGAGATTCTTACTTGTAGACTATCTAGAGCACCCAATAACAAAAGCTGTATGACACATTTTGATCTCACACCCTGCAGTAATGGTCCTTCCAACTCACTTCCATCCGGCCCTTGTTCTCCGACATCTATATCCTCCTGTGGATGCAAGTGATTCCGAGAATTTGGTTAAAATTCCTAGCACTGCTAAGTGAAAGACAACATCATGCCAAAGCATCTTCCACATGTGAGGAAATTGTTGAACTGCAAAAAATACATCAAAAAAAATTTATGAGGCCTACAAACACAAAATATAAATCACCTGGGGAGAGTTATGTACACCCGGTTCTACTGTCTTGACCCTGTTGCTCCTGAACGTTGTGTTCTTCAAGAGCAGCGTATCCATTACATTACTCATAAAGGAACGCCCCGTCGCTTGATTACTGAACATGCCACTACTAGCAACCTTGGGAGAAGCAAGTGAGGCTGTTGCTTCTGAACCTACAATCAAGACATGAACTTTCTTGTCACATTACGACTACCAAAATCTAGTTCTGGACATTCATATGGATGAGCCAAACATAGATGGTGACATATGGTCAAACTCAAATTGGCATGCCAAGAGGTGCTAGAATGAGTTTGACCCTCAACAAACTGAAATATGTTACTCTTTATTCAAGTTCAAACACTACCTCCAAACATCCAATCCCAAGTGGTTAAATTACTGATATTCTATATTCCTAAAGCAATGGAAAATCATAGGAGACCAACTCCCAGCAGAAAGTCCCATTGAATTGAAGGATATCTCTTACGTCCATATTTTAATGGTTGGAAACTCACAGTGCCCACAGCCACAGTACTGAGACTTTGATAAAAGTCTTCATACTTAAGAATGGGTTATGTAGAAGCAGATTAAATTGAGATGAAGTTATTAATGACGAAATAAAAATGGAGTGAGAACTTTCAAACAATAGAGTTTACAGCAGGATTCTATCAAATGTGTTGATCAATTAAAGAGTGGCACCTTCAGACTCTGCTATGCTCAGTCTCTCGAGCCGATCATCTGCTGCAGAGTCCACACTCAGTTGCCGATTTAACTTTGATATATCACTATTATTTCCATTCCCTGCAGTTCCAGCAACACCCCCATTTTCAAGGACCTCCGAACGATCACCATCCTGTTCAGAAATTCCCGTTGGGGTTTGATCTCCTCTCAGATTTGTATTGGTCATGTTCCCAAACTTCCGTGGTCCGGTACCAAAATCTGACCCAAAGGTCAAATTACTCTCTGGGTTTAATAGCTCTACTGGCTGGGTGGTGTAGCATGCATCCCTGCACAGGCAACCTCAAAAAGTCAAGAAAATAATTGTAGAATCCACTGGTAGACAAGAAACTTCCAAAGCATTTCACTTTACTAAGCCTCCTCTGGGCCTCTTAATATGCTCTCTCACAGCATGGTATTGTGTACGTTTCACATCTCAAGTCATAAACAATCCCAGCAAAACAGAGTTATCTTTGATTCAACAGGACTATTTGTTGGGAGTTGATCCCCTACAATTTTCTATTGGTTGAACTTGTATACAAAGTTAATAATTTCTTTTCACTTGTGCTGCATGCTTGTTGAGGTAGTGTTTGAACTGGAATGAAGAACAACCTACTTCAATTCACTGACAGCCAAACTCATTTTAGCACCTCTTGGCACGCCAAAACGAGTTTGACCCTCAATGAAACGCCAATATCGAATGTTCCTCATTCAAACCTCCAGCCTGCCTCCAACCATGCACAAAATCTTACCAAACATGGAAGATGTGGTATGCAAAACAACCAACTCCCCATCAAAAGCCACGTTGAGTTAGAGGATAACTCTATTACCTCTAGTCTGATCTGACAGACCACAAAGTTGAGGGAAATACCGAATGCTATCTAGTACTGTGGACCAGTCCTTGTCATTGAATTGGTGACCACCAACTTCAGCAAGTCGCACTAAAGCACCCATTGAAATTGCAGCTAAGGTTTGATCAGGTCGGGTTGCACAATCAAGCAGCAATCCTAACAAGGCGGGCAACAGAAACGACACCTCCTGCAAAAGACATATAGGTTCAGTAATGAAAAATTCAGCAATGCACAATTTTTGGAGCTGTGATATTGCAATTTAATGTCCACTAGAATAGAGACCTATGTAAACATGCAGTTTATAAGAAATGTCAGTAACACCTTGTAAAAGCTGCTGAAGAGATCACATAGAAGCTGCAGGGAGTGGATGCAAGTTTCTCGAAGCCATTGATCTGCGGAGGCCGGCTTTTCGCCATCCTTGCCAGCATGGCGCACGTAATCAAATATCGGAAACAAAACACGATGGAACACACTTTCCCAAAATGGGCCAGAAAAGTTCCGCCCTCGCTCCTTGAGCAAGTCGAACAATACTTCTAGTGCACAATTTCGCACTTCAGTTCTTGGATCTGATGTAAGATCCGAGAGCCCAGCGAGCATTGGAAACCAATAGTATTCAGCAACCTCAAGATCTGATTGATCCGACCCACCCCCAACCCTTGAAACACCCCCCGGTATCTGGCCCTGCATCCAGGTACTAGTATTAGATTCATAAGTTTTCAATGATTCTTGTTAGCAATTGACAGGAGATTACAATGCACCAACGATGGCTTATTTGAATTCCATATGCAAAAGTTGCCGAGGTTCGAAGTTTTGTTGATTGGTGACACAAAGCCATTACGGGAGCCTGATGTTAAAGTGGTGGATATTCTCATAATCAACATGTACATATTGTGCATATATATCTTAGGGTGTTGGTTTCGAGTGAGGTAATGGCTTTAGCATGCTCTACCTTACATAAGATGGTTAATGACACAAGAATGAAAATGGCAACCATCACTCTAGTTTCTACCAGTATAACAAACTCCAGATTTTTAATTTACCTCTGCAAGACGATCCTCACATATTCGAAGAAGAGCAATAGACTTCAAGCTTGTACGTGGACTGATTTTATTGTTGGCAAAAGCAATAAGACAGTTCACGCAATCCATGAAACAGTCTCCCACCACCTGATCAAAATGTTCCAGTATAACTGGACAAGAATGTATGATATTAACCAATTGCAGGAAACTCTTAACACTCAAAAATACTGTAACAGAAGGGGTATAAAGAATACAAAGCATATCAACACTGCATGGGTTTTGTCTCACAGGACATTGTAGAAAAATAAGATTTCAATACAAATAGTATGTTCTCTCACCTAGTAGGAGATAAGGAGCTCAAGCATCTAGGGGAATAGCATACCTTGTTCTACATTCTCAAAAGCAACATCAGAAATGGACTCCACATCATCATATGCAGCTGTAGTGAAAACCATGAACACACTTCTCCATCCAGATTTGATGCTCCCAATCTTTGATTTAATCATCTGAACACGAAGTCAAGTCTTTTTATCAGTTTGTAAATGGACTCAATAGCATTGCATTTAAATACTATGATGAACAACCTACTCCACACTACAATAGTGACAAATTGAGAACACCTACTCAATTGAGAGCAGTTATCAATATAATATTACTTAGACATATCTTAGGCATATTAAATGCATAGAAGATTCCCTAGGAGGGTTTCTAGATGTGTGAAATTTGGTTAGCTCTATTTCTGTTGCATATGGCCATTTCTGCATAAACACCCAATCCTATGTGCAGTTTCTGAGGTGATGAAATCATTCAATTTGTTAAATACCCACCTGTATTATGCAGTCCACAATCAAAGCTCGGATTGTAGGATTCTTGCTGTTTCGCATAATAATGACAAACGGCTTCAAAATGTCATTTTGAAATGTGAAATTGGCAAGTTCAGCCCTCTCAAGGTATTTGATGGCAAGCTGCCTCAAGGAGTCAATTGCATACATTGCAATCTTCTCATCAGAGTGACTTCCAGCTGAAACGAAATGCAGAGAAAGAACTGCCCAGATCCTTCCCCAAACCTGGAAAAGATTAAAATGCATGCATCCTCAGTGTTTTCATCTCACCAAATCCCTTCCTAGCACAGTAAGCAGAACCCACAAAGCAGTCAAACTACAATGAAGGCAAAAGATCTTTGCCTATGATCTAAGGATAGAATTCAAGGTAGAAGCCATTCTAAATCTAGTTTGCGTATCTTATTCACTGTATTACCTAGCTCCTACATGGAACATAACAGTCCAAAATCCTCCAGGCAAAACCTCATTTGCATCAGGTGTCATGAGTTTTACATGAAAATGAAAGTGGCAGTTCAGAGACCAATATAGAGTGCCACTTACTGCAGTGGTCAAAAACACCTATGTATGGGAAAAAGTAGCATATGTTTGTTTAAGAGGTATGTAGGACTTCCAAAACATGGCCAATGGAATTACCCACAAAAGACGCCCATTTACCTAACTCAAGGTGCATTTACACACAACTACTCAAGTGGTTGTGGCTGTGGTTGTGGTTTGAGCCCACTTTCAACCACAACTATGAGTGGTTTTCATTTACACACAACTACTCTGAGTAGTTGAAAAGTGTATTTGACCTCAATGACGTCCCCTCCTATTAGTGCAATCCATGGAGTAAAGAAACAATCTATGGATTCTAGCAGAAATTTTGTATAAGAGTGATTTCCTCCTACAAATTGTCCTCTCCCATGCTTTGGCTTTGAAAATCTATCCCCGTTCCACAAAAGCAACTACAAAAAAATAGAACCAATGAAAATTTGAAATTACAACCATCACAAAACTCCCAACTACCATAGTTGGGCAAGGTAGAGTAGTTGTGATTGTACTTGTCACTAATGCGCCTTGTCCCTCCTTATCCTTTAAAAATAGAGCCAAAGAAAGTAACTTTCAACCACCAACCACCAAAATGGTGGTTGTGTATAAACACAATACTTCCATTTGAGAAAAACTTACCATGCGGATACGGGTCATGTTGTAGTAGCTAATTTCTACCAACTTTGTTAAGCTGAACACACGTGGGGGAGACTGTTTCAACTCCTCTGCTGAAACACCACACAACGCTCCAAAGAACTCCACAATCACGTCACTTGGGAGCCTTATACTGTTGACAAAAACCTGTTCCGTCGGCTTTCCCGTAAGTTCGGTCAACGAAAGGACCAATGAGTCCCGTGATATCTGATTACTACCCTGCATTAAATTAGCTGCAATGCCGGGAGTAGAGGTGATAAACTCAAGCCGCGAAACACACTCCAGGACAGCATTCCAAGTGTCTTGCAGAGCTTCTGGCTCATTCTGACAAATGGATAAAAGTGTCTTCAGGGCCTCCACATTCTTTGATCGCATCTCTCTTGGTGCATGCAAGAATGTGAATCTGCATAATAGAATGATCTTCAAAATTAACAAAGAAACGTTGTTTGTACAGGTAGACAAATAGAATTTGAGGTCTGCCTTCAAAATTTTGATCTGCTCATGATGGATAAAAAATATCAACACCTTTTGACAGAATGTTGTTGCATTTAGACCTGGAAACCATCCATATAGTAATATGCTCCATGCAAAGTCTGCAGAAACGATTGATTCCTTCCACTTAACCATCAAGAAATCATAATTTCTTTGAGCTCAGAAAAAAAATAAGAAACTCCAGAGTTCTCGCACAAGAAGTGTGTACATCAAAGATGATGGAGGACCATACATGTACCCCTTAATTTATGCAAGGCTATTAGTTGGGGGCGGGGATTGGGGCACTGTAAACACTTGGAAATTAAATTGGAAAGGCAATGGTAGGAGAGAAGGGATTGGGAGGGGCTGGAAGATGAGGAGGGTTGAGAAAATGTACTACTTTATTAGATTTCCATTAATCATGGCCTTTGGAAGTCATTGCTTTGATAAACATGAGTGTTTCTTGGGTTAACTAGTATATGTTTTGTATTTCTTGGTTATTTCATCACTTCTTCTATGCCTCCATGTTTTCCGTAAAAAATAATCATAATGTTGGAATTTACCAGAGCTTCAATGAACACAATGTATATGTTGACAAGGGAAGACCCACAGAATGCATGAGGTAGCAAGGAAGGGAGAGTGAGCAGAGAAAGGTAGAATTTACTTGGTTTTATAGACTATGTGTAGTTATTTTTCAAATGATGTGGCAATCCTATATATTCTACACTCTATATTTATGGGATATTTCAAATGGTGGTCCACTAATGGAAATAGAGGTGAATATGTGTACAGGTCAAGAACTAACGACACACTATAAAAGAGAAGGATATGGAACCAACCTGACCCATGACGATAGAAAAGGATTTGGAACCAACCTGACCAATGATGTTAGGAATGCATAACGCATGGTCTCCATTCCAAGTGCCTTTGTCAGGTGAATTCCCAGCCGAACGCCTTCCATACACAAAAGGACGCGCGGTTTGTTATCACTGTCCTCCATAGTCACTGAGAACGCCGCAAGTAATGGCCACCCGACTGCCTCAAGCATTGGACGTGCAAGGTCCTCATGCTCTGCTTTATAAAACACTCCTTTCTTGAAACCAGCTTTCCTAAAATACGATTGTGTGACCTGCACTATCTCATCACTCTCCTTCTTGGTATCAGCTGCGCCTTTTCGCCCCGCGCCACCAAGATTCAAAATACTGACTAGCGAACTTTTCTCTTCCATCCTCTCCCTCTTGGAATCATCATCTTTCAGTTTAATCTCCTCACGAACAATGGAGTCGTATATTTCTTCCAAGAGATCCTGAGTTCAAGCCAGGCATAAGGATGATCAGCAGGAGCAGATAGTCAGACCAAACAATTTAGCTTGGGCAAATTCTAACCTCTGGCACCAAAACTTTTGGTCAAATTAACCAAAATGCTAGTTAGGGGGGTGCTTCATAAAAAGCTGGTTGAAGATCATTACCATCCTGGCCTATTTGCTATTTTATTTTTGAGAATAAACCAGTAAGAGTTCAACCTTGGGTTTAGACTAATGGAAATATCTTGAGTGAATTTCAGTGTCGTTTGTCATAAAACTTGCATATTGAAGTACCTTTCAACAATTTCATAACATGACATGAATCCCTAATAGGTGGATGTTTTAATAGTTATATAGGTTAAAAAAATACCAATAGTCTGTTTTCAGTTGTGCTCTTATCAATACTTTGAACAACTTTGGTCTTTAAACAAGACTTCAAAAAACGACTTGTAAGACTCATTCTGTCCATTTGAACTCCTTATCAAACATTCTGTCCTTATCAAACATTGATGCAACTTTTTTCCATGATACGAATATAACTCCTCCCTTGGAAGAGCAAAAAAATTCTAACAGAACAAACAGCCCACATTGGCATATAAGGGCCAAAAAACCAACAGAGGAGAAACTTATGAACTTTGGATAAGAGATGTAGTACCGTGGGAGCATGTTCCTCAACGTCACTGGAGGAGTTCATGCGCACAAAATCAGCCTTGGTCATTTTCTTGGTAACCATAGGATTGTGGGCATCTGTGTTGAGCATGATAACAGCATATGCAAGTACATAGGCTGTGTCTGCATTCTTGAAGAGATTAGGATTGTCTCGACAATACCTACGTGACAAGGATCCAAGTTAATGCATGATTGGGAGAATCACATGTAACCTACATGCAAGTGACTTCACCATGCAAAACAATCTAATCAATAGAGTTACCCTCAAAGTCTCAATTACTCATGTTTCGAATAAGGAGTTTGCCCCACTTTTGACAATTTATAATGTTTATAGAGTATTCAAGTGGTGTTGGAACCCCTAATTTTGGTGGATTGAAGCAGAGGTGTTTCACTTCGACCAAGAGATGGTTATATCAAAATGAATCCTATGTTAAGTTTTGAGAGCACCATTGTAGGTGCCCTCAAAGCTTGCCATGAAATTCATTTTTACATAGGCGTTTTTGGGCCAAAGTCAAACACCTCCCATTCATTTCACCAAAATTGGGGCTTCCAATACCACTTGAGCACTCCTTAAACATCATACATTGTCCAATGTGGGGCCAAAACATGAATTTTTGAGAGATTTTAAGGGTAACTCTCATACAGACAGCAAGTATCATTTTAGTACCGAGAGGAATGATACATAAATTTAAGACATGAATATGCAGAGTGTTCAGTGACCTGCAACAGCTCTCATGGTATAACTGCCAACTTGATACAGGTTATAACACAAAAACCTGGCTTAGCATACGTGCCTCACCTCTCAGCAAATTTCTCCATAATTCGATCAATTTTCTGAGCTTCTCCAGGAAGGCGAAACCCATTCAGGAATACTCGGACAGCTTTATCGAATTTTATGCCACTGAAATCCAATGAATCAACATATGCATGCATGACTGACAAAGGGAAGTCCTCGTGCTGGCCCAAATAATCACCTATCATTTTCTGCACCATAAAAACAATCAATGCAGCACCTGAGTGCCTTTCACAAACAGAAGAGCAATTTCCATCATGCCAAAGTACATACAATCAACCAACATAATCACAATAGACGTACCTTATCCAAGCCCGGTGTATCTTTTAAGAAAAGTGCAATTGCTTTTGGTTCTTTAGCAACCAAATTATGCTCCAGCAGGAACTTGATTCCATTGGAAGGCTTAAGATTGAACTATGTCCACAACCATGCCAAGCATATTTTGAAAACAATTAGTAATCTTCATACACCTGAACAAAAAAGAGCACTCTAAATCCTCAGAACACTGATAATCTTGGGCATCATGTCTTCACAAAATCACATGCTCATTCCAAAAAACTTTACAAGCACCAGAAAAAAATATAAATAAACTAACATCTAGTTTGTCATAGGGATACTACAGCAAGTATTTGGATGTACATCTCCTTGCACAGACAAAGTCTTCAGCTATTATCAAGATAGTTTCAGCGAAGAAAAGATATACCTTAGCCACAGCACTCCCCATTGTGACCTTCAGAGCTTTTGCTTTCTCAAACTCATCTGCTTGTGTAGGACCCTTACTCTCATCTTTAACTTCAAACTCCAAATCATCAGGAACAGCCCCTGAACTAGAACTCTGGAGCTCTGGAGCCGAAAGATCAGGATACATAACCCTATTGCCCCTCTGCCTTGATGTCCACATGCCAAGTGACCGTAACACACTCACCAGACACTGCCATTCCATGAAAACATGATTGTCAGAAGTGGACCATATTCTTCAATTTAGACTAAACTGCCTCTCTCTTCTTGCAAGTAAAATACATTTTATTCCTGTATCACATTGAACACAAATATGAGCATGTATAATTCCAATTAAAACTTCATCATATTAGAGTTATCCCTTAACTCATTGAAAATTTTCGGCAGGGTTCATCCCTATATTTTCCCATCATTGTTTTGCATACAAAATCAATAATGTGTCTCCACTTGTGGTGCATGCTTGGAGGTAGTGTTTGAATTTAAAAGAATAGCAACCAATTCTGGTACTTTGAAAGACAAACTCATTTTAGCACCTCTTGGCATGCCAAAATGAGTTTGACCTCAATGGTGGATATAGAATGTTCTTTGTTTAAACTTCCACACTACCTCCAAGCATGCACCGTAAACTTACCAAATATCAAAGGTGTTGTAAGCAAAAAAACCAACTCCCTACCAAAAGTCGCACTGATTTAAAGGATAACTCTATTATGGCAACTAGTCCATGCTCATGCTTGAAAGCAGATGTAAATCAGTTACTAACTACAGCCAAGCTGATCAAAGCTGACAAGAACCTTCTACAACAATCACAACTCCTTTTCAAGAAACTACAGACATAAATACGATCTGCTTACACAAGCCACACAAAATATGCAAGGAACATGTTTCTAGTTCTTCACATACTTGTAGTGATGAGGACTTCAACGTGATGTTCTGTGATAGAACAGCCGCATTGGGATCTGCATTAGGACTTCCTTGTGCCAACCGTGACAATGAATTCACCTTCACCACAAAAATATATATATATATATATATATATATCAGAAGCTGAATGAATGGTTCTATGACAACATAATACCAATATTCAAATAAGTTAGAAACAAACAATGCAATTTACAGGAGTGCTCTCATATTCACAAGCTTTCGGAATCTTACACAACATAAGTTCATATGCATACCATGCGTTCAAATAAGTTTGTAGCCTCTAAATCACAATCATAGTTCACAAAGATGTCTGCTAGCATCTGGGGATCAATGCAAGCTTTCTCAAGCATTCTGCAAATAGAACACAATTCAACTCACAACATGTTAGTGGATTTCACAGACAAAAAGAAGAGAACTTGACGAACACATTTTTTAACCTAGAACAGAAATGTAAAATAGAGATACGAGAACTTCAAAGAAACAACTGTGCAAGAGAAAAAAACATAAACAGAGACAAATATGCACAAGAAATGAAAACATGCAGCAGCCCATAAAGTCATGGGATAATGCTGATAATACATACCATAAATCACCTATACAAATGATTTGGAAAGGAACAGAAGTAAAACACAGAGCTTGAAAAGGTTTCAAAATTACTTGAGAACTGCTGTCCGCTGATGAAGAGGGCTGTCTGTATCTAATGTTCGTAAGACAATCAAGGAGAAAAATATTCCTAACTCTGCCTGCATAATGGACGAAAATCAAGTCCAGAATTTCCAACAACCACAAGTACGTGAATAACCTCAGTAATAGCTTTCTGTACAAACATACAGTGATATATCTCTTTGAGAAATATAAAGAGGTGCACCACATTTTCAAAACACTTCTTGAAAGGCCACTTGTTCAGAGAATAACATTGAAATGCAGAGATCTTCAAAATGGCAGCATCTAATTCAAATCATCCACCTGGCCCAGTGTTGAATCAACAACGTACCAAAATAATTCTTAACTCAAGAAAAGAAAAAGGAAAGTTCAAGACAGACAGTAATGAATACATAGACTATCATGAGAATGATAGAGGATGAATCTGCTATACTCAATCATGAGCAGCAATATGAAGAGTGTTGAGCATGAAATTTTGAGATTCAGGTCAACATGCTGTGAGGTTGCCAAGGGGAAAGGAAATGTAGTTACCTTGAGGCTCTCTCTGAATTGTTGCATTAAGATAAGGAAAATATTCACTGCCAGCTGCCAGCACATGACACACGCAAAAAGACATATTAAACTCGCCAATCAGAGGCTCACAGGTTTTTTGACAGGTACTAATGCTCAAGGCTATTATTGAAAATTTTGATCATGAAATTAAATCTTCTCAACAATCCAGAGATTGTTTGCTTCAATTCATTATGATATATAACAATTGTCTACACAGCATGTATCTTGATCAAGGTAATCAAAATCCTTTATTCCAATCAGCAGAAGTGATGGCAGCTTCAGCAGAAAATTAGACTGTACACAATAGCCTCCATCATATTAACATGGCATTTACATGGTAGCACTTTATACAATGACCAATACAAAGCCAAACACAAACCTGGAAAACTGCAGCACTTGGAGAAACACACGATCTCAGTAATGCATAACATAGATAAGCTTTGACGAGGTCAATAAAAGGAAAGTTGTTGGTGAATGCTTGGTTCACACTTTCAAGGCACCCCTACACATTCCCAGGACATATGTTAGTGAAAAGAGAATTTTAAAAACAAAAACATGACTAGTAATTGAACAAAAAATACATGAACAAGACACCATTGACATTATATTGATATCTGCAAACTACTGGTACTAGAATACCTGCAGGAGTTCCAGAGAGAGAAGCTTGGTTCTACTGAGAAGATCATCACTCCCATCTTTCATTGCCATCTGCATATGAGGTCATCTCCTCCAGAGATTAGGCTTTCCCACAAGTGTTGTGTATTTCACACACGAATTAAATCCAACTGATAACAAAAAGACAATACAAGAGATAATGTAATCAAAGGAGCTCATCAACTTACTTTGCAGATAGTCCGGAGAACAAGGAGGGCATCTTTCTGGCCCACAGTCAACAGGTCCAGATCCCTTCCACTGAGACAAAGTCAACAAATTGCAAACTCAGACTATAAACATGGATGGTTCACTTACAAACCTGTACATCAAAATTCACCTAAATGATTGCATAGAAACCAAAAGATGTAGCTTCGTGATTCTTGATTTGCATACTCATGGTTTTTGATTTGCCCCTCTGCAGTGACAGCTTTGTCCAATGCTGATTCAATGCCCTGCAGAAGCAGAAGTAGAAAGACATTGTTCAGACTTCAGGTCTTGATAATTTTTTTAAATAACAAAATATCATAGAGTCCATATTCCTGTATAAAGCCAAAAATGCTCGGAAACCATGATACAGAAACCTACATAGCTAGAGCGCCGATTTATGTCACAAAAATCTGAAAACCGTGAACAAATGACAATGAACAGTGAGCATATCTATGACAAAATCCCAAACTAATCAAAAAGTGCAAATGTTTCACTCAAAACAAGTAACTACACCTTCTACACCTATTACTGTGGCCCACTATAATTTTGTCATACCACAATAATTTTGGTCAATGTGCTTTTTCTTCACCCCCACCATTTTTGAGCTCATAGTATTCAAAACAAGGAAAATAGAATTCTTTTTGAACAAACATGAATTACTGTGGGTTGAAACTATGGTATTATTACAGTATCAATATTGCACCAGAATTATGAACAGTTTGTTAATATTTCAATATATAAGCCACCCCAATTTTCAACACACATAGAATAAAATGGGCCATAGTATTTTGTACCCTCACTAATTTTCAACCCACAGTAGTAGGTGTAAAAGGTGTACATGCCAACCCGTTTTGGCAATTTCAACACAATTAAGAAAAAGAGATCCAACCCCATCTTTCTTAAATGCATATACTTGCAACACTTGTGTGTTGCCTATACTTGGCCTTTGCAACCGCTCAGATTGTAGGCAGGTCACCATTGCAGAGGTAAAGCACAGAGAAAATTGGGCTGTATTGAGATTCTAAAATAAATGATGTAAGGTGGAGCATTTTAAACCATTACCCTTCCCACAACCAACACCGTAAAATCTTGCACAATACGTATATACTGATTTTGAGGATGTCCACTACCTTAAACCAGGCTCATGTAATGGTTTTGGGTAATCTACCAACAAAACTTCGAATCCTCACATCTATTGCATACGGATTCCAAATAAGTCATACTTCGGTGGGTTGGAATCCCCTGTCAATTGCTAACGAAACATCATTTAAAGCATTGAAAATATAATAATGGTATCTATGTCCAGCACTTGAAGTGACGGTTTTAAGCACCATCTACCTTACTTCCAGTGGACATTACACTAAGCACAACATGTAGGAGCATGCAGAGTTTCCATTAGAATATAATCCTCAGCAAAAGCACATAGCACAATCTGTACATTTACAAGTACCCATACCTTGAGATCTGACTCAGTAGCCAGATGTTGAAATTCGGTAATGGGGACAGGTTGTGGAGCACTTGAAGATGCCCGAGGTGATGGCAGAGTGGGATCAGGTATCTCCATAGTTTCCCCCGTGGTGGCATTCCTTGCTTCCCCTGTCAATGGGTCTATCACAATAGACCCTCCAGTCACCTGCCCCTCTTCCTCATGAGGACTATCCCCATTTGATGATATGACATTGGAGCTACTTGCAGAATCTACATTTGTGGATGTCTGAAAGGAGAAAGAATACACAGGGGGTATAGCACTTATAGTCAGTCTGTAGTGCATCTCTGAAGGCACAGTAAAATGTCCAGATACAGGAAAGATAATAGAGTTATCTTCTAACTCAACATGATGTTTGGTGGGGAGTTGGTTGTTTTGCATACAACACCTTCCATGTTTAGTAAGTTTCGAATGCAAGCTTGGAGGTAGTCTGGAGGTTTGAACAAAGAACATTCTAGATCAGTTCATAGAGGGCCTATCTTATTTTGGCATGCCAAGAGGTGCTACAATGAGTTTGGCCCCCACTGAACCACAATAGGTTGCTATTTATTCAAATTCAAACACTACCTCCGAGCATGCACCACAAGTGAAAGAGATTATTGGTTTTGTATGCAAAACGACTGTTAAAAAATAATAGGGGACCATGTCCAATAATAGTCCCATTGTATGAAAGGATAACTTTAATAGCCATAAAAACAACACCCAACAAAGATTGTAGTCACAAGAAGCTGATAGCCTGATTAGTATCAATCATTTCCACGCAACAGAATAACTTAATGCCCCATGACTTAAGACTAAATTGACTGATAGTTTATAGCACAAGCACAGAGAGCATGTTACCTGCACATCAGACTCCATTCGTCTCAACACAATGTTGATCATCTGCGTCAGAGTGGCCTTAGCAGTAGCTTGATTTACAGGGTTCTTACTGCAAGTAACAATCCAGATAGTAAGAATTCTCTCCTGCTCACCAAATGGTGATGTGAGATGTATGACATCTTTTTGGCCTGATCTCATAAACACTTCAATTTCTCCACACTCAGATTCAGGCAATAAAATGGCCGGATATCCCACTATTACACCTTCACAATAATTATACAGTTGTCATCTTCATCAAATAAGAAAAGCTTGTTGGTACACAGCATAAAGGTTTCAAGATAATGTCAGCTTGTTAAGGAACTCACCTGCTCAGGACAATGTTGTAGCATGTTCGAACCGCAGTTAGCAGGCACTCTCCATGCACTGGGATATCCAATCATAGTCAGTTTTCTTGTGATTTGGTCTATTACTGAGGAACTAGAAGTATGAAAAGCCTTCAGAAGTACCGATATTTAGCCAACATGAATGCAGCATATTACCATCGCATATTCAGAAGGTGTTGTAAACAAGCACCTAAATAATGCAACATATGAAAGCAATGTTTAACAGAAGCTACATGTAAAACCAGCATTCCTTTAACACAATCATTCCTTTCAGGGGTTTCAGCACCTATCTATACAACACCAAGGTCTGGGAGATATATAGTGCTCAATCTTTTCATAATCCCTTGAAGGTACACAGTCAGTACCTTGAAAAGAAGGCGACGCAACAGCTGTGAGCAACACTTTGATGACTTGCAGCACCAGACTGCAAAAACAAGGTGAGACCCACGTTCAGAACTTGAGTTATTTGTGAAACCTCTCCTCAAGGTGATGTAGCAAGGCTAAGGCTTCAGATCTTGGACCCTGTGTACTGAAGCATTTCAAAAGCTACAGTGGTTTGTTCAGAGAAATTCCAAGATTGGTTGATTCCAAATGCAAGACGAATCTTTGCCATACCCACAAGAGTCGCAGAAGGATGGCAGATAAACAAAATGGGAGTAAAGTGCTAACATACTTTAATTTGGACAGCATTTTCCAATGACCTGCCTAACATACTGCCAGTTGCACACATGTCAGAGCTTAACATCAAGAATCATACCTGTCAGGTGCAGTTGTGTCAGCAGATGCACAGACCATATTGAAGATTTCAGTTGCCAACGCTCCATTCCTCCCCCCATCCACACCAGCTTCTCCCTCAAGATGTCCATATGAGATAAGTTTCTACATTGTACATGCATATAAAATCAACCTCATTGTCACAACAGGTACAAAATTAGCAGGTAAGGAAATTTCACAAATAACTCCATGTAACAAACTCTTCCATTCAGAAAGATAGTTCATGAGGTGTTCTGCATGCTAAGCCTACACAAAGCTTAAGTTTGTTTCTGTTAGGCCAGGTTTTGGTGCACGAAATACATTGGAGAATGGGTTGAACCATAAACCAATCTTAGCCTACAGCAAAAATAAGGATATATTCGAGGTCAAAGGAATCAGAGTATGTGAATCCTTTCAATTTTCTCTGTTCAATGGAGGCAACTGCATATCAGGAATTAGGGTCAATTTTTCTGCCATTGTAATCTGTCCTTATAGACAAAGAGAACCTAGGATCTCCATAACAGGTTAGCAATCCTATTGAACGTTTGCACATCCCACCCAGTTTCAATGGAAAATCTTGTGTAGGAAAGTGGCCATGCTCAGCTAAAACTATATCATATACATCAGCTGGAAATTTGTTGATCAGACAAGGTTCTCTGCTTGATTATCTACCTCACATCTATAAAATCTCTGTCTTGGATTGCACATGGTCTCAACATACATGCACAAGAAATCCTGTGCTTGCTTTTCAGGAGTTTGATAAGACCCATAAATATTGGACAACGAACAATTTCATCTTTCCATATCACGTTTGTTCAACATAACATGTCCCCAATTTGCAATGGAAAGGGTTAAACAACATAAGGTCATAGAAAACGCATGACTAAATATCCAGTCCCCCAATTGCAACTTTTTCACATCTTGGACAACTACCAAGAGGCTTTTCTGATGAGACTGGCACTGTTTCTTGGTGCTTTCAATCAGGTCTATAGACTTACATGCAAACAATCGAGAGCAGATTCCACAATCTTTGACTGCTTGGTCTCAAAGGCCAAACGTAACGGTAGGATCACCAAATCTGCTTCGGAGCCTTCTAGTGTATGCCCAGCCTCCGCAAGAGTTGCAGCTGCAGCCTGCCCAGTACTTGGCTTTGCTGGTGACGAGACTGGGGTGGCATCTACAGACTTGGAGTCTGTTTCTTTAGGTGTAGATGGATCACCCTCTGATGCATTGTCCGGAGCCGCAGAACTGATACTCAGCACACATAATCAGAAAAGAAATCCTTGATTATTGATTTCCATACAGCTCTAAATCCCTATTGAATCCTCTGAAGCTTGAAGCTCATCAAAGAGCTACATAATATTTTTAATTGCGAAATGCACCTGAAAGAACCTGCATTTGACATTTGCTTCTTAACTGAAGCCAACGATAGTAAATTAAGCTGAGTTGATTTACAGTTAGGATGCAAAATATTGATGGAATGAGGGGAAGTATGCAGAGAAACTTCTTGGTAATATTTATGTATAAACTTGCTCTTTCATCGATCACAGATGGCTCAAATGAAGGGTGCACGTTCCAAATACATTTGGAGACATTCACATCACTGTCCATTTTTATCATCAACCAGGAAACATACCCAGCTGCAGTGATTTACACCATTTGAAAGAAGAAAAGAGGAAGTAGGACCAAAGTGGTCAGAGAGAGGGGGAGAGAGAGAGAGAGAGGCGTACATATCATCTCGGACAACCGGTTCTTCATGATGATCAAGTGGTGTCGGTACAGGTTTCCTCTCTGCACTCACAATGAGTTGTAAAATAAGATCCTTACATTAAAATTGAAGCAGTAAACCACCCTAACCCAATTCACTTTCACTTGGCCAAAAATAACCAGAAACCACTTTTGAGTGGCTCCGCATTAACCCGAAGCTCTCATCGAAAATGCCCAATGTGGCTCCCCCAGAATTACTCCAAACACCGATGCACTCCATTAAGCAAACCACAATGCGAGTGGCCAATAACCCAAAGATCCCTCCCATTCTTAAACTATCCAGCATAGCAACTCGCCTGAATTCGCCCCAAAAAGGTTCCAAAATTTCTGATCCCAAAGGATCCCAACAAGAAAAACCCTTGCACATTACCCTCCTTCAAGAATGTTGCACATAGCCACAAGGATCGGGGCAATGCAGGTCACCGAAACCCGCAGATCCCAACTCCCTGTGGCTCCCCAAAAAAAAACTGGCAACACGGTTTCGTGATGGTCTTCACCTGAATCGGAAACTGAACAAGAGCAGATCGAAACAAAAAGGAAACAACAGGCCCAAAAAACAAACCTAAGTATGCTTTGAGCGCCGTCTGAAGGGCAGTGTACTTGCGGCCGGGCGCGTCCTTGAGCATGCGCTCGAAGGAGCGAGTCACGAAGGCCCCTCCGGCCTCCGCCATCGCGGCTGGAGAGCCCTTCCCCTCACCAACCCCAGGGCGAAGGGATTACAGCTAATGGAAACACAAAATCTCGTCGCTTCCAAACCCAACCCCACTGCGTCTCGTTCCACTGCAAGGCAAGAAAAATTGGTGTGACGATGGTCCTGCTGGGAGTGTTTGGTGATTGGGGTCACGATTGTTGGTGTTGCGAGTGATTGGTGGCAGGCGGAGGGAGGGAAGAAGCAGGCACCACCATCGCCAGCAGGCCAGCCTGCGGAAGAGGACTGACTACGTGCTTTCGATGAGCGAGGAACAGGCTCCAGGTCCCCTTCTGGACAATCCACGTCCCTTCCTGGCTTTCCAGCCCTCAATTGAGGTGTTGTCCCCACCCGAGGTCGCCAAATATGATTATGGGACACCAAGTTCCAGCCAAGCCAATCAAGCTCTTGTTCACAGGACATACTACGCTGATTATGTCAGATAGCATGGGCCACACTATTGAGCTTATTTTTGCAAGTTAAAGCACCCACACTACATTGTATTTTGGCTTTCGATGAGCAAGAGCAAGTTTCATGTCCCTCAAATGAGGTGCCATCCCCACCCAAGGTTCCCAAGTATGATTATGGGACACAAATTTTCAACCAACGCAATCAAATTTGTATTCCCATTATATACGATGCGCATTATGTTAGATAGTGTGGGCCACACTATTGAGCTTATTTTAACAAGTTAAATCACCCACAGTATGTATTTTGGCTTTTGATGAAGAAGATCAAGTTTGATGTCCCTCAAGTAAGGTGTCGTTCCTACCCCAACGTCACCAAATATGATTAAGGGGACACAAGATTGCAATAGTTAGTCACCCACAATATTTTGGCTTTTGATTAGCAAGATCAGGTTACATGTCCCTTTCTTTCTAGTTTTTTAATATTATTTCTTAATTTGGTTTCAAGTCCTCAGTTGAGGTGCCATCCCCACCCAAGGTTGCCAAATATGGACACATGGTTCTATCCAAGCCACACAAGATATTGTTTGTGGGGCATAATACGTTCTTTATGTTAGATAGTGTGGGCCACAACTACCAATTGTCAATGAGCTTATTTTCATACTAACTGCTCATATTATTTTGTAATCTTAAGAATTTTACACATAAGCTTGGTATGGTGGACCACATTGTTTGATGTTTTGGCTTTTGGGCCCTCAGTTGAGATGCCGTCCCCATCCAAGGGCACCAAATATGATGATGGGACACAAAACTCTAGCTAATGCAATCAAGTTCGCACCCACATGACACACTAAGTATCTTGATTATGTTTAGGCAATAGGAGGAGGAAGAAGAAGAAAAAGTGCATGGTGTGTGGAACAATTTCAATGCTTGTTAACTTTCATGTTCACTCCAAATCTCCAACGCTATGGATGCCGCATCGCCAAGCGGGGAGCAAAGAATAATAAAAATTGCTTTACTATATCACATTGAGTTTGCTTAACCCTCATCACACTCATATTGCTATGCTCTCGGTAACACAACACACGACACATCAATGTAATCTCCCACTGTCTAACTGCGATCCATCAATACACAACAATACCTACTCCCTCAAACCATATCTCCAGGAACTCCTCTTTTCAACCCTAATGTCATTGCAAGCAAAACCTTCTCCAAAGTCACTGCATCGAAGTGCACCACCAAGCTTCCTCTCGCCATGCACCAAACCCATAGTCTCAACTAAATCTCTATCATCAACCACCAACAAGGATCAAAACCAATCTATGCCCTCTTAAACCACAAAGAAACTCCCTAAACTCCTCAATAGTATTTCTCACACTCACTACAAGGTACATGGCCTCCAATCACTACTATACCTAACCCTAATGAGTAACCTCATATACCCCAATATTCTCAAAGCGTAATTATGTACACTCTTGATCACCCCAAAATACACCAAAACGGTCCCAATGGATACATTCATATTTACATATAGCCTCAACGTCATATATCTTCTCCTCAACCACATAAGAAACCCATCCTCCCAATATAACCACCCATGTAAGCTCCTCGTAACCCGAATAGTAAATACACTAAAAAGCCCCCACCACAATATCACCGTTTGCAAAGCCAGAGCCCACACAAACATTGTTGGAAATGACAAGGCTAAGCATGGAGCAGAACAACCCCACCTCATAGAACCCCTTTCCACCTCATTGGCCATCAAAACACCGTATTAGTCATATGTCCCCCAAACATCTACACAACATGATGGCTCAATCCGCAACCTCACAAAACTACATATAAAAAGAATATACAAGCGCACTTATCTCCCATGCAAAAAAACACCATACTCTATATATACAAACAACTCTCCAACACAAACCTACACATAAAATGGTCAAATCTATTACGGGATGCCCCCTAGATTACCAATGCACAAATAACACAAACCCTCGTATTTAAATATTATAGATACTTAAGGAATTACCGGAAGGAAGAAAAGAAAACCACACACACACACACATCCTCAAACATGATATATCCCCAACATGTAACCCACATCCCACCAGAATGACACATGCCTCCACCTACTATCATGTTGCACTAATGAACACATAAACAATCTAAGGACAAAGCAACACAATGAAGCAATACACACACAAGCGTACACACTACTACTACACCCCACAATCCGTTGCTTTACCCTAATCAACACTGTCAAAATTAAAGACCGCACACCTAATGGCTACTCCCATGCACATGCTATCTACTAGTATGTCTAGCTCGACTCAGACCCGATATATTATGCATCTTAGGATCCCCAACTACAAATAAAATACCCTTCACACCCAACCCAAACCTCAAAGTACAACTATTTGAATTCACTTGCTGCAACAATAAATTCCGTGCAAAAGCCACCAACCAAAAACTTGACAACTACGCCATCCTCCACCCACTCCTATCCCAACTAGGGTGGATAGTACTACCACACATTATAATCACGGCATGAATAAGAGGCACTATATGCACAACACCACAACTCCTCCAAGACCTACAAATCCCCAACTCTAAAATCTATAAATTAATGGAATCCTTCTCACAAATTGCTATGAGATACCTAACACACGTAATCCTAAACAAAAGGAAATTATAAAAGAAACAAGCCCCGCTCCCACTTGATTAAATGCACTTACTGATAATAAAGCCCAAATTAACATAGAACACATAGCCCTAACACTAACCAAACGGTCCACCTATGAAAATAGACATTATACCACCCCTATTGTCATGCCCACGTGGACATGAGAGAGAAGGTAAACGGACATTGTAAATCAAGGTTAAAAAAATATTAAAGTTCCTTTTTTCTTTTTGTGTTTAGGCAATATATAGACCACACTATTGAGCTTGTTTTCTAACTAAGGCCATGCACATCATTTTCCAACCTTAAGAATTTTACATACAAGTAAAAGGTTAGTATTGTAAATCACATGTGATTGATACATGCTTTCGACGAGGGAGCAGTTTCCAAGTTTCTTTCTTCCGAGTCCACACCTCATGGTGGCTTTTGGGCATTCAACTAAGGGCCACTTCACACATGAGCCAAGAGCCGTGACCTTGTAATGGTGAGGACCCTTGACTCTCATTTAAAGGCCGTATCATGGGCGTTGGGAAAGCCATTTTATGTAGTCTTTGGCCCTCAAGCATAGTGTGAAGTGAGAATGAACCATGTTGCGGGACCATTGCATATTTTGTTGGCAGAAAAGGACGGGAGGATTTGGTTCAATATAATATGTCTCCAATTTTATTAATTTAAGATAACTACTTGGTGGTGTTTGTATGTCCTGGAATATGTTATGGAATATGCCATGCAGTATGTCCTTAAATTTGTCTTGCTGGAAAAATTATTAAAAAAGTCATGGTCTCTTGGAATTTGCGTCAAGCCCACCTCTTGAAGGTGGGTTTGACGCAAATTCCGGTAGACCATGCACCCTTATCCACAGCCAGCCATGTAGGACTCCATGTAGACTTTTCATTCACGAACTTTTCTTTGGGCCTTTAGGCCTTCACCTCCTAGTGTGAAGTGAACTTGGACGGTCTCCGCCTTTTCGACCAATGAGAGCTCTTACATTGCCATGGTCAAGGGCCTTCAGCCTTGTGTGTGAAGTGGCCCTAAGGTTCCGTCCCACCCAAGGTCACCAAATAGGGTCATGAGACATAATGTTCTAGCCAAGCCAATCAAGCAATTTTTTTAAAGTGACTATACATAGTTAAAGGCATACTCGTTGACTATGTTAGTTCATAGTGTGGGCCACACCATTCAACTTATTTCCACCCTAAATTAGTATTGTAGGTGCACACTATTTTTCAGCCCAAAGAATTTAGTATGAGGTTAGTATTGTGGACCAAACTTGTTGATGTGTGTTTTTGATGAACAAGGATTACTCCAAGAGAGTACCATATATAGGCTGAAAGCAAGTTGGGCATATTTTACCCATTGACTAATTCATTTCAAAAGAGAAGGATTAGGCAATCTGTAAAAACATTTACAAAAAACTAGGCAAATATGTGTATTTATTCATTTAGGCACATAACATATCCTACATATAAGTCCATGTATTGTAACTTATTTTTCATTCATTCATGATGGTTGAGTATGTAATGTTAGCCTTGAGGGTTTAGACTAAGCCGTCTTAGTGTGCTAATTAGGGTTATAAACAATGCTTTATGTTGTTTTGTGCTCATGTTCGGTGGACGTAGATTGAGGATTTGCAAGCATGGCTAAGAGTAAGAGGCAAATCAATCATGCATTCTATCCCATGGACAAGGATGAAACATTTATTGAGCTTGAAAATGATATTAAAGGTTTGAATGCCCAAGTTGAGAGAGTTCGCCTTGGGAAGATTGAAGAATCTCCCAAAATGTAGACATTATGATGATTTGTTTTTCTTTTATTAGGTCATCTGACCTAATAATTAAAAAAAACCATGGTGAATCATTCAGAATTATTCTTCGCCCAACCTACAATCACCCTACAATATACCACACAAAGAATTTAGTATGAGGTTAGTATTGTGGACCAAACTTATTGATGTGTGTTTTTTATAAGCAAGGATTACTCCAAGAGAATAGGTATACCAAATCTCCTTATGTTTTTGGGCCCCTCACTTAAGGTATCGTCCGTAGTTGAGGTAGCCAATTCAACCAAGTGCTTATTCACGGTTGATATTGATACTTATTAACCACGTCGATTGTGATAGATGACTTATTGTGGGCCACACTATCGTGCTTGTTTTTACATACTAATATAAAAGCATGGGTGCATGTTGTTCTCAACCCAAAGAGTTGCGCCTGTAGGGTTGGGTAGTTTGAACCACATTGATTGATATGTGCTTCCGGGCCTTGTACAAAACTATGGCATGAAACCATGGGTGGGAACAACACCTTAGCCGAAGTCCCAAAAGTGTCAAGGGAAATAATACATTGAGAATGTAGATTGTAATGTGCCTTTTTGGTAGATTATAGTGATAGCATGTTGTTTTGCAAGGTTATTCTTCTTGACACTCACAGTGACAAAGTAGCTTTGAAAATAGTTTGATGAAGATTTCATATTATCTAGTGTAAAGAGAGAACATGGTAAATTTGATTGTGCTAAAATTGTTTAGGTGGTGAGCATGTTGTTCACCAATTTGAAAAGCACATTAAATGAAATCATTTGCAAGGATAGTTCATGGCACAATGAGCTAAAATGTAGAGTACATAGCTCAAAGTGATGTTTTTGTGTATGTCGAGGTTTGAATATGACATCTCATACGCTTAGGGGGTAGTACCAATGTTGATACTGACTTGGTATTTGCACAAACATTGTTGCAGATTCCATGCTATCACCTATATATTCTTGGACACTTTATAGACACGTTGGAATGTATATTTAACACCACAACATGCATGAAATCAAATTATATGTTTGTTCTAGAACCCATATCTATAGGGGTGGTTAACCACAATCATCAGTGGGGTTTATGTGGCAAGGTGGATGGTTTGAATTAGTGCGCTTCTCCTAGGATAGGAAGCATGTGATTAGTACAAGATGGTTAGTAAATCCAAATCGAGGTTGTAGCCACTTTCCTCATAAAATTTGGAGCTTGTACAAATATGTTATTCATTATCAAAGTGAAGATTTACATGCTTATTAATGGTCATACATGTCCCTCAATTATATTGACTATTAACCCTAAAATGGTTATCATATGTTGAGCATGTAGTCCATGGAAACAAAACCAAAAAAGCAAACCACAACCATGACCACGACCATAACCACCCCTAGTGCGAACGACCCTTGGGCAACCTTTCATAGAGTAAATTTACACACGGAATAAAACAAGAAGGAACTTGGACATGCAATATTCTATAAGGTAGGTGTGCCTAATTCGATTAATTACTTCATTGGACACCTATCTTTTAGTGTTTTGAGGTCAACTGTAGCTCCAAGAACGAATACCAATGAGACATATGTTTAAGAGAGATTGGAGTACGCACTTAAAATATGATTACCATTTAAGGTTCAACAATCAACATAAGTTGGGAGGGGGGACCTTTCTGCCCATTTAATGAGCACAAGAATCTTTACTTTGATAATGTAAGAGATATTCATAGGAGCTCCAAAAATTATGAGGAAAGTGGGTATGGCCTCAGTTTGGATTTGCTAACCATCTTGTACTAACTTAACCGCATGTTTTGTATCCTAGGAATAGTGGGTTGGTTGGAAAAACTAACCATTTAAGACCCGTCTACCTTGGCCATTTGTGTAAACAAGTTCATCCACTCATAAGAATCTCATCCACTTGGCATATGGTCACCTCATCAAGGGACAAAGGAATGGGCCTGATTTGCAAATGCAACCAAGAGCTCTAAAGTATGTGGGTGTTATTTGATTCATTATTCATATTCTACACTTTCTATTGATTGAATCTACACAACAAACTCGTGTTGCATTAGCACATGTGTAATGAACACATCTGCAAAAACCATATTGAAAATCACACCTCCCCTGATTTAGTTTCGGTTATTGGAAGTGCACGTTTGTGGATTTCTCCCAATTGGATACATAGATCCTCCCAATTATGTTCACTATTGAGTGTAAAATGTAGAGTAGTTATTAATATTTGAAGACGTAGTCCAATCTCTTTTAAACATGTGTCTTTATTTATGATGTTTGCACTTTGATCCTCACCGAACCACATTCCAATCAAATTTAAGGGTCCGATTAAGAAACGAGCCAATGAAATTTCAAGGTCAGAAATTGATAGGATTGCCACAGCTTCTCCGACTTGTTGTAAAGATCTCACCATGATCTGCACTTTTGCAGCTCAGAATGCATGGCTATGGCACCACATTCATGTTCCGAGACTCAGCCCTCATTTTCTTTTTCCTCCTGCACAAATTTGTTGGAAGAGTAGATTCTTCTTCTTCTTATTCATTTGCGAGACTCCTGATTGCGGAGTACATGGCAGGTCATCTGCTGCTTGTGCTGGTGTAACATATCATCAAGTGAGGTACTTCAAATTCTTCATGTTTCAGTCTTGTTTTTGTGGTGGTTGGGTCACATCTCGAGTCTTCAATTTGCATGTTACTCCGTGTTTGATATTGTGACCTTATGATTCTCAGCAACTCTCACTATTTTCGTAGGATCCCATTTTTGCTGATGCATTCCAACAGCTTCCCTGCTTCTACTTCTAGGCCATCATCCATTTTCTACGCCAAAATTCGCGCGCAATATGAGCCTTGAACTGATCAATTTCGTGTATGTCTGCGAGTCTTTGGATGCGAAGAAAGATTTATGGTGAATTGACCTCTTGTGGCACACACACCGATGTTGATTCTGTGACTTAATTCTCAGCAAACCCTACCATTCGTCATCGCAGCTCAACTTTCATCTCCGATGAATTCCATAGCTCGGGTTTCTTGTGCGCCACCGGCACTTGACTTGAGAAGCCTGTGTCCAGTCCGCTCATGGAATTGCAAAACTGGAAATTCGAAACCTTATCAACTCCACTTGTCCACTTCTGGTCATACTCAGAGGAGGAAGATTGCTCAATTGCGAGCGGCCGTTGCGGAGCCGGCCGAAACTGCATCATCCTCATCATCATCATCATCATCATCATCATCATCGGGTGATGGAGATGAAAGGAGTGGGAAGGGCGGGAAAGGGGTGCGTGTTAAAGGAAGTGCTCAGCTAACGAGATGGGCGAGAGCTCGGAGGGTTAGGTCAGGGAGGCGGGGAGAGAGGAAAGTGGAAACGGACGACTCAGAGGCGGAGAAGGAAGCTCCGGCTGGTGATTTGGACATTGACATGGACAGCGACGATGACGAGGACGAAATGCGAGCAAAGGCAGTGTACTTGATTTCGGATGGGACTGGGTGGACCGCCGATCACGCCCTGCAAGCAGCTCTGGGGCAGTTTGAACATTGTTTGGTGGACCAACGGTGCTCTGTCGACACCCATCTTTTCTCTCAGGTGAAGCCATTGTCTCATTTAGCTTACATTGTGTAGCATTGGATACCATTTTGTCATTTCTTCAGGATGGCAAATGGTTAGACAGCACGGAACACAAAACCTACCTCCCAATCTACACTGCGGTATTCAATATGTTGATACACTGCATGAAATATCGAAAAGGGGAAGCCATGACAGAGTGCTCATTTAAGGTTTAGGGGAAGTTTGAGCATTCTTTGGTGGACCGACAGTGCTCTGTTCACACTCATCTTTTCTCTCAGGTGCCATTGTGTCATCAGCTGTGCATTTTTTGCTTTCCGTAATACCTTACATTGGATGGCAAGGGATTCCATATGTAATTTCTTCATAATGGCAAAGGTTAGACACCATGGAACACAAAACCTACATCTCAATCTACACTGCGGTATTTGGTCTGCTGATACAGTGCATGAAACCTCTGAAAGGGAAAGCATTGGCAAAGTTATCATTTAAGGTTTATGAGCAGTTTGAGAAATTTTTGGTGGACCGACGGTGCTCTTTCGACATTCATCATTTCTCTCAGGTGCCGTTGTCTCATCAGCTGTGCATCACGAATTCTGAGACAAATAATGAATTCCATTTTGAAATTCCTTCAGAGTGGCAAATGGTTAGACAGCATGGAACACAAAAACGCACATCTCAATGTCAACTGCGGTTTGGAGTCACCTCTACTCACCTTTGCCTCCAATAGTGTCACCCCGTAACAATATCCCATGATTTTTTAGAGCCAGGAAATTCTACAAAGGTGCCACATCAACGGACTACATATAGTCTAACCAAAGCAAGTGAAGTCTACCCTCCCATATTTCCTTCCTTCCTCTCGTCTTCCTTCCTTGTAATTCCCTCCTCTCTCTCTTATTCTTCGGGTCTTTCTTGGCCCTCATATACATTATGTCCAAGTGAGCTCTAGCAACTTCCAAGATTATGACTATGTGTTACAAGGAAAAAGCAGAGGTACAGGAGCGATAAAACATTCAAAGATAATTGAAAGACATGCAACTATTAGTGGGCACAAGATATACTGCATGGATGGCCTTGATTGTCCAATGCATCCTTTAATTTAGTTTTAATGGTCATGAATGTCCAAGGAATGCGCACATGGCCTAATAGTTCCTACCCCAATTCTCCTAGCCTTTTCCCTAGCTACCAGACCATACTCATTGCCCCTAGCCGTCATTGGTTCCTGCAATTCAATATTTAAATATATATAGGGCTCCCTAACTAATGACCCCAATCAGAAAAATCCATGAAACCTCGAAAAGTGAAAGCAATGACAGAGTGCTCTTTTGCTGTTCAGTGTTTAGCATTTGATGACAAACATTGCTTTGTCTGATATGAGATCTGAATCTAGGCTGACCAATTCAGGAACCTCCATTGTAAACTATGATGTGACCTTTTTTTGCTCGAGGACATTATTGTCATTTGTCAAAACGAGATTTCAATGCTAGTTATACCCAAGGAAGTCTGTCTTTCTGCCATTGGACTGCAGATTGGGATGTTTGTCAGGAGCAAGTTTTGCAAGTGATGGGATGACTAATTTTGAATGGAAACTTATGTTGTATGCAGGTCAATGAGGTTGATAGGTTGATGGAGATTATTAGAAATGCTGCACAAGAAGGATCAATTGTCTTCTATACTCTTGCCGACCCTATTATGGCAGAAGCTGCAAAGGATGCATGTGAGGTTAGACTCTCCTCACATTGCAGTCTAAATTTTGGTGGAGTCATATTCTGTATTATTTATGGGATGTTTCAAGCAGAGGTGGATTAGACACAGTTATACCATCATGATATTATACCATCATCTGGTTTGAGACAAAGAATAAAAGTACAGGATATTTCTGAAAGATTTCCAGTTGGTATGGCAGAGTTTGTGGATGTCACACTAAACATCCATGAACTTGTTCAACGATTGTGAAAGTTTTGGTTGTGAATGGTTTAGTTTCCAAGTGACAGTCAGAGCATAGTGATCTCAATCTGGGTATTTCATGGCAAATTGTACTCCACACAAGTAAGTTCGTGTATCATTGTAAACTTGGACAACTTGTTATATGATGATAGAGTTTCGAAGTCCACAACTGTTGGGCAAGAGGTTGAGTAGCAGCCTGTTGAATTTCTCCTTTTTCAGATCCTTCATCCTTATCTTCCAGTTGCAAATTTGATTGGTTTGATTTTATGAGTGACCAAGTGACGTACATTGTTTATTGATTTACATTTTGATATTTATGCAGATGCTGCACGTGCCTCACATCAACGTACTAGGGCCAATTACGGACGCACTGCAATTGCACTTGGGAGTATCACCTTCCGGGATCCCCAGGGGAGCACCTGGCAGCAAGAGCACACTCACTAAGCAATATTTTAAACGCATTGAGGCTGTGGAGTTCACCATCAGACAGGATGATGGTGCATTGCCAAAAAATATAATCCAAGCAGACATTGTGTTGACAGGTGTTTCTCGCACCAGCAAGACCCCGCTCTCCACCTACATGGCTCAAAAAGGCTATAAGGTACTACTAGAGCCTTCACTTTTCTGTTCCTGTACCAGGTCAGAATTAGGCAATCAGCTCTTGATGTTGGACCTCCTCTCATTTGCTGGAAGTTAAGAAGTTGTTTGCGCTGAAATGGGTTTTCATGTATGGTACTCATGATAAATGCAGGTAGCAAATGTGCCACTTGTGTTGGGGATTGACCCACCAAAGGAGCTTTTTGAAGTGGACCAAGAGAAAGTGTTTGGATTGACTATCAACCCAAACTACTTGAAGTCCATACGGCTTGCTCGATCGCGAACCTTGGGAATGGAAGCAAACTCAAGGAGTTCATACTCAGATATGGATCATATTCGCAAGGAGCTCGAATATAGCAGGCAACTGTTTCTTCAGAATCCAAGGTGGCCAGTTATTGGTAAGCAACCATAAATTGTCATGTGAAATCAACTTTAAGTTTATGCTTCCTATGAAACTTGACTGTTTGACATCTGAGTGCTGCATCACTCCTTTTGCTCAATGATAAGCCATATATCTACAGTTGATGTTGACCAGCAGCTAAGGTTATGATCATGCAATCGTGATTGTGCCATACAACTTTGTCATCCTTCAGAATGAGGAACCATTATTGATTGTAGGTATGTCCTTTTGTAGATATCAAACAAGTAGTCTACTTGCACTTAGTCTTGAGCTTCTAGAAATTAAGAATTCTCCTTCATTCTCTCAGAAGGTTTTGTTGTAAGCGTTTCTGAACTCACAGTGGCAAGTTAATTTGCAGAGGTTACAGGGAAGGCCATCGAAGAGACAGCAGCTGTGATTCTCCGTATCTTCCATGAACGGCGTAGCAAGTACCACATGCCACGAATATCTCGTCGCTACTAATTTCTTATTTGTAAATCTGTACAGTATGTAAAATTTTCAATCCACTTGACATACTATGTATATTTCTTTTAATTTTGAGTCAGGTGGGTGTTGTTGCCAGCTTGTATATTCTCAGCCAGAACTTTAAGACCACTGAAATTATCTGAGCAGTCTAAGTACCCATCCAGGTTTGGACCTGAGCTCAGAATGAGTTGTACCAGTCATCTGTCTCCCATATAACTTGTTACTACAGAGCAATGTCAGAGCTGCAAAATGTTTTTGTCTCCCATAAACTTTGAAGCGGAATAAACAATGAAGAACTTAAGGTGACGCTTTCATAAAATCCTGCTATACTGAATTAGCTATACGAAAGTTTCATTAATTTGCATCAGGTCCCAGCCAATTTCTTTGGTAAATAGGGAACTTGTACATGATAACACTTTGATAACTTCTGCTCTACCCCGCAAGGGGCTTTCTTCTGCACTAGATCTAGGACTTTGAACTTTTCTTACAGACTCCTAACATGTATGTTGGGTTTGTGTGACCAATATTGGAAAAATGGAAATGTATCTTCACTCAATGAGTGAATTGATGGTCATCACACCCATAGCTGCTGCGAGATGCCATCCAGCATGGAGATATGGTTTGTCAGGGTAAATGTCATCAGCCACAAAGAGAGCACCTCCAACCAAAGTTGATGCTGTGTGCAAAGTGAGAACCCCCCGCAACTTTGGGTCGTTAAAAACCTTCCTTGCAAATGTAGCCTGGTGCATACATCATCAGGGCACAGGAATTAGGTCCCTTGAGAAGGAATGAATTTGAGCATGCAGTAAACAGAGGCAAGACCCACTAGATTTTATGTACTGCTATTCACATGCTTAGCAGAGCCTCGAGAAATAACCAGCATAAATTAACTATAACAAACTCCTTACACCACCAACATTTGCTGAACATGTGTCCAAGCTTCACACCACTATTTTAATTTCTCCTCTGAGCTTGTTCTTTGAATACCTCAGAAGTAAACTTCAGAGATGACTCGTTTCACTAAAAGTCATACCCTCGCGTGAAGGTCAAAATCACTTCAGCTTCAATAAGGAATTGGTATAGAGAATGGGGCCCTCATGTTGTCACTCTTCTTAATTGAACACCCATATTTGAGTGGTATATGCCAAGGCTTGTCGTTAAGAACAAACACCAAAAATACAGTCATTATAATGGAATTGGATAATGTGCTCAAATAATAGACACCATTCTACGTTCAACAACTAACCACAATTTGGGAGGGTCTGTTTCATCACTTAAAGAGAAAGAGGATCTTCCTTTTGACCTCTTATAACTTTTGCACCTCAACTCCAATTCTGAAACTTGAAATGACAATCTTCTGGGTCTGACAGCCAAAAATATATTTGGAGTTGGAAGTGCCCACAATAGGGCCACAGACCTTAATGGTTGTGTGTCATGCAGAACCAGCAAGAGAGACTGTACCTCAACAAGCCCAGCGTGAATAGCAGTAACAAGCATAGGTTGAAACGGCAACATGCATATGGATGCAAGCATCAAGCCCCTTGATGGACTCTTGTTCTTCTGCACAGCTACTGACATGCACTGCCCCAGCATATAGTGATTTTCTATCAGCAACTAACATACAAAATTAGACACTAGGAGAAGTTATTATTTATTGCCATCAAAGTCCTACAAAAAAGTGTCACGCCCAGTTTCCAAACTCCACATGTTGCAGTACCTTTCATAAAACCAAGTATCAGGGCCACTTTACTTTACACTAAAGCAAGGTCCATGACCATGAAATTGCAAGGGCCCTTGGAACTTGTCCGAAGGCTGTGCCATGGAAAATTGAAATTATACTTTGTGTGCTCGCGGGCATTCAAGTGTAGTGTACAGACATACACAACTAAGCTCTCAACGGAATGTATTTGATTTCCATCCTACTCATGTGAGTCCTTCTACACAGTTAGTTAAAATAAATCAAGGTGGTGAGGTTTTGAAGTGTCAAAAGTCTCCTGGATTTGTGTTAGGCTTGACACAAAATCTGGTAGACCATGAAACGGTATCCATTGCATGCCATGTAAGACTCCATGCATGTTTTTCATCCATTCACACTTCCTTGGTCCCTTACGCCTGCAACCTCTAGTGTAAAAGTGAAGTGGGACAGTCTTGGCCTTTCTCCAATTAAAGATTTTAGCTTTCAACAGTCACAGGCCCTCAAGCTTCAGTGTAAAGTGGCCCTCAATAGGGCACAAACTTTCTAAGTGTGCAGTATTAATCCACATAAGGAGAAGGAAAATGCAGTGCCAAAGGAACCATGGAGGAGAACTTACCATAGTTGAGGTTGCAATCATAGCATAATCACCCCATCTTGTACCCTTCCGGACCTCCCCACGGGAAGTGTGATACAATGTTGAAGCTAAGCCAACTCCAATCAGAGAATTGGCATACAATGTGTTTGACAATTTGTTTCTACAATCAACCAACCACTTTACAATGCATAAATATATACATGTATATTATTATTTCTCCCAACCTTATCATGGCATAGATAGCTAAACAACTGGTTTCAGGTAAACTTGACTTTGCACTACACCATCAACTTGTTGAACACTCACTGTTCAAAACGACGTCCACAATAAATAAGGCAACTTTTGAATAGACTTTTGAAATCAAAGAATATTTTTTTACAAAGTCTATTAATTTAGGTGATACCGTGGAACTTGGAGTCCAATGATAACAAATGGTAGAGACGTTGCAACGTTGGCCACAGTCTCCAGGACAGTATGATCTCCTGTTTCACAAGCAAGAGGATTATAACAGGAGAAAGTGGTCCTTCTTTGAAAGTTGCACTAATCATGGTAAATAATATGGGTAGATGTATAGTGCGCCTTCTCATGGGCATGCCTATAGTGTGGCCCACAGCATACACCATCACACATGAAAACCCTAGTTACACTTTTTATGCCCCCCTGATATACCCACCTCCTTCCCCTAGGTTGGAAGTCTTTCAAGTGCAAACTACTTTCAATCCGCTAGAAATTATGTAACCTACAAAATGGACCTCTGATGTTAAATATTATGGGTTAATAAGTAGTGTGCATCAACAATATTAGCCCCACTGTTTGTAGTGTGAAAAAAAGCTCAATATTAGGGCCCATAATATTCACCATAAATCAGTGTGGTAGAATTGGGAGTCCCTTGTCCAAGAAAGCTCTCAAGGTCCTTGTGATTAAAGTGTAGTTCACCTGTTCAGAATTTAATGGTACCATACGTCCAAGTCTGACTGGGCATGTCTCTGCCAAACTTCAATTTCCCTGTCATCTTCTTAAAATGTTCCACCCATTCACATAATGACATGTGGCACCCTTTTTAAAGCCAAAATAATTATTTACGCCTAATCTGATCTTCCCAGATGATATACCACACTAACCTTCATCTCCAGAGTAGATGATCCGCATCCATACTGGCCTCTGCTCCCATATTCTTCTCAAATGTCGCCAAGGACCCTGCAACTCAAGAATTTGGCTTTCTTTGATCTCGTTACCACTGCAATCATATTAAACCACAGACTTCAAAATGCGATAGTCCTGTACATTGGAGGCATTGAAACGATCATGGAATCAAAAAACAAGAGTAGTACTACCCTTGTTTATGGTATGTAGTGCCATTTACTATTCTAAATTACACATGCCATAAATTTTTATTATAAATTTCATATATTCTACAAACAAAGTACAAACATGTACAAAGTTTGGACTTTATAGTACACTCAAGACTTTTCATGGCGATAAATTACATTCTAAGCAGAAGTTTATAAAAAATTGCGTAACTCAAATAGAAAGTGACACTAAAATATCACAAATTGTGTATTAGGTATGGCCAAAATTTCTTACGTCAAGAAGAGGCCGCCTTTCTCTGGACGTAACTGAAATGTCTGATCAACAAGAGCTTGACTGTTTGGTAGCCGCACTCCATGTAGCTCTTCCAAGACCTGTCTTGGGTTGCCCCACTGGGGCATCTTCATATATACAACCCCAACTTCTTCCTATTTTCCAATTTTCAGAGCACCATTTCAAAGTGCCTGCAAAATCCTTCAAGGAGTTGCACTAGGCCTCAAAACTCCTTGTCTGCAAAAATTTGTATTTCAAGACTCATTACATTCTCCTTCCTATGTGGCACTTTGAAATGTGTAGTGGTTAGGCCAAGTGATTGTGTGACGTGTCTATTCCTAATTGGATACAAGGAGCCACATTATCAACCATAATTGATGACCTTGCCATGGCCTGACCACTATTCCTGGTAATGGACTCGTTTCGCCTTGCCACGGGTTGTAGTAGGCACCGAATCCTTGGTTGCATGCATGAATGTTGAGCATAGTGAAGTGACAAGCTCTTATTAGTTGACACCTCATTGTTGCTTCGATTGAAGGCCGATGGAATCAATCTTAGGTTATCCACATTACCTAATATTGATTCCATTTGCGTTCGAAACTACATAAACTACTCAAGAATGTTACCCACTGTCACCAACTTGCGTCACGTGTGCTTCAACTACTAGTTTAATGAAGGAAGGACATACAATCGATTCATTCTGTCCCCGCGTCCCTGCTGAATTATAAACTGCAAGATTCATAATCCAGCATGGGCCACAAAACGCACTACTTATGGCCCTCCGGACATTATTGCTATGCACAAAAGAGAATGTACTGAAAATCTTGAACCACACGCTTTAGGTGTAATCTGCAAATTAAGAGTGCAAAAATTGCAATGAAATCTGCAAATTCTCCTTTCGATGCAGTTTTAAAGATTCCTTGCTTTCAGAATGTTGTCATGAATCTTGGATCACAAACTTCAGGTGTAATCTGCAAATTCAGACTGCATATTTTGCAATGTAATCTGCAAATTCTCCTTCCTACGCAGATTCAAAGATTTCTTGCCTGCAGGATCTTGTAATGAATCTTGACTTACAGAGTTGACCTGTAATCTGCAAATTCTCCTTTCTACGCAGATTCAAGAATCCTTCTCTTGTCTCCAGAGTCTTGAATTACTCAATTCTCCTTAGCTTTTAGGTTTATTCACAAGGGGATCACAGATGACTCGATCCTTCTACATAACCCAACAAATAGGACACGTAACTATGCAAACAATGTACATCACTCTTGCTTACCTTATACTTGGGCACCATCCCCATGGCCAGAGTCATCAATTTTGTAACTACATCTTGTGACCACCACAAAATGTAAAACCCAAAACTCTTGACAGCGGACAAATTCGGTAAGGAAGTGAAGAGATGCATCACCTGGAGGAAGTGAAGATTCAACCAGAACCTCCACAATGCCGAGTTCCTAACAGCGGCCACCTTTCTGAAATTCTATAACCAACCCAACTCAGAATCAATTCCTTACGGTGCGGAGGGATGAAAAAAACTCCCACAGCAACCCAGTAGCTGGAAATTGAGACCTCCAATTCCTGAGCTCGGCCACCTTCAAAAGCTTTTGCAATCTCCTTGTGTGTAATCTTTTGGAATCTTCCTATTCTCCTGCCCTCCGAGCTGTCAATCTTTCCTCCACCGAGTCTATGATGAAGTGTTTTCCTTTCCTGGGATCCTAAAATCTTTCAGTCCGAGGCTTACCGTATCATCTCTCCGCTCTGTGTAAAGATTCATTCCCAAATATCTATTGATAAGTAAGAAATCAGTGAATGAATCTGCAGCAATGCAGATACTTGTTGTTACTTTTGTTCGTGAATGCATCTGCGTGTCCGTGCCACCCTTGCCGCCTGCATGGCGGAAAGTGAGAGCACCCGCAAGCTTCTTTCTGCTTCTCTCTCCGACCACATTCCCAGCTCCACTAATTTAGTGTGGACTAATAAGGTGGGCGTTAGTGGAGCACTTGGCCATACATCAATTTTCCAAAGGGAAACAATTGCACCTATTTTATCCATCATTTAACTTACTCGTGTGTGTGTGTGTGTGTGTATGTGTATATATATATATTATTATTTTTATTCTTTTTTTTGGGGGGGGGGGGTGCATTGGTTTTTTATTCATTCATTTTTACCACTACTTTTTGTTTGCATCTATATCTTGGTTTGTTCTTTTCTTGGTTTTGGCTTGTGCTTAGATTAGGAGATGGATCTAATAATTAGTATTTGACATGTGTTGGTGATCCATACATTGAATCGTGGTAACTAATGTGGGCTACACTATTGAGTTGTTTTAACACTCAAATTCTTGGGGGATAATAGTGTGGGTGTACAATATTTTTTAATGAGATTTTAACCCACAACATTTAGCAATAAGGTTAGGATTGTGGACCACAAAAAATTCTATTTTTTAAAATGTTGTGCGATACATATGTTTATATTTGAACTGAATGTGTCGACATAATCTTAAATTGCATTATTTATTGGTTTATGTTGCACACTAGTTTCTCTTGACAATGTGCAATAGCGTGGACAACACCCTAAAGTTGCCTTGCATGGTAGACCATACTTTAGGTATTCCCACATTAGTTACCATATTTGATGTGGTTATAAACAATAATATACTAAAATGGGTATCCTATAGAATGTGACACAACTAGAAGTAGAACACACAAGATAAGATTGTGACTATGTTCGGGTCTTGAACCCAAATGCAAAACTGTTGAATCCTCTTTCTCAAGAATTAATGTTAGGGTCAACTTGTCAACACCCATTACATTGCTTAGGATAAGATTGGCTTTTTCTTTCCCTTTAAAAAAAGAGGGCACTAACATCATGCATTTTAAGAAGACAAATTAATACCAACCCCCAAGTTTTTCCCTTTAAGGTTGAATTCATTCAACCTTAAAGGGAAACCTTCATTTGAAACCTTGTCCAAAGTATTCTTGTTTCTTTGCCCAAATTTTCCCTAGTAAAAGGTGAATAACATGTCACATTGAGCAATGTTAAGCCAAAGTCATATATAGTCAAGTTGTTTTTTACAATTTTGTTGTTTCCTTTTTATTGGTACCGAAAATGATCTCCAACACAATGTGACACAAGTGAAAGCAAAACACAAAACATAGTGCCACAACATTCCTGGGCTCATACCCAATCCCAAATAGGGGAATATCCGATGTGTCTTCTTTCTGAGGCCTAGCTTTGAGGTCATCCTGCCCACCTCAAAGTATTGTGGAGTCAAGGCTTGCTAAAAACTCCAATGAGGTGTTGTGTGTAATTGTTTAAACAAGCAGGTAGTCACAAAAGTGCTCTACCATATTATTATCTTGCACATATGGCTAATTTGGTTGGTGGTATGACCAACGCCAAACTTTGGCTTATTTAAGAGACCACTCCAAATCAACGAGTCACTTGCAACTAACTAGACTCCACTTGAAGAATGAGTTGTTAAAACTAACATTTCTGAATCACATCACATACATGGCTAGTCCCGATTGGCTGACAAATTTTGGCTAATTTTAGATACCATTACTATTCGGCCACCCCATATACGTCTTCTAATAATGCACAATGTATTTCCAGTTCCAAGCCTTTATGATGATATTGCAACTTTACTCTCAATTGAAATTGCCTCTCTCATGCGTATATGTTTCCTTTGCAAATACGGACCTAACCTCGCACAAAGAAACTTGAATGTATTATGAGATACATGAGTTCTTTGCTTAAACATTTATTTTGTGAAAACATCCAATAATGATCTATTGGTGAACCCTATATTTCTCTCAAATGTCTACACACTACGATTGCTCATGTTCATACTCTCAAAGCAAATGCTAGAAATCAAGGCATTTTCCCATTGCTCATCGAGTGACAAGGCTTGCGTATGGAGCACATGTTACACAATCATGTGCAAACACGAATGTAAAGCCAATGCAACAAGAATCCTCCCTCTTCTCTCAAGATGATTCATCATGCTGTTCTTTCCTTCCTCACCAATGTAAAACTCAAAATGAAAGCAAAAGAAGAAAAGAATGAAGATATATAATGAGTGGGGGTAGGGCTGCCCCCTTTTTTCCACCAATAAAATATACAATGGTCCCTCAATATGGTCCATTCTCACTTCACACTACACACTATGCTTGAGGGCCCGTGACTACACAAAATGGCTATCCCAACACCCATGGTACGGCCTTTGGATGAGAGTCAAGGGCCCTCACCATTACGTGGTCACGGCCCTTGGCTCGTGTGTGAAGTGGCCGTAAGTTTAGAGCAGAAAGGCAACAGGAAGACAAAGAAGACTTGGCAGGGGAGCTCCAAACCCTAATTCACCTCTCTCGCTATCGAGGCTTCTGCATCGCTTGATAGACGCACAGGTGAGTTGGAGGTGAATTCAAGTGAGCTCAAGAATTACGCGGTAGCAAGCAAGCGCTTCAAGATGCAGGCGGTGCGCACGCTAGCGAGGCGCGTGGCAGGCAATGTCTCCTTGGGAAACCGAGGCATCTCGACCGGCAAGGCTAGCCTAGCTGGTCATTCTGGCGCTCGGGAAGCACAGGTTTGGTTCCTCTTCTATATCTGACGGTACCTGTCGTTTTAGTCTCTGCGTTTTGGCGATTTCTTCTGTGGCGAATAATTGCAAGCTCCGTGTAATTACGACACGGAGCTACAAAGGGAGATCGCTGTATCGTCCTCGGAAATTGATGTTCATAGCTGTAGAAGGTGTTTTCTCTGTGTGGATCACCCCCATTCTGGAAAATAAATGGGAACTGATGATGATGTTTGAGGTAATGGAGCAGGTAGGGGTTCTGGGCATGTAGGTTTTGAAGGAGAGTCTATCTGGCTTGGCGAGTTGCCTTAATCCTCCTTGGACAAGTTGCCTGTAGCTGATCGCTAGGTGCCTCTTTTCTCCCTCTTGCTTGACAGGAGATGGTCACGAAATTCGGAGTGCACTGAATCAGGGTTTAATTCTGGATGCATGTGCTTAATACATGTTCTCGGTGCCAAAGTTATATTCTGCTTACTGCGTATGCCTTTTCTCTAGTTGGTTGTAGCTCAGTTGCATCCATTGATAGGGTTTGCAACTACGTGCGAGTTTTATTTGTGAATATGGTTCAACTGCGATTTGATATAGCATGGTATCGCATCATTTTTCATTTCCCTACCAAAGCCACATACATATAGGTCAAGGTTACATTCTAGGAGAAGATGGCAGCAATTGTATCGAATTTAGATCCTTTCGAGAGCCCTTCAGTTGGTGTAGGGTTTCCTTTCCAAATGTGAGTTTCATCAGCTTGTGGTGTGTGTTTTGTGTTCCTTTACAGCTACTCGAGAAGGATCCGGCCCTCGCCAAGTACCATTCGGTGAAAAGCCAAGTTCAAGCCATCAAACGATTTGGTGACGTCCTTGTCATTCTTGTTGCTGCAGGTACAGTCTCTAGTGCATTTATAAGGGACCTTCCTGAACATTTAAAAAAAGTTGCGTCTTTGCTTACCAGGCAAACTCCATATGGAGCAAGGGAACAATACATGGTTTCAAATCTGATAGGGTTTCAAGAAGTGAGTGTGGTTTCTGGGTCGCAAATTTAGTGAAAGACCTTGTTCAGATCAATCCTTAAAGGTCCCAGAGGCCCATTCTGGTCCTCAAGGTGTCGTATGGAGGGGTCTGAAGCATTCTTCTTGATCTTTCAAACTAAAGTGCCAAAAGTGACTGTACTTGGAATTATCCCATTTATCATATGTATTATTCCAATTGTAACTTAAGTATATGTGAATTGTATTATAGGTAGACTTGAGCTCATACAATTAACTTAGACTCAAATACCTACCAAGTATATCTAATCACCATTGTCACATATGGCTTTAAATTCACTTTAATAGGTTGTGCTAAATATTGATTCAGTATCATACAACAACAAAAAAAAATTATTTCAGTTGGGGCTTTGTACAAGTCGTCATGTATCCTGTATGAATACACCCCTGGTCCTTTGAGGGTTAAGGACATGGCCTCCACATTGTGTGTCATTTGATTTAATTTCCACTGGGAAACCAAAGTCCCTGTTTTAGGTGCCTGGCACCTGTCTTTTTTCAGTTATTTCTAAGACATCTGGTCATCAACAAAACCTCCTTAAAACCTGTGCTGGTTATACCTCAAGTTATACCACTTCATCAAGGTTGAAACATGATATGCCTCCTCTGTTTCCTGGCAGGTGCTGTGTATGAGATTGCATACAAGGTCCAGGAGCGCAATGCAGCTCAAGCTGAAGAGGCCAGCACTACGATGGTTTCGACCGAGAGTGCAGAATAGGTTATGCTGATGGAGTGCAGAATCTGCAGCACCATTCACTGAGTTTGAATAGAGTTGTTTCTTTAGTGAGATAAAACAAACGACAAGTCAGTTACGGAAATTGCATGGTTTTGTGATGTTTAGATGGGTGAGCGTCTTCTGAAGCACAACCATAAACTTCACTTGAATGTACATAATGAAGAAGCCAACAATGGCAGCTGAACTGGTCAGCAGACGCATCTCTATCGGTGCTATCTCTGCCAGCTATTAACTTCTGGATCTTGCAGAATTGCAGGTTTCTCTGCTTGTCCATTTGGTTGTTCATGTTTGTTTGCCAATGCCTATAGTTTCTGCATGATAAGAGCTTGCAGAGAGAGATGACTGCGATGTTGTCACTGGCGTGAATTATGGTGCTGCTTCAGGTTTAAGTTAGTCTTAGGAAGGTCACCTATCTGAGCAGTATTCTGACCTTGGGCAGCTTAGCCTCAAGTTCCCTTGGGATCCTGGTTAAGGGCTTTTTTTAAAGCCCACCCTAAAAGCTTACATAATGTCAGTATGAAGGTTGTGGGTATTTAATTTAGGAGTGGCTCTATACTAGAGGTGGTCCTGGACTTCTTTTGTTTGGAGTGCATTATGATTGGTGCATTCCACTGCAAAAAACATGAATGCTGGTAATTTCCATGGAATAGAGTGCCCCGAAAGACCACATTGAAACTGCCAAGTGCTTTATGCAAAAAGAATTCCCAGGTGATAAGCTTAGCTAAGTTGCAACCCGTGATATGTTTATAAGTTCCCCATGTGATGGACATGTGCAGGATATACCTATATGTTATGAAATCAGCCACGAGTGTTGATATCATTTGAAATTGAGGTCCCCACTTTTGGGACCTTCAAATGGGCTACCTTGCTTCTTGCACATGTGTTCTTGTTTGGTGTGCATTTAGCTCAAAGCAGCAAAAAAGATATACTGTAAATCTTTAACTAGACACGAAGTCAACTTTGTAATAGAATACTACACCGTTTATGGCATTTAGTGTCTCACACACTATTGGCGAACAACCTAAATTGGATGCCTAGAGGTCTCCAAGTATCACATCCGCTAATTGTCAACATGATACTATTTGTCAAAACAAATAACTCTTTGAAGTGAAAAAGTACATACATTATGACATTTGGTGCAGCACATTGGGATACTTGAGATGATAATTTTGTGTTTTAGTATGCAAGGGGACGTCATCATTGAGCATACTAATGGCGAGTGTCACATGCTTACATTTTCGTATGCAAGAAGAAGATATTCTTGAGCATAATAATGCCAATTGTCATGTGTGTATACTTTTTAGTCAACTTGTAAACCATTGTGTAAGATAGGTATACACCTCATAACATATTGAACACACCCATGCCAAGATATGAGTAAGCCCACTTGAATGTCAAGTGTCATGAGGTGACAATAATGATGAACATGTTGATCACTAGTGGAACCTAGCATGCACCTCAAAAATAGGGTTTATTGACATTATAAAGAACTATTCTTAAGCTTACAACTTATTGTACTCTATTCCAAATTACATAATTTTATATCAATGTGTGTGGTACCATGAGTTATGCAATTTCAACATAAGTTGTAAACACAATTTCTTAAATAATCATACCTGGATACATAGTCTCTTCTCTACGGGCCAAGCCAATAAGGTATGTGGGTGTCAGTTGGTTCGTTTTTCACGTTCTCCAACTTCTACCGATTAGATTTACACAACAAAACTCATGTTGCATTGCAAATCTACGACGAAACATTTGCCAAAATCGGATTGGAATAACAACTCCCTTGATTTAGTTATGGTTATCATAAGTGCATGTTTGTTGGTTTTTTTAATTGTAGACACATGTCCTCCAAATTGTGTTCAATATTGAGTGTAGAGAAGTTTACTAATATTTGACGACGTAGTCGAATCCCTTTCAAACATGTGATCTTTACGATGTTTGCTCTTTGGTCCTCAACGAACCACATACCAATCAAGTATATAGGGGTCCGATTAAGCAAACAAGCCACTTAAGACCCATCTCCCTTTATATAGGTAGATTGGAATATATCGAAAACGCAAGCTTGGGGAAACAAGATACTTACTTACACACTCAATGATAGAGCTTTTGAAGGAAAAGGACCAATGAATTTGTGCAGGAAGTGGTTGTTCTAAGCGAGGAATGGGAGTCCTAGTGGTGTAGAAGCCCGGATGTGAGCTACACACGTGGCCTCCTGCCATTGGCCCTCGTCCCTTATCCACACCCTCACTGGACCTGCAAAAATCAAAGGGAAGCTCCCTCCGTCCGTGATGCCCTTCGCTCGCTCCTCAAGCTGGGGAAGAAGGAGCTCATCACTTGAAGCAAGCTGCTGAAGAACTTGGAAAGATCTCGACGGCAATTGAATTTGGGCATTGCGGGTGGACTAAAGATGATGGGGGAGGTGATAGCGATGGGGAGCTCCACAATGTTGGGATCGGCCTCCGCTGTTGTTTCGGGGCCTCCAGTAACTGCCAAGAAGGCAACAGCAACTGCCTCCCTTGCATCGCCATTCTTGGGTACGAAACGCATTACCCGATTTCTTAACCTGCTTCTTTATTTTGGAATTTTTGCGCGAGTGTTTGGAGATTTTATGTCTTCTCCATCCTTTTGAGAGATTGTTGTAGCAAATTAGGCTCATGTCTTGTTTTTGGAGTTTGTGGAAATGCTTCGGTGGGTTAGCCCTGGATTGGTTGTTGGAGTCAGTTGTGGAGGCCCATTTCCGCAATTTTTCTTTTGATATCGGATGTGATGAGAGTTGATGACGTCCATTCTTGAATCTGATGTGGCCGAACCACACTTAACCCGCAGAGAATGCTAATTACAAAATATAGCTATCAAGTGAGACAGTGAGAGTGTTACGGAGAGGCATCTTATAAATCTGGCAGGTGAGTAGTGAAGGTGGAGTTGGGTGAAGTGATAGTAATGTGAGGAAGAATTTGTTCTGTAATGGAACCGGATGTTGAATTGGGTACATTTACCCTGCTCATCTGAAAGAGGTGGAGCTTAGTCCCCGCTATTCTTGTTCAACAGGAGACATCACATTTTCGCCAGCATAATGCGTGGTGTGCTTTCTAACACTTTGTGAAGGGAGTCTTAAGTACGTTGGTTACTTCTGCACGAGGATTACTCTTGTGGTTAATCTCCAACTAAAGACTTGGACACAATTTGAATACCTGCTTGGTTTTATGGATGCTACCAGGCATTTGAATTGTGCGCACTTCGAGCTCGGAAGCTCAATTTCGCTTTACTTCACTGTCCTAGGCAGGTGCATGCATATATCGAAGGTTTCTAGTCTGGATTTTTTTCTGTCACAAATTTATTCTAGTCTATGTGGTCTGCATGAATTGTCACATCATCAACTATGTAGTTGGCAGAAATGTATCGATTACTTCTACTAAATCACTGGATTAATTCCACAGTAGGAAGAAATCTATGATTGACAACAGGGAGAGTATGTGATGAGAGATTGACGCGTATGTTTGACATGGGTTAAGTTCTGTGTACGGAGGGGATCCAAAAACCAATGTCTTCTGGTATCAACGTGCGGGTTGTGTCTTGAGGTTCCTTGTCTTTCTGCATACCTTATTACTGTACATGGTAATTGTTTTTGTCAAGAAGCTTTTGCAAGACCATGTGCCAGTATGATAGCCCGAATCTTTGTGAAGTGCAATTGGCATAGTTTCTCGAGAGACCTGTCCAATAAAGATATTTCAATTCAGGTCTGTCAGAATAGGGTGTTTCCTCAGATAAACTAGACTTTTGGCTTTTGTTTCTCCTACTTCAAGGAATTTTGTCTTATGTCTCCTGGTTTCCTTGTGTCGAATTCAAGGTCTTAGTACACATGCTATACAAAAAATTTCCTCGGGTCTTTCCGCAACCTATGGAGATGTTGTGGATGGCCCCTGGTCAAATGTCCACCATTTGGCTATCATCACATGTGTGCACTATGTGTAATTTTTTTTCTATTTCATTCTAGTTTTTGACTACTTCCTTTTGATTGCTTTGTATTGAGTATGTAACTCGAAAAGCTATGGATTATTTCTCTCTTGATTTTCGTTTTCTCGTTTACCTTTATCGAAAGTTGTTTGAACATCAATACATACAAGGGCATATCTTTCAATTTGGGCCTTGCAAACATCCGAGGATGGCAAAAGGCTTAACACATAAGTTTACTCTGTGTCTAGGTACACTAAACATCTGATCTGTGTGGCATTAAAATTGGTATTTCATGTTAATTAAACTTGTCACGTGGCACTAAGTGTCATGTGACACCCTTTCTAGTTGCCACCCAGTGATTACAAGACAATTAATGTGGGCCGATAATGAACAGTGTGGGCCACAGCAAATCAGATGTTTAGTGTAGTGGTGTGAGGTAGTGTTCCTCCAAATGTCTTATACCACATTGGCCAGGGAGAACTTATGGGATTAGGGGGTGGGTTTTGTGGAACACAGGTTCAGCAATGCCCACAGCCTCCACCGGACTGTGGACATCCCGACCTGTGCAAAGTTTGGCAGTGAAGGCCTCTTTATCTTCCGAGAGACCCAATTTTGGCACTGCTTTGAGTCAAGCAGCATCCACAGTGGGGACTGGGTTGAGTGCACTGGCCCTGTCTGCACTCTTGAACCTCGGCCCAGGAGTCGCCATCTCTGAGGCCAGTGAGTTCAATGTGCTCAGTGATGGCCCCCCTACTGAGAGCTATGTGGTGGATGACGCAAACGTGTTGAACCGCGTCACCAGATCTGATTTGAAGCGCTTGTTGCGGGACTTGGAGGAGAGGAAGGGCTACCACATCAATGTCATCACTCTCAGGAAACTTACAAGCAAAGCCGACTCATTCGAATTCGCCGACACAGTACGATTTTCTGTCTTGATCCACTATTGTTTTTTGGTGATATGTTTGTCTTTATATTGCCGATTCCCACATTAATATGAAATGTTGGAAATACCAGAGAGATGTATACTATGGCTCTGCTTTTGGAATTGCATGTGGAATGAACAACTATGACAAGCTCTCGGTCAAAATCCTAAGCTACCTCATGGAGGTCGCTTAGGAATATCAAGAGTTTTAGCTTTTGAATGTGAGCCCAAGCCAATGGGCTTTCAAGTTCTTAAGCTCATCATGGATTATACTCTATTTCATATCATTCTCCCTTTGATATCTCACCTTGAGTAAAGTGAAGATAATTTTTTACCTTATATAATAACAGAGGTCATCACAATTGTATTCAGAATAGTGTCTACATTCTGAGCACATAGTTCATTCTGATTGTGACACGTCTTTTTGGTGTCCGTTCATAAGTACAAGTTCTACCATGTTCCATTCAAATATAGGTGTTTAATCAAGAATAATGACCACATAAGGCTCACATACCTTATAGTGATTGATTGATTGTTTAATGTCATTGGCTTGCAGGTTCTAGAGAAATGGTACCCAACCCTTGAGGAGGGAAACAACAAGGGAATTGTTCTTCTAGTGACAACTCAAAAGGAGGGAGCTGTGACTGGTGGCCCAAGCTTCACGCAAGCAGTGGGTGACAAAATCCTGGAAGCTGTCACGGCAGAGAATTTGCCTGTCTTAGCCACAGACGAGAAATATAACGAAGCAATTTACAGCACTGCCAAGCGGCTAGTGGCCGCCATAGATGGTGCGGAAGATACAGGAGGCCCCAGGTTTCAGGACAGCAAGAGGGAATCCAATTTCAAGACCAAAGAAGAAACCGAATCGAAGAGAGGGCAGTTTTCGCTTGTGGTTGGCGGTCTGCTTGTTATTGCCTTTGTGGTACCCATGGCTCAATACTATGCATATGTCTCCAAGAGGTAAACAAGTTTTAGTTATTTGTGGATGGGTACTACTATAATTGTAACATGGATTTTTTCTTTAAGCAGGGTTTAGTGAAGAGCTTTTTTACAGACTTTGTCGTATTGAGATTTCATCTGACCTTCCATCTGTAATGTTATGTGGTGTCATCAATCGAAACCTAGGTTGCCACTGTTCTCAAATGTAAGTGCACAAAGTGTGAGAGCGACTCTAATTTTCTCTGCAACCTCAGTGATAACTCATTGAATAACATGCAATAGAGTTATCTGCAGAGTCCTTACAAACAAGGAGTTTGGTGTCTCTTTGAAGGACTTTTTCTGTTAAGAGCTCATTAGGGTTAAGAGCCTATGTTTGAAACATGCATGAAACTCCTTGGACCTCCTCTTTCAGTCCAGAAAACGTTGAGAGAATCTAGGGTCTAAAACACTTAAGAGCAAACATCATAAAGACACATGTTTAAAAGAGATTGGACTATGTCTTCATTTATTAACAACTACTCTACACTTAATAGTTAACATGATTGGGAGGAGCTATGCATCCTATTTTGAAATCAACAAACATGCACTTCCGATAACCATAACTAAATTATGGGAGGTCCGATTTTCAATCCGGGTTTTGCATATGTTTCATCATAGATTTTTTAATGCAACAGAGTTTTTGTTGTTTGAACTCTAATTGGCAAAAGTTGGAGAACATCAAAAAATGAACCGAATAACACGCACATCTCTTTTTCTCTCAAAGTTAGCCTTAGTTGCTTCAAACTCATCTTTCTCTAAGGTAGGTGTGTCTAAAATCTAATTTTTGTTCTACAATCATGCACAGTATTATTTTGAATGGAATCCATCTTTTCTAGGTTTGGTTACACCTAATGGTTGTAGATGTAGGTTCTCATGGGTTGTAGGGTAGGTCCACACTGCAAACGCATGTGGAAATGGACCCCCCTTCTTGACAAAGAAATGCCTAAATCTTGTAGGGTGCATTTGTTTTATGTGCACTCCTCACACATTTGTAGAGTTGCAAGAATTTATAGCTTTTATTATGTACCTCTATAAGGCCACCAAAAGAAATTTTTTTGTTGGAAGTGTTGCTTTTATGTATACATAATTTAGTGCCATCTTCCTCACATGTGGTTCAGTGTACTCAAGAACATATTTTAATGGTGACATCATTCATCTTACTTTTATGTTGATGATTAACTTATCTTGAGATCTTTGGAGTATGAAAATTGAGCAACTTGAGTGACCTCCAACCTCCTTTTTGGATTAAATGTATTGTTGTGAAGGTGAGATTAGGTAGGTTTTTGCCTAATATTTTACCTCTTGACACTCAAGGTGGCCAACATATCTATCTATCATATATTTCTTGACACATGGTTGTAGGTTTAGACATCTCATTTGGAATATTCAAAAGTTTAGGTAGATGAGCCTGAATTTTACTAGTATTTTTAGCATTCTTGACACTGTTTGTTGATGTTAAAATCTTGGACTTGATGAACATGTGCGTTGATTTCGGGAATTATTTGAGGACAAGTTGGTCATGTTGAATTGTCATTTTACACATATACCTAAAATGTTGGGAGTTATTTTGATTTATGTATTTATAAACGAGAGGGAGCCTAAACATAATAAAGCTTATGCCTCTATAGAATGACCTCAATGATGATGAGTTGATGATTCACTTGGTTTGCTATTGGATTGTTGATAGGCAAACACGTACCTTACAATGGCCTAATGTACTTATTTCTAACCCTAGAGGGAGGTTTGTGAGCAAGAACCATGGTGACTTGAACAATGGACAAGGTAAATGTGGGACAGCTTGATCAATGATCTAATTATTTCTAATCCTAGAGGGAGGTTTTGTGAGCAAGAACCATGGTGACTTGAACAATGGACAAGGTAAATGTGGGACAGCTTGATCAATGATCTAACAAGCAATTTCTATAAGTTGCAACAGAAGTTTGGCACTTTGTTGCCCCAAACAAAGCCACACCAACAGCTTGGGAAGGCCACTCCCATTTAGAATAAGTATACCCCTGCAATAACCTAATACTTTATGAGGGGCTATTTATCTATTATGTTGGATTATAAAGCATGCTAAGTTTAAAAATAATGGTATTTTTTGGTAATTATTCATTGTAGCTAATTCCAAATTGTTATATGATTGATTAAATGGAACCCTATGTTACCTATATGTAAGAAGAAAACACCCCAATTCCTCAAAGTAATTAATGCGTATAATAAAGTTCTTATTTATGGGGCCTTACTAATCAATTTGCCATTTATTTATTCATTCAAAATAAAGACCAATTGATATCAGATTTCCACCCTTGATAAATCAAATGCCCATTCAACTACCCCCCTTCTATTGTTTATTGGGGTGAAGCTTTTAAAAAGGCATAGAATAATGATCATGATCTAAAAGTCGTTAGGGGTGATGATTTGATGAGTGAATCCATCCATCACTCAACTCTTCACAAAAATCAATAGTTATTAATCCATTCTCCATAATTGAAATGCAAGGTATATGATTTTGCATATCTAGACTCTTCTTCCAATGTATTTTATATGTACAACTTAGATAATTTTATGATGCTATGTCATATGCTATGTTACAAAATTATAATGTTTCACACATCTAGAGGACCTCTATATATGTAATGATTTTACAAGTTTTGGCCATAATTAATATATATTAGACCCTACATTATATTCCATGTAGTTCCTACATTTTTCACAAGTGTCCCCCCCAAGACCAACACCCAACACACTTGTTGATTACTAACATCCATGGGCCTTGTTAACTCCAACTCTTTTGATACAAATGTAAAATTGCCTAAACCTCAAAGTTTTACAAAGCCTTCAACTAAACGCATCATAGGGAAGCATGCAAAAAAAACAAGTTAGGTGAACCCCCTTAGATACCCCCCAACGCTCCACGGGTAGGTCACTCTAAGGCATTTTTGTGCACCACGTGCGGCTGGGGTTTTTTTGTTTTGGGGCTATTTACCTTCAAGGGTTGAATTAAAGCCTCCCTATAATTACTTAAATTTCAAAAATGGCCCATTTGTTTGCACCCTTCCATTACTTATATTGTCCAAGTCACTGCAATTTTTGTACTCTATATTCCTTTTAAGTAATAAAAGCTAATCTACTTCCTAATGCATGTTAAGGGAAACCATGGAAACAAAGAAGGGTGCAAACAGTAATATCATTGCAAACAAAGTTATGAAGAAAACACATAGGAGACCATAGCAAACATACTAAACATACCTTCTAGGATCCTTATCTTCAGCCCCTATATTAATTTTACAAAAAAATAATGGCCCACATTTTATGTCCATCTAACTTACTTATAATGGGATTATCTACATTTAATGGCCCCTTCAGTATTTGGAATTCCTTTATAAATTTTATTTCAAATGATTTTAATCCTCTCTATATTATGCCGCACGTCGTTTTTAAAATGCACTAAGTGACCTACCCGTGCAACGCTCTTACTATGCCCAACATATGCGCAAAGTGATTATGACTAGGGAGAATAAACAATAAAAATTTCTTGGTGTCATCAATAAAAACAAACATGATTACATAGCAAGAACACTAGCTAGCTTGATGAATGATGGCCAGATATGTCACAATTGTAAGCAATGGCCAACTAAGAGTCGTGGAACCATAATGTGAAATTTACCATGTACACCCAAATCCTACCTCTCAATAAACATTATGTTGAGCGAGTAAAAAGCTCTAGTCACAACCAATGTTGAGTGCTTAATTGGATTAAATGGTTGATTAAATGGATGATACATGATTTTTTGCCAAAGTTAACAACCACGGGTAACCCTAAATGCCTATGGCAAAAAGAATAATAATAATCGTACCTTTACCTTTGTTGGGGAACCAAGTTATTTGATGAAGATTATCTTGACTACCGTATACCCGTCATTTTTGGTGTTGTTTATATTCCATCTTTATTTTTTAAAACTACCTCTACCAATTATTTGGAATGGGGTTAGAATATTCATGAATGCTCTTTGGATGGTTATCCTAAGGCTAACTAAAGGGGCAATCTACTCAACTTCATCTATGATAACCATCAAATTTAGAGGATAACCTTAACCTTAATTATTATGGATTCAGAAGATCCTTTATAACTTTCACAAACTTCATTCGTACACATCTATCTATCTATCTATCTATGTATGTACGTGTGTGTGTGTGATTATCACTTTGTTTTGAATAACTACAACAACGACTTGCAATTAGAACAGAGTGCAAATGCACGCTAAGATTGTTTGTACTCACGCAATTGATAGTTGTAAAAATCCATTGGTGGAGAGACAACTTGGTGGACCAACCTCAAATGCTTATGGGCCCCACCTCTACAATAACCTCAAAACTTGATTATAGGGGTCTACATGTCCTTTTGAAATAGTCCCAAAACTTTAAGAGCACGACTCATGAACTTGGTTATAGGGGCTAAGTAATGCTCATGTCCAAACTTCTCTCCAAGTAATTGTTACTTAACGACAAAGTGCAAGTGCTAATTGAGATCATCCAACTATTGATGGAGAGGCATGCATGTAGATGAGAATGAAAAACATATGGCCCCCACTCCCAAATTATTCCTGGAAACCTTTTAAATAGTCCCACGACTTTATGGCCAGGTCTTACCAAACTTGGTTATAGGCACTACCTCATGCTCATGTCCTATTGTACATGATGCTCGAGCCAACACCCAACCGGGCCCCACCCGAGCCCCTCCCAAAACCACCACGCTAAATTTTTGCACTATAAATACACATTCATTCTCATAATGTCCATCATCTTAACCCTTAATTTCATGAGAGGCCCGTATTGGGCTCATGAACTACTCTTGGAAGGCAAAACCATCCAAAAGGAAGATGCCAGGAAGGTATCATTGTGTCTCTCATGATATTTCCTTGGTAATGGCGATGATCCCATTCCAATTTGGAATGATGGTCATTCACAATAAATTTTTTTGAAGTCAAGAGTGACCCATGTTTTCCCTTTTGGTGATACATCTATACATAAAAACTCAATGCTATTTTGATTGAAAAATTGCCAATTTTCTACGGACTCCTTTTCTTACCTCAAAGTGCGTATCCATCCTTAATTCTATCCTAAAAGCTTGGATTATAATTTTTATTGCATATATTTATCATAGTCTCTTGACGTTGATTGATTTTAAACTGACATGAAAAATACTAAATATGGCTACCACATTGACATGATCTTAAAATCATCAGCAACAACTTGTAAGTACAATAAAAAGTGAGCTCTAGAAAGCTTGTTTTTTTTAATAAATGATCTAATGAAACCACACTGAAGTTAAGTGTTAAACATCAAGTTCCCATGTTGATTTTGGGTCGTATACCAATGGAACTTTGAACCCTTATAACTTTTGCATACAGAATTCGAATAAGACATACATTGGTGCGTGAGAAGTGTCGCCTAAGACCCTTGTTACATGCAACATTAGTGTATACCTATGCTCCGTGTTGAAGGTGGCGGTTTAAAATCCCCAACTTACCTTAAGCGGCTTCTTCTCGTCGAGCGATTGCGACAGCAATCTGCACCGCCATAATTGAAATTTGTGAAGAATTAGTGGCGGAGGGTGCGAGGCTCGACAATGTGCATTCGCAGCAAGTAGGGAGGCGGAGATTGGTGCTATGGGCGGCAGTGTATGGGGAGATTTTTGGGTATAATTTGTCAACAGCCTAGTGTTTCTGATAAGTCCGACCTGTTGTATGTTGTGATCTTTCGCTTTTTCTTTTTTGATTCGAGGTATATTCTATAGATCCCTCTAAATTGATCGGTAATTTTCCTGAAGCCTTCAACTTCAACCAGTTCATCTGTTACTAAGCGGTCGGTCCTTCCCGGTCGTTGATGGGCGGCGGGTTTGTGAAGAATAAGTTAGTGGAGGGGTCCCTGACCTTGAGTGGTGGCGCAATTTGAGAGAGGGAGGAGGTTGTGGAACTTTAGGCAAGGTGTCACCATATATAGTAAAACGCTGCTATAACGTCACTTGCCCACCGCGTGATATAGTATAACGCAGGCTCTGCTGTTCCTTTCGATTCCACGTGCTGTTTTGAAGGACCCTATGATTGGCCAATACACATTGTTTTCTTAGCTTCCTGGTTGATGCAGATCGGTTGGTTGGTAAGACTTTGCGAGGTGAGCAGTCTCTGGGTGTTGGTTGGGAATCGATTGACTTCCTTTCGTTTGAAATTTGTGTGACTTCCGGTCTTATTCGCTTGCTTCAATTGTGGGCAAGGTTTCCAATCCTGCCCTCATTCAATCCTTTTTTGGGAACTTGCAAGCAGCTTTGGCAGGTTTGCTTGATTTCGGGTTTTTTGAGTTTTTGGTTTCTCCAGGTTTGTGAGATTTCTGTATGTAATGTCGTGCAGGGTTCCGTTGAGTGATCATCACACCTGCACATGCCTCGATTCTGGAAAGAGTAGGGGCCCTCTTCTTGCCTTGTTCTTCATCTTCTTCATCTCGAAGGTTCGTTCCTAAGGTTTCTTGTGAGGAGGGAAAGGGTTGGGGATTTGAGATTTGAGAGTTGGGATTTGGGAGTGATTGACTTCTGTTTGGAGTTTGTTTACCTGACTTTCAGTATTCGCTTTAATTGTGGGCAAGGTTTCCAATCCTGCCCTAACTCGATCCTTTTTTGGGAACTTGCAAGTTTTGGCAGATTGGTAGACGAGTGTGTTTGCTTGTGTTTGCTTGTTTGTTTCATCTAAGTTTTCCAGGTTTGTGAGATTTTTGGTTGTCATGTCGTGCAGGGTTCCATTGAGTGGTCACCACACCTGGACACAGCTTGGTTCTGTAAACAGAGCCCTGTTTTTGCCTTCTTCTTCTTTTCCCTTTCGGAGGTTAGGATTCGTGCCCAAGGTCAAGGTTAAGGTTTCGGGTGAGAAGCAATCAAGAATCTCAGCGAAGGATTGTTGCGTCAAGGCAGCAGCCGCAGCGATGACAAATGCATCGGGCGTAGAGGATGCATCGTCCTCCTTTGGGTACTCCATGTACCCAGTGCACAGATGCAAGACCATCCATATGGTGCGCCACGGGCAGGGCTACCACAATGTGGCCGGCGAGCTCGACAGGGCGAACTACATGTCGTGGGAGTTTGAGGACGCAGCTCTCACCGACTTAGGCTGGCAACAAGCGGACGCGCTCCACGACCACGTGGTGAAAAATAACATTCTGCCACAAGTCGAGCTCGTTGTGGTGTCTCCCCTTCTTCGAACAATGCAAACCGCCGCGGCAGTGTGGGGTGGAGGCGAATCGGCAGACGACGCAAAGGGTGGGAAATCTGCCCTAATGCTTGCGGAGGACGCCGGGGTAGCGAAACACGCAGCGATCTCGTCCGTGGGCGCCCCGCGGTTCGTCGCGAACGAGTGGTGTCGTGAACAGAGTGGACTTCACCCTTGCGACAAGCGGTCGAGTGTGAGTTCGTACAAAACTCGGTTCCCCGCGATCGACTTCTCCGAAATTGAAACCGAGGAGGACACATGGTGGAGCCCTAAAACCCGAGAATCGAAAGAGAACCTTTGGGTAAGGGGGAGGACGTTCATCAAGTGGTTGATGGACCGGCCGGAGACGAGAATCGCCGTTGTGTCGCACAGCAGCTTCATCTTCCACATGTGCCATCTTTTCGGGGAAGGTTACTCCGACGTCGTACGGAAGGAGATCCAACAAGGGTATCGAAACTGCGAGATGCGGTCGGTGGTTTTGTGTGACCCGCAAGCTACATCGCCTCCCAACCCCATAAACACCGAGTTCGCAGGAGGCTTGTATTTCAATGAGCAATCTGCGCAGGGTAAAGTCATGGGAGTTTCAGGAAACCAAGTCCATGCGGAAGACAAGGCGGTTCCGCAAGCGGATGACCTAATTACAGTTCCCAAAAAGGGACATTGAGAAACACGATTCGAATGCAAATTGAGAAAAAAAGTATGCTCACTGCAATTGCAGCACACGCCGGTCGGGCATGAAGAAGGTGGTTGCCCTTGATTGTCCAATTCTTATCCCTACTAGTATATTTCCTTCATTGTTTCAGCAGGTTGAATGCACTAAGTACAGAAACTTCCTTCTCATTGCATAGGCACACACCATTTTGAGCAACTGACTTATTACTCTCTTTACGTTCCCTTGCATTAAGACTCTCAAGACGCTTCTTCCGAAGTGAAGAATGTTATATTTGCGGTTTCCAGATCTCTGATTTATGTTTAGGTCTGCAATTCTTTCCTGGTTTCACCTACTTTGGGCTGGACCCTTGGATCCTCAGAATTGGAGTTTGTGAGTTATGTAAACACTTTTTCGTCACGTATCTCAAGATATGTGAGTGATCCTAAGGAATCAACTGTGGCAACTTTCCCAGGGTTTCTAACGCAAACTGTTCCTCATGATTGGATACCACTTGGATGTCGAAGGTGACCTCCCTCACCAATTTAGTGTACTTTGGGAGACATTAGACAGATGTTCAAAAGTTTGGATTGAATTTAAGTTTGTGAGTGACGTAAACATGGTATGTATCTTAAGATATGTGAGTGACATAAAAGGAAGCAACTGTGCAATGTTACTGATCAGGATTCTGTCACACTTCAATGTCCAAGGTGACCCCTCTCACCGGTTCTGTGTATTTCGAGCGACATTGGACAGATTTTTCAGATATGAGAGTAAACTGGAGTTTCTGAGTTACGTGACTCAAGTGACTTGAAAGGAACTTACTGTGGCAACTATCCCTGGTTTTCTAGTACACCTTTTGCTCCTGATTCCTCAATACTTGAATATCCAAGGTGACCTCACCAACCAATTTGGTGTATCTGAGAGATACTGATGGATGGAGCAGATGTAGGGCTAAAAGTGTCTGTCTGACAAGGCTCGCTTACCTTTTAAGGTGCCTAGTTTTGAAATTACTTCACGACTTCTGTTGCAGGTTCACACTTCGATATTCAATACAATCTGCATATCACTGACAACAAAGACACCGCAACACCAACTTGTACTTGTAGCCAGTGTCATGGCCTCCATCACCCTGCTAGCCCTTGCCAATCCGGTGTAAACGGTGTATGATGGGACCTTTACATTTGGGACTTGCAACTCTTTATAAACTCACGACAGCAAGCCCCTTGTACCCTTTACTTTCACTACGGACCATCAATCAAGGGATGAGTGGTGGAGTGACGGCAATGGGCCTTTTTTTTTACTGCAATAAATTTTTTGTAAACAAAATTTGTTTTTGGTCAACTTTTTGAAACAGAATTATGAGATTCCAAAGAATATTTGGAAGAGATCTGGACCGTCAGTTCTTCCTGGATCCAAGATCTAACCGTTCAAAATTTGGAAGTTTTCTATTATTTATTTATTTTTACCTTTCCTAGAAATCGACTGCTCCTGGTCAACTACAATAGTCAATTTTGAACAGTCATTTGTAACAATCGATTTTGAACAATAAATTGCTAAACTATAAAAAATAAATTAAAAAAATTCAATTTTTGCTCTAGACTATTAGATTTTGTAGTCAACAAGATTTAATTGTCCTGAATTGCTTCATAAATTTTTGATGTTTTTCATTTTGCAGTCAACTGTTGTGTTAATTGCTATTTTGCAGTCGATTGCAAAGTAGTAGTCGACTACGGGGTTGATCACGTTAGTTTACCCTTGGGTAAACTATTGGGTTTACCCCCCGTTGACATGACATAATATGATGGATGTGGACGTGAAATCCTTGCTAGGGCTTTGGGAATTGCCGATACGTTTGCCAGTTACACAAGCTTGCTTCCAACACATTGGCAACTTGATTTTGGGTTATTGTGGTAACATTGCCATCAATGACTTGGCGCTTGGTACCAAACACTACAAGCATATGAGTCCTAGGTCCGTAATTGGAAAATTTGCAAATAGCATAGTGGTGGATTTGTAGTGTTCTTATAATGAGTGGGACGATTGCCTAGGACTCGTATGCTAGTAGTGAAGCCACCAATTGCCTCATGGAGTATGAGAGTTTCACCTTTTGAAGCGTGGGCGGCTTATCACCTAGTTCTCGGCATTAGGCTGTAGATTGCCAACAACACATTGGGCATTGGATACATTGACCGCATGTTAGCAATACATCGTGTTGTGTTGCTGACGTTGGTTATGTAGGTCAACTTATGTCCATTGTTACTGTTGGTATTTACTTGACACTAGGAAGCCAACGATTGCTTCATGAAGAGTGAGAACTTTGTATTATGATGAGATATTCATTAGATGATGAATTTCTCAAATGCAATTACGCACTGAGCTTCATTCGCTAGGTTTTATTTGCTTTAGGGCATATGGACAAATTGCCACCACATCTCCATTGTCACTGTATGTGGCTTCGGCGGCCACACCGCATCCGGGGGGTTTCATCCATTTAGATTTGGATGAATGAACCCTAGGAGTTGGAGAGATGCTCCTAAATGAGGAGCCTCCTCCTTGGCTTGGCATTCTTGTCAAGTCAAGCCTTGTGAGTGAGTGTGTGGAGAGAGCTTTTGTGTGAGGTGAAGATTGCATGTTTATGCAATAAAATCTAGAGTTCTCCTCCCCTTACTTACACTCTTGGATTCTCCCGTGATATAGTGAGAGATAACTTGACTCATTGTGTGCATTTGAAGAGAGAATTAGAGCTCTTGCTAGGGTTTGACTCTCTTCCTTCTCTGTGGAGGTGTGCTGTGTATGTGTGCCTTTGCTATGTTTTAGTTTTATTTGTTAGTGGTGGTTGGTACTCGAGTTGTAGTGACACAAGGTCGCTATTTACACGACACCATGCACTTCCTACTCCAATTAAAGTGGTCGTGGAGGAGCTTGTGGAGTACTAGCTAAGTGGAAGGGTCTTGAAACTGGAGTGGCGGATGCAACACCTCCGCAATACCAATTGGTACTCTACACGTGATGTTATCATCCCAAAACGTGTAAGACAATAATGTGCATCTATTAATATTAAGAAGTATCCATGTAAAGGATAATATAAAAAGCATGAAGTGTGATGAGAGAATTTACTAGCATTGAAAGAGTGTGGTTCGTAATCATAAATGACCCCCTATATCATTGCCCCAAAATAGTGTGGCACCTTCTTTGTTTACGTTGACTACTTAAAAGGAGATATGGTGAGATTTGGTGATGATTGTGATGCTTCCACACCCTCTAAATAGTTTGGAGGAAGATGTGCGGTGGTGGTGGTGGTGGTGGTGGTGGTGGTGGAGATGTACTTTCATCGCTTGTTTCCCCACAAGGTAAATTGCCCGTAGTTCCTTTTGCATGAGTGGAGTATGACCATATTATTTCTTGTTGTTCCATCATATACATAGTGTGAATTTTGGATATCTTAAGCCATAGTGTTGTGTATTTTGCCTAAGGTTTTAGCGTGGGATGTAATGGTGGACATTGCCCCCCCCCTTCCTTTTCCCCCACGAGGTCTTAGCCATCCCAACAAATAGATCCTTAAACTTTGAGTTGCAATATCCGCGGGGGGGGGGGGGGTGGACTCTTCATTGGAAACCTACATGACGTGCTGGGGTCATTATGAAATCAACCCCCCTATATATGAGAAAGTTCATAAAGCAAAACAAACACATGCAAACTAATGACATGCTAGAAAATGAACTCATATATTTATATTAATATTTTCAATTTAATGTAACATTTCCAAAGAGTTCTTTAAGAATGATCACAAAAAAGAAGTTGTGATCATTATCAAACGACCACATCTATACGGTTAGGGAGAGAGAGGGGGGGGGGGGATACAGACTAGACTAGAAGTCATATAATCTTGAATTCAACATCTCTCTTGAAATGTTAGTGCTACATAAGGTATAGAGGACATCCATTCATGAAAGATTTTGAAGGCTACAGACAATGTCAATAGCAATGTTCGAGGGAAAAACATCTGCTAAGAATTACGTTATTTTTAGCATGGTTTGATCAATGAAAATCGAGAATCCCATTTTATGGTCAATCTCCTGCAGTTTCCAAACTGCATTGATGTAATCATAGAATCCTGGGATGGCATGTGATTTTTGTCATACATTCTTTAGTTGTTCAAGTTGATTCAATGTGCTTTTGTGCATGAAACGATGAAGGCTCCAGTCTTACTTTGTTAACAGGCTAAACAGGTGTTTGGAACCGGCTTTTAATTTCATACCTGTCGAGCTTCCCATTGGTCGTCTACTATATTGCAGTACTGGTAGTTAGAGAGCTTGAGTCATGGCCTTTTAAAAACTTGCTCATTAAAAATATGGGGAAAAGCATGTCCTTGTACTATAATGACAAGATTTGAAATAACAACTTGGCTTCACCTTTCCATTGTACTATGGTACATACTACAACGGTTTACAAGCTCAAAACAAACAACGTTCTAAGGGCAACCCAGTGACCCTACACCTGCTGGATACTGGCCCAGTGACCCTGCTATTTGCTAAAATTGGATGTAAAATAATACAGGAAGTGCAGAACTCCTTGCATTTCGTCGAGATATGCAGGGAGCCTGCTATCATCTAAGGACAAACAACTTCATGGCGACTTTTAACTAAAGACATCTCAATATGGTAGGGTCCTAGTGAATGACGAGTTTTAGGGTAAACCAAGAGATAATTCTAGTTACGTGCACATTACGGATGAGTTTGAGAAATAACCGGTTGAGGTTTAGGGTAAACCATGAGATAATTATATTCATGTGCAAATTATAGATGAGCTTGAGAAATAACCGGTTGAGGTTTAGGGTAACCCAGGAAATAATTATAGTTACGCATGAAGCATGGATGAGCTTGAAAATAACCAGTTATAGTTTAGGGTAAACCATGAAAAAAATACTAGTTACGCATGAAGCACAAATGAGTTTGAGAACTAACCGGTTGAAGTTCATGACTTCAGAAAACTACGAATCATTTTAGAGGAAATTCTGATGAAAGCAATGCATAATGAGTGGCAGTTTTGCCTGGGTCTGCATCTGCATTCTGGATGGAGGCCACTTTTCATTCCTAGATGCAGATGCAGATCCAGGAACGACTGGGCTTGCTCTAACCTCCAACACATATCAACATATATGCCTCTATGAAAGAGGAACATGGAGCAGTCACTCACTTCTAAAGAAGACCGATTATGCCCATTAGTGAGGGAGGGCTAATAGTGCGTATAGGAAATTAGTGAAGGTGATACTAATTTTTCTTTATACTATCAAATTTGTGGCACCAAAAAATTTAGGAAGGATTGTTCATCTCGGCATTGTTCACTGAAAATACTATTCATAGCCACACTATTCACTGAAAGTACTGGCATTATTCATCCCGACATTATTCACTGACAAGCATGTGTTTGCATTTTTATTTATTTTTCAGTGTTATTTTTATCAGTCTATAAGCACCTTAAAAACATGCACTAATCTTCTTGAAATGTATGATAAATGAGCATGTATTCATGAATTTAGTATCACTCCGGTAAAATTCCAGACCTCGCGTATTTTGAAACTTGGCAAAATAGTGCATGTTTCGGGAATTCGCACCACATGCATTAATTGGGATAATCAGTGTAATGAGCACAAACATGTGTGAAAGCCATCTTTTAACATCCTTTACTCAATTCTATTCAATAAAAGTTCATCAACTGCTGTAAATATCAATCCCCACTTGGAAAACCCTGCTACTACAAAATCTGCATATTATCAATGTATGTAGTAATGGGCCCCTTAGAAGGAAACATGGTAGATATGTTATTGAAAAAACACATGGCTGAAGCGTATGTATGCACACATTATCACCAATAGTAGCTTACATGACAACCAAAAGCGTTCACAAGTTTAAAAGGTTGAAAAGCTTATTCTAATTGACGAAGAAATATCCACGGGAAGGCAAAAGATCCTTTCTTATCCCTCACCTCTGACCATTGCTAATTCACTCATCAATTGGATACAAGCTTACACAAATTTGGCAACATGACAACAATCAAATAATTTTAACAAAGCACATGGGAATTGATGCTCCTTTCTTGAGCCCTCATATCCACTTTTATTTCCTTTTCTTCCCACGTTATGCTTTCCTTGGGTCTCTCGTGTACATTGTGTTCATTGAAACTCTAGTAAGTATAGGTATTGCAAAAAATAATGATTTAACCAAGGATTTTAGAACTCAAGCTAATACTACTAGTTAGTAGTTAAGGAAGGAAATAGTAATGGTTATAGTCATCAAAGATACTGAGTAGTTCACTTCACCTCCACTCTTGAGGATGATATATCTTCAACATCCACAAGTAAACACTCACTTCCAACAAAACTTCAGATTTACTAAGACGTCACACAAAGGATGACTCACCCCTCTTAATTCTCCCCCACGACTGGCCATTGCGACTTAAACTCTAGATATCAAATATGGTGCCCTCTCAACTAATGACCCAAAGCTGAACAACATGGATCATATTAGGTTTAAGTGGGAGCAATGATGTTTGAGGGGATGCTAAAAACAAAGGGTATTTTTTCCTTTAAAAACATCTTCTATTGATCTTGGTGAATAGCCAACCATGTGATTCATCATGAGGAAAAAATGCCATTGGCATTTGAACTTCAATCAATAAGAATATGGATAGTTGCTTGTAGCGACTAAGGTGGCTCAACTCAACACCAACACCAAACTTATGACCACCCCAATGAATGGGAAGATTTCATTTTAGATCACAATTCTAGGACCTCCTAGGATCTCTTATTCAATAACCTTATGAAAAATGACTTCCACGTAGGTTAATCACCACAACAATCAAATGCTTGAGAGGGGAAGGCAACCATCAAGTACTATACTCGTTGCAACAATTAGATGCTTGAGAGACAAAAAGTGATTGACATGTGTTTCATATAAGCTCATGGGCTCTGAATTCATGGTGGTAGATGTCCCACTTTCACCAATGGTACCATCCACCTCTGCCCTTGATATTGGTGTTCGTGGCCTTTGTGAAGAAAACAACATTCTTCAAGCATTGAGGACTACTCTTTTTGCACTACACCATTTATTGTATTGAGTGTCACATGCGTAACATTGTCACTTACCCTATTTGAGGCGTATGCTAGGTTACACTAACAATCAACAATTTTATCATTAGTGTCACCTCATGACACAAGTTGGTGTTCAAGTGCACTTACTAATATCTTGGCATGAGTATGTTCGATGCTAGACGCTAAAGCACCCCCCAACGAGCTTTTTAAGGAAGGGGTCCCTTGATAGGATAAGGGTTGGGGGCCATGACCCACAACCCCTCGGGTAGCCTCATAATTAAAAAAATTCTGAACCCAACCAAAAAATGGTGGCCGTCCCGCTTGACTTCAAAAAAAAAGTTGTCCTTGCATTCTTCAAGGCCTAAGCCCATGTTCACAAAACCCGTATTGAATGCACCTCAACTTCAAGGCCCAAAGTCCAATATACATGTTCACTTCCACTTAATAAATAAAAAATTGATTGGGATTTCAATCCTGAAGTGAAATCATCAATAAAATATGTAATTAACTTGGAAAAGATATGAAACATTCCTCTTTAGCATTGAGGTGATTATTTTTGTGACTTACCATTTGAAAGGGCCTTTGTCATTTTAAAACTGAGCTCAAACAATGTGCTAATTTTAGGTAATTTGATTAAGGTCTTCTCTTTTCACAAGTAAATTTCACAAGGAGAAATGAATATTGAGGTGAAGTTCTCTCTTCAACTACAACTACGCCTTGTCATTAAATGGAAAATAATGTACTTATGGTTGAAAGTGGTCCCCTACCCCAACCACATTGCCACTTGGTACGTAGCTTGACCCAACAAACACATCAACAACATTGATTTGTAACACGCAAGGTAAGCGAGCCTACTTCGGTCATTTATTCTCATAAGTTATCCAACATCTATATAATTTGAGTGGTGTTTGTTTAGAACTTATGTGTGTATCTAAGAGTTGACACCAAAAAGACATTTATTTAGAAGAGATTGGACTACATGCTCAACTAAGTTATTTTTCTAGGTTGAATACCCGTTCAATAGTCACATAAATGGGGGTGGAGGACTCACGATCATTCAAGAAGATGAAGAATATTCATCTTGATGACATACGAGCTTTGAGGATGATTAGAAAAATCACCATAGCCTGGGGATGGAAATTTTGCTTAAATCATCTTGTACTAAGGCAAAGCATACCAAAACCATTACCCCAACTGAAACTAACATCCTAAAATCTTGCATATAAACTACATACTGGGTTTGAGATTATTCACCACCTTAACATTAGATTTCCCCGAGGGGATCATCTCCCAATAAAACTTTGAACCCTTACGAGTAACTTTTGTAAATGGAAGTCAAATAACTCATACTTTAGTGCATTGGATTACCCTTTCAATCGCTAACAACAAACATTTGACACTCTATTAGCCTAGCAACACTACAATAGTGGATATACTCAATGCTTGAAGTGATGGTTTTAACATTGTCTACTTTGATTGCGTGTTGAACATCCTAGGCAAAGTGGACACAACCCTAAAAGTTTGTGTTTTAAGTAGCTTACTTCGCACACAATGAATGGCGAGAACCGACCGCTAGTCACAGATGAACTGGTTGAAATTCAAGACTGCAAGAAAATTACGGATCATTTTAGAGGAATCGATGGAATATACCTCAAATTAATAAAGAAAACCCGAAAGATCACAACGTAACCGGTTGGACTTTTGGAAACACTAGGATTCTGACCGATTATGCCCAAAATTCTGCCCGGACACTGTTCGCACACACAGGTGCGACAATATCCAGAAAGGCATCGAAGGCTCCGACGCAATTGAGGGAGTAGCCCTGCAACGAGGTAATTAGCAGTCACCGCATTTAGATCTGTGCACGATGTGGGACAGAAAGGAGAGGTGAGGATCCATCGTAGTTTCTCCACGTAACTGTAGACGTGGAGAAAGTTGCCGAATCGAGTTGATTTCTGCTCTTCCTGCTTTACAGACATTTTCACCTGGGTGGGTAACTATGCCGACTCTGTTACTTTCCAGCTGCTACTGATCCGCACCTTATGGATTCACCGATTCCGCATTTGCAGCAGCTGCAACAGTCCAAACCATATCCGGTATCCTCACCAACAGCCACTGGAAAGGTACTGAAGTAATAAACTCGGCGTCTCTTCAACCCTTTATAAGGGCGCCATTCAGCTCCCAATTCAAGCTTTATCTCGATTTCTGCAGCTTCACCAGTCCTCACAAACTCTCGGAGTTCATAGAATTTGTATTTGAAATTTGAAAATTCAGGAGCAGGAGCCATGGCGAGACTTCTTGTGGCTTGTGCGGCGTTCGCGATGTTCGTCGCTGTGGCTTTCGCCGCAGACGCCGATCCCATCAATGACTACTGCGTCGGTGACTTGAAGAGCTCTGTGATGGTGAACGGTCTCCCTTGCAAGGCTGCCTCGATGGTGCAATCTTCCGACTTTCTGTTCAGCGGTCTCCGCAACGCTGCCGACACCAACAACTCTCTCGGTATTGCAGTCACCCCCGGGTTCGCTGGAGTTAACTACCCCGCGCTCAACAGCCAGGGATTGGCGCTCGCCCGCTTCGACTATGCCAAGGGAGGATTGGTGCCCGCACACACTCACCCCCGCGCTTCCGAAGTGCTCTACGTGACCAAGGGTGAGCTGTACGTCGGTTTCGTCGACACCGCAGGAAAGCTGTTCTCCGCCACGTTGAAGAAGGGAGACGTGTGGCTGTTCCCCAGGGGTTTGGTGCACTTCCAGCTGAACGTTGGTGGCGGACACGCCGTGTCCGTGTCCGTGTTGAACGGCCAGAACCCGGGTGTGCAATTGATGGCTTCGGCATTGTTCGGATCCACTCCCGAGATCAAGGACGAGGTTCTGAGCAAGGGCTTCGGCATCACCACCGAGCAGGTGCACGCCATCAAGAAGGTTTTCCAGCCAGCTATGTAAATGAGTCACTGTAGTGCATGTTGGCTACCAGCTACATTGAGAATTGAGACTCCAGGCCAGTTTTGTGTCTAGATTTTGCTGGCTTGCAGTTAGGCTTTTAGGATTTACTTAACATGATTTGCGCATAGCATTTTTGAGACGGCAACTGTCGTTGCAGGTCAATCTTTGCAATTCTCCATTCTATTACAGACGGTCAAGTGCCGCAATATTTTTTTCAATAAAGAACGACATTCGTTGTACTCGATGATTGCACATTTGCAAAAGAAAATGTTACATTGGATTTGCACATTACTGCCTCTCCTTCATTTGTCGCACTGCCTTTCTGTATTGCACATCTACAATTGGATAGAATGTTAATCGTGTTTTATAGTGATCACTCATGAGAGCCCTGAGAAAGTAAAATGTAACGTCCTGACTCTTACTATTTAAAGACAGTGTTATATGTATTCTCATATGAATTTGGTACAATTTACATCCGTGAGAGACAGTCCCTTCATACTGACCTCTGAGCTTCATTTGAGGTTCTCATTGAGGGCTTCATGTGAAGTGACGAAGATTGACGTACTGCAGAGTTAATTTAACGCTCCTTTGAATTCAACTCAGCCCCATTCCTGGTGGTGCTTTTGTCTAATCATGCAAGTTGTAGCTTCGCGATCAGACCCTCCCCTCGAACATAACAGATTATTCCCCATCACATTTCTCACATAGATTATCCATGCATTCATCGCCTTCAGGCCTCTGCTCAGTGATTGCGATCATACTGTCGAGACTGGAAGTGCGATTGCAGCTCATTTTTTCAATTAACCCCTTGTTTAGACAGCCAATAGCAGCAACAATTTCCATGTTATCCTCAAGAGAGACTGGCATTCGCTATACTCGCCAATTGCATGTTGCAACTAGCAACACTACTAGCAGTAACTGTTGTGAACTCGCAGTGAGACTGCATGGTCTTGGTGGCTCATAAGTCTGTATGCAGTGTGATTGGTTCACAGGAGCCTCATAGGCTCACCACCTCTGTCCCCGATGTCTAGGATAGATGCTGGTGATGCAAATCAGGGCCTTTGTGATTGCTTGGATTGGTGGACTTTGGCATCAGCAATGAGAAGGTGCATGCCATCAAGAACAGTATCCAGCCAACAATATATATATATATATATATATATATATTTATATATTTATTGAGTGGATAACCGAATGCAACCAGCTATCAAGATTGTGGATATTGGGACAAAGTTGAATCATGAACTTTTAATAGCGCCTCTGTGGATTTCCGCACTCGTTTGAATGTCTATGCTCAATAAAGACTGGCAAATTCTCATCACCTCACTCGATTACAATTTTACAACCACCAACATGCATCGATATCATTCCTGTCAGTGTGTTTGCAGTGGGATTGCTTGGTGTTGATGACCTCTACTTACTCAATGTCTAGTAGGGTGGTAGATTGCCCACTTCCACTACACTGATTATCCCAATTCAATGTGTGTTACTATTCGGAGTTATGCAGTGCGATAACATTGTACTCAAGTACTCAATTTACACTAACAAAAGTTCAATAGGTTGTTCGGACATTATAGAACATAAATGACTTTGCTTGATAAAATATTACATGCTCATTAAATAGGTATAGCACTGCGTAACTTTGAATAGTAACTTTGAATAGTAACATGCACTAATTGGGATAATCAGTGTAGTGAATACCATCCACATTGATGAGGTGTTGTCATTGACAAGGGCCAGGGTTTCGGCTTCAGCACTGAGTAGGTGCACACCATCCCTACACCATCAAGAAGGGATTCCAATAATATATCTAATGTACTGTGGGCCTTCTTATGTGATCATTCATCTTCAAGAAGGTGCTACACTTCAATATGTGGAAGTCATTAAAAGAAAATCCTAAAAAGAACTATGGGAACATGTTTGCAACATAAAGCTTAATCCTTCAACTTTGCCTAAAGCTTTGTCCGAGATTACCCTAAACTATCAGATAATAGCATGGAGAGGTATCTAATACCAAATGGCGTGGTTGGTGGTTCAATACCTAGCCGTGAAATCTTCTCTCTACTTGACAGAAAAACTAAGATGCTGGCCACACGTCTCTTGTGTTTACCAAAAAAATATTAATATATATTTTTTGAGTTTTTTAAACCAAAAAACTTTGTCAAGCTTTATGCCAAAGTGATGGGAGCCAATTGTATGACATTGCAATTGCCGTAGGACTGTCACAACATCACTTGAAATTGCCATTGTCAAGGTGGATGACAACTTGGGTGCAATGGCAAAATAAAATTCTCCTTCTTCCTCCTTTGCTTCTCTCGCGTTCTTCTGTTAGCACGGCAAAGTTTGTCTTATTACTACAACAACGGCAAAGTGCTAAGTGTGTAAACAAGGCAGGACCCATACATCTTGCCACAATTGTGGGAATGTCATTCCATTCACACGGGCCCTGAAGTTCATCATCTTTCTCTCAATATTTTATAAGTAAGTAAGAGTAGATGCACCACTCTCACCAGCGATACCATTTACACCGATCCTAGATATTGTCCACAGAGGTCATGGAATTTCAAGGCACCTTGCACATTGACAGTGCGAAAATACGTGGTGGAGAAGGAGTTGCAACCTATCTAGAGCCATGGGAAAGTTTTGGGTTTTCTACTTTACCATTAAATTTGGCGGCATTTTCACATGGCCTGGGCAGGCGGGTAACTATGCCGACTCCCGCTGAGCTTTCCAGCTGCTCCTGATCCGCACCTTTGAGCTTTCACTGCGACAGGTTTAGCAGATCCCGCATTTGCAGCACCTGCAACAACACTTCCAAGCCACATGCGGAATCCTCACTTTAAGGCCAGCCAGGTGCTAGACGTCCACCTCTTTGAGCTGGACTCCTACCACTATTACCCGAGATGAAAACGCAGACAATTTTATCACAGCATATGGACTTCTTTGCTACGGAAATTTGAACCCAGACATTAACATTAGAAGTCCCAAATTAGTGTAGAGGAACCCCTTAACCCAGGGGGAAACCGACTGCTTGTTACAGATGAACTGGTTGGGTTTGAGAAATAACCGGTTGAAGTTTAACACTTCAACCCGAAAAAATAAACACTATTATTTTCGAAGCATTGATAGAGTATTCACCAATTTAAGAAAAATACACTGAAAATTTTCAAGATGTAACCGGTTGGACTTAAAACATTAGGATCTCGACCATTCATGCCCAAAAATCTCCACAGACACTGGAATAAAATCACAAACCTATGGGGTCATGTTCTCACTAGATTCTTCTTTACCTCTTTTTTATTGGTGAAGTGGGTTCCTCTACACCAATTTGAGATTTCTAATGATAATGAAGAAGTTAAATTTTCCTAGAAAAGAAGTCTATATGCGATGATAAAATTGTCTGCGTTTTTACCTCGGCTAATAGTGGTAGGGCCAAGCTCAAAGAGGTGGATGTCTAGGCCTGGCCTCGCTTGAAGACACCAACTGTAAAGGCGATAAACTCGGCGTCTCTTCATCTTTATAACACTCGCCATCTCTGCTTCAGATCAAGCTCAACCAATTCCATCGCCAATTTCACTACTTCGAAGGTCAATCCATCCACCGGTAACAGGAGCTTGGCATTTCGAATTTGAAATTCAGGAGCAGGAACTATGGCGAGACTTCTTGTGGCTTGTGCGGCGTTCGCGATGTTCGTCGCTGTGGCTTTCGCCGCAGACGCCGATCCCATCAATGACTACTGCGTCGGTGACTTGAAGAGCTCCGTGATGGTGAACGGTCTCCCTTGCAAGGCTGCCTCGATGGTCCAATCCTCCGACTTTTTGTTCAGCGGTCTCCGCAACGCTGCCGACACCAACAACCCCCTCGGCATTGCAGTCACCCCCGGGTTCGCTGGAGTTAACTACCCCGCGCTCAACAGCCAGGGATTGTCGCTCGCCCGCTTCGACTACGCCAAGGGTGGATTGGTGCCCGCACACACTCACCCCCGCGCTTCCGAAGTGATCTACGTGACCAAGGGCGAGCTGTACGTCGGTTTCGTAGACACCGCAGGAAAGCTGTTCTCCGCCACGTTGAAGAAGGGAGACGTGTGGCTGTTCCCCAGGGGTCTGGTGCACTTCCAGCTGAACGTTGGTGGCGGACACGCCGTGTCCGTGTCCGTGTTGAACGGCCAGAACCCGGGTGTGCAATTGATGGCTTCGGCATTGTTCGGATCCACTCCCGAGATCAAGGACGAGGTTCTGAGCAAGGGCTTCGGCATCACCACCGAGCAGGTGCACGCCATCAAGAAGGCTTTCCAGCCAGCCATGTAAATCAACAGCAGACAGCTACCGGGAAATTTGGATCTCCAGGCCAGTTTTGTGTCTACATTTTGCTGGCCACGTAGTCAAGCTCGTAGGATTCCACACACGGCTTGCTAACATGTAGTCGAGAATGCAAGAAGTTCTGCAGCTCGGTTTTTGCAAGCACATACTCATTTTTTCCAGACGGCCAATTGCCGCAATTCCTTGAATGCCATCCGCAATAAAGACTGTGCAACCCTTTAGTAACCTCTCTCTCTATTGCACGTTTGCAACTAGCATTAGTTTTCTATCAAGTGTGTTTGCAGTTTATTGTTCAGTGGATTGCTTGATGTTTCGTGGCCTCTTTTGCGTTACCAAGTCATGCTATCTACACCTGTCACAATTGACAGAGGTGATGAATCTCAGGGCCCTCGTGATTCCCAATAAAGACTGGGAGACGCTCTACTCGACTGCGCGTTTGCAACTAGCAACATTAATTCCATTGATCTCTACAGACTTCGGATTGCTTGCGCAAGAGAAACTCAGTTCCAGATATGGCAATCATATTGATCAGCAGCACCGCATCTTGTTTTCTTTATGCTCGGCGAATCAATTAGAGTTCCAATCTGAGCTTCACAAGGTAGATGTGTCTTGATTGGTTACACTTATCAATTAGCCCACTTCTCTTGTAGTATGAAATACACAATCAGTATGAGAGATGGTTGGTAAATCCGAATCAAGACCATATACACTTTTTCAGAGCTCATATGAATAACTTATTCAATATCAAAGCGAAGATTTTCTTTTCATGCTCGTTAAATGGTGCTATCACAAGTTCCCCAATTATGCTGGCTTTTAAACCTAGAATGTATGTCATAATTTTGGCACATAGTCCAATCTCTTTTAAACACATCTGTTTGTGGTGTCCATTCCTGAAGCCACACTAACGTCATACCAGTAAAAAATGAGTGTCCGATTAAGATAAGTAGCCGAATTGGGCACACATACCTTGGGCTCTTTCACTGTAATCCAATTTGAGGCAGCGTCAGGGGAGATATTTGGCATATCCTGTCAAATGGGTTACATATTTGTGATCTTCCGGGTTTTCTCTACTAATGTGAGATATATTCCATAGATACCTTTATAACAATGGGTAACTTCCCTGAAGTCTTGAGCTTCAACCACTTCATCCGTAATTAGCAGTTGGTTCTCCCTGTCTATTGATTAGAGGAATCTTCGGCAGCGTGCATATGCATGGAATATGCATGGAGTAACTACTGTAGAAAGTTTGGCATGAATATTTGGACAGTGCATGACAAAGCTCTGAACAACTACAGTGATGTCTCACTTAAGTACGCACCTGTTTAAGTACACATCCCAGTTAAATGCGTACTTTCTTTGATAAAAATCAAGGTTCATACTTTATTGTTTGAACATGTCATGCAGAGTCATTTGTCAAGAGTGCACAGATTTTTTACGCTTGACATTCAATGTCAATTTGTTAACATTTCATTGAAACATCTCAAACAATCATTGCAGTTCATCATACATTTGTCCAACTTCCGTTTGAACATCGGAGCAAAGCAATTGATCGTGGATGTCGAGGACAATGTTGTGTAAAGCTTCAAAGCCTTTGGAGTCGGTAGCACTTTCAGATTTAGCAAATGTCTCGATAGGGTGAATTTCATCATCAATAAGTGGTTCTTCAAATTCGTATCATTTCCAGAACTTCATCAACGTCCCTCCAACATAACAATACAATATTCTTCATTGTTTGCGTCATCAATATTTAAAAAAACCGCTCCTTTCATTTGGTTCAATGGAAATCTGCAAAGTATGCACCTACCAACTAAGTGCGCACCAACGGCTCCGGTGCATACTTAAGTGGGAGAATACTGTAAGTTAACACCTGCCACACACTTAGGGCCGGTTCACAATGGGGTCCCAAGTCCCAACTTTTAAGCCTCAAGGAGCCATTAAAATGTGCTCTATTCAGAAAGTTCTCGGGAATGGTGGTGAGAGTTGGGTCTAGTTTTTTGCTCAACCTATTCTCAACACAACTTTGGAGCCAAGTCACCTCCAAAAAATGTTGTCATGTAGGCAATCATCTCATACAATTTGAAGAGGTAAGCCCCAACTTTCATGCTCTCAATGGTTGAGAGTGCATGGATTGAACTCAAGTGAAGTTTGAACTAGGACTTAGGACTTGGGACCCATGTGAACCGGCGCTTGCTTACACAATTGGCACAATAAATTCTCTTTGAAACTACAGTTTCCTCTAGAGTTTAAGGGCCAGTACACACAAGGTCCCAAGTCCCAAGTCCCACTCATGTTAGCAAGTGGCGCCATGAAGGCAAGTCCCAACTTGTGAGCCTCAAGTAATCACTAAAATATGGTTAACTATCATTAAAGTCAGATCTTGTTTATTTAAAGCAAAAATATTTGTCGGACTTGGGTTGAGACTTGGGTCTATCTTTTTGCTCAACCCAACTCACAACACAAGTCCCAAGCCTCCGGGTACGCAACTCCCATATTATATGCAGGGGGCATCGTACTTAAAACGGCTTAGAGGACGGCTTTTGTAAAAATTATATCAAATTAAAATGATCAAAAAGTTGGGTAAAGACCAAATTAAATAAAACGAGATGAAAAAAAAGTTGGGTGAAGACCAAATTAAATAAATGAGATGAAAAAAAAGTTGGGTTGCATATTTATTAAACCTCCCATTAAAATTATAAGCCACGAATAGTTGCCTCCCATTAAAATTATAATTCATTCCCAATGTTAAAATTTTATTTAAAAGTCCAAAAAGTTGGGTAGTTTGACCTATGGTACATGTATTAAAAAAACACATAATTAGGTTTTTAATGCAATTATATGCTTCAAAATATATTCATTTCCTATATATAATTACATTTTTGGATTCCTTGTTAGAAGGGCTACAAGGGTTTCCTACATTAAAACAAATTGTATCATTCAATATTGGACTAAAACGCATTATAAGTGATTATAATCAGGACCATATAATACGGGAGTTGTGTACCTAGGGCCTCACCCTCCATAAAGTAATTTGCACATCTAGATTATAAAATCTAGAAATGCCATGTAGGCTTTCATGTCAAAGTTGGGGCTTAGAACTTAGGACCCTGTGTGAAGTGGTAAGTCCCAACTTCCATGCTCATAATGGTCGAGATTGCATGGATTGACCTTATGTGACTTGGGACTTAGGACTTGGGACCTCATGTGACTTGGGACCCGTGTGAACCAGCCCTAAGTTAGGTACCCACACCACCGCAATGTTGATAGACAAAATGTAGTGTCAGGTTCCTAAAATAAAGAACTAAGCATACAAACACCAAGACAGAGAACTCTATGACTATCAAATAAAGTTTTTCTTTCTTGATATCTCAATGTTGTATTGGTGGCTTTAAAGTCACATGTTGGCAGCACAATATGGTCCACTATCACTAATTTGTTGCAAGCTTATAAACCCTTAACCCTTAATGGCCTAAAGGCCCAAACATGAGACTCTCAATTCCAAACGATGAGCTCTTGTTCATAAATCATAAGGTTTTTAGTACGGCCTCGGGAATGGAAATCAATTGGGAGAAGTCATGTGCATATTGGTTTGATAAGTTCACATACAAACCGGAGTGGCTGAATGGGTACAACTGGCAGTGGACGGAGGAGGGAGACCTGTCCAAACTCCTAGGCACCCCATTCGGGTTAAATTTCAATACCAAGGATGTAAACAATTTTCTTTATCGGAAAATTGCCAAAAAACTAGATTATTGGAGCACAAGGAAACTTTCACTTGCTGGACGAGTAGTCATATGTTACCAAGTGTTATTCTCTACTTTATGGTTCTTCATAATGGTGTGGGGAGGAACAAACAAAATCTTAAACAAAATCAGAGGAGCGATTCGCAACTACCTATGGTCAGGAAAAAAACAACTTACACGCACTAGACTTAATTGGAGAGAATGTTGCTTAAAGAATAAATATGAAGACTTAGGGTTAGTAGACCCAGAAGCGGCTAAGACCAGCCTACTATGTAAGTGGATTATTAAGGTCATAGAACCCAGGGAATCTAACCTCCAACTTATGCTAAGGTATAGGCTGGCAAGGTTCAACCCACAAAGGAGGAAAAAACTGGGGAGTTGGGCTGGATTGGTTCACTAGCAAAAAACATATTGGATTCACGGGATCTAGAATATGGGGCCATATTAGCAAAGCCTGGAAAACAATGGTCAAAGGGCTCTATCAAATTCCGCCAAGAACTAGGATGGAATTGTTACACTCCAATATCTGGTGGTCAGACAGGGTAGACCTACTCAATAGAGGAGTTGACTACCATAGAGGTCTTTACCTCTACCGCAAAGGGATGAGGTGCGTTGATGACATTTGGGATAGCAATCAACAGAATTTTCACACATGGGAGAATGCGCAACATAAATTTAGGCTCACCAACTCGGACCGAGGTAATTAGGAAAAGGTGACCAATAAAATATTGGTACAATAGCGTAGTCTCTTGGAAGAGGAAGAAGACATCGCATATCCCGGACAATGGTTAAGGTTTTTTATGAAGGAGGAAGAGGATCCGGTTTATGTTTTTCAATGCGAAACGGGCTTCACCTGGGAATGCATACAATGGCATAATGCAACCCTTCCCTTTCCAGTGCAATGCTACACAGTTGGCACCCACTCTAGATGCCTTAATGTATGGGAAAGGCCTCTTGAAGAGTTGGAAGGCTACTTCCATAAGGTTAAAGTCATTCACACAAGTAGAGGACCTAAAAAGGAAGGGAAAAAATAAAAGATCATTTTCTTTTATGGCAAATTGGTCACACTTCAGTGGGATCCAGACCGGTGGCGATCCCGGGTACGCAACTCCCATATTATACGCAGGGGGCATCGTACTTAAAATGGCTTAGAGGACGGCTTTTGTAAAAATTATATCAAATTATATCAAATTAAAATGATCAAAAAGTTGGGTGAAGACCAAATTAAATAAAATGAGATGAAAAAAAGTTGGGTAAAGACCAAATTAAATAAAATGAGATGAAAAAAAAGTTGGGTTGCATATTTATTAAGCCTCCCATTAAAATTATAAGCCACGAATAGTTGCCTCCCTTTAAAATTATAATTCATTCACAATGTTAAAATTTTATTAAAAAGTCCAAAAAGTTGGGTAGTTTGACCTATGGTACCTGTATTAAAAAAAAATCGTATAATTAGGTTTTTAATGCAATTATATGCTTCAAAATATATTCATTTCCTAAATATAATTACATTTTTGGATTCCTTGTTAGAAGGGCTACAAGGGTTTCCCGTTTCCTACATTAAAACAAATTGTATCACTCAATATTGGACTAAAACGCATTATAAGTGATTATAATCAGGATCATATAATACGGGAGTTGCGTACCCGGGGTGGCAATGGATTGATGGAGGCCACTTTCTCAATTACACCACGAAGGATGGTCGCGACTCCATCATCAATAGGAACCCGGGCACCACCTGGGCGGCGGAGAAGTGGCAAGATTATCTCCCAGGGAACTATAGATTCTACTGGTCGCAAGTTTGGGACCCACTCCAGGCAGGCAAAGAGGCGGTGTTCATTTGGTCAATTTGGCATAAAGCAGTGGCAGTCAACGAATGGAGGGCTCGCATTGCACCAGCCTCAATCTCTAAGCAATGTGTGTTTTGCCTCCCCAACACTAGTGAGTCTGTCAAACATAAATTATGGGATTGCATACAAGCTAGGAGGGCTTGGCGATGGGCCGCATTCATCATGCATGAACTAAGTGGGGTTGGAACCAACAACTATGACAGCTTCAATTGGAAACAAACATTGTTTGGGGAGAGGATTCCTAAAAAATATGGCAAGATGATCAAAGTTTGGCATCTTCTTAGAGGAATTACGCTTTGGACCATTTGGATTGAACGCAATGACAAGGTCTTCAACCACGAACTCTGGCATGAGTCTAAAGTCAAGCAAAGGATGTGGGATGAACTCATCCTCTACGCCAAAGCAGTGTGGAAGTGAGTTCTTGAACATATTAAGATTAGTAACTTCTCGGCGGTGGCCATGCTTCAAGGTTTCGATAGGTCGTGGGGGGCAGGGGTGTGTTGTGTAGGAGGCGCAATTTGCACATTGATTGGAATTGGAAAAGACTGAGTAGATAGGTTACATGCCCTTGCCTTGGCGCGGGGTTGGGTGGTTTGGGGGTGGTCCTTGGTTGGTGGGGTGGGGGTGGTTCCTTGGCTTGGTGGGGTCCGGGGGTGGTCCTTGGTGGGGTTGGTAGCTTGGTTCTCATTAAGTGGCGGTGTTTCGCGCCCAAGGGGTCCCGCATCCCCTCGGTGAGGGTGTGTTTTCCTTTTGTTTTATTCATTTGGCGTTGGCTTGGTTGGCCTTTTGTCTAAAAAAAAAAACAGTATCTAGCCAACTATATATATAAATATTATTTATTTATTTATTTATTTATTTATTGAGTGGATAACCGAATGCAACCAGCTATCAAGATTGTGGATACTGTATTGGGACAAAGTTGAATCATGAACTTTTAATAGCACCTCTGTGGATTTCCGCACTCGTTTGAATGTCTTTGCTCAATAAAGACTGGCAAACTCTCATCACCTCACTCGATTACAATTTTACAACTACCAACATGCGTCACTCCTGTCAGTGTGTTTGCAGTGGGATTGCTTGGTGTTGATGACTTCTACTTACTCAATGTCTAGGAGGGTGGTAGATTGCCCACTTCCACTACACTGATTATCCCAATTTAAAGTGTTTTACTATTAGGAGTTATGCAGTGCGATAACATTGTACTCAGGTATTCAATTTTCACTAACAAAAGTTCAATAGGTTGTTCGGACATTATAGAACATAAATGACTTTGCTTGATAAAATATTACATGCTCATTAAATAGGTATAGCACTGCGTAACTTTGAATAGTAACTTTGAATAGTAACATGCACTAATTGGGATAATCAGTGTAGTGAATACCATCCACATTGATGAGGTGTTGTCATTGACAAGGGCCAGGGTTTTGGCTTCGGCACTGAGTAGGTGCACACCATCCCTACACCATCAAGAAGGGATTCCGATAATATATCTAACGTACTATGGGCCTTCTTATGTGATCACTCATCTTCAAGAAGGTGCTAACACTTCAATATGTGGAAGTCATTAAAAGAAAATCCTAGAAAAGAACTATGGGAACATGTTTGCAACATTGATAAAGCTTAATCCTTCAACTTTGCCTAAAGCTTTGTCCGTGATTACCCTAAACTATCAGATAATAGCATGGAGAGGTATCTAATACCAAATGGAGTGGTTGGTGGTTCAATACCTAGCTGTGAAATCCTCTCTCTACTTGACAGAAAAACTGACATGCTAGCCACACGCCTCCTGTGTTCACCACAAATTTATTAATACACTTTTTGAGATTTTTAAACCAAAAAACTTTGCCAAGCTTTATGCCAAAGTGATGGGAGCCAATTGTATGACATTGCAATTGCAGTAGGACTGTCACAACATCACTTGAAATTGCCATTGTCAAGGTGGATGACAACTTGGGTGCAATGGCAAAATAAAATTCTCCTTCTTCCTCCTTCTTTGCTTCTCTCACGTTCTTCTGTTAGAGCAAGCCCAGTGACTTCCTGCACCTGCATTTGCATCCCGGAACGGAAAGTGGGTTCCATCCGGGATGCAGAAGCAGATGCAAGTTAGTCGGCCAGTCATGCGTGCATACAAGCAAAAGTTGCTCCAATGCAAGGGAAGGGCATGCACTACGAAGTCGGCAGTTGGCTTGTCTTATCTGACAAGTACCCTTAATGATGGGCGTCTTATTCAAATAGAAAACACCATGCATAAGTCAACGTTATGCAAGGAGGACGTCAGTTCCTGTTTAAGTTTTCATCCGTCCTTACAGTTAACATGGACCATTGGGCCACATTCCTGGATCTGCATCTGCATCGCGGATGAAAAAGTGCAGATGCAGATGTGGATCCAAGACCACTGGGCTTGCCCTTAGCACATCAAAATTTGTCTTATTACTACAACAACGGCAAAGTGCTATGTGTGTGAGCAAGGCAGGACCCATACATCTTGCCCCAATTGTGGGAATGTCATTCCATTCACACGGGCCCTGAAGTTCATCATCTTTCTCTCAATATTTTAGTAAGAGTGAGTAGATGTACCACTCTCACCAGCGATACCATTTACACCGATCCTAGATATTGTCCACAGAGGTCATGGAACTTCAAGGCACCTTGCACATTGGCAGTGCGAAAATACGTGGTGGGGAAGGAGTTGCAACCTGTCTAGAGCCATGGGAAAGTTTTGGGTTTTATACTTTACAATTAAATTTGGCGGCATTTTCACGTGGCCTGGGCAGGCGGGTAACTATGCCGACTCCCGCTGAGCTTTCCAGCTGCTCCTGATCCGCACCTTTGAGCTTTCACTGCGACAGGTTTAGCAGATCCCGCATTTGCAGCACCTGCAACAACACTTCCAAGCCACATGCGGAATCCTCACTTTAAGGCCAGCCAGGTGCTAGACGTCCACCTCTTTGAGCTGGACCCCTACCACTATTATCCGAGATGAAAACGCAGACAATTTAATCACAACATATGGACTTCTTTTCTACGGAAATTTGAACCCAGACATTAACATTAGAAGTCCCAAATTAGTGTAGAGGAACCCCTTAACCCAGGGGGAAACCGACTGCTTGTTACAGATGAACTGGTTGGGTTTGAGAAATAACCGGTTGAAGTTTAACACTTCAACCCCAAAACATAAACACTGTTATTTTAGAAACTTTGATAGAGTATACAACAATTTAAGAAAAAAACTCCGAAAATTTTCAAGATGTAACCGGTTGGACTTAAACATTAGCATCTCGACCATTCATGCCCAAAATCTCCAGACACTGGAATTAAATCACAAACTTATGGGGTCATGTTTTCACTAGATTCTTCTTTACCTCTTTTTTATTGGTGAAGTGGGTTCCTCTACACCAATTTGAGATTTCTAATGATAATGAAGAAGTTAAATTTTCCTAGAAAAGAAGTCTATATGCGATGATAAAATTGTCTGCGTTTTTACCTCGGCTAATAGTGGTAGGGCCCAGCTCAAAGAGGTGGACGTCTAGGCCTGGCCTCGCTTGAAGACACCAACTGTAAAGGCGATAAACCCGGCGTCTCTTCATCTTTATAACACTCGCCATCTCTGTTTCAGATCAAGCTCAACCAATTCCATCGCCAATTTCACTACTTCGAAGGTCAACCCATCCACCGGTAACAGGAACTTGGCATTTCGAATTTGAAATTCAGGAGCAGGAACTATGGCGAGACTTCTTGTGGCTTGTGCGGCGTTCGCGATGTTCGTCGCTGTGGCTTTCGCCGCAGACGCCGATCCCATCAATGACTACTGCGTCGGTGACTTGAAGAGCTCCGTGATGGTGAACGGTCTCCCTTGCAAGGCTGCCTCGATGGTGCAATCTTCTGACTTTTTGTTCAGCGGTCTCCGCAACGCTGCCGACACCAACAACCCCCTCGGCATTGCAGTCACCCCCGGGTTCGCTGGAGTTAACTACCCCGCGCTCAACAGCCAGGGATTGTCGCTCGCCCGCTTCGACTACGCCAAGGGTGGATTGGTGCCCGCACACACTCACCCCCGCGCTTCCGAAGTGATCTACGTGACCAAGGGCGAGCTGTACGTCGGTTTCGTAGACACCGCAGGAAAGCTGTTCTCCGCCACGTTGAAGAAGGGAGACGTGTGGCTGTTCCCCAGGGGTCTGGTGCACTTCCAGCTGAACGTTGGTGGCGGACACGCCGTGTCCGTGTCCGTGTTGAACGGCCAGAACCCGGGTGTGCAATTGATGGCTTCGGCATTGTTCGGATCCACTCCCGAGATCAAGGACGAGGTTCTGAGCAAGGGCTTCGGCATCACCACCGAGCAGGTGCACGCCATCAAGAAGGCTTTCCAGCCAGCCATGTAAATCAACAGCAGACAGCTACCGGGAAATTTGGATCTCCAGGCCAGTTTTGTGTCTACATTTTGCTGGCCACGTAGTCAAGCTCGTAGGATTCCACACACGGCTTGCTAACATGTAGTCGAGAATGCAAGAAGTTCTGCAGCTCGGTTTTTGCAAGCACATACTCATTTTTTCCAGACGGCCAATTGCCGCAATTCCTTGAATGCCATCCGCAATAAAGACTGTGCAACCCTTTAGTAACCTCTCTCTCTATTGCACGTTTGCAACTAGCATTAGTTTTCTATCAAGTGTGTTTGCAGTTTATTGTTCAGTGGATTGCTTGATGTTTCGTGGCCTCTTTTGCGTTACCAAGTCATGCTATCTACACCTGTCACAATTGACAGAGGTGATGAATCTCAGGGCCCTCGTGATTCCCAATAAAGACTGGGAGACGCTCTACTCGACTGCGCGTTTGCAACTAGCAACATTAATTCCATTGATCTCTACAGACTTCGGATTGCTTGCGCAAGAGAAACTCAGTTCCAGATATGGCAATCATATTGATCAGCAGCACCGCATCTTGTTTTCTTTATGCTCGGCGAATCAATTAGAGTTCCAATCTGAGCTTCACAAGGTAGATGTGTCTTGATTGGTTACACTTATCAATTAGCCCACTTCTCTTGTAGTATGAAATACACAATCAGTATGAGAGATGGTTGGTAAATCCGAATCAAGACCATATACACTTTTTCAGAGCTCATATGAATAACTTATTCAATATCAAAGCGAAGATTTTCTTTTCATGCTCGTTAAATGGTGCTATCACAAGTTCCCCAATTATGCTGGCTTTTAAACCTAGAATGTTTGTCATAATTTTGGTACATAGTCCAATCTCTTTTAAACACATCTGTTTGTGGTGTTCATTCCTGGAGCCACACTAACGTCATACCAGTCAAATATGAGTGTCCGATTAAGATAAGTAGCCGAATTGGGCACACATACCTTCGGCTCTTTCACTGTAATCCAATTTGAGGCAGCGTCAGGGGAGATCTTTGGCATATCCTGTCAAATGGATTACATGTTCGTGATCTTCCGGGTTTTCTCTATTAATGTGAGATATATTCCATAGATACCACTATAACAATGGGTAATTTTCCTGAAGTCTTGAACTTCAACCACTTCATCCGTAATTAGCAGTTGGTTCTCCCTGTCTATTGATTAGAGGAATCTTCGGCAGCGTGCATATGCATGGAATATGCATGGAGTAACTACTGTAGAAAGTTTGGCATGAATATTTGGACAGTGCATGACAAAGCTCTGAAGAACTACAGTAATCTTTCACTTAAGTACGCACCCGTTTAAGTACGCATCCCAGTTAAGTGCGTAATTTTTTTGACAAAAGCCAAGGTTCATACTTTATTGTTTGAACATGTCATACAGAGTCATATGTCAAGAATGCACGGATTTTTTACGCTTGACATTCAATGTCAGTTTGCTAACGTTTCATTGAAACGTCTCAAACAATCATTGCAGTTCATCATACATTTGTCCAACTTCCGTTTGAACATCGGAGCAAAGCAATTGATCGTGGATGTCGAGAACAATGTTGTGTAAAGCTTCAAAGCCTTTGGAGTCGGTAGCACTTTCAGATTTAGCAAATGTCTCGATAGGCTAAATTTCATCATCAATATGTGGTTCTTCTTCAAATTCGTATCATTTCCAGAACTTCATCAACGTCCCTCCAACATAACAATACAATATTCTTCATTGTTTGCGTCATCAATATTTAAAAAAACCGCTCCTTTCATTTGGTTCAATGGAAATCTGCAAAGTATGCACCTACCAACTAAGTGCGCACCAACGGCTCCGGTGCATACTTAAGTGGGAGAATACTGTAAGTTAACACCTGCCACACACTTAGGGCCGGTTCACAATGGGGTCCCAAGTCCCAACTTTTGAGCGTCAAGGAGCCATTAAAATGTGCTCTATTGAAATCTAGCTGCCCACTTGGACCATATTGTTGGGTTTATGCCTTCCCAAATAGTGTTGATTGTTGCGCCTAGAATAGTTAACATATTTAGAGCATGTAGTTCAATCTTTTTTAAACACAAGTCTATCTAGTGATCCACATCTAAGCACACATCACTCCAAACATGAAATTGAAATAACATACTTCATGATGATTAAAGATTGCTAACTGGATGAGACAACCCACAAGTTGATCCTTGTTGATGAACAATGTCTCTGGAGGTGGAAGTGCCCACAATAGGGCCACATACCTAAACCCCTCCTAATGTACAATATGAATGTGTTTGGTCCAAATGAGAAACTATGGGAGGGTGAATAGGGGGTATAAATGAAATCATTTTTGCTCAAAGTTATGTGTGACAATATGTAGCATATGTTTTTACTTGTGACAAACATATGAATCAAAAGGTCGATGAGGAGCTATCATTCTTTATAAAAAAATGTATTCAAATTTTGTGTGCAACAAGTCAGTAGGTTATTCACCAATTGAATGCCACGGAATCACAAAATCATTGATGTAAAGAAAAAGATTGTAAGAAAGATTCTATCAAAGACATTCATGCACTTCATACATGACTTGGACCCTAAATTACCCCACAATCAAGTCAAAAATAGATGAAACATTCATAGTTCCTTAGAAATACATAAGAAAGATCACAGTTCAATGAAAGTTGAAATGTAGATATTGATTAGCATTAATTATACCATACCAAAAACAAAAACAAAAAACAAAAATAATCATTCTTAACTGTGTTAAAGTCCTGGGTAGGGCACTCATACATATATTTAATAACCCATCTGCAACGGAAGGGTATTTATCATGGGGCTATTTATCTAAGAAATTGGAATTCTTTACACCCTATCAGTACAGATAAATCTAAATTTTTTCATTTTAGATGACCCTATTTGTATTTATAAAGTCGCAAGTGAATTAGTTTCTAGTACCCTACGTTCCTTATAATTTTTATATTTGACCCCATGAATGACGAATCATAGGACTCTTGAAAGTTTGTAGTGAAAATCCAATAAACCATGTCTAGACTGAAGACATCAAACAATGTACCAAAACATAAAAACTTGAAGCATTATTAGGACCTCCTATTGTTCCAAAACATACATCAAACAATGTTCAAATCAAACAAACTTGAAGCAAGCAACCCTAGGCAAAAATCAAAGATACAATGCACAAAGCAAAGAACACCAAACCCCTCGTCATCCAAATTTTTCATTTGGGAATTTGGATTGAAAAGGATAGTTTTTCATCCATTGACCACCATAAAATGCATTGTATACCTCTGCCTCAATATTTTGTTCTCTACCTACTATTCCCAACCCTATTTTAGATTGAAAGAATTAGATAAATTGATGCATTGATGCATTATATGGTACCCTTATTTTTTTATACACGCAACTTTGTAATTGAAGAGGTGCTTCATTATATCGAAGAATTGTATAAATTTTCTCACAAATGAATAAAAAATACCCTACATTCTTTCTCACATGGTTTAATAAATTTTCGTGAGTGTCCTACCCGGGGTTAAAGTAGTGTTATTTTCTTTCAATTCAATGTTTAAGCAATTTGAAGAAAGCACAAGGGTCTTATCAAAGGAATTTGAAGACAACAGTTGCCCAGTTTATTTAAGATTTCAAAAACTTCAGGACTTAGGAGTCATGACTTGGAGTGGAGAGCCTAAAAGTGTCTCTCTTTGATCCTAAAATATTCTTCCATAACTAAATTTGGATGCTGAGCCTTGCATATGTAGGCATGAAGTTTGGCCAATTTTTTAGTTGTATTGCATCCCTTGAAATCCAACATGCACGTCCAAGAAATTATCACCAAATTGTGGTGGTCAAATGGTTGCAATTCAACGGTGGAGTAAAAGTCTCATGGGCAACCATTATGCATGAAATAGATTACCTTCTATAATGATCCTATTTTATTTTATTTTTAATTTTGACATCATAATCAAAATCAATGGGCACAATAATTTCTAGTGGAACCCAATACAAAACACCAACCACTATCTCTAAGAGGGGTCAATGTTCTAAGGTAGATATACGGAAAATGATGAAAATAAGTTGATCCCACCAAAAAGTATGGCTTGAAATTTGTGCAATATTTTTCAGCGACGGAGTAGAGGAAATAATGAGGAATGCAAGTTCTTTCATAATTTTATTCCATGTAAATAATAAGTTACATTTTTTTTTGAAGAGGCAAGTAAGTCAAACCCACTACTTGTTAGCCTCCCTAATTTGACCATCAAAATATCCGACTTTGCATATGAATGCACACAAAACGGTTAACTCAATGGCCCGGGTACGCAACTCCCATATTATACGCAGGGGGCATCATACTTAAAACGGCTTAGAGGACGGCTTTTGTAAAAATTATATCAAATTAAAATGATCAAAAAGTTGGGTGAAGACCAAATTAAATAAAATGAGATGAAAAAAAAGTTGGGTAAAGACCAAATTAAATAAAATGAGATGAAAAAAAAGTTGGGTGAAGACCAAATTAAATAAATGAGATGAAAAAAAAGTTGGGTTGCATATTTAGTAAGCCTCCCATTAAAATTATAAGCCACGAATAGTTGCCTCCCATTAAAATTATAATTCATTCACAATGTTAAAATTTTATTAAAATGTCCAAAAAGTTGGGTAGTTTGACCTATGGTACCTGTATTAAAAAAATCATATAATTAGGTTTTTAATGCAATTATATGCTTCAAAATATATTCATTTCCTATATATAATTACATTTTTGGATTCCTTGTTAGAAGGGCTACAAGGGTTTCCTACATTAAAACAAATTGTATCACTCAATATTGGACTAAAAACGCATTATAAGTGATTATAATCAGGACCATGTAATACGGGAGTTGCGTACCCGGGCTCAATGGTACCCAAAAGTGATCGCAAGTGGTGTGAAACAATGCCTATTCGGCCAATCATTGCATCTTTCTCACGCCACCACTTTTACAATTAGTTATTTTGGGTCCACACTAGAATCATCGTACACCTAGTCTACTACACTAGTAGTGGTCATTCACCGTTTTTTATTTTCTTTACCGTACTACATAGTACATTTCCTATGATTTCAGTTCACAGTACGTATAGGGGGTGCAATAAAAAAAAACCTGCTTGTCTACATTTTGTTATTAACTCATTCCATTGGACTTCACAATAGTTCTCAAGATTAAACGTCCCCATATTAAAGGTCAAAGTTGACTTAAAATAGAAACCACCGGAGTATACAACGTTTTCTTAATGCTTTCACCCTCCCCTTAGTAGGTGCCACAAAACATTAATTGCTCCCTCTAAACCTTGTGCAAAGAAAAATTAAGTCACCACAACCAAGGGGGGAGGGTCAACTCTTGGTGGCTTCCATGAAGGTCATGCTCTTTCAAGTCATATAAATGAAAACTAAGATTCTAGGACCCCGTAGATAGGTCAATTTTTTAGTGTCTCAAAAAGGGCGGAGAATCAAACCAACCATGACAACATCATTTATAGGAAAATGGACCCGAAACATTCACCGTTGAAAGCACAATGGTATTATGTGTTGATATGAGTTAAACTTTGTTAGCAACCGATGATGTGGGAAATTTTGCAAGTACGCAGAAAATTGCAGTGACTATTACATCGCTCAGGTTATGAGCTGTGTTCATGGGGCCAATAGTATATTCGAGAATCAAGTCTCCAGATGCCGGGATCTCAGTGCTTCAAATTGAATATGAAGTCAGAGCAGTTGAACACAGCCCACCAGCTAAGTAATGTTATGATCTCAATCCTATCTAAGATACCGGTGCCATGAAATTTTGTCCCAAAAAACTTGTTCAAATTGAATACGGATGGTAGGCAACCACACACTCGTTTAGTAAGAAAGTGAGACTGAGGGCCACTTCACACACGAGACTGAGAGCCCGTGATCATTACACTTCACGCACTCTCATTGGTGGAAAAGGCAGAGCCGGTCCGAGTTCGCTTCACACTACATTTGAGGGACCAATGGAGTATGTGAATGCAAGATGGATGTAAAAGTCTACATGGATTCTTACATGGCATCAAATGGATCATGTTTCACAGTCACTTGGACTACTTTCAAAAGGCACCTCTTGGAGGGAGGCCTTAGGCACTCTGAACGCTCACAATTGTTGCTTTATTCCATTTTATCATGTGTGAGGACCTTGCATGAATAGAATTTTTTTGAATTAGCATTTGGTTGACGGCCCGGTCACATATGACTTCACAGTACACTTGAGGGTCCGTGATCACACTACATGATTTTGGAGGTGTGTTGGGACGGCCTTTGAACACTTTCTTTTGGGCTCTCACAATTTCATGGTCACGGCTCTTGGCTCATGTGTGAAGTGGCCCTGATTTCAGTTAAAACAGACAGTTGCTGTGGAAAAATATTTCTCCTAGTGAGTGAAGGCACACAATAAAGCTTTCACTCATTCTACAAGTTGAGTAATCACGTGTCTTTAACACACGCCAAGGCAAGAAATTTGGCGTAGCTTGCTTTTTGCGTTTCATCATATTCATCCACATATATCATGGACTTCTAGCTATAAGCAACAATCACCATGTTCTAAAAGCACGATTCATATTAGGGAAAAGGAGTTTGAAAATAACTATACCAAAGAGTGAGATCACCTTTATGAGCCACACTTGTTGAAAGAGAGAATAAAGAGATGAGGTGCCATGGTTAAATTGAAAGTGCACCAAATATCACCAAAGCATCATGATTATTATCATGTGTTTAAATTGATGGGGGCCAAGTTACATATTGTGTGTAAATTGCCTAAATTGCGATTGGACTATGTCACATTTAACTCCACTACATAGTCATATTAGTGTGGGCATCAATTTCATGTGAGAATAATTAATGTGGGCCACACTAATTGCCTAGTCATGTGGAATGAATGTGGACCCAAGACTCCAAGTTTTGGACCCTAAATCTTTATAGAGATTTTAGACCAACACCTTGAGTATTAGTTCAAGGACCAAAGTAGCACAAAAGAAAGTAATAGCAAACATAAATTTTCTAGGAAAAATATCAATATGACTAGCACCGACTTTAAACAATTCAAGCTAGACTTGGCATGGGTTGAAAACTGATGCGGGGTCCTAGAGAATTATTGTGCAATGTGGCCCATAACAATATATATATAACCCTAAACCCTATATACCCAAAAAGACTTCATAAAGTTCACAGTCTATCCATGAATCAGCTACCAAAAGTATTGACATGAGGTCATGTAAGTACACAAGTTAAGATAAATGGGCTAATCTTAACCAAACACCATATAACATTGGAGTGGTGTGTGATTAAATGTAGATCTAAGAACAGACACCAAAACAACATGTATAGTCAAAGAAAGGACTACATCACGTAATATGCTACATTGAGCTGTGCGCGCCCACCGGACCAAAATCATCTCACACCTAGCTAGTTAACAAAGTGTTTCATATCCTCCAAGGAGTGGACACAGAGCTTTAAAATTGTTTTTAAAATATCATTTTTAAATTAAAAATAATGAAAAGAAAAGCATGTTTAAGACCTGCTTTCTAATTTAACGATAAAAAATCCACCAAGTCCCGCGGACTCGCACTTAAGATGGCAGAAATTTTGACCCTCTCAATTCATCAACTTTGCGTCATTCATTCATTCATTCATTCATTCATTCTTGAGCGGACTTTTGACCTTTCACATTTCTTCTCCTCTCCGTATAAGTTATATATAATGTCAAGCTTACTCGGTGCAATTGTACTTGCAAACACCAAATTCCATATATAACGGACCTTTTTTGCCTTCCGTATATACATACACAACGACTTTCTACATTCCACCCCCCTTGGGAAGACATGCATTAAAACAAAAAGGGCCCTGCATGCAGACTCCAGCCTGGAAGGCAGGCATTACTTTGGCCGGCCTTTACTTCGGTTATTAATTACTTCGGTTGTCTATCTTTGGACATCTGTAAGGAGTGGTGTTTGTTTGTTTTTCATTTTCCGACTTTAATGAATGACCATCACTGGTGCACTAGACTAGGAGTAGAATGGTTTTTGTGTGGATCCAAAATGGTTAATTGTAATAGTGGTGGCCCGAATAAGATGCAGTGATTGACCAGATAGGTCATGTTTTTCCAGCACTTGGGATTACTTTTGGGTGTCATTGAGTTGACCGTTTTGTGTGCATTCGTATGCAAAGTAGGATGTTCTAATGCTTAAATCAAGGAGACTCCATTGTACAAGTAAGGGGTTTGACTGGCTTACCTCTCTGGGACAATGTAACTAATTAATTACATGGTATTAAATTATGGAACAACTTGCGTTCCTCATCATTTCCTCTACTCCGTCTTTGAAAAATATTGCACGAATTTCAATCCACTATTTCTAGCTAAATTAGTTTATTTTTATTTTTTCCCGTTTTTCTACCTTAGGTGTGGATCTAATAACAAACACTAGGAAGACATGTTTTCAAAAGAAATTCTACCTACATGCTCACAATATGTTACCTATTCTAAGTTTGTAAGTCAACACTATTTGGTGTGAGTGTGTGTGTGTGGAGGGGGGGGGTGTTGTATACATTTGAGCTCTAAATTTATGAGAGTAATGGTTATGGACTTGAATTAGATTTGTTAACCATCTCATGTTGATCGTGTATTTATGTCCTACAAGTTTTCAAGAAGCACGTGAATCTGAGCTAAAAGTGTCCATTCAAAGCCCACTCCCCTATTAATATTTTAATTCTAAAAAATTGGTATTGGCCAAGAAATATGTATGGGGATGGGCATTTAGAAAAGTTGGGAAACTACGTGGGTTAGAACATAGTGTCCACTTGATCTATAAGAAAAAAACCAAATGAAAGAAAACATGTATAAATAATACAATGTCCCTACTTTTATTAAGGTTGTATATATAAAAAAAAAGGAATGTACTTAATACCTACCATTATGTGGGCATAAGAAAATACATAGCATATCAAAAGAGTAGAAAAAATGTGAGATTCGTGTAGGCTCGTATTTATGGTCTACGTACTTGAAGATGGTTGAAAAAAACATTACCATCCCTCAACATCCAAAAACATTACAATCGAACTTTGTTTAATTTAGGCTTTCAAGGTCAAGCTTCACACTCATTTCTTATGTTGGTTTGGAGGAGGTTTCTCATCTGGTTCTCATCTACTTATAGTGTGTGCATGAAGTTAGGGTGGCCTCACCTACTAGATTGAAGTGATGTTCTCTTTACATGATATTGTAAGGTTGTTGGATTCAAGCACATGTGTTATGATGTAACCAAAATTTTCCATCAAATAGATACTTTTGTACCAAAACATAGTGAGTTACAAAATTCATGTCTCTTGCACAATCTGAGTAACAATAGGGCTCAATAAAAGTGACTTTGTCTTTAACAATAACTTGGTGCATTCAAATCCGGATCCCATACATAATAGTATCCCCCTCTCCCCTTCTCCACAACCCCCTGCCCTAAAAATAATAATTTATTCAAAATTTTGAATTAAGTTTATTTATTAGAGAATAAAAATCAAAAAGAAGAAGAAAGAAGAAAGAAGAACTTACCACAAAACATACTAATTGCCCACCCCGATCAATATATATGTTGACATGGTGCGTTTCCATTGCGAAGCAGCCACATAATGATGACGTCGTGTCCAAGTAGGTATAACAGTGTTTTTATTGGTCATAGTCAAACCTTCAACTTTCCCCTTTGTAAATTAAAACCTGTGGAAGGAATTAAAAAGTCAAATAATAATTGCTTTGCATGGGGATGAGGTTGTGCCATAAATCCGTGATGACATCAACATTACGTGTGGCCTTCTCAATGGAAATATGCCCTTGGTTATGATCACTCTTCATAAAGAACTACAAATGGCACATTACAACTGAGTTACACTCAATCACTTTTAAAAGCTTATTAATAAATTCAAAGTCAACTGCATTACAAAACACAATTAACCTCAGAGCCACAAAAAAGTGGGGATTGAATCTTTACAGAAATGTCCCATGTTTGCCATTTGTGGTCATTTCCCAAAACTGTGTCAATGCCAGGAAAAACACTAAGGGTTAGTTTCCATGTAGGCTGCTCACCCACCAAGATTATAGTGGAAATGTAGATTCCACTAAATAGAATCTACATTTTCACTAGAAACTGATGGGCAAGTGGCCTACATGGAAACTAACCCTAAGTATGAAACTTCATTTGCTCCTATTTGGAGGTTTCAAAAGTTTGAATTTTTTTTGAGTTGGTCGTCTATTGAAATTTCTTTTACTTCGAGTTGACAATGTGCACAAGTGATGAGAGGTGCAAAATGTGTCTAGATTATACATGTGCATATAGTTGGCAAAGAAATTGAAATATTCCTAGTTATATAAAGGTGAAATGTGTCAAAGCCCAAAACTCCAATAACCTCTCCAAGACGTTCCAATTTAACCCACAATGGACAAATCCATTTGAATATTTCTACAATTTCCTCGGTTTCTTTACAATCAACTCTACTTTCAAAATAAATTGCAATATATTCATCACAAAGATCATGACATAATCCTCCTATCACTAATTCTTCAACATTGGATGGTTACAAATTTCCTTGCATATGGTTTACAAATTAATCAAAGTTCAACATACAATGAATTATTCAAGTTTAGACTGATGATTCACTATTGATTAACATTTTGTTGTAGTCTAGTTTTTGGTTGCAAACAAACCCAAGGAAACACTTAGAGAAGATTTAAAAGGTGATTTGTGTATGATCTAGGTGTCTCAGATAAGTTTTATTAAGGAGAACACAAGGTTATTTCACTTTACTTAGGGTTATGACTGACAATTGATTTAGGGGTGAGAGGTACAAGGTTATAAGTCTCTCCCTGTCAATACTTGCAACTATGACAGTCACTCACCTCATTTTAATTACCCCGTCAATAATATGGCAGTGAGTTCATTTTAGTGAGACCAGGTGTAGTGCACAAGCATATGCATAGTCACTATTCATTGGCTTGCATAAAGTATCCCATTTGTCTTTGTTTACCAAAACCAAAGACACTTTGACGTATTCAATGGTCTCACGGTGTTAACTAGATCTATTTAATTTGAACTAGAAAGCTCACTACAATTCTTGCAAATTCCTTTTTAGCCAAATAATTAATTACTCAGTCCATTGCCTAACTAATGAATAGAACAATTAACATGTGGACCAGTTGGTACAGTCTTCGTCTTTACGCTAACTTCAGTATATTGGAACAGGCTCCTCCCACGTTGCTCTTCATCGTCACAAGCCACAGTCCAATGCCCTTTCGGCACTATCATCAAATCTGCCAAAAGTTAGAAACTCTTGAATTCGATGGCACCAGACACTTGAGTCGATAGCCTCTCCCGCTTCCCTCTGATTTACACTTAGCTCATATCTTCTTCTCCTATTGACCTAGCTAATGGCTCGGCCAGAGACAATTGCCTCAACCGTTCACGGACTAACTTATTAGACTATGGGGTGAAGAATGGTTTTTGAATAAATCTAATTGACACCATGAATCCTGCCAATCTCAAAGTAGGAATCACTACGAGTTAATCGCAGTCTCCACAAAATGACACGGTGATCCTTGTTTTATCCATCTTAGACCATAGTGTGGCACCCGGAGAAGTCATTCAATGCCCAATATAGAAATTATGATTTCATCACCAAAATATCAATACACACACTTCCCCAAAGACTTATCGAAGGATCATATGTTGCCAATTACTCAATTTCAATAACACTTGTACTTTCTACCCAATCAGCATGTGGACCAGTTCACTCCCCCTAGCCACACCTTCCTACACTCAATCACAGACAATCAATTTGCAAGTGAATAGTGTGCATAGAGAGAATGAATCATATGCAACACTTTAATCAATTGGATTTAAATTGGCTCAAATGCCAGACAATTCAATGTAGTTAAATATTGCAAGTCAATATATACACCAGACAATTGCCCTCTCAACAATATCAAAGAAAATTAACTCCACACATCAATGGCCTAAAATGAAAATGAAAATAAATTATTATATTAAAATAAAAATTTAATAGCCCCCTTTCTCCCTCAAGTATTCAGACTATGTAGTTTTTCAAGGTTGCATCTTAGCAACCCTCCCTATCAGGTCATAGTCTTAATAAAATTTCCCCTTTCCTATCTCTAGAGCTATCTATAATATTGGTATAATCTAGTACATCTTTTCATGGCCCCATGTAACCTGAGATTTGTGGCAACCAATTAAAGGTTGTCTCAGGTTTGTGTTTGATTAATTCCAACTCAATCTCCTCCTAATCTTAGTAGACTTATTTGAGACTTTTGATGTTGATTTTGGATTTACACAAATAAATAAATGAACCTATTTGAGCTATGAGATGTTTTCACCATTTTCACCTTCAACATAAAGGGCCACCACATATCCATGGCCAACCTCATACCAAGTTGGTCATTTTTTCTGTCCCAACTATCATTACCATTATCAATACCAATGTGGGTAGAGTGTGGGCATCAACAACCAGCCCTATACCAACAATTGGTATCTGGTCCTCGGGGGGGGGGGGGGGGGCAGTGTGCTAAAAAGTTAAGGATATAGGTGCGAACAACCACTATTTTATAGGGGGGTATTACTTTCAATTCTCTTCTTTTTTTCAAATGCTATCATTATGTAAATTTCTACTTTGGGTTAATAGAAAAATGGCTTGCATTACTTATAATTTCAAATTACCTATTATTCCATACCCTATAGTACTTTAAAGATGTCCAGTGCCATTTTTGATACCCTACATTACTCTTAAGTCCATTTATAATTTTTTGCCCCCATGTTTTTAAAATACCCTATCATTTGTTCGCACGTATATTGCTACTCCAACCAATGACTATCCCCCCCGAGATCTGGTCTAGCCTAATAAATTCTAGGCATGCTCCACCAAAATTATCTCAATTATTTTCATAATTATCCAAATGTAATGAAATTGTCATTATGCACAACCTTTCAACTTTCAGCTTTGTACAACTTTTATTATTACAAGGTGGAAGGATGAAAAATATACGCTCTCTATAATTAAATCATTCATGAAAAATAAGTTATCTCATTTTCTTTTTCATTGAGAAGGGGAACATTTTATTGACACCGCTATTTTCAAGTAAGGAGGTGGTGTAAATTAATATGGGTGACTCACAATTTAAACCTTCACCTTTCCACTTTGAAAAACGCGTGCTAAATTACAAAATGGAAAGGGTGAAAAAATATCTCCAAAATTACTACATATATGGGAAAGATGGTGTCATATATTCTAGATGAGATCAGCGTGACGTTTTCACTTGTTAATGTGAACGACTCTTTGAAATTTAACTTGAATAACGAGATCAGACTGAAAGAAGTTGTGAATACTAAATATAATTGGCCCCCGGGTAGACCAAGTGGTCCCCCACAGACAATATGCATCCCTGATATTGGATGACTGCAGTGGACGAGAAGGAAAATGACGAGAAATATTTGACTTGGAGGTCTCACCTGAACACGGCAGCAACACGAATCCCGTCCAGTCAACTCCGAGTACAAACTAACCATGTCGGCTGAGATATGGTTGGGTCCACCAGCAGCAGCACTCTCCCAAGTCTTTGCGGCTCCATTTGTCAAGACTTGGATCCAAATATATACGTAGCGGCAGCCACCATGCATCACATCTTATCTAACTAGACATCGACTCATCGGAAGAAGACTGCAACTCGCCGTTTGAACCATCATCCAAGGATCAGAAGAAATCCCAAGTTCGACATGAGAGACAGAATTCCAGCTTCCAAGTGCTTTTATGAATGTGTGTGAAGTCATCATCGGAGAAGGAGAAACAGAAAGTACAGATCAAGTCGTATATATCACGGTTCTGTGTTGCTCAGATCTGTGTTGAAGGTCAGAAGAAGACGGCTCTCTTTTTAAATCATCGGAGGATTAACTCCGAGCTTGATATCAGAAACAGATTGTTAAGTTTTCATAAGTGCGCGAACACATCGGAGAATTACGAGTGAGAGAGAGGAAAAAAAAACTAATCAAGTCACAGAAAGAAGAAGAAGAAGAAGAAGAAGAAGAATTGATTAGGTTTTGTTTTAGATTGGGTTTTACAGATTCCATCGAGATGGCAACCAGCTCGCTAGTGTCGGCGGGTGCAGTGTGTGTCAGAAGCCACCGGTCAGCATTCGGAGTGAACCGATTTGCAGCAGGAGGATTACGACACTCAGGATCGTGCGGCGGTGCAGTGAAATTAGCTGGGCTGCGTCGCACGAATTTCCAAGGAAAACAGATTCAGATTAACCGGAAGGCTAGTGAAAGCCGATTCTCAAGAAACAATGAACTGGCCAGTACTGCCACGGTTAATCCACTGGCAATGATCGGCCAGCTTCAAGACGCAACAGACAGGAGTCGATCAGGGAAATCGCCCGACTCGCTACCTTCTCCAGGCACTCCGGGCTCGCCAGCTGAGCGCAACACCAAGGGATGGACAGACGACGAAGGCCGTGAAGACTCTCGCCTCGTGGCGCTGATTCGCAACATTGCTGTCGCGGCACAAGCCCGCGCTGCGGTGCACGCAGATCTCGGAGTCCAGCGAGACAACTGGAACAAGCTCTGCCACTCCACAGTCACCATGGCCACCGTGGCCGCTGGAGCTCTCGCGGCCATCAACACCTTGACCGGCGCACCGGCTGTGAGCATTTCCGTGACCGCATTCCTTCTTAACACTGGAGCAGCAGCGATGATCTTCCTGGCAAACAAGCTCCAGCCAACGAAGCTCGCGGAGCAGCAGCGAACCGCAGCTCACGTGTACAAGACCTTGGCTAAAGAAATCGAGCAAGAGCTTCTGCTCGACCCTCGCCTGCGAGAAGATGCACACATGTATCTTGAAAACAAACTTACGAAGCTCAACGCCTACCCCATCCCCTTGGCACCGGAGAATCTTGGAAACTTCCCCAAGGTTCCCAGCGCTAACGTAACCATGAGAGACAGCTCTCTCTCGGGACCTGAAATGTGCGCCAACAACAGCAACGGATGGAGCAATGAGGTGGTGGACAGCCTTAAAGGCGTAGCCGAGAAGCTTAGGAGCTCTGACATTGGCTTCTACCAAGGGTTAGCGCAGAAGAAAGTGAGGGAAACGGCGAGGTTCGTGATGTTAACGCAGAGCTTCGTTATCGCCGCAGCGGCGCTCAACATGCTGCAGTTCTTGCCATGGCAATTCCCGTTTCCGTTGCTGACAACCGGTCTCGCCGGAGCATGCAGTGTAGCCGCGATGTTCACCTTCAGTTTCTCACACGGCGGCCAGATCGGGATGATCTTGGAGATGTATGAGAATTGCATCGGGGCATACGTCGGCATGGATCAGACGATTCAGAAGGTAATCCGAACTCCGGTCTGCCAGCGGGAAGACGGGGAGCTCTTCCATCAGAAAATTGCGCTCCAGTTAGGACGACAAAACAGGCTACCATTGCTTCAACCAGAAGATAAAACAGCCGGGGCGGCATTCTGAATGATCCTCCCCTGGAGCCATTTTTGTAGATAGCACCTTCTCAGAATCTGAGAGTAATTGGAGGACTGATGCGGTCACATAGTTATTCGCGTATTCATGTCAAAGAATCATACTCCCACGCGATTACTGAGACAATACGTGATTTGCGAACCATGATTCAAGGTTCTTGATTCATCGTAGAAACCGTAGACCTTTGTCATATACTGCAGTTTGTGTACACACGTGTTAATACCAAATTCATTCGGAAAAGCATATCGCCAAGAAATTAGTAATACTCTCTTAAAGACCTGTCTCGCATTCTGCATAAGATTGTGTCAGCTAGTAATGGACCTACCTGAGAAACTCCCTAATTCCCATATATAAAAAGTCTGTTCTCACTTCTTTCGCTTAAGATTGATGAATTCATGCGCTATGTATACTGCAACCATTATGCGCATTGCAGAGGACAAATTGTGAATGCGTGACCTCAGCTAATTTATCAGGAATTGCGCTCTAGATAGGTCGAGTGAACAGGCTGCCGTTGCTGCAATCAGAAAGACAAAACAGCCGGGGCGGAACTCTGATCCATCGTGTAGCGATTGTTGTAAATTTCTTCTTTCAAAAATCGGAAAAATCGGAGGAGTAATGCGAGCATATCAGTTGTAATTCCCGGTTTCCATGCCAGATAATTTTACTCCCTTGCAATTACGACGTGATTTGCAAACCATGAAAGCTAACTTTCGATTCAAGGTTCTTCATACACAAAGGACTAGGTAACCCTTGAGGGCCAGCAGGCCAAGTGGGGTTAGTCGACATTGCCATTTTGGCGCCCTCCCCATCCTGCAATCGTAAGGATCGACGGCCTAGATTGAGAGAATGGGAATGGGAGCATTATAATATAAGGAAGACATCCTCTAATTCCCAAGTCCCGGAACGCCTCCTCTTGCACAAAATGGTTGTGGGTGAAGAGTGATTTCTTAGAATTTTGTAAACAAATTGCATGATCTATTTATACATGCTAATACCAAATTATGTCAATATGAACTTATCCTACACAAGTGGCATCAAATGTTGCCAATCTAAGCTCCATTTACGTGGAAGTCTACATGGAATCGAAGGTACTATATTGAAAATTTTGAACTAAGCTTGGATAATACTAAGTTGAATGTAGCAATATTGATGGCTTATGTTTGTATTCCACATATAAAACCATGTTTCAAGTATATCTACATTTATACATGAATTCTAGACATAATGAAATTATGTATGTACACTTTTATCAGTGGACTACTGTTAACATCTCTTGTTGTAGCATGTGTTAGTTGCATGCACATTGTGTTATTTGTGGAACAATTACACATCTAAAGGGATAAGTTCACCATGTTGCTTCTCAAATAATGTATAATTGGGGTTTACATTATATTCTTCTAGTTTTCCCCCAAATAATTTGTTTTGCAATGTGCGTGTCTCAATTATACAAACAATGAAATACTCTCATACGCATTATTGATTTTGGACAAGTCTTTCGTTCATATTTACTTTAAAGCTAGTTTAGTTAAACATGGTCAAAATGGTCGGTGAACACTCCGAGATTGGACTGTGAATCAAATGTCGGAGAGGCTAATAGTTTTTTGCATCATAATATTGGTCGTTACTATTTGCCTTATGTCTTATTTTCGATATAAAAAGGTGGACTCAAGGCCATGTTCCATAAATGTTAACCAAATCAATGCAACCATGACTTATGGAGCACATGAACAATTCTAGACACTCTTCAAAGTGTGTTACACAAGAGACAAAGGTGTTGCATTATATATTTGATTGTGTCATTCAAATTGATGTCCCACATATTTATCCACACCACACTAATATTCATTGAGCTCTTTGAAGTTGATGTGTTATCTTGTTAGTAGATATTGAAGGCTCTTGTAATATCAACCAATACTAATCTATGTTCATGATAAATCTCGTGACCATTGACAATTAACACTAGTGAGGAAAAGTGCTATTAGAAGAACATTGTGGCCCACGATAATTAGTCTAATGTTCGCAACTGCATTGTCGTGGGTTGATGATGAAGTGTGGCTAAATCAGATATATGGCGTGCGTTTTTACACAGCCATTTCATTGATGAGTGTTCCAATTCCAAATTGATTTACAAACCTATGTTTCTTGAAACCGATTGAATCCAATCCACTTGTGGTTTTTGCAAAGTTAAAATTTGGTGTGTGCATTCCTTTTACAGATGCTTGACTCTGCACCAAGGGCAGGAATCTCTTCAACATTCTTCGGTCATATCTGTATGTTTACTTCCTGAAGAATCGGTATCGTGATTAGATGCTGTAACAGAAGTGCTACGATGAGACTTTCAGTAGTAATCTAAAAGTGTGCAAGGAATAAGATTTTTACTGGCAATAGAGAGAGTACAGCTTTTCTGTGGATGGAGAATGTTTTAAGTTGTGTGAAAGCCATACATGGTGAATTTGTCGAAATCAACCTCCAAACTCTTCCAGGAGGATAAATGAAAAGTTGTTTCCATCACCACTTCTTTCTTTAGCAAGGTATTTCTTCGTCTATATGAACTGCTCTATTGGTAAGTTGGCAGAAACTCAATCGCATCTTGAGTCAATACCTATGAAATCGTGTGTTGGCTACTTATACGAGTTTTTCTAGCAAAATACGAAGAGGAAATTTTGACACCACTTTCGACTGCAAGCTCAATACACACTCCAAGATTCTTTTCTACTATGTGTTCTCAGATTTAACAGTGACTTCGGAGTCAAATTTAGCGGATGTGCACTTGCATATTCTGCCCCAATTTAGCAGTGACTTCATGTCCATTTCATTGCTCCTTTTGCTGTGTGAATGACCAACCGGATCCTAAAGCAAGACCAGATTGAAGTTAGACCTGCAATGGGAGCTCAACTTCATTGACACCAAAATGGACTTCCGACATTTTCATACTATTTAATTGGGTTCAGTACGTGTGTCTTTAAGCCACCATCACATTCTTGATGGACTTCTGACCCATTTCTGGAACCAGACTTGCAATTTGCTACGATGAAGTACAGGGACATCATCAGATGTTATTGTTTTGCAGAAAGAAACTTCGCTCACCTTGCTCATCTATAGCTGAAGGAAAGAGAAGGGGTCCAAAATTAGAACTTGTCAAGGTACTGAAACTGCACGTTGACCACATCATTGACGAATTTGTAACTTCAATGAAAATCCGAATAGCAAGGGTATTAGATTTGCCACTGTATCCTTGGGAGCCTATGTGGTCACCCAACAATTACACAAATACAATTTGGGGACCTTCACAGGAGTGCAAACCTTTCGTACTTCACAATTGGGTCTCAAATCGCCAAGAGCACAATGCATTTCATGGAAAAACGGAAAAACATTTGAAAAGTGGAATCCTTAAAGAGAACAGAAGTTTTTAAAAGTATGTTGTGAAAAGGCAGGGAGGGGGCAGCTATGAAGTATGTCCGAGAATGTATGTATGAAATTAAGAAATTGCAAATTCCTATCAAAGAGTTTTAAATCATTTGATAGTGTGTTACTGGATGATGAGATGCTGGAACTCCTGCTGCGCAGGCAAGTATGATAACAAATTCAACTAAAATGCCAAAAATTCGCCAGTCCACCAAGATGGATTTCTTGTGCACAGAGGAGATTGGGTAACAAATTGTCTGTGCATCTAAGTACCAAAGTACAGTGTGCTGCTATTGTGATACAAGTTACAACATAGGATACGCGATCCTACATTGATCACCAGAAGCACACATGGGCATGTTATGTTCTATGACTATGTCAGCAGCTACATCATTTCTTTTGTATAATTCACGCTGACAATATACGTCTGTATATATACAATATATTTGAGAGTGAAAGAGTGAACTATTTGGAAATCAATGTGAACAATTTCAGAGAAGTTAGTGTGGCACCTCTAAACAATCAATAAGCTTAGTAATATGATCACAATTCTGTCACCAGCATTGGCTGCAATTCATAAACCCCAATTTCCTCGGTCTGCTGAAGGTGATACATACAGGATGTAATTCAGATACAATATATGTGATCCTGCCTTGATCACCAGCAACAAACATAGATGTGTCATGTTAACAAGGGAGAGAGATGGCTATGTCCATGCAACACCTTTTCTTTCAAATACTTAGATAAGGTGGACTGCATATTTCTATTTCGGCACACTATCTCCAAGAGTAAAGTTAGAGTGAAAAATTTGGAAATTAATGTGAACAATGTCAGAGTTGTAGTAGAACACCTACATAATCAATAAGCTTAGTACCTTAGATGGTCATGAATTATATCACAATCATTGGCCACTATTTGTAACTACCCAATTACCTCGATCTGCAGGAGGTGATGCATACAGTATGTACTGGTTCAGGTGTCTCTGAGTGAGGGCCTGCAGAAGTCACCACAGAAACATTTAGCCCATACAATTTACCCATGCCTACCTATAACAGCAATGCTCACCATGGACCCCTTGGTACTCGTATAGAGTCGAACCACCTATTACCCATGAGGATCCCATCGTGAATCTATAGTATACTGGAATTTCAATCAAGTTGGGACGAAATTTTGATCAGGGCGGAATCGATAGCGCCATGATACATGTCTCTAGTTTTGAGTGCTAAAGTGAGGAATTCATCTCAAAATGAGCAGTTATGGCAGACTCTAGACATTAGTAATATGTTCGGGCCAACTTTTGGCTTCAAAAGTTCACAGTATTCTCAATTTAGGAATAAAATTACCAAAAAATCTGCAGTCATCCTTACACGCAGGAAAAAATCTATCTTCCTACATGGGAAAAATTTGCACCACCTTATACTTCTCCAAATTTGAAACAGATCTTTTAAGTGATTGGTTATGGGCGCCTCTACTATAGTTGATTAGCTGCAACAATGCTGAAACCTCTGCTGCAAAGAGAAGTGTAGAATAACAAATCCAGCCAAAAATCTCAGGACTCTGCTGGTCGAGAAAGATGGATTTCATCTCCACAGCAACAATTGGCAAAGAGATTGTCAGTGTGCATCAAAAATACGTAAGTACAGTGTGCTGCTATCAACAGTCAAACCACATTGAGATGCAACACATGATATGTGATCCTAAATTGATCATCAGAAACAAAACAAAACCAAAGCAAAAAATGGTGTATAACGTTCTGTCTTTACCTTAAGGGAGAGAAATCACTATGTCTGTTAGTGCGATACCCCTACATAATCAATAAGCTTAGTAATATGGTCATGAATGATGTTATCAGCATTAGCTGCAAATTGTAAATCCCCAATGCCTCATCCTGCAGAAGGTAAAACATACAGGTAACAGTATGTACTTAGGTCAGGTGTCTTTGAGAGCGAAGGCCTGAGAACTTACAACAGGAACGCTTTAGCCCATACATATATCCATACCTACCTGCCACAGGTACCAAAGACAGGGACACATCAGTGTGCATCATACATACCGAAGTACAGTATGCTACTTTACAACTGTCAAACCATATCGAGATAAACACATGATTTGTGATCCTGAATTGATCATCAGATCAATTCAAACAAACAAACAAAAGAGTGTACAATGTTCTGTCATTCCCTTCAGAACGGAGAGATGACTACCTATGTCAGTGTTAATGTAACCCTACATAATCAATAAGCTTAGTAACGTGGTCTTGAATTGTGTCACCACCATTAACTTCAAATTGCAAACCCTAATTGCCTGGTCCTGCAAAAGGTGATACATATAGGTAACAGTACGTACTAGTTCAGGTGTCTTCGCGAGTGAAGGCCTGCAGAACTTGCAACAGATAAACTTTAGCCCATACATATACCCATACCTACCTACCCACAGGTACCAAAGACAAAAGGGACGTTGGTCGAGGACGAAGCTGACATGATTTGTGTGACTTACCAGGAGGTGCAATCATCGGAAGGACAACGCGTGCAACGTTCACAAGGTTAATTGACGTCAATGCACCATGCTTTCAAAGAGCGTCCGGCATTAGTTGAAACTGTTGGAATGGTCAACATTGTCCCCAAATAATTGCACATGGAACACTTGAGAGCCTAATGTTTGGGAATTGGTAGCTAACGATTCAAAGTTTCCTTGCAATTGGAGGATGTTACCGATCATCTCAAGCTTGCCATTTCAAAGTAAACTAAGAAGCAACAGCGACAACTCTTGTCATTGCAATCGTAAAAAGTGGTGATTGGATTGCCTAAACCAAGTAATAATGTTGAGATGTAACTGTAATACATATTTCTGCTGCTTTAAGTAAAACGGATGATGAAAAACCAGACGAAACAGGTTGGAATACCTTTTTCTCGCTGAAAAATACGAGACCCCTTCGGAGGAAAGGACAAGAAAAGAAGCAAGGCATCAAATACTCGCATCGATTATAGTCAAAGGGAATGAATAATACGACACAATTAGCAACCACTATTTCAACTCTGTTCACAGAATCATTCAAGGAAACACATAGAAGAGAAAGCAAGAAGCAATGTGATAAGGCAACATACAAAAACCACACAACGCTGAACATACAGAAGCAAGTTGGTGCTTCGAAATCAAAAAGAGATCAAAGTCATCATAAAATACAAAGGTGTTTTAGGAATCACCAGTCCAAAATATTGTACACTTCAAGCTCACCCATAGAAAGGGTGGAACTCTCTTTTTTCCATCGTCATACTACGAACTACAAAAACACCTGCGCGTGGAGCTGAAAGTAAAGATCCTTTCCATCTTCTGGCCTAACTGTTTACTGATCGGTAAGCATCATAAGCTGCAGAGCCCCTCTTCCTCCATACTATGGAAACCCATTAAAAAAAAAAGGATACTCATCCTTTAAAACCAAAAACAACCATCATGAGCACGCATAGTCCAGATGCATGTGAGCCGTAACCCTGTAGATCACTATCTCAAAAATTCGACGTCAGATCAAAACAGGTTTTTCATTCTTGCTGCCGTCATGATGCTTGGCTCAGTTTAGTTTAGTTGCAGGCAACAAATCCAGTAGCAATTCTTTGAGGAATTGCGATGCTACTACTGCTGCTGCTGGAGGAAGTTTCCCAGTTTCTTCTCATGGGCCTCAGGCTGGCTGAATTAGAGCTGGCTGCACCGATGTCAACAAACATGCTCATACTCTCTTCCGCTATGGTGTCCAGCGAGTTCTTGCGAGGCGAGCTCCTCTGTGGCTCAATGATCTGAGGAGGAGCATTCTCCAACCACGCTCCCATGGCTGCTACTCTCTCCAATATCGTCTCCATCGTCTTGTGCCTCGTCTTGTCCACGGTTATGATCTGAGGTGGCGCCATTTCGCACCACGACCCCATGCCTGGCACTCCTCCTGATGTTCCCTTACCCATCGCTGCACAATATCTCCAACTCCTTATCCTCTCTGTTTCTCACAAAGGCTCCTCCTCCAAGCCTGCCTACCACTACCTCTTGCAACCACAACCGCGAACGCCGCGTAACTTCACGCACGGCGCGGAAATGCAATTCCAAGGCACCACAGATACTTCCCGCTACACAAAACAGAAGGACATAAAACAGAGCTTCCAACACCGCACCAAACCCTTGCAGCGCAATAATCCGAGCCTTCGGAAGAACCGCAACACAACAGATATCAGACGTGCGATAAGCTTCCAGGAAGCGCAATTTGAAAACCCGGCAGATGCTCTCTACCTAAGCACGAACTCGGACTCAAACCCGAATGGCTCAAAACAAGAATTCCAAACCCTCTTCCGTTGGGAACCACGAAAGCTTAAACGCCTCCACCACGACAAGAAACTGCGGGTTAGCTCGAGACGGCACGAGATAGCGAATTGAAGAGGCGATGGGTGAGATGGTGATCGACAACACAAGAGACCCAAGAGCAGAAACGATGCTGGATGCGATCGGAAGGTGAAGGAAGGAGAGGGGGAAGTAGAGCGAGAAGGGAGAGCGAGGAGATGAAGCTTGGAATGCAAGGGAGGCGAGGCGCTGGTCATAAGGGTGGTAGCGGCAGAGCGGGCCGGGCCGGGTGACCCGCTCTTGGGGGGAGCGGGCCGGGTGAGGCGGAGTGGGCCCGGTCATCGCGGGGGCGGGCACAATGGGACTCCACAGATGTAGGGTCCGGGGAGTGACACCTGGCACGCCGAGTCACGACTGCCGGCGCGGCCATTGTCCTTTACCTCCACGAGTGATAGACTCCGGAGCACAATTTACGCGTGGGGTATATGAACCTCTTGGATGAAACGGTAAGCAAGTTTACCGCCACGGATGGATGGATGTCGCTGTGCGGTGTGGGATGATGGTCCTCCATAATTCATCCATTCGCAAGGTGAGGAGAATACATATCCAGGTGTTGCAAGAGGTTGATACCCGGCGGTTCATGGACTTCAAACATTGTTCTAGGAATGTCATAATTAGTGTTGGTTTGGTATCGTCATTCTTTGATACCATTCGAATATCTATATTGAGGATTTCACATTCTCTTCATACAACGAGGGGTTGGGAATTTAATGGTAAATTTTGTTTTATATATCATTTGGGTTTCTATATCATGCAAGAATCCTTCATGGTTAGGTGGTTTTTTCCTAGTATTGATACAGTTTAGTGTGGTATTACCCAACCAATAACTTGAGTATATGTACAAGGATTTTCTCACCTCGACATATCCACTGGATATCAATATTTGATTGGTGTTACAATCTTGATATCATTGGTAATGTTGATTATCAATAACATGCATTCACCTATCATACCATTCCCACATTGGTCATAACAACACTAAAAGCATGTGCCATGGTCTCTTTTTAAACCAGGCAAGTATCAAAGTAAGTGAAAAAGAAAATAACCAATTCTCAATCACATGCCTACTACATTGCTTTGTCTAATAAGTGTGGGCCACACTAATTCCCAATCACCCACACTATTTTTATTGTAAATTGAAGTGGCCCACTATAATTTTCAATGTGGAAAATTAGTGTGGGGTTTTTTTGTTTGCCTATTTGGATGGGAATTCATATTTTCATCCAATTGTATTTTCCAACTGTTCACTCATTTAAACCAATATAGGTGGATGGAGTGTATGGGATGATAGTACAATTTTCATCCAAAATGATGTAAACTAGGGCATGCATTATAAAATTAATGTGGGGTTGGTCCAAGTTGGGGTTTGGCGATTGTTAGCCTCTAATAGTGCCCTACCACACCACAAGTGCATTAAATTAATTACTACCCCACTATTATTTTCAAAATTGGGTTTGTGTTGCAACCAACATTTGTATTGAATCTTCCAACATATCGCATCAAACACTTTGCACTACTCATCTTGAATTTAACATTGGGTTTCGTTTGAGATGATCTAAAGATAATTGTCCCAACACGAATCTTTGTTGATTCCAAGGCCCACAACTATTGTCACGAGGGTTAGGAATGTTATGGTATCTAGGTGACGTCATAGAAATTTACAATGATATGTGTGCAAATATCAATACCCATCACCTCGTAGATGAAAGTGTGAACCCGTTTACCTCCATGGATGGATAACAAATGATTGGTCATGTACATGAACCTATCTAGCATGGGAAAATGGGAAAATGTGAAAACACCATAAAAATTATTTATAAAGTCAAAGCCCTCTTAAATGAGCTCAGATCCACCCCCGATGTATCAAAGGTGGATAGTTCCATCATTCCAACACACGTACGGGTTTGGGAATTTTTAAAAAAAAAAAAAAAAAAAAAAAAAAAAAAAAAACACACACACACACACACACACACAACATCGACTCAAATTAAAGAAGACGAGAATCGAGTTTGTCAAAAAAAAAGTCAAAGTGAAAATAGTGTGCATATTTTAGTTGTTTTGGATTACGATCCCTTCGTCACAACATCGTTGTTTTCCCACGTATTTATCATGCATTTACATAACATTCTTCAAAAACATGGTAGGTTGTTCTCTTAGCCTAGTAGAAGGAAGGAATGATGGTTGAATGTTGTTGTTCTTATGTATGGAATCTTGTGCATGTTCAATATGAGTATGGGAGGAAGATCAAAGTCATAACATTGTTAAGCAACTAAATGGGACGCTCTCTTGATAAAGAAAGAGGTTGCAATCAAATAAAACTACGGATTTATATATGCTTGTCATTACACAACTTGAGTGTTCCTCATAAACGGGGCATTCTGGAATTAAAGGATAATTCTTCTCATCTAATACACGGTCCCACATAACGCAAGCAATGAGCTTAGAAACATTATGGCCTCACACTAGATGTTGCTATCATAGAGGGAATGATCAATATGATGATCCTAACACCCTTTTTTTTTATAGTTTTTGTATTTTATTTCGTAGATCATAACAAGGTCGTTCAAGTTGTGTGATGTAAATTGTATGTAGAAATAGGATTAGAACAAAGAACTAGTTTACACTATTCATTTGACATTGTATGTCCATGAAAGTACTTCATTTCACATAGAAAGGACACTCCAATACATCATAGAAAGGAGTGCAAACATCAATTGAGAATAAAAGTTATTTATAAACGCAATGCTTGGGTTGCACACTATTTTTGGTTCGATGCCCATAACACTTATCAAAATGAGGGTGAACCATGGGAGGGAAAGGTAGAAACGTCAATTATTCATTTAGAGTGTAGTGATTTCCTTTTTAAGAATATGGGACCTGGTTAAAATAAAATAAATTTTGATTTTGAAATTTGGGGAGCCAAAACGCTTAAGGAATTAAAAGTATATCAACATTATGCCAAACTTGCTAATTCCCTACAGTAGCATAATACAACAACCTCTATGAGATAGAGGTTGATATCAACTTGGTGATCCAATTAGAAAATGGACCCAATGGTCCAAATATCCACACAAATTTATAATCTACGCAGAGTCACTTCACCCAAAACTTAAGTTCCCTTCCAAACGAGATCAAGCAAATGGTTCGGGGTCTTAAATTGGGAAAGGTGTGACAAACCTCATCAATCATCCTTATAAAATACGACCCGTCCATGGCGAAGTCTTATCATCCATAAGGATTAAGCGATGATATTGAGGACTTAACGGGGAAAGTTGTGTTAAACCTCAATTTTCATATACAGACATTATAACATGCACGAGTCATGTAAGGTTATTATTTTTTTATAATATCCATACAACAAATTTGACATTTGTTAGTAGAATATGAGATTTACAGTATGTAGCATTTCATAATTCCAAATAGTAAGTGACATTGAATACAATATTTAGTGTAGTGATACCCCTTTTCAATAAAATACATGTCCATCTCACGTTGGGACTCCGTCTTGATAGGAGTCAAGACAACTCCACCATGGATGGATGGATGGATGGATGATGATCTTTTTAGGTCTATTGAGCTCTGCCACACCTTTCCCATTTGCTCCCACATCATTGCTTGCTCATAGAACATGAGGCGGCAACCCCATGGATGGAAGATATTTTCCGTGGATGATTGATGAGCTTTGTCACACCTTTTTCCCTTCCATTCGGGACCCTACTTACATCATTGTTAGATTGTTCAATCTCGTTGATGAGACAACTCCACACCAACTCCACACCTTTTGTCATGAGGTCCCCACATCCTCGTTCAATTACCAAATAAAGATTCCGAGACCACCACGAATGGTCGACATTATTTTTGGATGAACAATGACTCTTCTTAAACCCTTTTCACATTTGGGACCCGTCCCTCTAATCCTAAGTGTTTCTTTACACATGGACCAAGAGCCGTGACCATGAAAATCTAAGGGCCCTTGAAAACCATTGAAAGGCCATATCATGGGAAGCATAACTCCAGTTTTACCAATTGATGGGTCTTTGAGCTTAGTATAAAGTGCAGGTGAACTATGTTGAGGGATCGCAACATATTTCATGGCAAATCCATTTTATATTGTAGGTAGTCCAAGACTCCAACACGGCAATATTATATATCTAGAAGGTTATGGTAATTTAATCGCTTAGCACAACTCCTGATTTTGCGTTAGACCCACCTATTCTTCATGGTCCTAATGCAATATGCAGTAGACCATGAAACATTGTTCATTCGAATATCCATTTAAATTTCTTTAGTCTTTCATGCCCTCGAGGTCTAGTGTAAAGTGAACTCGAACCATCTCCGGTTTCTCGACCAATCACATGATTTGTATGTCACGGGTAAATGGCCCTCAAGCTCGAGTGTAAAGTGACCCTAACCTCGCCCATGGCATGTATGTTATGTCTTGATTTTCATCCCTTTCCACATAAAATGACTTATGATGTCATACATTCAACATAAAAACCCTACCCCCCCCCTTTAGGTTTGTTGTCAATCATTTCAAATGACTTTGAGTAGACCAATTCGGAGGTTTTCAAGATACATCTAGTGTCAAGTCACCTCAAATAAAGTATCCTTTGGGACACCTTTTTGGGCTTTTGATTGGATGAAATATTATCCAAAAAATGAAAATCACAAAGATTGTCATTTCAAAGTTATTTTTTTATTCAAAAAATTTAAACATTCAATAGTATACCCTCAACTCCGATTCAATTGTAGTTTTACCCTCACATAGTGAATATACTTAATTTGAGTATTGTTCACTCAGTAAGGTGGCCCAACATAAAAGGGACAATATGCTCCCAACATTTCCAGCCCTAGGGTGCAACACCCTAATGTTGTGTAATGTTATAATATTCAAAACAATATGGAATGTTGATAACATGACGTTAGTCTACCTTATTGCACATATCCAAGTAGAATCCTTGCCATTACCACTCAAATATAGGTGTCCAATTGAAAATAGTAACCACATAAGGCCCACATACCCAAAAAAATGCCAACCATCCCACTTGGAGACTTGCTTTGTGTTTTGGTAAGTTTGGCCAAGAGTTCCCTCTTGTGGGCTCTTTTGACTCGGACACGGACCAAACCTTTCAGTGGATCATTGAGATTAGTGTGAAATGGATTTTTTCTTTTTGGTGTGTTTTGTATTTGGTAAGCTTTTTTTAAATAAGAAATAAAGATATACATGAGGCCACCATGTAAGGTTGAGGCATCTATAACTAATAAAATAAGAGAGTTTGCATATGTTTAGGAGGAGTAATAGTGGAGGTTTTTTTCATTTTCTTGCAAAGAGAAACAAATTCTAAGGAGAGTGCAACAAACTACATTTGAAAAACAAAGTTTCATGAATATGGAAATTGTTACAAATTTCAAAGCAATAAAGTTAGGGTAACACATAGTCGATCTATGGGTTAGCCCATAGCCCACTCATCTAAATTCTTTGATTGTTGTAAAAACTCTTATGAGGGTAATCATTCACAAGCCAACCACCACATAAACCTTAACTCCGTTGGCATGAAACATGTAGATCTCATCAATGTCGGCATCACATGACCCCTAGTGAGTGGTTAAATGGAAAGGGTCGACTATAGGTGCCTCGACCTTATTGCAAAGACGAACACCAAGAAAAACCAGTGGAGAAAGCGTGCCTTCCACGAGCCATTTTGAACAGAGTTCATGGAAGTATTGTATATGCATACGAGCGTACCTCTCATTCATCCAACATATAAGCCCTAAAATAGTGTGCAACCCCGGGGTTACTTCTAAAATCGATTTCACTACAAAATTGACTTAAAAGACCCAAAATTAGTGCACTTAGAATCATTTGAGATGAATCGGCCACTGACCCAAGCTGAAGGGAAGTTCCTTTATAAAATAAATGAAAAGTACACTTGTATGTGATAATTCCCACTTCCTCTCTCTCTCCATTTTGCACCGCGTGACTTGGTAGCCACGCATGAAAGGGGAAAGTTCCAACTTGGAAGTTTGCGGGGTCCAAGGGAACCTTCCTTCCTTCCCTCCCCTCCCGACCCTACCATATAACCAAAACCAATTTGTCCCACTTGTGCAACCCGATGGGAAACGTGACAAGCTTTTAACTTAGAAGCCAATATGATCTTCCGTGCCAAGGGGTTCACTCATCACTCTACCATCTCTTGTGGGCCTTCTTGCCTATGTGACCGCTCTTCCTTCATCGAACACCTAATATATTTGAGTGGTGCAAGCTTATTACAAGGCTCGTTCTTAAAGACTCAAACTCTCACAAACAAAGACACGTAGTACGATGAGATTGAAATCGTGTGCTCATGATGTATATAAACATCATTCTAGATTCAATAATCAACACAATTGGGAGGACCTATTCAATCATCATTTCAAGGGTATTTGTGTGTGGCGTTATGTGAATTTTACATCTTAGTTCAACTCTAAGATTTGAAATGGCAAAGTGTTGAGTAGGGGATGAACATGAGTTCCCAATTCCTAGTTAAATTTGCTAGCTACGTTGATTGGCACCGTTATCACATTATGTAAAACATGTGCATTTTCTTTTCCCTTCTCTGTTGGCAGGCTAGTTATGTAAAGAACTTCTTGCTATAATTCCACGACTAAATGTTAAGTGTGGCTAAGATCTCATGGACATCCAACAACCCAAAAACATTGAAGTGGCTTTATGTGAGAAAATATCCTGGGGGGGGCATTATGTGCGTACAAACCCACCTCTTGGGCTTTGCCCTTGATGCATGCCCTTACGTGCATAATGTCCCCCTCCCTTGGACATTATCTACCACAAAAATATGTTGGGGAGCGAAGCACTTTACAATCAACTTCAACGATGAAGACCTCCCTCCCCACATAGTGTATATATAATTTGCACATGTGTGGAGGAATTGCTATAGTTGAATGTCATCTATCCACATTTCATCCGTTGTATCACTTTCAAGCGGTGGGCCAACCTACATGAGTGTCTAAGCCACGAAATACTCTTTAAACATGGTAACACTTTGTGGTTAAGTTCATGATATAGGTTTGGGGGTTCCTTTCTCCTAGTTGATTCCCACACTCTAAGGCTGATTATAATCTTTGTGATTCACAATTGTTGATGAATGAGACAATTCTCTAGCCAACCCAACAACTCAACTCATTTTAGAGTCGGAAGTGCCCACAATATGGCCACATAACTACCTTATTAACCACCATCAAGAAACATACAAAAATAAGAACAAAACCAAACATCTTCATCATTGTTGTTGTGAATTTGAGCCCGTTGACCCTATCATGTTCAAGAGTCCCCTTGATACAAAAATTAGGGTTTACTACATACCTTACAGTAGGTGGACCCCAATTTGTCACAAGCATCACAAATTATAAAGTTATGAAAGGAGAGACAAAGTTATCGCATATGACTATACCTCTCATTCATCCAACATAAAATCCTTGAAATAGGACGCAACCCATGCATTGCTAGTTAAAGACAATCAAATACTAAAATAAGTTTCAAAGTTTTGTATTACTCTAGTCCAAGTCATATGAATTGAATCGGGCACAAACCTATGATCGGGGAGAACCAACAATTAGTTACATATGAAGCGGTTGAGTTTGAAAAATACCCAGTTGAAGTTCAAGACTGCATGAAAATTACCGATCATTTTAGAGGAATTTATAGAATACACCCCAATTTAACAAAGGAAAACCCGAAGGATATCAACAACATGTAACCGGTTGGACTTGCAAACATTAAGAATCTCAACCAGCTAAGTTATGCCCAAAAATCTCCCCGATCACTGGCACAACCCTATGAGGGTCAAGTGGTGTATGCTCGCATGCAATAATTCTCCCTCTAGTTGTTCCCGAGGCTCCAATACCTAGAAGGTTGGTGAACAAGCTATTAATAACCGGTTCCCGATCACGTCAAGCAGCCGCTCGTTTGAAATCACTTAAAGGCTCCTTATTATTTTGTTGTGCTTTTATGGCAGCATTCAATTTCTATGGTGGTGCGTGTCTTGGCAAGTGGGAATTTAGAAACTTCGAAGTCAATCCCAACAATCGATCGGATCGGCTACAACCAAGAAAAAATTGCTATGAATCGAGAGTTTTCCAATAAGTTGACACTTTCAACCGATGAGAACTTTGTGGAGACTTTGAATACGAAAATGTGTATGTATGTATATATATATATATATATATATATATATATGCATGGCATGCAATTAATGTCTACACCCAATGAATGGGGAAACCAACTGTTAGTTACATATGAATCGGTTGAGTTTGAGGAATAACGGGTTGAGGTTCACGACTTCTGGAAAATTATCTCAAATTAACAAAGTTGAATAGTATTAATAAATGAATCCATTTCCCAGCATGCCGGTCGTACATATACATTTGTTTTTCTTCATAAAGTTCTTGTATACATAGGGTTTGATTTCAAAGTGACCCACGCACATTATTTAGGTTTCCAATGGAGAGTCCACTTCCCATACGATAACCATTAAGAAGTTGAGGGATTTTGTTAAAAAAAAGTCCTTGTAGGTTGAGTGTCGGTTCATATTAACTAGACTACTTTGGGGTCTTTATGGCATTTCGAAGTCAAATTTATCAAAACTGTAAAAAAAAAAATTGAGCTATAGCTTATTTCATTGCGTTTTCACCTTTTCTCATGGATGAGAGTACATAGACACCATGAAGCTCTAGCTTACCTTACAAATACAAACATTTGTAGCTTCTATGTAGCCATTAATCATGATGATTATGTGGCCCTAATGTGATCACTGTCACCTCCAATGTCAAATTTTGCCATTGGATTGCACTCATAATTGTTTGACCTGGTTAACTATTATGAATCATGGAGATTGTCGTTTCAAAATTGGAGTTCATATGCAAAAATTATAAGAGGTCAAAGTAGACACTCTTTTTATTTCTAATCGATCACATGGATTGGGCTCCCAATTCTATCAACTATTAAACCTATAGTGGTGTCTACGTCATAAGCACATTATCCAATCTTGTCATTGGCACCTCTCTAGCTTGGTGGTTTGCCATTTCGGGTTAAGGAAGTTATCGGCCAAAGTGAGAATGTAGCCTTGTGATGTTGGAATCTAGCTACATCCACTAAATTAAGTGTATATTATTATCATGCGTAAATAGAACACATCAAAATACACAGTTTTAGTTTGTCCATCACCATGAATTAATAAAACCTCGGTCATCATATCCACCATAAGTTCAGATGCAATTCGAACTTCATGGAGATTCGAACAATTCATAATAAATCCCACCATCAATAGCTAGTGGTGTTGGCCCCACGGAACAACTGTCAATCATCGAAGAATGGTTGTGTATGCATGTTTCAAAACTTTCTATAGCTTTACATGTTTATCATGTTCTAAACCACAACTTAAAAAATTCATTTAAACAATATGTTCAACTCACTATGAGACAAACCCTAGAAGTACAAAATGATCAAAATTGAGGTTGCAAAGATTGGTTTGTTGTTTGGAAATAGATCGAGGTAATAATAAAGCCCTGGGCCCCGCCCCTCCCACGCTTTCTTCACTGCCCAGTCTTCCTGCCTGAACCTGCATGGAAACTCCTCCTCGTTGGGAACCAATGTGATAATACCCAATCACTTAAGCTATTGTCACATTGGTTCCCAACGAGGAAGAGGTCCCATGCAGGTGCGGGCAGGAAAACCAAGCAGTGGGAAGGGCGGGGCCCAGCCAAATGAAGATGTGATCTAGCCCGGGCGACAATAAAAGATTAAGGTACACGCGAGTTTTGGTAAGGTCAAATGGACATAACGTTACCCAGTTGATGAGATGCATTCATCTACCCTACCTTCATATTCATTATGAGCGATGGGATTCCGACATCCGAAAACTTTATTCTCAAATATGTTGTGGGGTCCATGAACACAACTCATCAACTGAGGAATATTATGCAACCCATTGTGGGGTGATTTATTGAGATAATAATTTGTGCTTGGTGTTTGGCCAATGGGTGCGCTTTTAACCCCCGTTGCAAACCAATAATCATGAGCCAAATTCAAGGGGAGGAAATTGCACACATGGACACATGCACAAGTGGCCACGTGATACTTAAAGAACGGGTCACGGAAGATGAGGTAACTTCAAGAGCCACATATATTCTAAAACTAAAAGTTATATTCTATTTTCCTGGAATATTGTTTAAAGGGGCGTGGCCAGCGCACATTTCACTCTGGTTTTACGGACACAGAACTCACATTGCTGGCCACTTCAAGTTGGCTATGGAATCGCGACTTCAAGGGATTAGCTAGCCATTCACGTGCTATAATCTACGCTGATTATTATCCCATTTAGTGCACGAGGTACTAATTTTAGAAGCACACACTATTTTGCCAAATCTCAAAATTAGTGAGGGTTGAAAGTTATATTGAGTGGTACTAAATTTATGTATACATGCTTATTTACCATGCTTTTAAAAAAAAACATTGTGTGCTTTTAGGTGTTTGTACAGTGCATGAATTTGTTATGATGAGTTCAAAGGGACTTCTTCTTCTTCTTCTCAATTGGCACCAATCACTCTTAAGGTATCTCCCAACGCTAGAAAATTGAAGAGAATTTGTATTGAGAGTTTCCAGGATTGTGGATTCTTGAAACACTAGATCTTATGGTGATTCTAATTTTAGAACGTAAAAGAAACGAGTATCACCTTCACTAATTTCCCACACACACTATAAGCATGCCCTCGCTAGATGGGGCAAATTAGTGTAAGTTCACCTTCACTCTTCGCGACAAATGATGACATGACTTCATCCTTCCGTCCCCATGAGACGTAAAATCGAGTTGGAGAATCGACGAATCTACGAACACAACAAAAACAAAGTCTCAGGACTGGTTTACACTACGGTGGAGAAGTCCACCGGTCCTGTAAAAAAGGGCGTTTTTCAATTGTGGTTGGTCGAAAATGCAACTCTTGACCGGTGGGTGTTTACACTAGGTGAAGAAAATAATGGTGGTGAACTTTTCCCATGGATGATAAAATGACATGGCTGCCTACATGGCGGCACTTTTTGGAGCTGGGCTTCTCCGGAGGAGGAGTTTCTTGTCCGACCTCAAGAGGCCGGTCAAGAAACTCCTCCTCTGGAGAAGCCCAACTCAATAAAAATAATTTATTGCCTTTAATTCTTCTCCGGCACATCCACCATTTGCCTCATATAACCATGTCTTGGCCAAGCATTCTTGACCGACCGGAGGCCTTCTCCACCGTAGTGTAAACCGGCCCTCATTGTGTGAAAATGTGATTGGGTACTAGGAGTAGTTGGAGAGCACGGGAAAACGAACCAAATAGCACCCACACACCTTAAATAGATTTGCATGCCGACAGTTCAGGCCCGGACACCTTCCAAGCTCCGACTTCTTAATTAAGTTCCCAACCTCCTCCTCCTCCTCCACTGCCTCATTGTCGCGGCTTTCGAGGTGTTCAATGCGATCGATCGATTAAATTAAGTGGCGCGTATAGCTAGCCCTATTGGCCGAAAGAAAGTGCATCACCAAATTGTGTTGGAAGATGCAAGACCCGGTCCCCATCGGAGGAAGAAAGCAAGATGGAACTCAAGGTCGCCAAATTAAAAGTCCCATCGTCCATCCGTTCTTTGACTGGCGACCCCGAATGATGCCTAAATAACCCCGCATTCTCTCCAATGTACATGTAACCATAAGGGTATATGCCAATGACTTAGATAATAGCCCCATAATCTCCACACAAATCGGCACTTGTAAGCCTCCCGTTGATGTTCCTTCTTCCTTGTACATATCTCCGCAATAAAGTTATTATTCTCTTCGTGGATCGTGATGCAGCTCCTCTAGAAGTAAGGTAGACAAGTCTTAGGGCCACTTCACACACAAGACCGAGGGCCTGTGACCGTTCCACTTCAAGCGCTCTCATTGGTGGATAAGGCGGAGCCGGTTCAAGTTCGCTTCACACTATGCTCGAGGGACGAACGGAGTATGTGAATGCAAGATGGATGTAAAGTCTACGTGGATTCCTACATGGCATCAAAAACCACCTCTTGGAGGTAGGCTTAACACAAACCCGGGCAACCATGGCACTCCGAACGCTCACAACAATTGGTATATGTTATTTCATCATGTGTGAGGACCTGCATGAATAGAAATTCGTTGAAATAACATTTGGTTGAGGGCCCGGTCACATATGACTTCACACTACACTTGAGGATCCGTGACCACACTACATGGTTTTGGAGGTGTCTTGGGACAACCTTTGGACATTTTCTTTGGGCTCGCACAATTTCATGGTCACGGCTCTTGGCTCATGTGTGAAGTGGCCTTAGGGCCGCTTCACACTATGGCCGAAGGTCGAGAGGTCGTCGATTTCCCACCAATCAGATTGCAAGAAACCAAGAATTTTGGCCTCTCGACCCTTCACACTGGAGGCCAAAGTCCAAGGGCCGTTGCTCTCCAAAACGCCTACATGGCAATATTTTTTGACCAAGGAAGTTTGGGTCGGATAGGAATGGAAACCCAAACTATGGTCAAGAGGCCGTCGATATTTTTTCCATTAAAAAAACTCAAAAACCAACAACATCTTGGCCGTTAGACTGGAGGGGAATGTTTTGGACAGGGACCAAAAGTGGGATGTTCTTTCTTCCTCTCTTTCTTCCTTTGGGTTTGGCCTTTGGAGACTTCACACTACAACTGTCCAAGTCAAGAGGCCGTGGGAGTTCATGGCCAAAGTGTTTGGACTTTGGACTTTGACATTCGGAGGCTTCACACACACTGTGCCTGGCTGAAGGCTCCAATTCCTATATGTTAGTGGCTATGTATTTCGAGCCCATGTCTTTGGGCTTGGCCTTTGAAAGCTTCACACATATTGTGCCCAGCCGTAGGCTTCAATTCCTATATGTTAGTGGCTATGTATTTCGAGCCCATGTCTTTGGGCTTGGCCTTTGAAAGCTTCACACATATTGTGCCCAGCTGAAGGCTTCAATTCCTATATGTTATTGGCTATGTATTTCTAGCCCATCTCCTTGGGCTTGGCCTTTGAAAGCTTCACACGTACTGTGCCCGGCCAAAGGCTCCAATTCCTATATGTTATTGGCTATGTATTTCCAGCCCATCTCCTTGGGCTTGGCCTTTGGAAGCTTCACATGTACAATGCCCGGCCAAAGGCTCCCATTCCTACATGTTATTGGCTATGTATTTCCAGCCCATGTCTTTGGGCTTGGCCTTTGGAAGCTTCACACATAATGTGCCCGGCCGAAGGCTCCCATTCCTATATGTTATTGGCTATGTATTTTGAGCCCATGTCTTTGGACTCTCCACAACGTTTGGCCGTTCAATCCCACGACAGCCGTGGTGGGAAGCAGCCCTTGCTAAATTTCAGTCGTGCCGTGCTTCTAAGATTCAAACAAATATCTGGCGAGAACCTGCAAGGCCAGTGCCGGCTCCATGCATGAGAGCGAGATACATGCGAGATATAACATGCATAAGCTTCTATGCATCTCACAAGTTAGTGTTAAGTTAGTTTGTTAGGTGTTGTTGTTATACCTAAGTTATGCGGCCGTTCGGCTTTGATAAGGTGAACCCATGCCAGCTGTACTAAGTACTTGGATACTTTTCTTATGCGCTTGTGGCTCTCATTAATGAACGAGCAGTATAATATATCTTATTGGGTTTCAGCTCGAACTTTGGAAGTGGTGGCGTGACGAGAGCCTTATCGGCTCCTTGTCTGAAGGGTTAGCTGCATGCGCGTGGATGGAATATGGCACCTAGAATTTAATAACATTCATATATACAGCTTCCCAGCAGCCACCTTTATTACTTAACTAACTATATATAACACCTTATAGTTTATATGTGGTGTATAATTATATACAACACTGTGTTTGTCTAATTATAACACCCCGGTTTCCCCACAAGCAGTGCTTGAATGCATCGGGAGCAGTGTTCAAGTTTGAAGTGTGCATGTGCGTTTCAATGTGAAGGGTTCCCAAATAATCACACTTCACTCAAACTTTCAAACTTTTCTGCAACACTTCACAAAAAAACAACAACTTGATATTGGTTGAATTGTATTGAATATGGAAATGGTTTGATGTCTCACTATATGGAAGAAGTTCATGTGATAGAATGATGCACTAAAACTATTTGGATTTCCTACGTAATGCATTTAATCATCGTCCAACTCCAAACACAAAGACCTCCGGTTTTTGGTCGATTTCCAAGTGTCAAAAATTATAGCCCAATATGTATTTGCTGTCGGAAGACCGCGCAGTGACACTCACATCAATGCATCTAATGTTTCAAGTTTCAATTGACTTCTACGATCACTCTTCACCCAATTATGTTTGGAAAATCCACGTTCACATGTAGTTGTGCTTGCCAAGCCGAAGTTGCAATCAATGCCGAGTCGAAGTTGTAGAGGTGAAATTGGAGGAGTTATTGGAATTTGGAAGTGTCTGCCAGAGTGCCAAGATTGGAGTCCAACTATGTTTCTATTTGCAAATTGCAACCATTGTATTTTATGACATGCAATTTTTGGAGAGGCATGCATTGTGACTAGTGAAAACTTTGCAGAGCACATTTTTGTGAAGTGCAACCAAAATTAAAAATTAAAAACAAAAACAAAAAAACTTCTTGGACGACCATAATGGCATTTGACAAGTGTTGAAGATTTCAATATTGAACATTGGTGGGGAGAATCGACTGTTAAGTTAGTTGCATATGAACTAGTTGAGTTTGAGAAATAACTGGTGGAGGTTTAAGACTTCGGGAAAAGCACCCATCTTTTTAGAGGAATTTGTGGAATATGCCTCAAGTTAATAAAGAAAAATCAAAAGATCACAACATGTAACCGGTTGGTCAAGTGGGAAACATCGAGTTCTTGATTGGTTATGTGGCTGTATTTTTGTTCAGTTCTTGCAATTGAATTTTCAATTTGTGCCAAAAGACAAAAAATAAATTCTCGATTGGTTATGGAAAATTATCCATCAAAACCTACCAGGACATTGAAGCAGTGTGTAGGAAGATTTTTTTGCCATAATCGGTCAAAATCCTAGTGTTTCCAAGTCCAACCGGTTACATGTTGACATCTTTTTGGTTTTCCTTTATTATTGACGAATATTCCGAGAAAATTCTCTAAATGGATTGGTAATATTCTAGAAGTTTTGAACTTCGACCGGTTCATTTGTAACTAGTGGTGGGTTCTCCTTGTTCATTGCATTGCTCACTGCACTTGATATTGAAATTGGTCAATGGTCGACTATCCCTATCTCTAGAGATAATAGATTTTGTCATTATAATGGAGTTGACAACGAGGCACACTTCGTGTTGAACGGAATGTCCCCTATATCATCCCATTGGAAAGAAGTTTCCATCATTATTTGAAAACGGTAGTAAATTAGGGAACCCCGAGCTTTTCTTTCAATTGGATCATCAAGTGACCCAACCTCTATCTCATAGAGGTGATTGCATTCCGCTAGACTAGGGAGTATATATGCCAATTTGAAACCATCATGATGTGCTTTTAGTTCCATTAGCCTTTTAGCTTCTTGGACTTCAAAACCAATCTCATTTCATTGTCCACAAGTGACAACACACTATACCCACCTACTTGTATATAATACAATCAACCTTTTTCACATAACAAAAGGCATACTAAATATCGTATTTAATGCCACTGACTAGTGCGAGTTACACAATTCTATATCTTTTTATGATTGATGTAATTTTTTACCAAATAAAGACGTGAATGTTCTATAATGTCCAAACAACCGATATCACCTCTGTTGGTAAAAAACGGAGATATAAAACAAATACTTATAGCATTGCGTAAATATAAATAGTAAGTGATACTAAATACAATATTTAGTGTAGTGACCGATCCAATGTTCAAGGTGACCGCCAGGTGGCAAACTACGTGGTCCCTCATGCTTTCACCCAAGCTCTAAGTTACTATTCTTAGAGGTCAAATTTTGCCACCCAAAATGACCCTAGTTATATGGACTGTGTCTCCTCCTTCCTCGATAGTAATGACAAGTGGCTCCTTGAATCCCTCGAATTGTTCCACTTTTATGCTAAATCGTTGCTTTTTGGTACCCTAAGTCGCTTCCTCCTATCGGTATTTGCCACCACAAATTGGAAATCGTGGTGTGTGGCATGGCGAGAGTTCATAGGTTGATCACATTTCACAACAAGAAAGTAGTAATGTAATGCGGGTGGCGTTCGGTTATTTGTCTTAATCGGAGACTTAATTGAGTGGTATGTGGTTAGGGTTTAGATCTCGTAATGGAACCCCAAGAAAACATGCGTTTCAAAGAGATTGGATATCAACCATTATAGATTTTAACATTCAACACAAATGGGGGTGGGTGGGGGGGTTGGGGGTAAGATATTTATTTGAAAATTAGCACACATGCACTTTGGAAAATGTAACTAATTCAAGGGAAGTATAACTTTTGTTAGTTCATCATAAATTTGCTAACGTAACACAAGTTTCATTGCCTGAATGTGTCGGTAGGAGTTGGAGAATGTGAGAAACAAGCCAAATAACACTCATGCAACTTATGGGTCATTTGACACATGTGAAGGTAGACGGATCTTACACAACTTGATAGTTTTGTTTGTTATGAAATATAACTCTAATTTGGGAACTTTAGATTTGATGATGTGCGAATGTGGATGGAGAAGCAAGGTTCGATCACAAAGAAATTTGGAGCATGACTCAAATTGATATGTTTTTTTAAAGGTGATGTCCATGTTGTCATAATTAGGTTACGTACCTTTCCTCCAAAGATGTTGAGAATTGAGACTAGGTAGAGTAGTTGACAACTTTCTCGAGCACGTAGTCCAATCTCTTTTTGGCATTCATTCTTATATCTACACATAATCACACACCACACAAAGTTAGGTGTTCATATTAGATAACTCACCAAATTACACCCACTTGCATTAACATTACTTAGCTTGTCCACACAATTGACATTAAGGTAAAATTGGACTAAGTCCAAGTCCAAAACTATAACATGTTGAATTTTATTGTAGGATCCTACGATAGGTTTGTATGGTAGGATCCTCTAGACATAATATGCATAGTTCATTACAATAATATTATAGCGATTTGTTTAGTTATATTTTCATTATTCACCATTTGATTATACACATTCAACATTAAAAAATGAAAATTTCCAGCATATTTTAATAGCACATCATTCAATTCATCAATAATATTTCACATATCTCCCATAAATTTTAGGTCTATAAGAAGTGCATCGATGCATTCGCCTATAGAATTGGAGCAACCAAAAAGTGTATTTTTAAAAAATATGTCTAGATTTACTTCAATACACGTTATATGGTTCCCTTGGCCATGGCTCACTGCAAGACAACGCCAACATCTAGTGCATAAATTCCCCCTTATTTTCAATAAGAACTTGAAGGAGAGGTTGTGTCGAGAGACCAATACATGTGGATCACGTTACAAGCCAAGTCATAGGGCCGACTTATGTAAGATACTATTAGGGCCCACATGTATGAGTTATTGAATATGAAACCAACCAGAATCTTAGTAAACTAAACCATGGTCAAACTGGCCACACCACCTAATTAGGAGAATTAGCTAACAATATAAAGTAGTGAGAGGTGCTAGCTAAATGCTTCTCCCACACACCACATGGTTGAGATGAACCAAAGGTTGACTAATCAAAGACACAAGTTGTCTTACCAAAGGTCTACTCGGCTTGGCCACAATATGAACATGACATTGATCACTAATGGTTATGGTTTTTTGTGGCCCACGCCATTTGTGTTTCATACTACACATTGAAAACGACATTAACATATTTTTTTTCTCAATAAACCATTGTTTCATGACTTGAAATTATGCTAAATTAGGATGCTTTGAGCAATTGTGGTCCACCTTGTAGTGGAAGGTAGAAGTGTGGAGGGTAGAAGAGATGGGGAAATGAGAGGCATGCATGCATTCAAGAAAAGAATTGGACTATGTAAACTCAATCACAATGGATGATGGGGTTATGGTAAAAACAAACCCCCTATAAATTTGAAGATTGATGATTGCTAAGGGAGTATGTTTGGCAATATTGGTCAAGATCCTAGTGTTTCCAAGTCCAACCGGTTACATGTTGACATCTTTCAAATTTTCTTTATTGAATTGGGGTATATTTAATAGATTCCTCTATAATGATCGGTATTTTTCATGAAGTCTTGAACTTCAACCGGTTCATCTATCACTAGCAGTTGGCTCTCCTTGTTCATTAAGACCAATCCACCAATGAATAGGAGAACCGACAACTAGTTACAAATGAACCGGTTGAGGTCCGAGACAACCCTAACCTACCGGGTGATAGTGTAGAGGGACCCATTTCCGAATGGAGTTGTTGATGGTTCCTTTCCCACTGTGAAATATTCTCTCTACTTGATGGGAAAAAACTAGCTAGATAAGTAGCAAGTCAAGAGCCCACCGACCGTAAGGTAGGCAGTAAAACCCACCCTACACCAAGAGGATTCTTGAACATGGTTGGGCCAACGGGCTCAAATTCGCGTCGGATTGCCCGACATTGGTTACTTATTTGTCTATTTATTAATGAAGCAATTGAGCTTGAGAAACAACTAGCTCAAATTCAAGGCTTCAAAAAAATTACTGATTGATTTAGAGGAATTTTAAAAATACTCCTCTATTTGATAAAGAAAAATTGAAAGATGTCAGCTTGTAACTGGTTGATAATATCAAAACCAATTAATGCTCAAAAACCTCCCTGGACATTGCAATCCACTTCAAGTAGACCACACTAAACTAATCTCCGAAACCGATTTTTCTAAAAAAAACTCAATAATTCGTTAATTTTTCAGCTTCGTAATGGATGAGTTTGCATTAGACACCGCACTCAAACGTACCCTCGGCCATTAAACCGTGCCATCAAGCATTTATTTTGGTCCCCAATATTCCCTTCAAATAGCTCTTGTCTCGCAAAGCCCATCATAATTGATGCTCATGCACAACGGTTCTCAAAACTTCAAATTTCAAATCGAACCCTAAGTATATACGAGTATTGAACATGGTAACTTAATGATAGGCCTTAATTAAGGATATATTGAACATGGTAACTTATTGATAACCGAACCCTAGCTACGAAACCAACTTTTTTAGTGAAGGCTCGTGGCACGAGGTTGTTTACCTACTTTCAAACATCAACGGTAATAACGCTTTGTCAATCCAATCAATAATCAAGTGCATGGAAAGGTGAGTATTAAACCAAAATTAGATCGAGAAGTGGTAATAAAGGCATCAACCGATCTATGGCCCTAGCCTGATTGGGTTAACTTCGCTTTTGGAAGCACAATGCGAGATTCACATTTTGTGTGGCCACGTACCTTTGGACATAAAGAGTGTGAATAGTATAAAGTGAACAAGCTAGTTTCGTTATTTTAATGACAACTCCACGTACGGGAAATTGAACAAGTGTCGCAACTCGCATAGGCTTGATGAAAACGTGACTCTATGTCGAATCCAATAGAAAAAGAAGATACACATGGCCACTTGAGTTCGTACTTGGAATTTATTGTTCCGTAGTCTTCATTGAAGGGGCATTCGTGATTGAGTTCGAGAAGCTTCTAAAACAACAACAAGCTTTTTGACCCAAGTTTACTCTTACCGGAGTTATTAGAGCTTGAGGGCCCTTTAACCGTGATATATATAAATCATGTGATTGGTCGAGAAGTCAGAGATGGTCCTAGTTTTCTACACACTAGACCTTGAAGGTATGATAGGACCAAAGGAATTCAAATGGACGAAAAATCTACGTGGCGTCCTACATGGTAGCAAAGTGTATAATGTTTCATGGTCTATTGGATATTGCGTTAGGTTCGTCAAAAAGAGGTGGGTCTAACACACAATATACAGGGGACGAGGCAATCAATTTAATTGCTATTGGCTCCTAGAAACCTTACAGTATCAAGGTGGGAACTTGATCCCAAACATATGTTGTGGTCCATCAACATGGTTCACGTTCGCTCCACACTGAGCTTCAAGGCCCATCAATTGCAAAATTGTATTTCTATTTCACCTTGGGATAAATTTCAGGGGCCCTTAGTTTTTCATGGTCATGGCTCTTGGTATGTGTATAAAGCATACTTTGGATTGATATTGTGCAATTAGGTTGCCCACACTAACTTCTTGACATTTCCACACTACTTTGAGTTTTTGTTTACCATGGTAACAACATACAATACTTGCATCTTTATTGTGGTTGTTGTGCAGATAAATTAACAAAGTTACAAAGTTATCTGATCTGATTTTGACTCAAAATACTTTGCATATGTAAAGAGACAACTAGTTTGTGAAGGCAACCTTGTTCCACATGTTGGTGTAGATTTCTTGCTCTTTGAGTTGACTTACCCCTTAATTCTTACCAAGGTAACGGAGGTTTAGTAACTTGTCTAGCACCCGCAAATTTTCTTTGCAAACTTCTAATTTTTTTTAAAGTGATGCAAGACACTTTTCACGGACACAAAGCCGAGTAAATGATGCCTTATAAGCTTGTAAGTGACCTTTCCGTTTTATGATTTTTGAATTTGGTCATGAAACTTGGATGCAATTTGGGCTAAAGTCATCTACAAGTGCTCTTTGAGATTTACATGCTAAAAAGTGTTTAAACCATGTGATTATTGTAATAACCGTTATTGCTTGGATTCTTTAAAGCCAAGTTTGGAGGTGTTCATTTAATCTTGGAAGTTCTTAGGTTTGGCTTTGCAAATGTCACAAAAACATGTCCATGAAAGTGGAACCACCACAAGCATACGGCACCGGGGCAATTGACCCGTGTCACTCAGAAATCGTCCAACATCATTGAAATTTTCCAAATATGTCATTGTGGTAGATTTGCATCGCACCTTTCTCCCACCGACATGGATGATTATCTAAGAGTCATATGTTGATAATGAATGAGGTGAAAAGTTCTTATTAGATATGTTTCATGAGTTGTATTTTAAAGTTTATCAATGAGAACTTTAAAAATTTCTTCATATAGTAGTCCACTCGATGGCGTTGTCACCCCCCAAAACATGCTAATAATCTGCCTAAAGTAAGGTATCTGACCCATTCCCGACCGACCACCACCCCAATTTTGCAGCTTAGAATAACATGTTTCTTGTGTAACACAATATTAATATTTGACCAATGTTGACATATCATGATCGAAATCCAACTTAGCCAAATGCCAGTGGTCCACCCCATCTTCATGGCTCCCACCCTGAAGTTCTACTTCTATTACTCTACATGGTGAGATCCACCACCACCCACTTTTAGGCTCACACCCCAAAGTTCATTTAAGGCTTAAAGCATTCAAACAAGGTTTTGACGTTATTTAAGAACAAGACATATCTACACCATTCATTCTATGTCAACCAGATTGTTTGAACTTTAGAGCCTCTATAAGAAGAAGAAAAACTTCACGTGAAGGTAATTGGACCCAATTCAGTTACTTGTGTTTAAACGTATGCATATATTTAGAGTGGTTAGGTGTGGTTATGTGTGGGTCTAAGAACAAACACCAGAAAAATACGTGTTTGAAAGAGATTGGCCACGTGCTCATTTGTTAAACTTAATAGTTTCAATGTAACTGAGGAAACCTCTATGATCTGTTGACTTCTCCAATTTGAAAAATTATAAGATATTCAATTGAGCTTCGACAATTTAAAGGGAAATGGCTACAAACAGGATTTGGATTTGTTAGATTATGTTGCACTTAGTTTGTATTCCATATCCAACAAGAAGTGGGAGTAGAGCTAAAAATGTAAGTGTGGAACCCGCTTATTGTAAAGTAGACATGCTTGATGTTGTTATTTAGAGTCAAACCACCTATTCCGGATCAAGGCCCCATCACGAATCTATATGGTACTAGAATTTTGATAAGGCTAAGACTAAATTTCAATGAAGTTGGAATCAATAATCCCATGACACATGTCCCTAGTTTTGAGTGCTAAAGTAAGGATGAATTCATCCCGATTGAGCAGTTATAGTAGAATCTAGACATTGGTAATATGTTTGGGCCAACTTTTAGCTTCAAAAATTCACACTAGTTCTATTTTAAGTAAGTAAATAACATAATAATTTGCACCGCCTTATATGTCTCTAGATCTTGCTCATAACCTCTTAAGTGATTGATTATGGGCGCCTCTACTATATGTCCACCGGACATCTTATATTTGGATGGTGTGTGGCATCCAAGAATGGACATCAAAAAGACATTATGTGTTTAAAGAGATTGGACTATGTGCTTAGAATATGTTAATCATTCTAGACTCAATAGTCAACATAGTTGGAAGGGAGCAATATGACCATTTTATGAACATGAATAAGATATTCAAATGAGCTACAAAATAATAATGTTTATAATAAGTTTCTACAACCTCCACTCAAATTTGCTAACCATCTCATACTCATCGTTTGTTTCATATTCTAGGAGAAGGGCTTGGGTTCATGGAGTCTATGTAAAGTCATCCATTGTGGATGAAGGGGCTCCATTTTAAACCAACCGCTACAAGGTTGAGGCCTGATTTATTCCAAATGGACTCCACTAGACTGATTTTGGAACTCCAATGCCATTTCCGAAGTCAATGATCTTAAAATATATATATATATTTTTTGTAAAATAGTTCGTTGTGGTTTCACATTGCTAATGGATAAGAGTTTATGTAGACACACCAATCCCTAGCCTAAGAGAAGTAGGCTAGTCGGAAGAAAATAACCCTTGAAGACCCATCCATCCGCCCCTTAGAACCCAATGAAGAGTTAAGCCCGGCCACTTCACACATGACCCAAGAGTTGTCACCATGTGATTGAGAGGGCCCTTGAGTCTCATCCAAAGGCCACGTTCTACCAAAATTTGCGTCAAGCCTCCCTCTTGGAGGCGGGCTGACATAAATTACACCAGACCATGAAACATTATTCATAGTCTACTGTTTAGAAACCCATGTAGACTTTTCATCTATGATGATATGTTTGGGTCCGTAGGCCTCCACCTTATGTAGTGAAGTGAACTTGGACGGTCTCCGCTTTTTCGACCAATGAGAGCTCTTAGGGTTGATTCACACATGAGACTGAAGGCCCGTGACCATTACACTTCAAGCACTCTCTTGGTAGAAAAGGCAAAGTCGGTCCAAGTTCGCTTCACACTACGCTTGAGGGACCAAAGGAGTAAGTGAACGCAAGATGGATGTAAAGTCTACATGCATTCCTACTTGACATCAAATGGATCATGTTTTATGAACACTTAGATTATTTTCAAAAACCACCTCTTGGAGGTAGACATAACACAAAACCAGGAGACCATGGCACTCTGAACTCTCACAACCGTTGATTTAATTTATTCTATTTTTATCATGTACGAGGACTCGCATGAATAAAAATGCATTGTAATAGTATTTGGTTGAGGGTCCGGCCACATAGGACTTCACATTACACTCGAGGGTACGTGACCACACTACATGATTTTGGAGGTGTGTTGGGATGGCCTTTGGTGACTTTCTTTTGGGCTCTCACAATTTCACGGTCACGGCTCTTGGCTCATGTGTGACGTGGCCCTTAGAATGCAACGGTCATGGGCATTCAGTCTCGTCTTTGAAGTAACGTTAAGGTTACTGAAAGTAGTATATACACTTAATTATATAGTTGCCATTTGGTGGATTTTCAGAGTGCGGCATAAGTTATAAATCTCCTTGACAGTCGGATCCGAGGCTTGGCTTCATGTGTGTGAAGTAAGTTCAGAAAGAGTTTGATTGATGGGAGGTGGGGTTCTTATTAGCCTTAGCTTGCTTAAGCTTACACCCACCCCCCACGTGAGGTTAAGTCCCGCACTTTGATGAAGTTCCCAAGGTAGATTCGGCATGCGGTTGGAAGTCTAGGGTTTGAAGAGCACCCGTCAAATTTGAATCATCAAATTATGTGGAGGACATCTTGGGAACGGAAAACTAAGCGGATAATTTACGGTAACTTATAAGTTAATAACCAAGTTAATTAGTTAGGGTGAGTTTACACCGGTGTTGGTATGGTACATATAGGTGAATGCACGGTGTCAATAGTCATGGACATCAACAACGGGTATCAAAGAGCCTATACTAGTGAGTATCATGATTGTAATGTTGGTCAAATATTGGTGTTCGTATGTTAAGGTGGGAGAAGCTTTGTGTATCCGAGTTATTATCTAGATCGATGCCATTGTCAACCATAAATTGAGATTAGGAGGTTTTACCTAGGCATGAAGGTTTTTGTATGGTTTATAGACCCGAATAGTATTGAAAAGAGGAATACTTTCAATATCCATAGTTCGTTCGTACCAAAAATATGTGAAAGCCTCCTTATAGATAACTAAATGGTATCGCCTTATAATACTCGCAAACTTATGGGGATGATTCTCAATAAAGACCATGTCTCCATGCCCTTTAGGGTGAAGATTCTAGGTGTTGCTCACTCACACATGCATTGGGTGCCCGATGCTCTTTTTGTTTTGCCTCTCGTGCTTGTGCTCAACTTTAACCTTTTGCAATCCCTTCCACTACTTCCCATTTTGTTTGTTCCCTCCACATATGCTAAGCTTAGACACACCTTTTCCATGAAATTAAGATTGAAATGAAATTGACTTTTACCCCCCCCCCCTCCCCTTTTAGCCGAGCCTTGAGTCTTGCAATTGTTCTCATTTTTGGAAGGTGAAGTTTCAATTATTTTGGGTCCACCTTGGGCAATCGTGGTTGGGGTGTTTTTTCTACATTTCAAAAAAAAGAAATTGGGACATCATTGGTATCATCATACTCAATACCTCAAAGTTTCGAGCAGGTGGCTATCCAACAAAAAAAAATGTTCTTGTAGCCCTTTAGGGTTAAAGCTCACTAAGTCAAAGGGTTTATGGGTCTTGAAATACATAAATGTTGAGATAAATAGGTTAAATTCTTAGAGTAATCAAGTGTAAATATCTCCCTAACGGGGTTGTATAAAGGGCATTCCGACCCAAAGTAAGCTTCACTTTCAATTACATTGCAAGCGCAAAAGTAGCACAAATAGCTGAATAGAACCATGTGCCAACTTCACCCGATGCAAGCAATCGATTGTGTGGCAATTCCACAATGTAGCACACCATGACATATTAAGTAAGTGAGTGGAGGCTCTAGTATAGATAAAGCCATGGATTAATGAATTTGACTTTGACATGATCCTCAATCCTTAATTATATATACCATATTGGAAGAAAGAGTGGCATGTCACTTGGAACCCCCATTCTCACAATGATGAGGTGTTGGGCAAGATCCTAACAAGTTATTCAAAAAACACTTTATCCCATGCAAAAGGTGGGGCATGACCAATATGGGTAGCACAAGTGACTTTTTTAGAAAATCTAGAAGAAATGGAGGATGTGATATGACTATTTTTAGAACGACAATTGAGGTAGATGGTGCTAAAATCAAGCTTGAAATTTTGCATAATAAGTACATATCGATAATGAAAACGTCCATCGCCTTCACATCAAGCTCCTATGTTAGTTTTCATGTCATCCACCAATAAAACTCTAAGACCTTCTAATTTTTGCACACGAAAGTTAAATAATATGTACTTTGGTGGTTCGAAATCCCATGTAAATTGTTAAAAAGAAAATGAGACCCTTTAGTTTATTGTAATAAGATATATGCTCGACACATAAAGTGGTTGTTGTACTAACATCTACCATACAATAATGAAATGTACATTTAACATGTCATTATTATTTTTATCTTGCTTCATAAATTTTCATCATAGTCTACTTTTTTAACTTAAGCATATCTCTCATCTAGCCAACATAAAAACTTTACCTCCTTTAGATTTGTGGTTGATTCATCTCAAACAACATTTTCTAGACTAAATCATGGTCTTTGAGCTAGTTATGGTGTCAAATTAACTTTTAAAAAGTTGACTACGAGACTACATAGTATTTTAGGTTTTAGGTTCAATGTGAGAGGGACTCTCATATGGGAATAGACCCCTCTCATCATGGCAATGCCTTATAGTCCAAGTTAGATGTAAAAGGTGTCAAGTTCACTTATGAATACCAAAGATGCATGAGCCTTTGATGATGTTAACTTCAAAATGAGAAGGAACTTGGAAATGTCTATTCATGCACTTGGGTAGGGCACTCCTCTTAGCAAGTGGCAGTCACGTGCAAGTGGGACCCCTAGAACCCCCTATGTACAAGATTTTCATGACAAATGACTATCCTCATGTGAAAAACCTTGGGTGGAGTTGGGGGGGGGGGGGGGTCCAAATTGTATAGCCAACCATATGTATATTTCGTAGTCAAATTCTCATTCAATACTCTTTTGTCCACCCACGTGGTATGACATGAACTATGTTGAGTTTTCCCTCCCCGAGATCTTACGAAAACACTATATTATTGCTCAAAAATATATCACAGGAATGCTTGGCCTCAAACATACGGATAATGGACTAATTTAGCCATTCTTAGGGCTAAATATGATATTAATTGAAGGTGACTTCATTTTTAGTACTCGAATTTTTTCTCCATATATTTTGAATTGCATAGCATGATATTACCTTGCACAAAATGATCAACATTCTCTAGGGGATTGAATTCATTGTGCAATATCATAAAATCATGTGCAATAAGGTACAGGAAAAAGAACAATTACAAGCAATCAAGCCCCTTATAAAATACCCTACCTTGGCAATTATAAGTAAAACTATGGTCAAAATAAACACACAAACTAGCTTCTTCATAATTGAAGGATGGCTTCAAATTTCAAAATTCACCTAGACACACCCCACTTAAATAACCCATTAACACAAGTGGTTCCTCGAAAACACATGGAATGAATTCACAAAGGGCATTATATTCTATGAATAATGTTCCAAAATGTACACTCTAAACTCTGCGATATCAACCTCCTTAATGTCAGTCCTTCTCTTATATCCCAAAACCCTAGCAAGTGTTGTTCTCAGTTTAAATCTCACCCCTTGTTGTTGTATTTCCTTGCCATATATCACAAGTTTTAACTACAAAGTCGGCCATCAAAGAAGTCAGATCACACGCTTGCACACATCATGTTGTCATCATTATAAGTGTTGTCACTATTGCAATGTTGACTTTGTGTCATTCTAGATTGTCACACCACACAAATTCTCATTCATCACGCATCTATGTTAACACCACAAAAGTCCTTAATATCACGTGCACTTTGGTTGCCACCATTGTGATATTATGGAGCCAAGAGTGTACATTGGTATGACAATTCTAGCCCTATTTCACTATTAGCTCCAATTGGAAATCAACGTCGAGCAATGTTAGTAGACATAGCTCTATAGTTGTGGGTCCAAAGCTAGAACTTTATACTTCCAGTATTTTGGAAAGCCTCGTTCAAGGTCACCAAAACATTCTAGAAGTGCACCAAGTTGGCAATTCAACCTTGCCTTGGAAGCATTGTTAGGGCCTTGCCATATATGTATGTGGTTTTGATGACCACATACATATCGATGCTCCCCAAAGCACACCCATTGGTCATGCGAGGTCCAAAATATGCGAACACCTTTATAACTTGCAAGTGTACTACCTTACATGGAAGCCTTTCAACAATTTGTGGTCACGTTGCATCGCACATGGGTCCTCTTAAAAGTGCTCAATTTCTTGCCTTTTTGCCCTTTATGTTCCTATGGAAGGTCCTACTTTGGTAAACTAAAGAGCATATACTATGTACATTTGTCGATGAGTCTAGCATGTTGGGACCGTTCACAATGCACATAGATGTGAGCCTATGGTCCATCCTTGTTCTTGAATGCTTTATGAATAAATGAACTTCTTAAAAACTTATCCAAATTACTATAGAATCCGATTTTGTTGTTCCTAATTTTGACCTCAAGCAAGCTTTTGATTTGAAAAGACCAATGTCAATTGTGATCTCTCTCTCTCGTCTACCTGATGTAAATCAATTATAATTTTGATTTTTCACATCCTCCACATTTATGTACCTTTCAGTCCATTCCTTCATATCAATTGTCCATGTCATCCTTTACTACTTGTTTAAATAAGAGGAGTAGGTTTGGCTACAAGTTGAGTTTAGAAGTAGCCCCCTACTAGCCCCCTACTAGCCCCCTTAACCTCTAGAGGCTTCCAAGGTCAATTAGTTTGCAAATGTATGAGAGAATCAACATGCACATATCATACGTTTCGAGCACTTAGCAACATCTTAGGCCAACAAGTGTTGCGTAGACCCTCTTAAATATCAATGTGCACCCAAATTGTATCAATTTACACACATATAAGATGATTAACGTTGAAACATCCTACACTTGAAGTACCTAATGCATTTATGCACCCAAAAAGATTGGACCAACCCACTTAAACAAGATAATACACCCAAAATGAACATCATTGTTTAAATTACTACAATCACACATACAAGTACAAATTGGTAGGGAGGGAGGTTGGTGCCTTCAAGCACCACTAGTGTGTTCTATTGTGAGACTTGAAATTTGGTACCCAAATTTCTTAAACTCCATTATATGAATAAAGAAACTACAAAGTACAAATTGAGAAAGCAAGAGGGTGGAAATCACAGGGGCGGAGAATGGAGGAGAAAGTGGTGACACCACTCACCCCACCCAACTAAACCCTAGGTGACGTGAGCCCTTGGATGGGAGGATGGGCTTCATCCATGGCTCACAATGGAGCTCATTGGCTACTGATGAGGATGGAGCTTGGAGGCATGTCTTAATTTGTAGGCGACTCCACTCCACCCATGTGAAGCTAGTTGGCGCCACCTCTTACCCACACAAAGTGGAGGTGGCACCTTACAAGGCAAAAACCTATTTTTAAAACATGTATGTGTAAATCAATTTAATTCACCGTAGAAAAATGGCTACTACACTGAATATGATATCTAGTGACACCAATTATAATTGCCTTGCTCAATACTAATTGTAAACCGAAGTATAGTCTCATCAACACTAAATGTTGATCCAATATTATTTGTCATTCTATGTACAAATAAATTAAATTTGGGATTATAATATTACAGCGATGCAATTAATATCACTTACCATGTAAAATTTCATCCAATCATCCAAGTCAATCATCCATGACAATATTTCATCACAAGTTGCTGACAAAAGAAGGTAGGTTTTTGCCCCATGGATGAACTCATCCATTATCCATGACAATATTTTGTTCACTTTTTCATAAGAATCGTCATCCAAAAAGTTACTATAGTGACATTAAATACCATATGACACTAAATATCATGTTTAGTGTAGTAGCCTTAAAGAAAGGGGGGGGGGGTTTGCAATCAGCGTGTAACAAAAATCGGTTATGAGTACCCAAAAAATCCTTCACTTTCACATATGCCAATTTTGTTTTCCTTAGAAGCTTATCATGTCATGTCCATGCCACTATCCATATTGCGAAACCTTACAAATGTAATAGTTTAATAACTTATAACTGACCTCCGCCTTGTAGGTGGTGTGGGTGAGGGTTACTTGCTATGGACTAGATAACCAATGAGAGGAGAGTGGATGTGGGAGTCCAAATTCGACGGAAAGACGGAAATATGGAAATACGGATTCAATTTCCATATTTTACCTTGCTTATCTGAAGATAATAGGGTCTCTTAGGATAAAATTACTTGTACTAGGAAATAGGGCATTCTAAATCCGCCTTGTGCGATAAAACGACTTAAAATAAGTACTATGACCGGTCCGTCAATTTGGATTGGCGGACCGTGTAATTATGGTCCAAACCGTTGGTCCGGACCAAGTAACGGACGCGCTAAGATTACCCAACGGACCGGAAGTAGCGGTTACAACGGGTTTATGACGGTTGGGGGAAAACCGTCGGAAAACGGTTGTAACCGTTTTCCGTTAAACCAAACGGTAACAGGGGAAGGAAGAGGGAGGAGGGATATTTAAGGGTCCCTTCCTTCTCCTTCCCACTTTTTTCTGATTCACAAAAGACAAAATTGCTGAGAGAACGAGTGGTGAGGCTGTTGTCATTTCGAGCCGCCAGCAGTTGGATTGCTGGGACTCAACACTTTTCAGTCACCGGCAGTTGGCTTGCCGGGACTCTGTAGCAGTTAGATGGAAGAGAGGGAATCCGGAAGAGAGAGAGAGTGTGTGCAAGCCGGAAAGTTAGAGAGGAGAGGAAAATGCCGGAAGCACGGGAAGAGGATCAGCGGGAACCCATCCCGATTCCGCTCAAAGCCCTCACCCCTGCAATTCCGAGGGATGATAGGGAGCTGCAGGAGCTCGCGGAAGATCTCCGGGTCATGGTCTGCGCGGGACTGCTCTCTAAACCCTGGAACCTCAGAGCGGAAGATACCCTCCGTGAGTTTAAGTTCGAGAGAGGCAATCAGTGGCTAGGCACAAAGAGGAGGGATCCGGAAAATTGGACTCCGGATACCTGGAACAGGGTTTACGGGTTTCCCAGGGGGATTGCAGAAGGGTGGGCCGGCCGCCGCGACGGCCTGTTCGCCGGAAAGTTCAGAGGGGACGCGGATCCAAAGGACGGATTCCACCCCGGGAACTTCCGGAATCTTAGGGAGCGGAGAGTGTTAGAGTTTCTCCTGCCCATTCTTAATCCGGACAAGCCGAAGCGGATTAGCCTCATCATGGCTAACACACTGTTTGGTGCAATGTCCGGAGTCCGGCCGGTGAACTGGGGGCTGATCATCCAGGAGATAGTCGGACGGGCCCTCCCCCACATCGGCCGGAAACCCTCCTTCCTCTCCCCCTTCATTTTGCACCTCTACCAGCACTTCGACTGCATCTTGGCGGAGGAGGAGGACCTGCTAACGATAGCGGTGGACGAGGTCACCTACAAGCTTCTTCCGGAAGCCGGAGACGTCGAGACGGAGACCTCCAGCGACCCAATTCTTCCGGAAGCACCTCCCTCGTCACCCGGAAGCCCGCCGCCAACCGTCTCGAGGCCACTCTCTCCTCCTCCCCCTCACCATCATCCGGAAGCCGGACCCAGCCGGGAGACCACATGTCGAAATATGGATCTATCCGCTTGGGACTTTCCGGAAAATCCCTTCAAGCGGATCCAGGAGGGGATGGAGGACCTGCAAACCCAATACTTCCGGCTGGAGCACATTGTCCGAGGGGCGAACCATGCCCTGGACGACTGCGGACTTGGAAATATCCTCCGGGAATTGGCGAAGAGGGCGGACAGGAAGGAGCTGGAGCAGGCCAAGACGGAGAACGCCCATCTCACCGCGCAGGTAGCGGCCATGACTCAGGAGCTGAGTCAGAAGAGCGAAGAAATCCGGAAGTACCACGCGGAGCAGGCAGTGCTCTTCAGCTGGATCCGGGAGCTGGTGGGGCATCCGGCAGAGATCGTCAACAAGGCGCATCTCTACGACCGGATGATGGAGTCTGCAGAACCCGCCTCCGCCAGACAGATCCTTCCCATCCTCGTGAAGTACTCACGGACGATGAAGGATCTCCTGGCGGACATCCAGAAGGTGGTCCCGCCAAGCGGAACACCCCGGCGGGTACTCTATCCGGGTCCGCCTGGGTCACCAACCGGAACCCTCTATGAGGTGGTTGGTGAAGTGGCCCTGGTGCAGAATCCGCCGACGTCTGCAGGACCCAGCCAGCAGGGAGGCGGCTCGCGGCCGGCTAGTTCCGGGAGAGCTCCGGAACAGGTCCGTTCTGCCCAGGTGAGGAGGAAGAGTACCGGGTCGGTCCGATCCGGAAGAGGCCAGTCCCCTGTTCCGCGGAACTCGGATCGATCCCGGACTCCAGACAGGGCTAGGACGCCGATCCGGCACCAGACTTCTGATCGGGAGGCAACTCCGAGTAGGGGCAAGGCCCCTATGACCCACGCCTCGCCATCGTCTCCTCTGGACTGCCAAATGGTCAGTCCCTTTCCTCCGCCACCCTCAAGGGCGGCCTCCAACAGGGATCCGCGGACGGCTTCGATCTTGGGCGGACAGAATCCGGAGCAGGGCACCGGAAGCGATCCTTCTCCGGTCCGGAGCATCCGGATGGGGACAGTTTCCGGAACCCCAGGGACAGTCTCCGGAACACCAGGGACCGTGACACCGCGGACCGAGGGAGCAGCGGATTCAGAGGACGAGGTTGCCCCGTCTCCGAACATGAGGAGGATGCTCACGCGGCTGCAGAAGGCATCGCCGGGAGGGGGCTCATCCGCCGTCAGCGGACTAGGCAGTCACTCAAAGGAGGGATCGGCTCTGAAGAAGCACCGCTCTTCTTAGTTTAGGAGAGTAACTAGATTAGTTAGGCAGAATAGAGGTAGGCAGGTAGGACTTAGGAGTTTTTGAAGATGAGTAATAAAATTCTCCCTTAGGTGTGTCAGCGGAAAATCCGGATCTTGATCCGGGAAATCCGGGAGACCGGGTGTAGTTAGGGTTTTCCTTAGGGGCGGCTGCCTGGGCCGCCGCCCTCAGTTAGGGATTTTAAGCCTCTACTTAAGGTTGAATAAGGAGTTGGAGAAGGGTTCCTTCTCCATTGTTGTATTGTGATTACTCCTACTCTGAATAAATGCCTTAGTTTTCTCACTCCTTGACTTCTCTTGATTGATGTTTGTGTGAATGATCCGGAGATTGTTAGCGGAGGAGAGAGAGAGCATGAGGGATAGGAGTTCCGGATAGAACATGAGAGAGGAGACCCGGATCAGATCCGGTTATTGCCTTGTAGATCCTCTCTGAGTGTAGTGGGAGGGAAACCTCACTAATCCGGTGGGTTGAATAACGTCTAGGTGGGATAGCCGCTGGGAAGATTGGGTGAGATCCGGAAGGGATCCGGACTTACGCCAATCTGATCTTCTGAAGAGGTCCCACCACCCTTAGACGGACCAATCCGGATGGTGGTACGGATCGCCCAGTTAGCTCAGATTGAGTAGAATCCAGGGTAGAGGCAGCCGGACAGATCCGTCGGAAGGAGAAGGGAAGGTCCGGATCAGTAAGGGTTCCGGATTGGAGGCCACCTCCGGAGTGTAGTAGGAAGAAATCCTCATTGTCCCGGATATCTGGGTAACGTCCCGGTGAGACAGCCGAGGGGAAGATTAGGCAAAGGTCCGGAAGGGATCCGGACTTAACTGATCTTCCGAAAAAGCCTCATCACCGGTGGACGGGACAATCCGGAAAGTGGTACGGGTCACCCACTCATCCCGTCGAGTCAGATCTCCGGTCGGAATCCGGACTCCTCTGGTCACTATGGTCCCAAGAAACAATCCGGATCTCTCTCTGTGACCTGCCAAGACGGATATGATCAATCCGGATTGGTTGTGAGGGAGTTTCCGGATTCCAATCTTATCAAGGACGTCTTCACCGGAAGAAACCACCTATTCTAGAGGGTAGACGTAAAGGGGTGGGTAAGTATTATAATGAAGACCTAGAGATACCATCCGGAAAGGCACACTCCGGAAAAAGGCTAAGAGTGTCCCCAGAGACCAAAAATCCGGAAATTAGGGTTTCTGGAAATTTGGCTAAGGAAGAGGAAATAAGCAGGTACGGAGAGTTCTAGACCTCCTACACTTCACAGAATCCCTGGATGATACTAGGGTCATCCGGACAAAACCGGATTAGGCACTTAAAAACGCCAATCCGGATATGTTGGTGTTCGCGTGTTCCCACAGTGGATGATTAGTTATGAAAGCAGCGAGTCATCCACCAACTTGCGTTGGTAACCAATCATAACCAATCATCTCATGAACAAAATTCAAAAATTATGTATGCTATTGCGCCTTCATGAATGACAGTTTTTGTTGAATACGATGCCTATTTGCTCCTTGATGAGGTGATGGTGCATCTCATTATAATAGGTGTCACCAAGTTAGTTAATCGTCTAACAAATGTGGGTACTCAAAGAGTTCAATGAGCCTAGTAGGGGTGACTTGTGGGCAACTATGTCATGCCAATTACGGTCATAAGAAGTCCATCTCATAACCAAGGCGGCAAGTACCCTTTGCGGAATAAACTCTCCCATCCCAATAATCTTGGCAAACATAGGTGTCATCGTTTTCTTGGACCAAACTTGACTTGCTATGATAAAGTTTTTGGTCATTTTATTCATGGAATAAACTAAGGTTCTCAATGCTTCTAAGAAGTAGGGTATTGATAAGTCAATAAATTAATGCTCAATGAGCGAAGGAATTGCCTAGGTGAGCAACACATGGTACTAGAGTTAGTGTCATATGGTGACCCATCCTCATCTACCTATTTCCATACACATCCACTTGTCTACAAAAGTGTGCATGTGTGTCAAGTACATGGGCCCAAGCTAATCGGTTAGTGAAAGGTATTGTGGAGGTGAGACACAAGTTGCACTACAAAACTTCCCCAAAACCAATAATACATTAGACAACACATCTTGGCATGTATTGGTGCGGCTTAGACCCAAAGTAGCGTTCGTACAATGAACATATCATCCCACCCACCCTTTCCCTATTTGTGCTTAGCATGTATAGGACCAAGGGGCTCAATGTACATCCATATTTGCAATATTTGCGAGCTTCACCCAAGTCTACAATTAAGTTTTTAATACTTTGGGGTCTTAGGCCATATTTCATACAATATCTTATGTCAAGAGGAAATACAAATACACACTCCGGGTTAGATTGCATCTTCATTCGGCTAGGCCCCGCCCCTCCCATGCCTCCTTCACTGCTTGGTCTTCCTAGCCGCACTTGCGTGGGAATTCCTCCTCGTTGGGAACCAATGTGACAATACTTGGTCAAAATTACAATTATTCAAGTTGACAACACTTTCATTATCCCCATTTTAATTGATGGAGTTCCTTCACATGCCAAAGAAGCTCTGTGGCTTAAGTGGCCGAGTATTGTCACATTGGTTCCCAACGAAGAAGAGTTTGCACGCAGGTGTAAACAGGGTGACGGGACAATGAAGGAGGCATGGGAGGGGTGGGGCCTAGCCGAATGGAGATGTGATCTAGCCCAGGGCCAAATACACTCATTGTCACATTGATGATCAAAATATCAAGTCTATATTTGAAGAAAAATTCAATTGGATGCAAAGGAAACATGGTCTAATTTTATTTATTTATCTAAAAAATGGCTCCAACACTTGAACAACCAAGTTGAGGAACAAAAGATGTAGATGTGTATTTATGAAAGACATTTATGCAAATAAACTTACTGAATGGAGTTTTATTTTTTTAATCTCACATTATTTATTTGAAGGATTTCAAATATTCAAAATGTTTACTGAAGTGCACATTATGAACTCATTACTATGTGAGATCCGTTATGAATACCGCAATCATAATTGTGAATATATATATATATATATATATATATGAACAAACTATGAGTTTCTTTGGTAGCTTCTACATAATCACACTTGACAAGAAAACCTTGTCAAATTGTACGTGTACATGTGCACATTTAACTTGTGCACACATAACAACTACACTACTATTTTATTTAATGTCACTTATTATTTGGAGTCACACAATGATGTGTCTTGTTTACTATAAATGTAATCTTCTTACCTAGTAAAAATATTAATGTTCTATGATGTCCAAACAACCATTTTGACCTTTGTTGGCAAAAAAGTGATATACTATAAATAGTTATAGCATTGCATAATTCCAAATAGTAAGTGACACTAAATACAACACTTAGTGTAGCTATTGAAACATCATTCAATTTTGCCCTTGATTCAATGTTTGCACAACATCTAAGTGATTATATGAAAGGTTCAACAACCCTAAATTAATTTCAATATGTGTGCTTGACAGACTTCCTTTAAAAATTAAAGAAAAATAATAATCTTCACAACGTTCACTTCATAGAAAAGAAGGAAAGTGTTTTTTGGATGTGAAAAAGGTTACGTTTTTAGGGGCTAAGAAATAATTGCTAGTCCATAGTAGTCTTTAGACGGTTTACTATGTTTTCCCCCACTTACCAAGAAATGATGCGACTAAATCGTGTGAAGTGGAACAAAGTATTCACTTTCTCTCATAAATTGCAAGTAGGGAAGCGTGAAAGAATGAAAGCGTATTGTAAGTTGTGATTACACAAAGATCTCATGGAAGTATATCCACAAAGGACTCCGCATTGACACATACTTTGCCAACAAATGTTTCTCAAGGAAAGGTGCATGTTTGTAGCATGTTGGCACTCGTATTGACACATATTGTTGTATGTGTCAAGAAGTACCTTGGAGACATTTCACCTTTGTAGAAAGAGTCGGGTTGTTGCCACATAAGGTAGCTTACGTGGTCCTATTGTGGGCATTCATCAGACTGCTCAGTGTTCAATTTTTTTTGTTTTGTGGGTCTTTAGAATATAATGATCGGATGCTCAACAAGCTGCACACCGAGACTCATATTTAGACTAAGCTCCCAACATCTCAATGTTTTATTTTGAGGGCTCATGTCGCTAAGTAGTGTTATTTTCCAACCCATAAACAATTTTGGAGGTTCATTGGATTGGGAATTTTATCATTTGGTCCAACAATTGTCCATCATGGATGTTGTGATTTCAAGTTTTATAGCCAAAATTTGGATGTACAAATTATAATGATTTGAATTTATTTTTCTTAAAAAAATATGAAAAACAATCGCTTAATGTTAGTTGTGATATACATCACTATTTCATATGTTACATTTAAGAGATTGTTTATTATTACGAGCATTACCGTGAAATTATCAAGTATAGGTGTTTGATTAAAAAGTGTCAACATAATGCCCACATACCTTGCTTGTGGAACGTCAAGATTCTATACTAACTATATATTGACCATGTTATCTTGATTGTTTTCTTAGCAACTTGGTGTATGCAACTAGTGCAAGTCAAGGAGTTTCAACATGCAAAATTAGTGTGAGGAACATGATAATACATTTAATTGACTTTGGACTCTTTGACTTTAATGTTGCCACCGGAGTGAATTTATATACATATACACACACACATAGAGTAGTTTTGGTGTAGTCAAAACTCACATTGTTAGACAACCTTTACCTTCAACCTAAAATGTATGCAATTCCTTTACCATGTGCAGTACCAATTTTCATTGTATTGTGGGTAATATATGGCCTTCACATGTAGTGGAAAAAAGAGAGAGTCAAATATGGATATATTTACTATATTATAATTTTTTAGTGCACCATTGAATCATGGAATTGATACTACACCAAGTAGTTTAGATAGTGGGGAAAACAACTAGATTGGACCACATCGATTGGCAATTGTCTTAGATTCATAGTGTGGAGCATGTATAATAGTGCCATATCAACATACTACGAGACTTGGCATGATGTTTCACTTGGTTCGGCATGACTCGTATATTGATGAAGACGTGGCTATGACAAATGGCATGATGTGCACTCCAGTGACAATTGTGAGGCCAAATAAAATCTGAACAAGATATGTACATTATTGAATTTTAAGATTGTATTTATGTTTTGAACACAAGTATCTCATGCCAAGTGGTGTGATGTGTTGCACATTAAAGATGACGATGCTAATCTCAATTCTACAATAATAATAATGCCACTTCTCTATCACATGATACACATACAAGATCCATGACATAGACTACTTAACAATACACCCTATTTTGAATATCAAAGTGTCCCATGTTGTACAAATTAGCACACACCACTTCTTCTTTCAAACATTTGTTGATCAATGTGGTCCACATTGATCTAAAAACATGGGTGCCTTGAATTAGTATACTAGTCATAAGATTTGGTAAATTCACTAGACTTTAAAATTGACTGTGTAGCAACCTTCGGAACAAGAATTAAAAATAGCTTTTTTTTTCTTGCCACGTACACTAAGTATGGCCATTTCAAAGCCTAGTTAATTGTGGATGCCATATTACTTGATGCTTTGCAATCGCACCATCAACCGATTTAATTTAACTTAGGAACTACACCTTTTATTGTGCCCCACTAGAAATTTGACATAGCACAATAATTTTGGTCATTGTAACACAACATTTTTGAACCCACAATATTATATGTTCAGAACTGGGAGTGTGGAATCAATGTTTTATTTACACAAACAATAATTACTGTGGGTTTCTTAGTATACTATAAATATTATATCAAAATACCAATGTTGTGTTTTTATATATTTTATTCTCATTTAAATAGTATGTGACTTTATGAGCCACTTAAATTTTCAACCCACACATTAAATACAACAAGCCACGGTATTTTCTACCAACGTTAGCTTTCGACCCACAATAATAGGACATGCAAACAGTGTACATACACGTGTTAAATTGTGAATGGATTCATGAACATCTATGTATGAGGAGGTCATTTGGAGAAGGCAATAGAAATCTCACATTTATCCATTAGACCTTAATTTTGGTAGAATACTTATGTGCATTCATTATGAATCTTGTGCACTTGTTGGCATTTCTCTCTATCATTCGCCACTATGAATGTTTGCCTAGATTGTGCCACTTGAATGGTTGAAGAAAGTTTCACAAATTTCAAACCTCTTGTGGTTTACAAACATCTAGATTAACATTTTCTTCTCAATCCTTGATTTCGCCCGAGAAAGAAAATCTCTTTCCTAATGCTTTGAAGTGGGCATGTTTTGAGCTTTCATTCTCAAGTCCAAGCTTCGAGGTCTTCTCATGCAAGTTAATTCTTGAAGATCATGAGACACCATCTGAAATTAAAGATTGGAGTTCATGGACTGTCAAAGGTAGGAGTGTATTGGCACTCATCACAAACTTCCGGAAGCAATTTTTCATGTCAAATTGATAAAATGTTGTTATGACATTGAAAAATTACTACATTTCTTTAAATGTATTATTTAATGTTCATATAATAGCACATGCCATATTACGCTACTAGGATCCTTAGAAGAAGTAGTAGTTAATAGTCATTGATACATTATACAATGATTACTTTATAAATAAATTGGTATATTCATAATTTCACAAACTTACATAATACATATAATCTTTGTAAAATTTGTGATATTGTAGCACTAGAGACTCACAACCTCGTGGATAAAATCTAAGAGGTGATGATGTAATAATAATAATAATTCAGACAATCCGATATGAATTTGAGCCCATTGGCCTTACCCTGCTCAAGGATGCACTTGGTGTAAGGTGCAGGGTGGGGTTTACTACCTACCTTGCAGTGAGTGGGCTTTTGGTTTTTTTGTCAAGTAGAAAGAAGATTTCATAGCCATAAATCAAATTGCTAACCCCTCTGATCGGATTTGGGCACCTCTCCACTGTGATCCGATAGTTTAGGGTCATTTCGGACCTGGTCGTGATGCAATATATTATATTTCCTACTTGCCTCAAGTTTGTGCAATGAACTATAGCACAATGCAATGTTCCCTCCCTCCTCCCCCCTCCCCCCCCCCCCCTCATGTGGAATCATGTGATAAAATTATATCCAATTTTGTACTATCATAACTATCGGTTGACATGTATCGTAATCTTGAAAGTGGTGGGGACTACTCCCGAGAAACATACCATCTCACACCAAGCCCGAGGGGAATCAATGCACCAATGTGTTATTTGATTGGTTACATGTTTCATTTGATTTTGTATTCCATTTAAGGTACGTGGCCATATTGTGGGCACTTGTAGCTCCAAAGACATTAGTTTATGTTGGATTGGCTCAAGATTCGTCTCATCCATTTTGCAATTGGGAATCACAAAGTTTGTAATTTGAACTCTCTAAATTGGAGTAGAGATGCAAAAATATAATAAGTAAAAGTGTGGATTTCCATGATCTTCAAAAAATCAGGTAGACCCTCGTGACTCCCAACTGGAGATAGGGAGTTATCGTGTACAAGCATACCTCTCATTTATCCAACATAAATAAAACTTAACCCCTTATAGGGTTGTGGCCAATTGATCTTAAATGACTTGGACTAGATTGATTCAGAATCCCTAAAGCTAATTCCGGTGTCAAATAAACAACAAATAATAACCTCTCGGGGTTGCATACTATTTCAAGGCCCTTTTAAGGCTTTATGTGCAATGAATGAGAGTTCTCTCTCTCTCTCTCTCTCTCTCTCTCTTGCTCTTGTTTAAAGCCATATGTTCAGTCTAAACTTGTATTCCTTTACTTTATACCTATCATGTACACATGGATGAAAAATATAGTTACTATATGGACTAAGTTTTCATAAGCATAGATGAATGGTACAAGGAGACTAGGGTTAAGGATGTAGAACACATCCCTAACACGTGGTAAAATTAGGGTTGTATAGAACTTACCTTGGGTAAGATCTCCAATATAAACCCGTAAACCCTAAAAGAGCCTCTTTTTTACCATTCGCACAAGGGCTTGGTGAGGTAACTTAGAGCACACTTACTGGGATACTAGATACGTGTGCTAGGTGAAGTAGAGGATACTAAGGCTATTCACCAAGGAGAGCATTCTACTTGTGGTGATACAATCATGGCTAAAGAACAGGTTTGAACACCCATTTGACATTTTGTAATGAGTGTTACTATTAGAAATACTACTATGCATGTAATGTAAGTTTAATGTGTGTGACATGGATAACAACTGGGTCCTGCTGTTATTTACCTCGTGTACGTAACTAATCCTCAATTATTTGTTGGTTGGTTGCATGGGCACAGGTGAGGCAGGCCCTTCACACTCTCAATACTACGAAGTATTGTGAATATGACATTTTATGCATTTCTTATGGTTGATACTACTAGGCATATCTCCTGGTATGTTTTCCATATATATATTAGATAGGGTACATCCTTGTTGGAACAATGCATGAGGATTGGTAATTAGATCTACAAAGGTATGATGGGGTCAACCACAATTTGTTTTTGGATACTTAGGAACCATGTATGAGCACTGAAACCCTAAGTATGATACAAATACTTATGAAAGTATAGTATATCGTATTGTTACATGTTTGTATTGTTTACATACAATTAGACATGAACATTTGCAATGAGCATTGAGCATACTTAGCCTTAAAACGATATGATGAGAAGGTTAGACTTGAGGTAATGAGGGTTATGAAAAAGTTCCCACCCACCCACCCTTGCATTGCAATGAAGAAGACATTGAAGGATTGGGCCTCTGAAAAGAGGAAGTTCAAGCTTTGCAAAAAGCATTGAAAAGTCAGCTCTCTCTCTGGCATGGAATAGTTAATGTATTTTATGCACATAACCATTTGTAACACATGTCTTCTTGGTGCCTTACTTGCATGATTTACTAAAATGTAATACCTTGCTATGGTTGAGCCATTTGTTACATGATTTCCGAGACTCACATGAATATCTTGTTCATGTTCAAGGTGAAATTGTTTGCATGCTCATTAAAGTGGTCATGACCCCCCCCCCCCCACCACCCCATGTCCAATTGCCAACTGACTCTTAAATGGTTAGCATATTTTGAGCATGTGATATGATATCTTTTAGACACATGTTTTTTTTCTTTTTTCCTTTTTGGTGTTAGTTCTTAGATCCACTTGTAACCACGTAACACCCAACGTAGGTCTTCAAATAATGCACTTTTGATTTAGGGCATGTCTACCTTAAGAATGCGGTTGGTGTAAGCAAACGGCTTTTATTTGCCGAATACCTTTTACAGCTAATGTGGGCCAAGGTGTTGGGAAGATTCTAGTATGTTTTTATTGCATATGCTTACGGGAGTGCCACCTGTGCACATGGTACAGCTGGCACTGACTCGCATATTTCTACATCACCCATTCAATTGCCGCCATGTGTCCGTGGCAATCCGCCACTTATTTTTCGCTCTATGCTAGGTCATGTGCACTTAGGGTGGGTCCAAAACATGTGATTCCAAGATCATTTATGTGGGCCGGTGAGTCGGCTATGGATAGTTGTCGGCGACACAAACTCTTAAATGCATAGTGTACGTTGAAATGGCCAAATGTTTGATCTAAATTTCAAACGACATGAAAATAGTCCATCATTCTAGAGGACTGATATATGAGATTAGATCCATCTTGTCAAGGCTGAACTTTAAGTCTACTTCATAATATTAACTACTGTAGCTCTCTAGCAGCTTGGGCACCTTTATGAGCAATAATTAATTAAAGTATGGAAGTAAGTTAGGCAACCCAATTTTTTTTATAAAATTGGGTAAATTAAGAAAGTAAATTTAAAATAAGTTAGACATTCATCCGAGTCATTTTTGTGATTCATGAATGATTTTCATAATTTCAACCACGGCGGCTATGATTAAGCTACACGCTTCCCTTAACCGATATTATTGTGATTTTAGGCGCTCTTTGAATATTGTTTCTTTTTTTTTTGGGGGGGGGGGGGACACTCAATGTAATGAATTTTTGATAAATTTAGGCATCTTTGCATTTAATTATATTTTTGCCCAAGGTGCTAGAGAGCTACGGTAGTGTTGGCAAATTGAGCATCTTGAATGGTTGTTTTCATATTATCCCACCGGTTGTTGCTCATGGTAGAAATAAAATGTGTGCATTTAGGATGGCTTTATACTAGGGTTTTAAACCAACTCTAAAAGGGAACTTTGAATTTGAGCAATCCTATTGGTGGAAAGGAAACTTTTGGACCCAAGGAGTTTTCACTTGGGCTTAGTCCAAGGGAAAAAAACACAAAAGAATAATTTCATAGTTCATTTTTAGAGTTGGTGTAGAACCCCAATACAATAAACCCATCTTGCACTCCATAACATTATTTAGATTCATAACAATGTTTTGTGAGACTAACAATATTTTGTGGAATATTCCTCACATTTGATATTTGATGTTTACATCCAAGATAAAAGTATGATGGTAAACATGTTGGTTGACCTATATACCGTATGTTAAGGGCAGCTTCAGCACAAAATAATTCTAAAAATAGACGCCAAAATGTTGGAATATTATTGGCATTTTTTGCCGAATATAAAATTAATTATTTTTCAAAATTGCCTAAAAGTAAGAAATGTTTACTTCTCACTAGAGTTTTACTTACAGTGGAAGCATATGTGAATTTTGAAAGAGAGAAGGTGCTCGTTTTGTAATCAAGCTCACTTACATTAGTCCACAAAGAATATGGGTTAAGAAGTAGCAAGACTCTAGGTGAGGCTTTTCAAATGTGTTGTACACAAATTTTTGGAGTCCAATTGAGCATAGAAGATGAAGTTTAATAGAATTTTGTCCAACTAACAAAAATTGAGAAATCAATCCTTCTTCCACCTCCAATAAGTTTTGTGTCAAAATAAGTCTTTATGCAAAAGATATGGACAAAACATTGCAGCCGTGTAAAGATCAAAAAATTAAAATGCGTTCATAACAAATTTTCGGAGCTCATTTGTGCATAGAAGATCAACTTTTTTGGAATTTTGTCCAACTAACAAAAGTTGAGAAATCAATCCTTCTCCCACCTCCAATAAGTTTTGTGTCAAAATAAGTCTTTATGCAAAAGATATGGACAAAACATTGCAGCCGTGTAAAGATCAAAAAATTAAAATGCGTTCATAACAGTTTTTCGGAACTCATTTGTGCATAGAAGATCAAATTTTTTGGAATTTTGTTGGTGTAAGAAAAGTTTACAAATCAAGTAATCTTTCACCTCCAACAAATTTTATGTCATTTGAAGACTCTATGCAAATGTTATGCGAGTTATAAAAATGAAGTCTAACTCGGTGCTTCACCTCAAAGGTTACATATCCCATATGCATTGTTGAACACAACTCCACTCTACTTGCATAAAGCACAGAGCATTCTCTACTTTTCACTCACATCTTACTTGTCATTCAATGCAAGAGAGATGTACAAGATATAAGCTTAAATTAAAAATTAAAAATGAATTTAAGCTGAATCTTAAAAATTAAAAGAGAAAATTGCCGAAAATATGAATATACTATTTATAGGTGTCGAACACTATTTTTTTACTTTTAATAATTATTCGGCAAGAGAGCGCCGAAGCTGCCCTTAACGTACGGTATATGCATAACACTTAACCAACTTCATGTTACCATGAATGATTGAAATTTGGATGAAAAATCACTTAGTAAGTGAAAACAATTGTAACATTTTACATCTACGATGCCCAAATACTTGTTACAAGGAATGACAAATAATGTTAGGTTTACATTTAGTGTTAGTGCTACTACACGGGGTGATTTGCTTTTAGTATTGAGCAAGACAATGAAAATTGGCGACACTGAATACAATATTCAATGTAGAACTTCATGTCTTTGTGAATGATAAACATAAATTTTTTTATTCCCGATTCAAGTAGGTGTTCAATACCATTCTATGTACATGGAGTCTAGGAAACAAGAACGCAACATTGTTTATGGTATCTAGTGTCACTTACCCTATCATGAGGTTTATCCTAAGTTCCACTAATGGCCAACATGTTTGACCATTAGTGTAACCACATGACACTTTTCATTTGCATGCTCAATAGTTTCAACACGTAACACAAAAACTATCATCTCCTACAATCCATCTAATACACCTAATGTCATAATGTGAAGAAGAAAAAAATGCACTTCAAAAAGTTACTTATCGTGAAAACAAACATACGTAAAGGCAATCTCCTAGTTTGGAGTGTCATGGGATGTACATCATGGCAGATAATGGACAAAAGTGGAACTTTAATGAACACACCATGACATTATTCAATTGCATAGTTGTGTTACAATCTATATTTAGCATCCAACATGGGCCTCCACTATCTTACCTTCATGGGAAGAAACTTATTAAATAAGAAGAAATTGACCTCATTATCAATAATGAATAGTGCCAGTATGAATAGTAAAGACATTGTGAATAGTGTCGGTGTTTTCAATAATTATGCGGCTATGAATAATATTTTTATTGGATAATACCGGTATGAACAATGATTCATGTGATTAGTGTTGGAAGTATAACTCTACCCAAATTTCTAAATGTCAACATGGATGTATGAACAATAAACAAATATTCTTCCTTTGTTCAGGAACCCACATAATATAATTTACATGTTCCAAGACCATGGAACCGGTCCACATGGCTAAATAATGTTATGACAATTGGGAATTTGATTACAACGTTCGATGCACACCTTTAATCCATAATTTAAAGCCACGAGGTCATGTGTGATTTTTCTTTGGTTAAATGCCTAAAACAACTAGATTGTTCTATCTTTTCAAACTAAGAAGTTGAAGTAGCAAGGTTCTTTGTCCAATTCACTTGAAGATTCACTCTAAGAGAACCTCCACCAAATTGATCATGACACTACACCGTTTATGGTATTTAGTGTCACGTAAAATATTTGGGATGCGCCCAAACTAAATGCCTAGAGGTCTCAAAGCGTCATGTCTTGTAATTATCAATATGATGCTATTTGTTAACATAAATAGCAATTGTAGAAAATGTTGCCTAAACTAGTATTTTCGAGCATTGCTTTAGTCTCTAGTGTTATGTTGATACTTGTTCAAGTGATAAATTAGTATTTACATTATGACATTTAGCGTAGCATATTGGGATACTTGAGATGATACTTTTGCGTTGTAATATGCACGAGGAAGATATTCTTGAGCATACCACAACCAAGTGCCACTTGTGTACACGTTAGTCGACTTGTAGACCAGTGTGTGACCTAGGCATACACCTCATAGTAACATTCTTGAACATACTCATGTTAAGATATTAGTAAGTGCACTTGAACGCCAAGTGTCATGAAGTGACACTGATGATGGAGTTGGTGGTCATGAGTATAACCTAACATGCGTCTCAATATAGTGTGAGTGACACTATTACACATGTGACACTAAATACTATAAATATTGTGATTAGATTACACAAATTTAGATTGATTTCATGGTTTATCATAAACTACATGCCAACTAGTAATTTTCTACAATGTTGATTAATTTAGCTAAATAATACATATTGAAGAATTTAGAATAGGTTCTCGACATTTAAAGTCAACCGTACTTATAGAAAGGTAGACAATAAGTTGCCCCATATGAACTATGGGGCGTGTTAGATCCAAGCGGGGGCAGCCTCTAGTGAAATTTATGAACCCGACCGAAAATTGTTGCCCGCCCCGCCCGAATTCGAAAAAAATATTGCCCTTGCATTCTTGAAGGCCGCTTGACTACAAATCCCATATTGAGTGCACTTCACCTTCAAGGTCTAAAATCCAATATATATATGTGCACTTCCAACTAGTAAATAAGCAATTCATTGGGATTTCATTCCGAAAGTGAAACCATCAATGAAGCATGTAATTAACTTGGAGGTCAAATAAAATTATAAATTCCTTACTAACATTGAGGTTATAATTTTTATGACTTACCATATGAAATTGTCTTTATCATTATGAAATGACACTTAAATTTAGTGTGCTGATTTAAAATGTATATTTTAAAATATTTTAGTAATTCCATCTACTTTCACAAGTATTCATACACGTTTAAACCAATTAAGTATGATTTAATGTAATTAATTCTAATTAATTTTGATTAATCCTAATTAAGTCCAAATAAATCAGAAAGTATGCTTATCAAATTAAGTAAGACTAATTAATTATAAAATGTAATTATTGGAATTGAATACTTGTGAAAGTAGACGACATTACTAAAATAATTTAAAATATACATTTTAAATCAGCACACTAAATTTAAGTGTCATTTCAGAATGATAAAGACAATTTCATATGGTAAGTCATAAAAATTATAACCTCAATGTTAGTAAGGAATTTATAATTTTATTTGACCTCCAAGTTAATTACATGCTTCATTGATGGTTTCACTTTCGGAATGAAATCCCAATGAATTGCTTATTTACTAGTTGGAAGTGCACATATATATATTGGATTTTAGACCTTGAAGGTGAAGTGCACTCAATATGGGATTTGTAGTCAAGCGGCCTTCAAGAATGCAAGGGCAATATTTTTTTCGAATTCGGGCGGGGCGGGCAGCAGTTTTCGGTCGGGTTCATAAATTTCACTAGAGGCTGCCCCCGCTTGGATCTGACACGCCCCATAGTTCGTATGGGGCAACTTAATGTCTACCTTATAGAAATATTTTCTTTGCGTGTTCTCAATAATAGAGGGAGAGGGCTTGGGTTGACTAATAGAACCCAATGTGGCCCTTTTGGAGGTAGGTAAGAATACATGAAGCCAAGTCATCGGCCAATGAGCCCACGTCATCACCATAAAAAGGGGATTCTTTGGTCGGCTAAAAATATAGGAAGTTGTAGACGAAGCCAATGCTCAAGGAGTTTATCTTTTGTTACACACAACCGCTTCAAGTGTGATAGTTAAGGTACGTGGGCATTATGTGGCAACTCTCCTTTAATGGACACCTATGTTTGAGTGGTATGTGGCAAGGTGCTTGTAGTTAAGAACGGACATATATAGACACATATCACGATGAGATTGGACGATGTTCCCGATATATAAAGGTTTCGGTTTAACATCATAACGGTTTGGGGAGGGTTTATGCGAACACTTAAAAAGAAAGAGAAAGAGAGAGAAAATTTTGAAAAATATAGGGTAGGATTGCAAATGTGCATAACAAATTCATCACCAAGTTGGGCATGTTTGGTGGACCCCAATATCCGACTTAATAGAGTTATTTGTAAAGTCCCTCAAAGAGGAATGAATTGTGGGTATGATCCTTCTTTGAGAAAACTTTCTATTAAGAGCTCATTAACTCATTGTGCATCGCTACTTATTTTGAAAGTTGTGTGAAACTTTTGAGACCTACTCTTTAGGAAATTTTGGGATCTAGAGTAGGGTTTGCGCATTGGACATGCTACTCTAATTCTTGGATCAACTTATGCAAGGCTAGCGTGGCCCACCCATCCTAGTAGGACAAGCTAGAAAGCCGATTTTTAATATTCTGACATCACCCTTTGTGTATGGTAATTTAAGCATTCAAAATACTAGGGTGACTTTTTGTTAATTCTCATAAACCTTTGGTTTGCGATTGAACCCATGGTGTTATCCGCTTTATTTACAACTACCTTCAATATATCTCTAAATCACAAGCACGCATTCACAACACCATACTTCTTCAATCTTATAGACTCCAATCCATTCAATCTTACAACCTTCGTACATTAATTCTTACATCCTTCTTACACCGTCACTACAATTGCTCACTACGATCCTATCGTATACTTAATGCCACATATGAATAGCGATTTTCAAAAACTTTGTCTCACACAATGCACCCGTCACACTCACTTGTTTACAATTCAATTTTAGGATTGAATATAACATGCATCACTTTAAAATTGGTTTTAGGGCCACTTCACACACTAGCCAAGAGCCGTGCCCATGAAATTGTGAGAGCCCAAAAGAATGTGCCCAAAGGCCGTCCCAAGTCACCTCCAAAATCAGGTAGGGCCCTCAAGTGTAGTGTGAAGTCATATGTGACCAAGACCTCAACCAAATGCTATTTCAATGAATTTCTATTCATGAGGGTCCTCACACATGATACAATAGAATAAATCAACAGTTGTGAACGTCCAGAGTGCCATGGTCTCCCGGTTTTGTGTTAGGCCTACCTCCAAGAGGTAGTTTTCGAATAGAATCACTATATTCGTTAATTTGAGACTTTCTCTTGTCTCAAATTAATATATGGACCACAACAACATGGTCTAATGTTTGGGTCGTCCTACCTAAACCCCCAGGGTGTGCACTATTCATTAAAACCAAGCATCACGTGCGTGCATGCCCCTTATTAAAATACCCCTGTATACATTTTATTTTTGCTAAAATCAAGCAATATACTTACAAATCTCATTGCTTCAAAATACATTTCCATACATACACAAGGGTCCAAAAACAAATACAGAAATTGTATATAACATGTGTACAAATGTTTGGAAATGCAAAAATATGGCCCTATTATATGTATAATATCAAATCATGGATTTTTAGTTATAAAGTCGTTACTTAGTGGATGAAAAAACACATGATTCTTGGTCCAGGTCTAACTTGAACGCGTAAACGCGTAAATGCGTACTTTACATATATTTTTCTATAGCCTCATGTATATCTACTTCTTGCTTAATAGCAATATGTCTCTTGTACGTACATTTTGTACATGCTTGTTTTAAATAATACCCCTTTTGTGCACCCACGTGTATAAATACAGTACTTGAACAGTGCACTCCCTGGGCCTAAACCATCTTGATATGAGTTCTTAATTGGGTTCTTGATATGAACACCCGCTTCAAAGTATTTGCATCTTACAACATTCTCCAATATCTATGTGATTTTATCCATGTTCTTATATTTGTAACTGTCTCAAAATGCCGAAAAAGTCCCAAATTAACGAATATAGTGATTAGAGTCCAAGTGACCATGAACCATGATCCATTTGATGCCATGTAGGAATCCATGTAGACTTTACATCCATTTTGCATTCACATACTCCATGGGTCCCTCAAGCGTAGTGCGAAGCGGACTCGGACCGGCTCCACCCTTTTCCACCAATGAGAGTGCTTGAAGTGTAATGGTCACGGGCTCTCAGTCTCGTGTGTGAAGTGGCCCTTTACTTTCAGACATACATACCTCTACAACATATCAAAATAAAGAATACAATACTTTTCTATGAAGTTGAAACAATTGTATACGGCCTCCCAATTTATTGTGTTGGCTACTAAGGCCGAAGCCACACGAAGGGCAGCTCCCTGGGCCCTGCAGGCTAGGCCCTGCCATAGGACCCTAATAGCCACCTCACCCTGCCTAGGGTGTTGTTACCACATGGCAGGAAGGAGCCGACTCGCTTGTTGCAGCTGCCGAGAAGTTGCAGTTGGCACTGGTAGCCAGCAAGCTCCGCAGAACAACAAGCTCCGAAACCAGCAGATTGCCTCCAGACCCCTGCACACTGTCCAACATACTGCCATTTCGCTTTAGTGTTGTTTCAAGGCAGCAACTTCTCTGCCATATCCACAGAGGCTGCGAAGATGGACGACGATGTGCAGCAGCTTATGGCTCTCCTTCTCTTGCAATTGTCACTGTACTGCACAATGGAGAGTTTGTCATTAGATGAAGGTGTGATTTCGGTATGGCATTGGCAACAAATGTGTTCCATGTCGATTGCGGTGCAGGGATTCATGCGAGCGCGTGCGAGGCGGCCCCGGCGTTTGTGGGCCCATGAGAAAGAGATGCAACAACCCGGGTTCTTTGATCGCAACCTCCTCGGCTCGTTCAATGCGAGGGAGTTCAAGGGACGCATGCGAATGGACGTTTCGACGTTCGAGTACTTGTGTTCCACTCTTGCGCTGACCTTGCGGAGACAAGATACCAACATGAGATCGACAATTCCAGTCGAAGTGAAGGTGGCCGTGTCGATCTCGAGGCTAGCCACAGGGAATTCCATGCAGAACATTGCTGAATTGTATAGAATTGGCCTTTCCACAAGCTAATTGGCAGTGTCACAATTTACTAGTGCCATGAGAGTGGTGCTACTAAAAAAATATATTAGGTGGCCTTTGACCACCACCATGGAGAATTTCGCTCGCGAATTTGAAAGCTTGCACCAAATTCCATATGTGGTGGGTGCGGTGGACAATTCGCACATACCCATCGTCGCACCTCGCCTGCATGCTCCCGATTACTACAACCAGAAAGCATGTGTTTGTTATGGGATTTTGATATAGGCTGGGTTGGATCAATGCACGATGCGAACCTCTGGGGGAGAACCGTGATCGGTCAATTTTGCGAGGTTGGAAAGCTCGCACCGTTCGCGTTGGTGGACGATGCAGCTTACCCATGTCGCCCTTGGATATTGGCACCGTTTAGGGGACATAAGGACGGTTTAATCGGGGAGGAATACCACTGGAATTTTGTACAGAGCTCCACCCGCATGTGCATTGAACGAGCATTTGGGATGCTCAAGGGCAGATGGGGAATTTTGTTAAAGAGGATTGACGTGCATTTAAAGAATGTGCTTGCTGTGGTTAGCACGTGCCTGGTTTTGCACAACATGTGCATCATTTGGGGGGATACCTTTTGGAAAAACGAGTGGATGCACGAGACATCGGAGGATGTCCACAATGGTTTGCCACTCTCGGCAGTTCCGGGGCCCTCAAGACAAGAAAAGCTTGCGTGGCCAACCATGCTTTGCACAGCTTGGCTGGTATCAAGGAGAGTTGCAGAGAAATCTTGGAGTACATAAAATAAGAAGCCGCGAGAGAATTTCAAATTTCAATGGGCACAAGATGTAAGACAACCAAAGAGATGAATGCAAGGAAAAATGACATTGCAAGAAGTCTATGGATGGCCAAAACAAAGGCATGCGTTGTGGAGACGTTTCCCGTGGACGTTGATTAGCCTAGCATAAGTCACTACAAGGCCACCTACAACTTGTCCACTAATTTTTTCATCGTTTGTTGCATGCTCATCAATAAAGCCATCTTTATGTCATCATTGGCCTTCAAACTGTCCATTAAGCTCTTGCTACTCTCCCTAATCTCTCCTATGCATCGCTCCAAGAATATTTCATCCTTCCGCTTTGGCTCTAGAGATTTGGATGTGCTCTCCCCGCTCCTCTGCTCTGTGGTGTTTGTCTCCGAGGTAATTGTGTACTTCACTCCATCTCCATCCATTGCACTCGCATGGGCATGCGAGACAACGTTCGCTCTATCAAACATGAACTCGTCCACCAATTGGTACCACCGGCATTTTTCGGATCTTTGCAAACCGGACTTCAGGTTCATTGCCTTGTCTTCTTTGTAATCGTTGTAGATGACACTCCATTTCTTCCGGCATGCCTCACTATCCTTCGCGAAATCCAGACACATTGAAACAAGCTTCGTATGAAGCCGAGACCAATTGTCAACACCTAAAAACAACTCCGGAATGTGAGAAATAATTGTATGGGAAAGACCAACGCACATTCCACATTCCACGTTCCACGCCAATTAACTGTGTTGTTCATTCAAATACATGTGAGAAGGAAGCGAAAGGGTCACTGAAACAAAAAAAAACCAGAAATGTCGAGCATATTTACGTGCTAGAAAGAAAAAAAAACTTGCAGCAAAAACTGTTGTGACTCTACTACCAGTGCTGCAGAAGGGACATGTACCCTGCATCAAAGCTGAAATTTATAGAAATAGGTTACAATATACCCTCGCAGACTTGCTGAAATCGCAGAGTCCAGGACTGAGAGCCAAGAGCTTCCAATTCCGGCAGACTGTGTCCCTGTCTAGTAGTCTGCTGAAATGTAGCCGTTCTACATTGACAGCAGCTGCCTGGGCTAACAGCAGCTGGGTGCGAAAACATGACCCTCTCGAAAATCTGGTGCTGGTTGAAAAAATAGCTGCTGGGAGACTGAGAAAATAACTTGTGGCTGCACCTACCTGCAGGTGGTGAAACTATTTGGACCGAGGATGGGTGGGTTCACATTGCAAAAAAAAAAAACCAACGAAACACAAAAACAAAAGCCAAATCCGAATAATACCTTGCTTCGGCGGCGAGGAGAAAGTGCTATGCATCTCTCCTCGGATGGTGATCAATTGGATGACCCAGTGGTCCTTCCAATCCCCGGCACTCTTCAAGATGTCCACGTCAACCTTCACATCATCCAATTGAATGATTTCCAGCTTTTTCCGAGCAATTCTCCGTTTCTTGGTCGATTTGGACTAGTCTGCAACACATTCTTGCGGATCACGCTTTTGAAAGCCTGCCGTCAGATCCACGGTGGCGCTAGGACCGCCTTGGCTGGGAGGTGGAAAGCCCACCCCCGCAAGTGGAGGCATGAAGGATTGCGGAAAGAGAAACGGCATTTGAGCACTCAGGTGTAGATAAGTGCCAAAAAATGGAGCAGGTGGTATGGCTTGCCCCTGCACACGAAATTCGGACCCTCTGCTAGGAGGATTGCCAACGGGGACATCATTCACATGGGCGGCACCGACATGGGGTGGAGGTCCCTGTGAATCCATGACAGTGAAACACACAAATACAACAAAATTTTGCACAACACCAAGGGTTCAAGAAAAATCCAACAAGACCAAAAAAAAAAAAAAAAAACGGAGGGGGGGGGGGGGGACGGCGAAGGCGGTGCTGCAGGCGGGCGGAGGGGATAACATCCATACAGTGGTGGGGGCGGATCGAAATTTGCCGGTGGAGCTCGCCTCGTCTTGCGGGAGCTTGCTGGATCCGGGAACAGGGTGCTGGAGAAGGGAGGGTGCAGGAAGGAGGGTGGAGGAGGGCGGGGAGCTGACCTGTCGCTCCCCGGGGTGGGCCCTCCCATGAAAAACTCCGTACTAGCCGGGCTTTCAGGTGGAAGTGCATGGTAGTTTGCTCAGCAAAAATTCCTCGCCAGCTCACCCTGCCTTTGTTAAAACTACCAACCGTGTGGTGAGGCGGGGTCGAAGGAGCCAACCAGCGGGCAAGATTTATTGCCGCTGCCGGCCGTGGGGCTTGCCCCTAACCTAGAACAATGTCCTTGTGTTTAGCACATAATCCAATCTCATGGTGACATGTGTCGTGGTATTTGGTGTTCCATTAGCCTTGCCATATGTACAACTCAAACATAAACGCGTGCAAATCGATAGGTGTCCTCACATGATACGCCTTTGTGAGTACCGCCATCTATAGTGGGTGCATGAGGAAGGGTAGCTAGGTCTCATCTTAGCCATCACTTTTGTATAACTTTATTGACAACATTGTCGTCATTATTATTGGTATTATTATTATTATTACTATTACTATTATTAATTGTCGCGTAGTATAGTGCTTTATAAGTTGGTGAGGTAGCATGGAGTCGTAAGGCTGGCATGTCCCCATGTGGTACACTTGTGCACTCCTTCATTATCACATGATAAGTCCCGTGACAAGGATTCGATGTGATAAAGTAAGGTGACAATTTGGAGTTGTAACTTATAATGGCAACTACCCACCCACCCAATCGGTGTATTCTCTACACCTATCTTACATCACGTGCAATTAGGGTCCCCCCCCCCCCCCAATTCATTTATTGGCATTCCACACTATCTTGATTTATTATTTCCACAATATCTATGTGTGTGTTATTTTGTGGTTGTTATAGTGTTCCCCCGCTTAAGTACGCACTTTGAACCGGAGCCATTGGTGCGCTCTTAGTTGGTAGGTGCGTACTTTATTCATATCGTCAATGTTCTAGATTGGGGTAATCATAAAAAGTAATTGTTTATTACCCATCTAGCTTATCCCTGAAGAGTGCAAGTTAGGGTGCTCACAAAGCCACTGGTTTTGTTCGATCCCTTCCCATTGAGGCTTGATGGTGATGGACAAGCTTTGACAACCTCGGAAGAACCATCTATCGATGACGAAATCCAACTTATCAAGACATTTGCTAGATCTAAAAGTGCTACCGACTTCAAAGGCTTTGAAGCTATATACAACACTGTCCTCAACATTGACAGCCAATTGCTTTGCTCCAACGTTCAAACGGAAGTTGGACAGACGTATGACATATTGCGACGATCGTTTGAGACGTTTTAGCGAAATGTTAACAAACTGACATTGAATGTCAAGCGTGAAAAATTCATGCATTCACGGCAAATGACTCTGCATGACATGTTCGAACAATAACATATAAACCCTAATTTTTGTCAAAAAAATTGCGCACTTAACCGGGATGTGTACTTAAATGGGTGCATACTTAAGCGGGAGATTACTGTAGATGGATGACTAAACAAAGTTATGTGTTTATTATAATTTGATTTTGACTCAAGGAAGTTTTCATGGGTAAAGAGGCAACCTAATTGCTCATATCAATATAGGTTTTCCCAAGTTAAATTAAGTGGGCCTAATTTAGTTACTCGTATCCAATTCAAACACTTGTATGAGGGGTGAGTGGTTGGGTAGGAATTTGAAAATACATGACAATGACACGTGTTGAAGAAGATTGGAAACTTATGTGTTCAAATTGTGTTAAATCACTTTAGGGCTCAATAGTCAACAAAGATAGGAGGACATATATGATCATTCAACAAGAAATTTATTCTTTAACCGAAAAACATGTACACGCTCGTCACTTGTTTGATGGTTGTAAACCATAATTTGGATGTATGGTGATTTCATCTACGGAGTGCAATAAATATTATGTTTTCAATCAAATTACATTGTTTTATTTTATTTTATTTAAAAAAAACCTTCAAGTAAACACTACAATCCATGTACCGGTCAAGACATTAAAAATTGATGTCATTAGGCAACATGAGTAACAATATTGGAACATCCAATGAAGTGTGCACCTCCATGTGGAGAAATCGGTCACGGGTCCGCCCATTTTCTTTTGCGCTTTTATGCAAGCAAGCATTGATTGGGGCACGTGTGGCACCAAAGTGACCGGTTGAGAAAGTTTAAAATGATTGTACTTGTTGATCAAGAGGCTAATGTAATCCGGAGTAGCAGGTAATTACACCGTCCCATGAGTTTAGACCCAATCCATCTCGCTTTTAACCTTTCTTGGGGTCCTTGTTTATGTGGTACGATGCCAAGGGGCTTGTCCAACACGTCAATTATGCGGGACGCATTCAGGGCCACTTCACACACAAGGCTGAAGGCCCTTGACCATGGCAATGTAAGAGCTCTCATTGGTCAAAAAGGCGGAGACCGTCCAAGTTCACTTCACACTAGGAGGTGAAGGCCTAAAGGCCCAAAGAAAAGTTCGTGGATGAAAAGTCTACATGGAGTCCTACATGGCTAGTTGTGGATAAGGGTGCATGGTCTACCGGAATTTGCGTCAGACCCACCTCCAAGAGGTGGGCTTGACGCAAATTCTGGGAGACCATGACTTTTTTAATATTTTTTCCAACAGGACATATTTCAGGATAGACTGCATGGCAAATTCCAGGACATATTCCAAGACAGATTCCAGGAAAAACAAACACCACCAAGTAGTTATCTTAAATTAATAAACTTGAAGACATATTATATTAAACCAAATCCTCCCCTCTTTTTCCGCCAACAAAATATGCAATGGTCCCGCAACATGGTTCATTCTCACTTCACACTATGCTTGAGGGCCAAAGACTACATAAAATGGCTTTCCCAACACCCATGGTACGGCCTTTGGATGAGAGTCAAGGGTCCTCACCATTACAAGGTCACGGCTCTTGGCTCATGTGTGAAGTGGCCCTCATTAAGTGGAAATGGACGGGTTGACGGGTTCATGGGACTTGACCCTTACCCTAGGCACATGAATACAAACATCCCATTAAGACTCCAAGATTCAAACAGAGTCGATGAATTTGTGGAGTCATGATTTAAGTGCACATGATTCAATGAGACTCAAGGAGTTTAATAATCTTGGCATAAATAGAGAACACGTGTCCTAACAACACAACCTTGGTCGAAAACAATACGTTGCCTACGCTAATGTTGAGCACAAGTCAAGTTGCTAACAATCTCTCCTTGCAAGCTAAATAGTCATGTCTTTGACCCCAAAACACCTAATTATCATGAAATTTTACAAGGTCCCCGATCTTCAGTGGTCACTATATTGTTGATTGTAGATATTGTCGCTTACATCAAAGAGTTATGTGGTGCAAAATATTGCAAGGGTTTGTGTGTAGATTGCATAACATAATTTAACTTGTATGTATATTAACAAATCCCTCCAACACATTCAAAATTTGACCCTCATCCATCACCACAATACGAAAATGTCTCATTAACGACAACTGCACCTTATCTTGCCCAACAAACCACACGGTCCTTAAATGGATTTCTCCCCAAAATTCCCCATGCCCAGTTGTACCTTGTCAATGTCTTACCCACCTATGTCCTTTGTCTATGTGCTCATAGGGTAGCCGGGAAATGCTATCTTGTGAGCGGTGAGCAATGAGTGACGAGCGATGAGCGGTAACTTGTGAGCATTAAGGAAGGTGAAATATTTGGTAATTGGGCCACTAGTATCCTATAACCGTGGAATTTTGGCCTAAAGAATTATGATTTTAGGATTTAATAAGAAGAGGGGTGAGGAGGATAAATGACATAAAATCCAAATATTTATTCATCACTAGTAGCATTGGACATGTTGCTATCTTTTGCCTCGTCATTTATATATATATGAACACCTATAAATTGCGAATTGAGTTTGGAATTGTAGCAAGATTCTTCATTTGGATCCGAATCTTTGATATTAAATATTGCAATTACAACATTCTTAGCATATGATGAGAGACGCAGGCTATGGCTTGGACTTCGTAGGAATTGTTTATGTGTCCAAAATGGGAGACATGTCCTCTTTCTAGTCGTATTCCTTAAATAAAATTGATCAAATATGTAAATAAATTTGAAGAACTAAAAATCAACTAATGAAATGGATGAATTGAATCAACAATTATTTTTATTAAAACTTACTCAAAATTAAATTCAAGCATCTCCTCATCCGATAGGTCATCATTTTCTCCACGGGGAGGTCACTCAGTAGGATTTTTGTGTACCACGTGCGGCGGAGGGGTATTTCTTTAGGGGTTATTTACCTCCAAGGCACGAATTAAAAGCTCCCTATAATTACATAATATTCTAAAATGGCCTATTTTTTTGTACCCTACCATTACTTATTATGCCCATGTCATTGAAATGTTTTGTAGTCTATATTCCTTTTAATTAAAAAAACCAAATTTAAGAATGTATGCAATGCAAAAGTGATGGGAAAAGCATGGCAACAAAATAATATAAAAATTACGTACCATTGCAAAAACCAAGTACAAAAACTTAAAGTGAAAATACAAAAAGAAGACTTAGGATGGAACACAACATGATTGAGTGTGTGTTTACAAACACAACACCCGCTCCATAAAAATCCTTTATTCAAAATCACTTTACATGCTAGTGAAGACCAAAACCATATAGTGTGAAACACTTTAAGCTTGGTCATGAATCTTATATAGTTCGTTCTGTCACAAACTTGGACAGTTGCTCTGAATCATTCCTATCAAGAGTGTACACCTCATTTGTAGAATTGTAGCTCATGGTTATCCTAAACAATCCTAAACCCTAAACACAACGGTGAGGCTCAAATGTTGTGCACAAACGGGCACCCTACAATCGGGTTGAAGAGTTTCAAAAGATAAGGGGAGAAAAACCACCAAGAGAAATCGGGCAGAGTTAGGCTTCCAATTTCATCCATTTTTGGGTGAATGATGAGTAATTTTTCATCCATCCCTCGTGAGGCATGTGTATGAAATTGATTCTACTAAACATACATCCTAAGATCCTTATTTTCAACCCTTATATTATTTTTACTAAAAGGGAATGGCCCATATTTTATACCTATCTATTTTACTTGTAATGGGCTTATGGGCTTATGTACTTTTAATGGACCCTTCAATATCTTGAATTCTTTTATAATTTTTATGTCAAATGATTTTTAATCCTCCCTATATTATGCCGCACATCGTTTTTAAAATGCACTAAATGACCTCCCCTTGATCTTCTCCTGTAAGAGCTTAAATATTCTCCTTAGATGACCCCTCTTTCGGAACCTTTTCCAAAAGTGGTTTCAATATGTGTTCAAACATATCGTTATCACCCTCGAATGCAAGATGTTTGCCACATGCACATGTTGCCAAGATAGAAGCTCTAGTGGAACATGTCAAATCAACAATGCGTCCATCTGTTGGTGTAAACAATTCAATAAGGTCTTGGAAAAAATGCGGCAATTTTTTATATGGCCCCCTCCAAGGTCTTCCCAATTTTTGAAGGAACATGTTTTTTTCATCCACAAAATTTAAAAGCAAGTTTTTGCTTTTCAATCCAGTACCAAAAAACATGGATTTTGGTTGTCTCGTGGATTTTGTGGTAGTAAAATCCCTAACCAAGACATGAGCCAAAAATGCTAGAGTCTCCAGAAACATACAAATTGTGTTTAGATATTATACAATACAAAGAGCATCAAAATAACTACATTAAAACCATTGTAATGTGTAATACTTATAATGTAGGTGGGACACTCTGGATCCTTGAAAACCATGTACAAATTTAGGCAAATAAAAGTTCCAAGAACTTTCATGTTGCTGTTGTTTAAGGTTGGATTCGAAACCTTCTTGGTTTGCACATCAATAGCAAAAAATATTATTCCATAGAAGAATTTTAATAGGTTGATTTGAGAGGTTGAAGTCAAGACCGTCATGAAATTGGAGAAAAATTAAGTCTACATCGAAAGGGGTCGGAGTTCCCATGACATAAAATTTCCGATTGTTATTGAACTGAAAAACCACAAAAATCCAAAAAAGAAGAATCGGAAACAAAATTAAATCAAATGAAAGTAACAATAATAAACAAAATACCAAGTTAAAATTATTTACATTTTCAATAAATGTCCGTCATTCAATCCACTCATGTGGGCCTACATCCATCCCTTCATACTTGTTTTTGGTAGAGCAGATCAAGCAAATGAGAGGGTGAAAAAAAATTCTTGAATATGAATAACTTTCTTCTCAAAACATTCGTTGGTGCACGATGAATAACGTCATAGGTGCTCGACTAATGAAAATCCAGTACATTGCACCCATATTTTTATCCTTCGCCTTCGAATGTATTTTTATTCAAATCATTGACTAGAATAAACGATTCATCAGGTTGTAAAATTGCAGGTTGTAAAATTTTTTATTGAATTTGTAATTTTTTTTCATGAATATTATTTCTCTTATGACGTTTTGTCTTTCTTGGTTGTGGCTTTCAAAGTTTAAGTTGTACAATTTTGTCTCATCAGACAAGCATGCATTCTTAGGACAATCAAGATACCAGTCATAATCCTCGTCGTGTGGGAGTGACCAATCCAAACAAATCTCAGTAGTGTACATGCATGAATCTTTTGCACCAGTGTCACGCCAATTTGGAAAAAACCGAGATTCCTTTGTAACGCACATATGCGGAATCAAAACATATCAGAAATACCTACACACAAAAATATTATGAGCCAAATATTATACGACCATTTAACAAATATACTAAATTGTACATGTATAATACACGTTTCATAGCAAGATCGATATTGGGTTGCTCCTTCCAAATCTTGTATTTTTTTATTTTTCCACTTTTGAGTTTACTATAAAATATTGTATTAAAAGCCGCAAACTTTTAGATTTAGATATATTTGGAGAGAATGGAGTCATCTGTTGGCAAATGAAGAGGAGATGGAAGAATATTGTGAAGCTCTTCAATAGGTTTTTTTTTAACTGTGCCCAATATGTGGAATTCGATAACCAATTATCAAATGTAGAATCAAAGAGGGTGATTTAAGAAAATATAATGCATTTTTGTTAAATATATTGTTATTCCAAACTTTGAGTCATCCGACTTTGACTTCTGCACCCACATTACTGACGGCAACATGGTGGAGTTTCTCTTATAATATTTCAGGTACCAAAAATGAACCCCAATGATACTTAACTTCTTTAAAAAAAGGTGTGAGGTTGATGTCGGCAATTTCTAGTTGTTTTGTAAAACTAGAAGATAACATTACATTTTTTTTTGTTGACAACTATAGACATTGGTTTTAAAACTCCTTATGATGTTTTTTCGAGGGAAATAATTTTATTGTAATGGTTTAGAGCAATATTGCTAGCCTCAGCAAGTTCTTGCTGAACAGTAGAAAAAAATCCATAGTAAAAAAAACTTGGTGAACTTACACCATAAATGTAACCCAAAATAATTGGCCATATCAAAGGATACAAAGTTTCGACGCATTTCTCTTCACATCGTTTATAACTTTTCGGATCCAATTGTTTTTTTTAGGAAGTCAAAGACATGGTACCAATGTTTTGCATCCGATACAAAGTGTACCAAATTGGTAGAAACGTGAGAATTCTCCGTTGACATGAAGAAATATGGAATTAATTAGATTTATGATGATATAAGTTAACAAACATTATATAAATTAAAAATAAATAAATAAAAATATTACTTGTTAATGTCGTGCATAGAAGTGAACAAACTTGGAATGTCATTAAGCTGGGGCGCCAAAAAAATAAGATGCACAAAGACGTGACGATCATAACCATCGGTATACACGCGGTCAATATAGCTTTTCAAACAAAAAATCTGTGATTATTATCCCATATGAAGAACATTTTGTTCTTGTATGATATGAATGAAGGGTTTGCATCAGAGCCCAACATTCCCCTTTGAATTTGTACCCATACCCAGACCATGACCATCAGCAGCGACCTATGCCCACCCATGCCCACCCATAGCATGACATGTGTCCACTCATGCCCACCCATAGCATGAATGTGTCCACCCATGCCCACCCATGCTATTCAAATTGCGCCCATGTATTCAAAAATTACGCCCATGTATTCAAAAATTGCACTCATATATTCAAAAATTGTGTAATGTTTATAACCCGCCTACACCAAGTCTTGGTTGGATCGGACAAATAAAAGGTCGTTCATTGTCGTTGGCTTCAGCGCGGAGCGCTTCTTGGTTAGCGTATTCCCTGCACCCGAGAAGTTTGACTCCGATTTGGAGCTGGATGCAGGGATGCATAAAACCGAACGCGCCATGCGCAACATGATGGGGAATGTGGGGGCTCCTTTCAACTTCCACCACAAGAGAATACTGAATTTAGCAGTAGTATCATGTTTCACTGGCAATGCTAAGCTGACCGCTACAATGATCTCATTTTTTTCAAAATCAGTGACCTTGTATGTCTCATACATACTGAACTCAAGCTCAATACATGCGTCGAGGTTGTTGACAACTAGGATCTTAGCCCCATTGTCATGATTCTCTTCTAACTCATCCTCAAATTCATCGTACATAGACGTCGGGTCAACAGTACAGTGCTTCTTTTGTGGTGGGGCCGGTGCATCATCTTTCTCATGATCCAAATTTGCTAAAACCTTTCCTGTGCCAATCGAGCGCATAAGCTCCCTCAATTTTGTTTTCGCCTTAGTAACTAAAGCGTCAGAAACCTCCATCTTGCGCATATGGTTCTTCATAACGGGATCCAGAAGTGTTGCTACAACATGAAGCACATCGAGCTTCATCTTCTCTTGCACTAGTGGTGTCAAGAGGTCCTTACAAGCTATGATCGGAGGGGAGTCTTTGCTCGTCTTGACGGTACCATCGTCATTAATCACATCGTTCATAATAGGTTTTAGATGCTTCAACAGTTGAAATCGCCAAAATACAACCTTATGCAATGTCAGCTCTTTGAATTGTTCGAGATCAAGAGTTGCCTTTTGAAATGGTGTCAATAAGTCAATTAAGTGTTTCAAAAAGGTCTCTGAGATTGAGGCAATTTTCCGCAGTGCATCCTTCTGCTTCAGTAGATCGATCACCTCAATTAGCATTTCAGAACCACTAAGCAGACAATGGTATAGTGAGTTCCATCTGGTTGCATTCTCTTGTTTCAATGTCTTCGACAACTTTGATTGAAGATTTGATTTTTTAAAGTATGCAACCAAACTCTTACATGCATCAATGAGAGAGTATAGGACTGCCATGTTGGGCTCATCAAGGTATCGATAAAAGGCTTGCTCTTCTTACCATCAACATGTTTCGTAGTCTTGTTGAATACATAGGTCAGACAATTTGCAATTTTATGATCAATGCATCCAAACAAGTTAAACTCGCTTGAAATGTCATCTTCAGCGACAATGTTTGATCCACAATCCGCCACAACAGTGATTTTATCAAACACCAAATCCTTGATACCGAAGATGTCCAAAGCTTCCTTGAATTCATCCAAAACCATAACAGTGGTGTGGTTCTCATCGCGAGCATGCTTCACATGCAATGTTCGATCAAACAAAACAAACTCTTCATCGATGTAGTGCGCCGTGACAGATATATAAGCTACCTTCTTGATACTGTCTGTCCATAGATCAAGGGTGTTTGCCATGGATACGTCGGTATCAATGTGTTCTTGAAGACACTTTGCCACTATGGCACGCCCCTTCGTCGCACGGGTCTCTATATTGCGTCTGGCGGTAATTGGTTGACACAAGAGGTCATCAACCATAAGTCGTTTATTACTTGCAACACCGATGTCCAAAGTTGTTTGAATAAGCCCTTTCAAACCATGTCCGGCTATTGATTCAAATGGTCGGAGGTCAATTGCGCAAAAGTTGGCAGCGGCAAGCGTCATCTTCTTTTTATCATGTGTGGTGGGGACACCCTTTGTTGCAAATACATTCATTGCTCCACTTTCCAATCTTTCACCCTTAAGGCACTTATGATCATTTATGGTCCTAGTACCCGTGGTTTTCTTGAATGTGTATACTTTCTTGCAATTGAAGCACGCTGCATATTCACAGTCCTTACCATATTGTTGCACGATGCCAAAAGTTTTCCAAAGAGTAGAATTCAGACCAGCATGGTTCTTGCGCAATGAAAATACACGATCGGAGTCATTCGGCAATGTCTTTTTTAATTCCTTCTCGATCACTTGTGCATTTATCGAACTAGAGCTAGATGGCACCATCTCAATAAGCCCTAGTCACTCACTTGTGGGCATTAAATTTGTGCTTTGCCTCAATAAGATTTGCCTCAGATGGGCTCAAATGCTGGAAGATCAAAGGCAAATAAACCCTGAGCTTCGAAAATACTCTGAATACGCAGAATGCACTGCTAACTTATTAAAGCTCTTCTCGATGTAAGTTATCCTGGACATATCCATTCACTCAAAAAGCGAGTTCGAAGAATCTTCAAGAATTCGTATGTCTCAAAATAATTCAAGAATAAGTCTCAGATTCTCATCATACATTGCCAAGCATGTATGTATCCGCCAATGAACATGTGACCTACTTCTTGATTGAGACTCCTAATGGGCTTAGATTTTCCTGTAAACAACCTGAAGGAACTTATTGAATAGCTTTGGAATCTCTTGTGGATTCAAACCTACTCCAGTATCTCTCACCTGCCATACAGGTTGGAAATGTTAACAAAAAGCCTAGTTTATTTCTGGCAAGAAAGGGTGTGTATTTTCCACATATGAACCAGATTGTGTTGGAAGTCCTTCCACAAAGAAACCTCAACCAAAAAGTACATACAAATGTACAAAGAGAATACTGACTAAGCAATAATGGCTCAGTTATCAACTGCAACCTTCACCCATTGACCACATGTACTTTAAACCAACCCAAGCCAAGAATAACCTTTGACTCAACTATACACACCACTACTCTCATCGTGTGTATAAGCGCCTCAACGTATGATTATACAACTGCAGTACCTCAATGCCTGACAGGAAATATCAAACTACCCTACCAATCACAAGGGTGCTTCAAGGTTTACTGAAATAAAAATTACAGACACAACTTATACTTGAATCTGTACCTCAACTCTGATGTTGCAGTGATGCTCATCCTGTGTTGGAATAAAATCTGGCACATGAGGATCCAACTGCATATCACTTTTGTTAACATAAAATCGCACCATCACAACCCCTTCTTTGGTAAACTTCACTGCATTTCCAACCACATTGAGAATAGTTTGCATAAGCCTCTTCTCATCACCAACCACATGCTCAGGGAGGTCCCGTGCAAGAATCAATACTGATTTCAGCTTCTTCACTGAAGCAATAGGTGAAACCAATTTCATAACCTGTACCAATAAACATAAAAGAACGAATAATAAATAACCCACCAGATATGATATACTCCTCAACAAGCATTGAAAGCAAATGACCTGCTGTAGAGATTCAGCTGCTAAATCCTTCAACCATGTGGCAAGGTGCAATTTTAGATGAGTGGGATACAGCCAAACTGAAGAAGATCATTTGCAACATACCTCCTTGAATACACCAGGAAGGATGAAAGTGCGAGTTTCCAGCTCCAAGCTCCCATCTTCCAGCTGAGAGAGGTCCAACACATCATTGATCAGCGTTGCTAGCAGATTGCTGCTTTTAAGTATGGTATCTACCATAGAACGATGTTCAGGTGTCAACCCTGTTTCTTGAAGAAGAGAAGATAAAGCAATAATTGCATGCATTGGTGTGCGCATCTCATGATTCATGACTGCCAGGAAATCATTCCTGGCACAGATGGCAGTCTCAGCATCACGCCGTCATAAGGGGTTAGTAGAGTAATCCAACATGTAACATAGTCCGGTCCTCCACGCAACCGTCGAAAGCATTTGAATGAGAGCTCATTCAATATGCTTTTCTATAGCCCATGCCCACCCATGAACAATAATATTGCACCCACGCCCACCCATGAAAAATAATATCGCACCCACGCCCACCCATGAAAAATAATATTGCACCCACGCCCACCCATGCCCGCCCATGAACATAATATCGCACCCATGCCCACCCAAAACCTATGGGCATAGGCACCCAATGTTGGGCTCTGGTTTGCATCCAATTGAGATTCAAATATGACATTGGCTTAAGCCTAGTTTGGGCTCCAACATGCACGAACCTCCTCATTCATAAGTTGATTTTTTTTTAGAATCAGTGAACGATATATAAAACACACAATCACCATCACGATAACTGTTGAAAAAATTGACCTCTAATTTAATAATGCAACCCTTTAAGGCATGACGCACAATAGGCATAGCAACCAAACGAGACTTGGATTTAGCACGGATTGAAAAAATTGTACCAGTTGAGTTGACCTTTTGTTTGTCCGTAAGCTTTCACACTTTCTCTTGATAGGTTTTATCATCACCATCATTGCCTTCATTGGAGTAAAAATCATTGAGGGTTCATGTGATTCTTTTTCTTATTATGGAAAGTTGATGTAATATCTTGATAATGATGAAGTGGTAGAGATGAATGATCTTAAGTTGAATTTTTTATAGATTCATCATGAGTAGAATTATGAACAATATTCACCACATCCATTGGTTGGTCCTAAATGCAAACAATGAGAGAAGTTTTTTTAAATCATTTTAATAAACCAAACCATCCCAATAAATATATGATATTATAGATTACAAAAGAGAACATGCTTAAAAGAAGAGGAATTAGATAAGGAAAATACCCAAGAGTAGGATGAAGAGAAGTAGCAACAAAACAATGAACAATAAAGTTGTAGCACTAATAGCAAAACAACAGCAAAAAAATAACAACAGCAAAGAAGCAACACCAACAACAATACCAACAGCAGATGAGCAACACCAGTAGCAAAACCAACGAGAGAAGAATAGCACCAACAACAAAACCAACAACAATAACATAAAAGGAGTAGCAATAGTAGCACCACCATCAACAAGACGAAAAGGGAAAAAGTCCTAGGCCGTGAACTTGGCAGCTAAGTACTGTACGATTAGGGTGGCGGCTCACCCTAAAGAACTAGGGTATACCTTGTACGTTAACGCACATGGTCTATGCGCCTAGCTACATACATTTGAAAATTGCTATTGCAAACCTTGTGCATTTACGCACAAGGTCCACATAATAGACTTTGGACCATTGGAAATAGTGATGTGGACGTTGTACATATGCCATTGGAAGTTTGGATTTGATAGATTTGTCAAAACTTGTAAAATTTGTAAATAATCCAAATCGTGTCCAAAAAATAGAATAAAAATACCGTATATTATCTAAATCTCCGTAGCTATAATTTTTTCTTATAATTTTTTCTTTAATATCATTATCCCTCCTCATTCTTCAATGGATTTCATTGTTTCTGGCCACCACGTAGATTTCAAGTTTGCGGGCAAAAAAACATTTCCTACTGTTTTTCATGTTTTTCTAGCCCCTATTACATACTGCAAGTATGTTCCAACACACATATTTCCCCCTTTTTGCATCTCAACTCCATATTGTACGAATTCATTGCTCCAATCATTTATGCGTTGTTTTCAATTCACACAATAGGTCTTCATTTTTACTCTTATGCTCTCCAAGTCGCCGGCACATACCTTGTGCGTTCACGCACATGATTCTCTTTCCTAACTTTCACACTCCTTCACTCGCCATCACATACCCTGTGTGTCAACGCACAAGGTTCAGCCTCCTAACTTATAACCTCTTTAAGTCACTGCCACATACCCTTTGCGTCAATACACAAGGTTCTCTCTCCTAATTTATAACGTCTTTAAGTCGTTGTCAAATACCCTGCGCGCCAACGCACAAGGTTTTCCCTCCTAACTTACAACCTTTTTAACTTGCTGTCACATATCTTGTGCGTCAACGCACAAGATTCTCCCTCCTAACTTATTAACCTCTTTAAGTCGTTATCACATACCATATGCGTCAACGCACAAGGTTCTCCCTCCTAACTTATAACCTTTCTAAGTTACTACCACATATAATGTGCGTCAACGCACATGGTTCTCTCTCCTAACTTATAATCTCTCTAAATAACTACCACCCTTATGCGTCAACGCATATGATTCTCCAACCTAACTTTCAAGATCGTTTACTCCCCTCACATACCAATTGCATTAATGCACATGGTTCTTCTTCCTACCTTTCAAGCTCTCTTATTCATCCCCCATACCCTATGCATCAACGCAGATGGTTCTCCCTCCTAACTTTGAAGCTCTTTTATTCACCTCACATATCATGTGCGCCAACGCACATGGTTCACTTTACTAACATTTTTATCATTATAAATCATGAAACAATTTTTAATTAAATGTAATTGTCATTTTCTAGCTCATATCCATTTAATGCATTATCAAATTATACGAAAGTTAAGTTGACTTACCTTTTTGTTTCTTGTATTTTTTGAGGGCGTCTTCATTTCCGATTCCGATATACAATCGTCTGTCTGTTCTTTGTTCTTTGCATCTTCATCACCTTCCATCGCCATTGTTGTTATTGTATCAAAATCCAGTGTTTTCACAGTCTCTTCTATCGTAGTCAACAAGTTTTTTTCCCTTCCTTGCTTACATTCTTCTTTCCCACACTAAGTCTGAACCTCTCTTTCTCAAAGGTAAAATACAAAGCTTTTCTATGCCTTCTTTCTGGCCTCATGAGTAATCTCTCTACATCTTTCACCAGCATTGATGTCAAAGATATGTCCTCTACCACTCCACTTTTATATTTTCTTCCAATGTATCTATTTCACATGAACTTGGTGTTTATTTCGATCATCCATGTTGCAATTGGCATCCAATGACTGAGTTCTTTCTACACGTTTTTCATTGTAATTCTGTTTTTATTATACCAGCTGTGAGCCCAAAATGGTGCCCACATGTGGTGATTAACTCTTCGAAACCAATTTTAGTTGACTTTGAGGTGTTATGATTATTCACAAAACATAAAAAGAATGAAGTGTGGTGTGGATTTAAGTTTAGGCATTAGAATGTGTAGTGTAGTTATTTCAAGGTTTGATTTCAATAAGAGGATGCCTTGGTTATGTGAGTAAAGGGTAAAGTGAGGCAAGGTGAGCTCTGCGGGTTAAATGCCCACTTTTGGATCCACTTTGTTAGTTTAGGAAGAAGGAAGCTTGGTGGATGGGGGTTAGTCCCTACTTTGGAGGAGAGGGTTAAAGGATTGTGATTGGAGGTGCTAATCCTCTCACCCTATCCTCACCTCTCTCTCCCTCTCTCCCTCTCTCCCTCTTTGCTACTTAAGGTGTTTTTTCTCTCATTTTCCTCTCTCTCCATCAAGCGCTCTCAAGGGAGCAAGCTCTTAAGAGCTTGAGCCACGTATGTGATACATTAGTTCTTAGTGAAGTTAATTAGTTAAGCTCTCTTTCTCAATGCCTCCCAATTGAGGGAGCCCTTAGAGTTTAAAGTTGCATGGGTTGATTAGTTAGTAGTTAGTGGAATTAGTGTGTTAGATTAGTTCATTATTTAGGAGCAAGAAAAAAAGAAAGAAGAAGAAAAACTTAGAAAACATGTGATTAAGGGAGGAGAGAGTTTGGATTAGGGTGCAACTAGTGGTTGGGATACCCATTCGGGTATTATAACTTCAACTGGGACTGTATCAGAAGGCAGCTGGTTTGATGGGTTAAGCCACAACCGGGACTGTATCAGGAGGCAGCTGGCTTTGGAGGTTTAAGCCACAACTGGGACTGTATCAGAAGGCAGCTGGTTTGGTGGTTTAAGCCACAACTGGGACTGTAATCAGGAGGCAGCCGGCTTGGTGGCTGGGCCACAACCGGGACTATATCAGAAGGCAACTGGTTTGATGGGTTAAGCCACAACCGGGACTGTATCAGAGGGCAGCTGGCTTTGGAGGTTTAAGCCACAACTGGGACTGTAATCAGGAGGCAGCCGGCTTGGTGGCTGGGCCACAACCGGGACTGTATCAAAAGGCAGCTGGTTTGATGGGTTAAGCCACAACCGGGACTGTATCAAAAGGCAGCTGGTTTGATGGGTTAAGCCACAACCGGGACTGTATCAGAGGGCAGCTGGCTTTGGAGGTTTAAGCCACAACTGGGACTGTAATCAGGAGGCAGCCGGCTTGGTAGCTGGGCCACAACCGGGACTGTATCAGAAGGCAGCTGGCTTTGGAGGTTTAAGCCACAACTGGGACTGTAATCAGGAGGCAGCCGGCTTGGTAGCTGGGCCACAACCGGGACTGTATCAAAAGGCAGCTGGCTTTGGAGGTTTAAGCCACAACTGGGACTGTAATCAGGAGGCAGCCGGCTTGGTGGCTAGGCCACAACCGGGACTGTATCAAAAGGCAACTGGTTTGGTGGGTTGGACCACACCGAGGTTGGGGCCGAAGGCAACTGGGTTGCCTAGCAACAATTCACTTAGATTATCTAGGGGTTAGCAAGGCTACGCCCAATTAGTGGGTGTTAGCACATAAAAAACTAGATTACATTAGATCATTTTAGGGGTGGCTAAGTAGTTAGATCCATTAGGCTAGTTTGTGCTACGTGTGGGTTGTATGAGTGTGTTTAGCCGTTGAGTAAAGTGTTTTTCAACACTTGACTCTCCCGGTCAAAATTACTCACTTGCATTATTAATGGAGAAGGTGGAAGACTCTTGCAATGACAAGAAAAAAGAAGTGAAGGTTAAACGAGCGAGGGGAATGTCCTTAAGGGCATGTGTGGCTAAAGCCGCGGGGTGGACTCTTGAGAAGGCCAACTCTAGCACAAGCCAAGAGGCTAACATTAATAAAGCACAATGAGTGGAAACAATATGTGTTCTTTTGGACATAAAAATTACTTTGCACATGGTTCAAGGTTGTAAGAGATACATGTGATTCTCAAAGCCATCACCCGGACTAGGACGCTTAAGGGTGGTGGATTTGGACTCACACCTGCCAAATTATCATGATACCCCTACCTTTCCCAACCACTTGGCTTTATTCATAATTGCCTATTACTTACATTTCCGGCCAAATTTAATGGTATCTGCATCAATTTCAAAACTCTGTCAAAACACGATATTCAATATTTTGAGAGAGTGGGATCCTCTCAAAATAATATTGGCCATTTATCAACCTAAAAGTCATGTTAGGTTGATAAATACTAGATTATACTTCAGACGTGTAGTTTCCATTAAAATGAGAGTATGTTAAGCTGGGAAATCGACTCATTTAGGTTGAGTCGACCTAAATGAGGACAATATGTTTGTCAATTTAGGTTGAGTCAACCTAAATGAGGACATTATGTTGTCAATTTAGGTTGAGTCAACCTAAATGAGGACAATATGTTTGTCAATTTAGGTTGAGTCAACCTAAATGAGGACAATATTTTGTCAATTTAGGTTGAGTCGACCTAAATGAGGACAATTATGTTTGTCAATTTAGGTTGTGTCGACCTAAATGAGGACAATATGTTTGTCAATTTAGGTTGAGTCGACCTAAATGAGGACATTGTGTTGTCAATTTAGGTTGAGTCGACCTAAATGAGGACAATATTTTGTCAATTTAGGTTGAGTCGACCTAAATGAGGACATTATGTTGTCAATTTAGGTTGAGTCGACCTAAATGAGGACAATTATGTTAGTCAATTTAGGTTGAGTCAACCTAAATGAGGACAATATGTTGTCAATTTAGATTGAGTCGACCTAAATGAGTCAATTTCCCAGCTTAACATACTCTCATTTTAATGGAAACTACGGCAAAATTTACGGCGGAAAATCAAATGTTATTTTTTTACTTGTACTCTACAACTTTCCAGTGGTTTTCATTTCATTCTTGGATTAATAGTTTGCTTTATGTACTCTCAATTCACTGGAAAACTCTCATTTTAATGAATATTGTGTTTCAAGTTGTTTATTATTTAACACCATTTTCTCCATAATATCCGTGCCCGCATTTTTCCCGTGTTCTTATTGTTAATAATATGTATAATTTCTTATCTTCATGTGATAAACTTATAATACACAACTCCCTTGTGGGGTGGGGTTCCCTATAGTTATTTTTCAAATGAGATATTTTTTAGAATTTGGTTTAGGGTTCTATGCCTTGCTTTCAATTATTCTCTTATTATTTTTTTGATTTGTCTACTTTTGTATTGTTTGATGCTATGCTATCACGCGTTTTAATTTCCATCTATTATTGCACTATACAACACTCAATACAAAAAGTTCCATCGATCCAATATCATTGTGATTTGATGTCCATCTATTACTTTGTTTCTCTATGGCTACCATTAGAGCTTATGGATCTTCTGTTCTTTTCATGTTGTCACTTCAAGATGATGGTCATGTGCGTGTCTCGGAGGATTTGCTTACTTTGAGGTTCAACTTTCAGATAGGAACCATGTATTTAGAACATGATGTGTACTCTACAAATGGAGAGATGTATGAAACGATTATGATTCAAAAGAACAAAATTGAGGTTGGTTTCATGTGGATTTTAGGACCTAGTTCATTTAGGGTCATAGGTCTTTATGAGTCTCAGATGCAAGCTTTAATTATTATATTGACAAACGAATGCAGTACATCCACAATTCAAATTCCTTCTGTTGCACATGTTAAATTGGAACCCATTGATAATAGTGTTTTCGTGTTATTATATTCAGAAGATGACATTTGTACATCTGTTGATATTTCAAACACATCACCATTTCCATGTAAAAGTGTCACTTCTACTCTTTCACAACTTCCCATCCATGTAGCCAAATTGTCATGTAGTCCTATGTACAAGAGGTTGGTTCGCTAGAGCACACCTTTTCAACGTCCTTCATTACACCCTTCACCTTCATTTATAGGGTTGACTATCGTTAATGCCTTAAAACTTACAAAGTCAAATAAAAAATCAAAGTCAAATCTCGCATTCATTGATTTTGAAAATATAGATGTTTGTGATGTCAAGTACGTACCATCTTCTTTTAATGATGACAATCTGTTTATTTTGCCCCCTATGGCACATGGAGTTCCAAGTACGTATGGCCGCTCAATGGACAACATGGACAAGATGTGCGATGGTCACCTTTGGTGTACCACCAAAACCACAAATATCCAAAATAATTTTGAATTGTTTTTCCGGTGCTCTATTTGTATGCGTCATCTCCAATGTGATAACGATTGTTGTGATTACATGCATCGCAATAGGGATGTGCGAAACAACACTGAATAGGCCGGTTCAACTCCTCTCTCATTTGTTGTGGGTAATGTTGCCCCTTTTAGGTCTAGTATCGAGTGTAAGGTATGTCATTTCACACCTGTGTGTATTATTTTGTGTCATGCTCGAATAATATATATCCACTCCATATATGTTGGGATGTCCATGGCTTGCATTTATCTTGGTGTACATGATTACCCTATAGCTAATGACACATGCCGTGAATCTTTGGACATGACATATCAATTTGTTGCAAATGAAGTATTGAAAACACCCATAGTATAAAATTTAGCCATAGTCATGGCAGCGAGCAAACAAATTCTGGCCGATTACCTTATCAAATCTTCCGCAAGTGGTGAAGTCTATCACTTAGTTGGTTCATCCTTAGTGGTGGTCATGGACAAGTTCAGACTCTTGCATCTTCAAGTTGTCGTAACTTTATATTTGGAACAAAAAAAATTTGCTTAGTGGAATGGAAATTATGAATAGTATTATGACACTCAAAGACCATTCCGCTTTTAAGTTTATCCATGGTAGTCGGTTCCCAAGGCAATCAAAGGACAAAGTATTTGTTTTCAAGATGTATGTAGACCTTCCAGGTAGCGGTATAAAACTTGTGAAGAAGATGCAAGTCGGGGGGAACATGAAGAATTTTTGGATTATGTTTGACCATGTTAAACGTTTGAAGGACTGGACGACAATGGCTTACCATGTGTACGATAGTCGATACTATAAAATATTGACCATTGCGTGCTGTGACATACAATCTGAATATGGTGTAGCGCAAACTATCTTTTGGAAAAATTTGAATTTTTTCATGGCAGATAATAGTGTATCAAACGTAAACTTCAAATGGTTCATGGTTGATAGTGCTCAAGCTAATTGAAATGCGGTGAGGATGATTTACTGGGATAGTGACCCAATTCTACCCATGGTCGCACGTGAGCGTATATATTTTTTCCACTGGTCTACGAGCTTGGATAAGGTGATCCAAAAGTATATCCAACCATCCTTACAATGTCAACACAAACAATTATGCAAGGATTACAAGGACGCGGAAAAAACGAATGACGCCGAGACTAAATAGCATGTGATTCGTTTTTGGTGGTTGTCATCCGGAGCTGCCTCAGAAGAAGGTATCCTCGGCCTTTCAAAGTGGTTGGATTTTTGGCACTTCCATTACAAACATTGGGGTGGTCACATGCTATTGGTAAGTACATATCAAACTTCATTATTCAATGTCATTCAATTTTTTCCTTATTGTGTTTTTATTATCCTCATATTTGTGTGTTATTCATAGGATATGACAATGAAAGAATGTGCGGAAATGCCAACATGCAACCTTACAGAGACTGTACATAACAAATGGCTCCAACAGTCCGGCAACAAGATGACTTGTTTATATGAAGCTACAGTGGACGACATAATTCATGCCTTCACACAAATTGCAAATTACCGGGCATGGTTGAAGAGGGGGTATAATGAAAATGTTCATGATTCGGCGTCCTTAAAACTCAAAGCGAATGCCATGTGTGGAGATTTAAAAATGTTGGCTGATGTCATGAAGTCTTACCCAGGGGTAGAAGACGTCAACACCAGAGATTGTGCATTCGAAGGATCCGAGCTCTTTGGTTCCACCAAACTCAAACTCAACCTACCACCGGGTGTTGATTGTGATTCTCATCGACCTGACAAAGTAAATTATTCCATTCCTCACCCCAACACCCGGGCAACGCGTCAACGCATAGAGGAATTGTTGAATTCTACACTTCATGGTGTGGGTCATACTACATCCGTGTTGGAGACTGGTTGTCTTGCTTCCAAGTGGCACATTGTAAGATTGCCACCCAACTTAGCCAAACGATGTTGGGCACTGCAAGCCATTACAGGGACTATATGCAATGCCAAAGTTGGAACTGACAAACATGGCACACGTGCTCCAACATACAAAGGGCTCATGAAGGAATTTCGCTATCCCAATAATGTGGAGTATGAATTATTATTTTGCCTTGACGACATCAAGCGTTGTGTGAGTGCCAGTAAGAAGAAGTATGTGTTGGATTGGCCTATAGTACCCAACACATAGCCATTGAAGATAGGGACCAACATATCGAGAGAGGAGGTTATGACGCTTAAAGACGCCGGATTTCAACTACAACAGAGGGAGGCATTGTCCCCTCGTCGTAGGCTTTCTACAATCGCAACCCTCTCCATCCCTCGTTCGCATTTTTATATGCCACCAAATCCAGACGCCCACCCTACATTCATGTTTGGGAAGACAGTGCATCGCAATCCAACAGCGGATCACAAAAACAAATGGGAGAGCACCAGACTCATGGACGGTTACTATGTGGTCATTGGAATGTCGGGCTTTGGAGTGATAATCAACATTGTCTCCAAAGAGGATATTACATATCATGTCATAATTGGCAACATCCCGCATTGCACATGCCCAAATTTTACAAAAATGTCCTCTCATGCATTGGGAAAGAAAGTGAAATTGGTGTATTGCAAACATTTTTATTATGTGTTTAGATTTTTGTGCAAGGTAGATTACGAGAGTGACAAGTTCATTCAGGCACCTACATATATGTACAAAGAAATCATGCGACTACTTAAACTTGCTGGTATTGTAGAGTGTGAGTAGTATTACAAGTGTTCTACTAAGCCGCATGTAAGAATGTCAATAAATGAAATGCATTGGTTTGGATTCTTATAATAAAAATCACCAATGGACCGAAAGTATTCCAAACGATCCATGGTAATACGCCTCCATTCTTGCTTCATTCTAAAATTTCCCAATTTATAATTAAAAATATACAATTAATGTAGTACTATATTTATCTTATGAACCCTAAAACCATGCACCTTTACTAATTTTGGATTCATTACTCATGTGTTACTGCTCATTGCTCATGTCTTACTGCTCATCGCTCATGTCTTACTGCTCATCGCTCATAAGATAGGTTGCCCGTAGTCATACGATGGTCATTGTTAGAGGTGTAAGAATGAATAAGGTTTGAGTAATTCCATTTGGTTTCTGGGAAGTGGGCGTTGAGATATCCCATATCCATGGTATGAACCAAGGAGGAAAAATGCAATAAGGTGCAAGGCAAGGGGTGGAGGTGACCATCTCATTCCAAGCATTGTTCATATGCCTTTGTGTACATGTATTTGATTGTGCAATCTCATCTCTAGTTCTATTGTGCTTCAATACCATGTTATCCAACACAAAATAAACCAATATACCCCTCTCATGACTGCACTCACTACCCAAGGTTGGAAAATCCAATCCCTCATCTTCCTCACTGTTGGACAAGGAGAGGAATGCACAACCACAATCTACAACAACGCTCTTAGCACCTCAAAATTCCCACTACCAAAATCCAATTGTACCAAAACACCTCCATATTGTGGCCCTAACCTCTATTTGTGTCTTGATTCTAGACAAATGAAAACTCAAACCACCACCCATCTTCTATCATCACCGTTGTGCCCAACTCACATAACAACCCAAGATATGGACTCTTCATACCACGTATGTACTAAGGTGAGTCTAAGAAGGGGTATTTTTTGAGACACTAGCGTACATAGTATACATAAGGGAGAGGTAATTTTTTCCTTTAGTGTGTACATTTAAAAAGGCTATTATCATTCTTGAATTAAAGGCAAAAGTACATAAGGGGACCTAAGATAGAGAGTATTTTTCTGACAATAGATGTGTTAGTTTCATGCAATTCACATTTTCATTCATTATTGTCATATGATCATAGTCTTGACTACCATGTGTGTTCTTGTTAGGGTTTGCATTCGGGTATTAGGTTTTTACAAACTAGAGGCTTTTGGAGCGCTCATGGGCTTCCTTGAGTTGTGCACTCCAGTTTCTAGCTAAGTTATTATGCTCTTGTCTTTGTTTGTTGGATACAATCTTTGGGTTACATGCTATGGATCAAATTACTTTTTCATTGGAAAGTGGAAAAATATATCATGTGCAATAATGGCTATTTAATTCATGCTATATATTTTTTTCAGTATGTAGTGGAAGCCATTTTCCACATTAAATTGAAAAGCTTAGCATAAATACATGAGTCAATCTCCTAGCATGCCGTTAGTACGTATACACTTGTTTTCTCTATAAATTTCTTGTATATAGGGGGTTTAGTTTCAAAGTGACCCATGGATGTCATTTAGGTTTCCAATGAAGAGTCCACCCCCGGGCATAAGAAAACCTCATAAATTTATCAGCCACATGCAAGCCTCTCCACTCTCTTAGCTCAGGACAAGAGATTGCACCTATTTATTGAAAATTGGGTCTAACATGGCTCGAACTTGGACCTCCAACATTGTCATCTCTTAACCTCATCCACCAACCCAAACATCCATGGGATGACTACAAATTCCTCCACCAACCCAATGAAATGGGTTTGAAATTTTATGTAAGGGCAAAAGGGCTCATCATTCATGCTTGCTCCCAAAATTGTCGGCAATTATACCTATCTATCTATGGTTTTTGTAATGAGAAATGATATTCGAAGTAAGAAGTTATAGCACCGCATAGTTCCAAGTGCTAATGTTAATTGTGCAATGTGCATGTGCAAATGAAGGGAGTATTTAGGTATAAGTTCGTATTACTTAGAGGATGCCTATGAATATGTGTGATCAAAAACGATAAATAAAAACTAGGGTAAGTTCAGGGAAAACTTCATAGTTATATCATAGCGGGATACAGTGCAATACATACCATCTAATTTATAAATCAAGGTTCTATTTGAACTCGAGTAATCTAAAATCTTCATAACTTGACATGAAGCAAATGTTTACCTCGAAGGAAATTTTGTTGAGATAGAAAAACTAAGATAATACTTGATGTTTTAAAACTTCCATCCGTCATCTAAAGTCTAAACATGAATGCAATATAATAATTACTGTTACTTGATGCACACCACAATGTTGGAGAAGGCAACTTCATAATGTCAAAATTTACAACTACAAACATATTTATGTGCAAGTTCTATTGGAGAAACGACTTTTGGATAGTATATCTAGTACTTTGGTCAAATTCCGCACACTTTTGCCATGTATTTACATGTTAGGCTGCACGTTCAAGATTCCTTGAAATCCCAGAATTTTCTATACAACAAGTTATTTGTCCAACAAAATTACAAATTTGTTTGGCGTTCTCAAAAAGAATATATGGGAAGTCAAACTGACCTATGTAGTACATGTGTTGTCCTTGCACCAAGGGGATTCTTGAGCAGAGTAGAGTAGAGCCAATGGGCTCAAATCCACGTCGGATTGCCTGATGTTGGTTCTTCTTCTTCTACATGTGTTGCAGAACTCTTTTCCAATTGTAAAATATCATTGCAACTATAATTTTTTCTATCCAGAGTCTAAGCATAGCATGGCCCAAAGTAATTGCACTAGAAACTCTAGCCTCACTAACTTCTCTAGAACTTCCTACACCTAATGTTGTATCTAGTGTCATCAATTCTATTTGTCTTGCTCAATATCAATTGTAAACCGCCCGTGTCGTCTCACCAACACTAAACGTAAACCTAACATTATATATCATTCCTTGTAAATAAAAACTCTTGTGCATTATATATTTGCAAATCTTGCAATTACTGTCACTTGCTAAGTGATTTTTCAACCATGTTTTAATATTCCATGACAATATTTAATTAAAAAAATGTTAGGATGCAAATTATAACTAAAAGTAATTCAGGATAAACAATACTTGTAAACTTATTCATAAGAAATGTCATTAGAAAAGTTACCACATTGACATAGAATATCATATGACACTAAATACAATATTTAGTATAGTGCTTATTACCCGGTCCTAATGAACATAACCTAATCCGGTTATGGCCTACTTGCATCTCTGGAATGGTATGGAGAGGGAATTATCATACACGAGCGAACCTCCCATTCATCCATTTAACATACAAACTTAACCCCCTATAGATTTGTTGTTGATTCAACTCAAATGACCTCAACTAGACTAACGCAAGGTCTTTAAAACTAATTCTAGTGTCAACTCAACTAAAAAAGGTGACCTCCAAGGTGCATACTATCTCAAGGGCTTTTATTTTGGATGAATGAGAGGTATGCTCATATATGATAATTCCCTCTCTCCTTTGCAATAGTATGGGAAGCGAATTTACGTTCATGATTGTGAAGGTTTAGTGCCAAATAAGGTGATGGTTTTTGCGAAATTGATTATGCATAGGCACATATCCATGTTGATATCCGGGTATCATCGGGGTAAAAACCATAGCTTCAACCTATTGGATACCACACACAATGAAGTACCATAACTATACCATTCTATAGCATCCGCTTTTTTAGCCGATTGCATCAAGTAACTCATCAAATCGAATGTGATGAAACTTAGGTTTCAAACAAAGTACTTCTAGATTCACTATGCGAAGACCAAGATTGTTTTGGGTGTGTTTCAAATTGTATGGATGTGATCCTTTGATAGTGTCTCGCAACCTTTTTTTTGGGTGGGGAGTCTAAAGAAACTCCTAGAAACGCAAAATAACGCACTTTCGAATGTGTCCAATGTCTTGCCTTTAAGATTTAAAGCCCCTATTTGAGTGTGTACGTTTATTGAAGTACACATCTACACCCAAAGTACATGTCATGACTTTGCAACATGTTTGTAGACTAATCAATTGAGGTACTTGGGGTTCATGGCATCTATGAATATTTATCCATCGTGGATGACGGGCCTCCGGTAAAAACAAGTTGTCTTACATATGTCCAAGATAAATTCATTTCAACTAAACCTCAATAGACTAAATGATGGTTTCTAATGTCATTTATGGAGTTGGTTTATCTAAAAATAATCGTTACAATGCTATAAAGTAACTCGATGCTTTTTCATCTTCATAATGGATGACTTTGTGAAACACCACAAATCCCTAGCCCTAGTTGTTAGTTTATTGAATCCTAGAAATAGAATCACAAACCACTACTTAGTTTTGATAAGATACAATTGAATTTAATTAATCACAAACCTATAGGAGGCATGTTTGTACCAATATCTTCATCCTCCATGTAGACATGAATACCAATACGACTCATGCTTCATGGCATCTAAGCAAAGCCCTGTATTGTTGATAAGGGGTTGCTAGTACAAACAATTCCCATATCCCAAATGTCCAATTGAACCCCACTGCACCATTTTATGGTATTTAGTGTCATGTTCAATATTTGCAAAGGTCTAACTAGATGCTTAGAGGTCTCAAAGTCTCATGTCCGTTGATTGCCAGTATGATACTATTTGTCAACATAAGTAACTATTTTAGGTGAAAGTTTTCACCTAAAGTTTTCATTCAGAGTAGCACATTGGGATACTTGAGATGATAGTTTTGCATTTTAGTATGCAAGGGGAAGATATTATTGAGCATACTAATGGCAAGTATCATGTGTGTTACATTCTAATATGCAAGAGGAAGATATTTTTTTAGCATACAAATGTCAAGTGTCATTTGTGTACACTTTAGTCAACTTGTAGACAATTTTGTAAGATAGGCATACACTTCATAACACTATTGAACATACTCATGCCAAAATATTAATATGCATACTTTAAAGCCAAGCATCGTGATGTGACACCAATAGTGGAGATGTTGCTCATTAGTGTAAGGTAGTTGATCCATTCCTAATCAGTTAAGCAAATAAAATATATGTGGTTTAGGTATGGTCAGAGACAAAACTCCTCATTTAGAGAAATAGGAATAAGAAGTGCTTCCTATTTTTGCATGATGGTTTTTGCAACAATCAAATGATTATGATTTTTCTAAGTGGATCTTCTCTTCAACCTATACTTGTGACATAGGCTACCCTGTCACCGATCAGTTACAAAACACATGTTTTGATAATTGTGGGACCCAAATATGCTTGCAATCTAAATCTAGCTATCTATTTAGCCACTGACATTTTTTCTAAGTTGGATTTCAAACATGGCATGTCAACATTGATCAACGATTGATATTATGCTACAAAGAAAGAGGTGGCCTAAGCTACCAAAATGGGGTCATGATCAGGAATGGGTCATCTACCTTAACCTACAATATGCCCTTGATATGTGTTACCTTAATAAGTGTTAAAATTGCCTATGTGTTAAGGGAAATTGCAATTGACCCCCAAAAAAAATCCAGCAAGTACACTAGAAAGTGTTAATTGTTAACTGTTAAGAAAACTTATGCTCCCCTCTTCAATTCACCTCGATAAGTGTTAATTTGGACAAAATTGAAGTTATGAAATTTTGTAATTTGGATGAAATTGAATTAGGTCCATCATGAATTTGACTTCTATAGGGAGTGAAACTTAATCCACTATGAATTGTCATGAGTTCATCAATTATGAATTGGAAATATATCTAAACAATCCCTGCATACTTATTCAGGAGGAAATCATAATTATGCTTGATGAAAGAGATGATGCAACTAACAATGTGCAAATTGATGATGTGGTGGTAGATAGAGCAGGATTCAAGGATGTTGAAAGTGCATTATTGACCTTGAAAGAGAAAAGCTATAACAAAAATCTAATGGTGTTACACCTCTTATCTAGAGCAATTGAACACTTCAAAAGGAAAATAAATCATGGCATGCACACGAATCTCATCAAACTACTACTAGAGATTCATTTTCCATTACACTCATATGGACGATGACATTCATACCTTGTGTATTTGCACCATTTGTTTGAACAAATATTATTCTTTTCGATTCCAAAGCCACATAAGCGTTATTCATGTCGGTTGTGACAAACAATCCATACTACCCCCGATAAGTGTTAACACCACATAAGTGTTACAAGTTTCCTTGCTCCGAACTGTTAACAAATATCAAGGGTAGACTATACCATACGCCTCAATAGGGCAAGTGGCACTAAACGCCATAAACGTTGTGGACTAGTTTGAGGCATCTACTACCCCTTTTCACAATCAAATCATCTCGAGATAGAAAACCTCATGACGTAGAATAACTCTCTCTCTCTCTCTCTATGTTTTCAACTTCCCAAAGGATGAGTTTACTTGGACACCACGAATCTCTAGCAATACCAACACACAAACATAGAACATTCCACGAACACTTACTAGAAAACGCTCGCACTTATACACAACAAAGATGCTCAAACGCCCAAGTCAAGAAGAAGAAGAAGAAGAAGAAGTCTACCGGTAGACTATTGAAAAAGCACCTTCATATTTGCTGTATGTTATACACCTGTGCAATATGTCCCAGTACTCCAAGGAGAGAATTGCGTGATACTTGTGACGAAGCTCACTTGTAGGATCCCATGTCTTTACTTTACCAACTCCATGCATTCGGTATGTGCTGTCTGAACAGAAGAACAATAAAAATATTTTTAAAAATAGAATAAAAACATTAAAAAGCTGTCCTCAGTCGTTTCTCACTCTCATGAGATCCCACAAATACTTGGAGTGATTTCCATCTTTTGCTCCCCTCCCATGTTTCTCGAAGGTTCAAGTACATTGGCCGGCCCATTAACTTACACACGAGAAGAAAATATGGGTCTCAGGGCCACCTCATGCATGAGCCAAGAGCCGTGACCTTGTAATGGTGAGGGCCCTTGACTCTCATCCAAAAGCCGTACCATGGGTGTTGGGAAAGCCCTTTTATGTAGTCACGGGCCCTCAAGCATAGTGTGAGGTGAGAATGGACCATGTTGCGGGACCATTGCGTAGTTTGTTGGCGGAAAAAGAGGGGAGGATTTGGTTTACTATAATATGTCTCAAAGTCTATCAATTTGAGAGAATTACTTGGTGGTGTTTGTTTGTCGTGGAATCTGTCATAGAATATGCTATAGAATCTACCCTGCGAATTGTCTTGAAATCTATTATGTTGGAAAAAATATTAAAGAAAGTCATGGTCTCCCAGAATTTGCGTCAAGATCACCTCTTGGAGGTGGGCTTAACGAAATTCCGGGAGACCATGAAACCTTATCCATAATCTGCCATGTAGACTTTTCATCCATGAAGTCTTCTTTGGGCCTTTAGGCCTTCACCTTCGTGTGTGAAGTAAACTTGGACGGTCTCTGCCCTTTCGACCAATGAGGGCTCTTAGATTGCAATGGTCACCAACCTTCAGTCTTGTGTGTGAAGTGGCCTACAATGACATGGTCCCAAAATGCCATATTTGACACCAATAGAGATAAATTTTCATCACTATTTGAGAATGTAGTATTAGGAAGTATTTAGTCTTTTTAAAATAAAAACTAAACCAGCAAGTAAATGTTAGTCTCTACTGTTGTTCTCTAGTAGCTTGGGCACCTTTATGCCTAATAATTAACTAAAGTGCGACAGTAAGTTAGGCAACCCATAAAATAATATTCTAAAATTGGATAGGTTCAAGAAGTAATTTAAAATAAGTGAGCCATTCATGCAAGTCATTTCTATAATTTATGCATGTTTTCCCTAATTTCATCCATGGCAGCAATGATTAACCTAAACACTTCCCTTGACCAACATTCCTTACCCTAAAGTGTGTCACTTGCATTATTATGATTTTAGGCACTCTTTGAATGTTATTTCTTTTCGGGGGGACACTGAACGAAATGAATTTCCCAAAAATTTAGGCACCTCTAAAATTAATTATTTTCTACCTAAGTTGCTAGAGAGCTACAGTATCTCATGGAGGGTACTAGACTTTGTCACTCTAGGAAAGTAGTTGATATGAAACCATCTTGATGTACTTTCAATCCCATTAGCCTTTTGGCTTCCCGGACTTTGAAGTCTATTTCATTTCATTTCATTCAATGGCATGATGAACAACCATGAAATGCACAACACATTGCAATGTGGCATGGAATTTGTAGTTATTGAAAATTATATGTGGGTAGAATAATTTAGTTGTGCAGGCCTCACACACACACACACACACACACACATTTCCTACCTTGCCATTTTCAACTTGATTTGAGCTCCTCAAAGCATATTTTAAGAATTGTGCAGGATTTTTTTAGTATGCACATGGAAGATATTATTGAGCATACTAATGCCAAAGTGTCATGTTTTTATGATTTAATATGCAAGAGGAATATTATTGGACCCCAATAGAAAGGTGTGAACAATGTTGTGCGGACCACTAAACAAGATAACACAATAAGGTATGTTGGCCTCATGTGTTCACCCAATAGTTCATAGTTGGGAAGGCATGTGTAATCACGTAAAGAGAAAGATATCCTTCGCTTTGACCTACTATAATTTTTCATCTTACCTCCAATTCTAAAACTTGAATGACAATCTTTGTGATTCAGAATTGTTGACTAGATGGGACGATTCCCAACTTGATCCAACTAGAATTGTACGTGGGAGTTGGACGTGCCCACAAAAGAGCCATAATATGCTATATCATCTCTTCCTCTCACTCTCTCTCCAAAGGATCCAACTTGGATGGAACTACATCAACATGTGCAATTAAGTTGCCCCACCCTTACTTATTGTCATTCCACACTATTTTGAATATTTATTACCACAACAACAAAAACATTTTTCTTCTTCTATGGTTGCTATATAGATGGATAGACAAAGTTATTAGTTTTTGTGATCTGATTTTAACCCAAGGTAATTTTCATGAGCAATGAGGCAACCTAATTGGAAAGGCAACCTAATTGGGGGAGAGGAAATTATTGTATATGAGCGCACCTCTCATCCATCCAACATAAAAATTAAATTTCAAAAAATTAACCACCTATAGGTTTGTTGCCGATTCATCTCAAAATTGTCTGAAGTGGGGGCGCCTATTCCCAATCAAGACCCCATCAGCAATCTATAGAGTACCATAATTTCAATAAGGCTAGGACTACTACATTTCAATCATGCTAGAACCACTAGTGCAATGACACATGTCTTGGTTTTGAGTGCTAAAATGAGGAGGAATGAGCCGTTAAAATCAACGGTTATGATAGACTCTAAATATCGATAATAAGTTCACATCAGGCCAAGTTTTGCCTTCACAATAATTTCAATGATAGTAAGGAATAAAATTACCAAAAAAAATTACAATCCTCCTAATTTCCATCATCCTACACACAATATATATATAAACCACCTGATACTTCTCAAGATCTGGCGCCATATCTCTTGAATGATCTGTTATGGGCACCTCTACTCTAATTTGAGAGCTTTCATCTTTTGAACGATTAAGAGGCTCTCTCTCTCTCTCTCTCTCAAAATCTGTGGCACTCAATAAGTATCCCACAAATATCTGGAGTGATTTCCATCTATTCTGAGTCTGCCCCAACTGTGTCTCGAAATGTTTTGAGAGCTTTTATCTTTTGGATGATTAAGAGCTCTCTCTCTCTCTCTCTGTCTCTGTCTCTGTCTCTGTCTATGTGTCTGCGTGTGTAAAAATCTGTGGCACTCAATAAAAATCCCACAACATTTGGAGTGATTTCCATGTATTGTGAGTCTGCCCCAACCAAATGTGACTCGAACATTTCTTTCGAGTAACATTTCTTGTTGTTTCCGTGCACTGGGAACCATAGAAACCACACGGCAACTAACTTAACTTACGTCAGCGTTGAGTCGCAGTTTCATTTGAAAGATCTGCAGGCAAAGTCACTTTCGAGAGTGGGCCACACCCCAAAACCACACAAAAAACAAAACAAGAACCACAACACCCACAACACCAACAAAAGAGGGGAAAAGGCAACAAAGCATGGGCGGCCGGACGAGTCGAGCTTCGCCCTTTTTGAGGCAACTTCCCACACATTCTAGGCCCCCCCTCCGGTGACTCAAGACAAGGCAAGGCGGGGCAAGGCAAGGCGAGGCAAGGCGGTATTATTATAAGTTATTAAGCGCGGGACTTGTTTAAACAAACACGGTGCGATGATGTTGGGAGTTTGATTGCGTGGTCCACGTTCATGGTGACCTCATTGAATCACCATCACACCCTTTCTACAACTCCTCGCTAGCAATACGTGTCGAGAAGAAGTGAAAACCGAAACGTAAAATAGAGACAAGAACCCAAAACAGATAAAATAGTCAAAGTGTATATGTATATAACACCAATAAATCGAGGTGTGGTGGTGTCGGTTTCGGACAATGATTCATGTTCAAGGTGCCACAAAGGCTTTAGCGCTACTCTCGACATGGTGAGATTTACACAATCGAAGGTTATAGTTGATTACGTTCAGAAGGTTTAGTATGGGAAGATGAATAGTAAGTAGTGGAGGAGAGGCGCCTATAACCAATAACTATAGAAGAGGCGTCTATTCCCGATGAGGACCCCATCGGCAATCTATAGGGTACTAGAATTTCGATCACACTGGAATCAATAGTGCCATGACACATGTCCTAGTTTTGAGTGCTAAAGTGAGGAGGAATGAGCGGTTGAAATGAGCGGTTATGACACACTGTAGACATTGGTGATGTGTACGGGCCGACTTTTGGCTTCAAAAAATTCACAACAATTTCAATTCGAGGAAATAAAACTACCAAAAAAAAATTGCAATCCTCCCTACACGGGACAAAGTTTGCACCACCTTATATTCTTATCCACATCTAGCAGAGAATCTCTTAAATGATCGGTTACGGGCGCCTCTACTTCATTGTTGTGGCTCACACTAATAACAAGGGCCCAAATTGTTTTCAGGGACCCACAATTGTTCCACGAGAGGTGCTCAAGGCTAGAGTGGTTGTGAGCCACATTATTTCTACCCGAACAACACTATTTGCAAAGAAACGGGTGCAGGGTTTCGACCCAAACTTGTGGACAGGAGTGGCGTATAAGTACAAAGAAGAACGTTGAAAACGTCCGGTGAATAGGATGATGGATCCCAAGAGTGAAGAAGATATATTGAGAGAGAGAGAGAAGGCTGTTGAAGGACGGTAATTAAAACTGCCCTCAACTGCCAGTAGATTATTGTGCTCTCCAGAGATTCAACCATCAAATGAGTATGAACACATTCTAAGCTTCTTCTTTTTAAATGCCTCATTCAAATACACATCTTTAAATGTTTCCGACGCCTGGAAACGTTCAAGTCCTGAAAAGTGCATGCCCAGAAGATAACCAGTTGAGAATCTCGCCCACTAGCACTTTAGAATTCAAGAGGTTTTCTTCAGCTCTACTCCAAACATCATAAGTTCAATAGAGTTGATTGTAAAGCAAAAGCAGAGGGAATTTATGGGTTTAGTCCCAAACCCTGAGTTTGTGAGAAATAACAGTCATCCAAGTTTCCTTGATGCTAGAATTATCATACACAAAGAGTGGTGTAAGCAGTCTTCGAGCTTGTCCTACTAGGATGGATGTGCAAGCCGATTTGGGATTTAGGACAGTGAGTCCCATGTGTATACCCCGTTCTAGAGATTATACCCTATGATAGTTTATTGAATTACAAGCACATATGAGCCGAGCTTCTGTGATTAGAGAATTACTCTGATGTTTTCTCAAAAACAAAATTAGGCAAACCGTGTCAATGATTTCCTAGAAATTTAGGCATCCTTTTATTTCTATATTTTCTGCCCATGCTGCTGGGAAACTACGGTAACCATTATGAGCTTGTTTACCTTAGTTGCATTACCTAAGTGGGAGAAGGGCACCTGCCAAGGCCCACCCTGGATTTAAGTGTCTTGTCCCACAAATCCAGAAAGCGCCATGCCATTGAAACATGCCCATCCACAAGAAGGCAAGGCTCACTTATCTGAATAGGGAAGGTACCTGAAATGTTGTGCAGAGTAGGTGTCGCTAGCTAGAGAGCAGAATTGAGGCTTTTAGCATTACAATGTGGCTACGGATCTCTGATGTAGGAATCAGAGTTTCATATAAAAAATGTCCAATCTAGAGACACTAAGAACAAATGAGTTGCCAACTTCCACTATTTTATTGGGAAAATGATGCTTCTCAAAACCCCTGGTTCTGTTGCAAGACAAATCCACTTATTACGCATATGGGAGAGCAATTTCCGTATGCTTGCCACATATATCCAGTCTGATCGATTTTATCAAGAAAGCCACCTATTCAGCTGGAATTCAGAGGAAAGTCACCCAAGAGACAGGATAAAAGAGATAGAGAACAGACATTGACAGAGTCACACAAGTGGCTGAGTGAAACGCTTGTGCAAATGCACTCATTTTTAAAAGTATTTACAGCAAATTATCTAATCAATGGATTTACGTAGCACAGACATTAGGAAGATGGAACCAGTCAAGACATAGAAAAAATGAGAGAGTTGGGGACAAGCAGACTCCCCTCTGACGAGACGCCCAGTGTGGGAAAATCCAGAGCTCTCAAATGCCTTGTTACGCAGGAATATTACTAGGCGAGAGTGTTTACAGCATTGTTTACAGCAAGCGGCTTGCCCCTGCCAGTTGAGAAACCTCGAGTCCCATCCGGCATGCGTGGTCCTGGTGGAGGCTTTCCTACAATCTCAGAAGCTAGATGCAGGCTAGACTGAGGGGGTGTTCCTGAGTGAGTATGGTATTGCTGTCCTCGTCCCCTACCCCCTGTTCTACCACCCCGTCCACGACCTCTCCCTTTTTTGTTTCCTCCGTCTCCTGCTTCACATCCCTGCAAACAGATAATATCACAAGTTGCACATCAATTCTCATGAAGCTGCCAGTTAGATCTCACCTTGTCAACACGGAACCATACAGAGACCTGGAGCAGTTGAAAATCCATATGGAAACATTAAGATTGCTAATAATCAAAACAAAACAAAATCACCACTGATATATTTTACTGATGTGGAGACATTGGGAGGTTGCAGCAACAACATATGGATGGAAGAATTAACAGCATCTTCAGACATTGAACTCCAGCATCTCAGAAAAGGTTAACCAAAATTTTCTTATAGTGAACTCACTTATATAAAAGTAATGCACAATAGCAAGAGGGAACAAAGCTTCAGGTACTCACCAGAACATCATCACTCCGATCAACATGATGATGCATCCCAGTCATGTCTTCACCATTCTTCTCCGTTCGTTCCCCAATCTTCTCTGACACACTCTCTTCATCTTCAAACCCCAGTTCAGTGCCATCTCCACTTGGTTTACGTCCTCTTTGATGTGGAGCCTGCTGATAACTGTGCTTGCTCTGGAACTGACAACAAAGAAAATTCTGGAGTCAGAAAAGGGGACTTATATATCAATAGATAATCTGCACATTGAAATAAGCCAGTTTCCGGCTTTTTACCCCAGATATGTGCAAGCCAGAGGACACAACTATCCAGACAGACCACTGAAATGTCAGACCAAGGGAATATGACTTTGAGCTAATTTATAGACTAGAATCTTATTCCTTAGTGGACAAATACCAAGAAACCTAAAGAAACTGTAGTTCAAGTGCAATCTCTGTGTAATCTCCTCACATACAGAGGCAAATACATAAGTAGACGGACCCCATTACAGAGGGAATGGGTGAAAGTACTGAAACCAGGAAATTTTCAAGATGAGATGTGACAGTCCAAGAGCTGAAAAGTAAGTAGGCTCCTACTTTGTATAGAATACATAAGATATCTCAATTTGATAATACACTATATTGCACCACCACTGCCACTGCCCTAACACCAACATAGTTTCATGTTCTTGTTCAATATTCATGTGCAAGTACAAATTCCTATACAACATCTATATACCTGGCGTCTCAGAAGTAAGCGCACACGTAAACCACTCCTCCAGTTTCGCTCGTCCGTCAACTCTGCCACCTGACACCCAAACATACACACTTGTGTTAAACTAGGGGGATGCTTGAGGTGCCTACACCATGACTTACATTTCAGCTGCGACAAAGATGGCATCATTGCTTAAAACATACACCTTGATCCATCCAAGGACTTTCACCATAGCAATTAATATGTATCAATTATCTTATGTGGCATAGATTCTGCCTTAAATACGGCTCAGAATACTCACAGCTTTTTCGGCGAGCTCCACAGTCTCATACTCTACCAGTGCATGCAACTGCAGAAAACACAAGTATCAGGAAGTAATACTTAACTACTGAAAGGACCCTACAGAAACCAGTACAGCCATTCCATGTCAAATCAACAACAACCATATCACTTAACAGAACCTCCTGCTGAGCACGAGCAACACAAGATGGACAGATAATAACAAAATTTAAAACAGACTGAAAGCAATGATGGTCACCATTACCTTATTACTGACAATCATATCAGTCTTGGGGTGTTTAGCTGCGGTCTGATTTGCTCCATTAGCAGCCTCTGGGTGACAGATGCGAACCATCTTCACAGTGCCCACTTTACCAAACAGTTGCTCCATGCTCTCAATAGAATGATCTTCTGGAAGATTCTCAGCTACAACAGTGCGTGCCTACTCAACACAAAAAAATGCAAGCAAGCTCAGCATTGTGAACATCTTTTCCTTACACGTCGACCAGATTAGTAATAGTGGAGTGGATAGGATGCCCTCCTATCATTACATTTTGAAGTTGTAATCAAACATTGTAATAAAAATATGATGAAACACGTGCTTTCTTCCATCTAAGTACTTAAGAATCTCAACTACCGCTAGCAAATAAAGGACTACTTCATGAATGAAACAGATGCAGAATTACAAGAATTGGTTCTTGTAACCTAACCTAGAAGGAAACGCTACATTTACATATAATAATCACAAAATTTCTTTCAATGTGTATTAAGAACCTATACTACACACGCTCCTCTCCACAACCAAGAGGGAGTTGTTGTGTAAATTCAGGATAAATCTCCTGCAAATGGACGAACTGCTTTCACAGGCTATGAAGCACAAGATTTCCACACCCACTAGAGGCTGGATTATAGAAAGGTCTCCAAGATTTTCATGTAGTGTGAAGAAACCAACCTGAACTTCCTCCAGATCAACATCTGGAAGTGGGTGAACTCGACGAACCTTTTTCCCATCATCGCTCACCACCTATTTTTGAGACAAGGAACATAAGAACACGTGTCACATTTTGATCGAGACTCAAAGCAAGGCACTTACTTTGCTGACCCAAGGTCTCTCAGCAGATTTGACTTCAGAAAGCACGTGAGGAGCTGCTCTCTGAGGACAAAATGCTTACCAGCTGAGATGAATTCCGTAAAGCAGCTGCCACAACTCCATGATTCTTCACAAGGTTCTTGATCTTCCTGAATGACGCTACAACAGGAATGGGAACTGGAAGAAAAATCATTCTGTAAGTCCTGAGTTACATCACAACCAGCAAAAGCAATACAAACTCTGAAATATCATTCACATGAATAATTCAATGGCCAATACTGAAGCAGTTTAGGGTTTCCATATACAGGCAAAAAATAAATTTCAGAGCAAATATGGTGTATTGTGCATACCAAAGCCTTCAGGGTCCTTCTTCACAAACTTCATGAGATAGTTGTCCGTTGGAAGGTTAGTATCACTGAAGTAGAACTCCACCTGGAAGGCCCACCATAAAAGGATGAATATTCTCATATAAGGGATGTCTTGTCAAGTCTCAGTAAATAATAGAAGTTAGTCCCACATCTCGCTTTGCAATAAACAAACTCAATCAAACCCAGTTCTCCTAACTCTTTCAGGTCACTCAGAATCAAACCCACCACTCTCCATCAAAGGTCATCCTTGAAAGTCATGGTATGTAACATAAAAGACAAAAAGAGAGTTGAAATCCAGAAGAACATATGAAAGACAATTCATAATCAGATTAAAGAGCACACCTGCTTTACAATCTTAGCTTTCAGCTCCTCTGTGACAACTGGCTTGACAACCTGGGTCACAGCAGCAGCTGCAGGTGCATGAGAGTGCTCACTTTCCCCAGCTAGGTCCTGCCCAAGGACCAGATCAAGACCCTCTGTGGTCTCATTTGGATGCATCCCATCTACACTGGGTGGAGACTCCACCAGGATCTCCTCCACTGCAGGGGACAAAACTACATTCACAACAGGTGGTGGCACTATCACAGGAATCACAGATGAAGGAACCGCAACCAAAGTTGGAGGACTGAGCCCTAATCCTTGCACAATTGGCCCAGGGAGCGAAGTGGAGAAAGCTGCCAGGCCCTTTGGAACAAACTCTGGGGCTTTTGCATTCAACTTGGAGCCTGAAAGAGAGCGGCTAAGTAATTGCACCTTCTTCTCATCCCCAACCTGAAAAATATGCATAGGTGAACATTTGATCAGAAGTCAGCACCACTGATAAGACTTTACCATGTAGGCTGGCCAGTCCATGTCACAAAAAGAAGAAACAATATCAAGCCACATCCATAAGCTATCTAACAAGAACAAGCTTATGTAAAGCCTAAAATTGCCACAAAATAACAAACAAGGGAGACACAAAGGTAAGCACACAATAGAGGAAATGGGACTGACAAATGCACGCATATGAAAGCCTGAAAGAGAGCGGCTGAGAAGTTGCACCTTCTTCTCATCCCTAACCTGAAAAATAAACATGTCATAAGCAAATATGTAAACCACAAGTCAGCAACAACAATCAGGATTCACAGTTTAGGCTGGTCAGTCCAGGACACAGATATCGTGAAATATCAAACAAGGGAAGCCATGTAAGGATGATCTTGCAGTCGAGGGAATTGCTCCTATATAGTTCAACTAGTACAGAAAATAAAATTTGACCTCCTTGTGACATTGGCTGAGAAGGCACAGATTACGAAGTCTAATTCCTGCATGCTCCCAAAATCCACTAACGATGGCACCAATCCCTGATATTTATTCTATGCTTGGCAGCATAACGCCATTGACAGCAATACATAAACAACTCTCTGGAGACTCCAGAAATGGATCCACCACATTTTGCAGAAGGGATTCCCAACATCCAGAGATGTTGATATCTATGGTGATAATTTGATTCACCTCCAACTATGAGGTAACAGAGCAATACATTCTTGACCCAAAATCCTAATGATACTTATAATTGCAACACAGTGTGATTGTAGTCAGGCCCAAGAGCAATATGTGGTTGCAATATGTGATTGCACTAATCATGGCACGAATTCACAACCCTAGGATCCCTACTTGAATCCAGAGACGCTAATTTGAGACATAAGAGAGCGAAATGTGGTGAGTGCACTGGGATTCGAAAGTGAGAACTAGAGCAACATGAGCATTGGCACGTGCAAGGGTTCAGTCGGGATATAGAGCCCGCAGGACACCTAACATATTCCCCATGATAGCGAGACGGAAGATGCGAAGGAAATCCACACTGAAACGGGAGTCAAAGGATCACTACCTATTGCACTAAACATCGTCCACCGCAACAGGCGAGAACGGCAAGAACCGCAGCCCTGCCAATTCGCAAACCTAGAACCACTACCTGCGACATGTGTTGAGCACACTTGCACTCAAACGTAAGAACTAGTGCAACGTGAGCTTGGCACGTGCAAGACTTCGCACAGGGAACATCGCATGGCATGGCAAGATGGAAGATGCAAAAGGGATCCAGACTGAGACGTGAGCCAAAGTTTCACTACTGATTGCACTGAATCACATTCACCGCCACTGACGAAACGGCAAGAATCCAACCCTAGGACCACCACTACCTGCGACTGATTCAAGACAGCGAGAGAGCAACATATGGCTAGCGCACTGACACTTAGAGCAACATGAGATTTGGCTCATGCAAGAATTTGCACATAAAACAGAGGACATGGTTGCCACGAGAGACCGACATGCTCGATAGCGAGATGGAGATGCAACAGGGATCCACACCGAGATGGAAGCCAAAGGATCATTACCGATTACACTAAATCACATCCACCGCCACTGACAGAACGGCAAGAACCGCAGTCTCGCCAATTCGCAACCCTAGGACCACCACTCCCTGCCACTGATTTGAGACGAGAGAGAGAGAACAATATAAGTTGTGCACACTCGCACTTGGCGCAACATGAGCCGTAGTCAAGTGTGAGGGTTCACGCAGGAAACAGAGGCCGCAGGGAAGACAGAGATGTAAGATGCAAGGGGGACCCAGACCGAGACGGGAGCCATGGGATCACTACCGATTGCACTGAATCAAGTTCACAGCCACTGACGAGACAGCAAGAACCGCAGCCTCGCCAATTCGCAACCCTAGGACATATGCTAACTGCGACTGATTATTGAAGCGAGAGGGATGCATAGCTACATGTGGCTAGCACACTGGCACTTCGAGCAACATGAGCGGTTAGCACGTGCAAAGAGTTGGCAAACGGAACAGAGAACGCAGGAGAGACCGACATACTCCCCACGATAGCGCGATGGAGATGCGAGAGGGATCCAGAGCGAGACGGTGATCCAAGGATCACTACCGATTGCACTGACTCGTATCCACCGCCGCTGACAAAACGGAAAGATCCGCAGCCTGGCCAATTCGCAACCCTAGGACCAGTACTACTAACTGCGAGTGATTTCAAAAGAGAGCGAGAAGACACACACACACAGATCGGGAGGGAGGGAGCCACAGCACCTGGGGCTGATTGGAGCCGGACGAGGACATGATGATGTTGGTGCGACGGGGTCGGATGACGTCCATTGGTGGAGTGCCAACGGGGGCGGAGAGAGGGGCGCCAGCCCTGCCTGCAGCGGGATGCACCAACGTCGCCGCCCCTGGAGCCAGCGACGAGGCGGGGGAGGGACCGCGCTCCGCAGCAGCTCCTGCTGCTGCAGCCGCGGGAGCCATATAGCTCTCCTCCTTTAGCGCTGCTGCTGCTGCTGCTGTCGCTGCTCCGCCAGCGCCATAGCCATGGTGCGTGCGTGCCTGCCTGCCTGCCTCGCCTCGCCTCTGCTCTCCTCTCCTCGTCTCGCACCTCTCTCTCTCTCTCGCTCTCGCTCTCCCTCCCCCCGCCGCTGCGACACGCCGCAACCGCGCGTCCCGCCTCCCACGGAAACGCGCGGCCACGTCACTCCTGACCGCGCTTCGAACCGCGCGCGGTACCGACCTCGTTCCCCCTTTTGCGAGTTCCCCTCGTTCGCTTTCAAGGGAACGAGCATTCTAGGGCGTGGGTTCGTGCCTTAAATGGACACTTGAAGCTTTGCACCCCACTCATCCTAGGTTGCAAAACATGCAATTAGTGCGAGATGATTGCAATTCCAAATCGTGTCCGTCTCCATTTGCCTCAAGATCCTTGGAGCTCATATGAATATCTTAATCATTCTCAAAATCAAGATTTTCATTGACATTAAGTGGGCATAAAGGTCCCCCTTCTAGAATGCTAAACATATTTTGAGCACGTGGTCCAATCTATATTAAACACATGTCTTCTTCATATTCCTTCTTACATCTACACTGAATTTAATTAAGAATTTATTTTTTTAAATCCATGAAAGATTCACTTACCTTATGGTAAATCGATTGCAAAAACACATGATGAGTCACACACAATGGTGATTATAAACAACTCTTGGCCAACTCAACCATTTGTTCTAGTTTCTAGTGTTTGAAGAACCACAACATTCATAGATGTTTTTGTTTACATATGACCATATTTTCATTCCTTCTTTTGTAGCAGGTTGTGACCATTGCGTTGAATACAGTCCCCCTCTTATATATACCAAGTAAAGTTAGACTTTCACAATTATCCAGGGCTCGTGCAAACAATCACGTATGCCTTAGAAAGTTTACAAGCACCTTCAACCCTAAACAACCTGGAGCATATTGGGATCTCATTAGATAATCTAAAAACTAAGCTTTCTAATATGAAAAGAATGTTATTGTACCTAGAAGAAAAGTTGTTGCTAATGATTCTATGATCACATCAATATGCCATGAATATTTAGTTATATTCATGATTTGTTTATAATCGATTTAGAATCGTTGAACTTAAAGAAATCGTGACAAATAGACGCAATAAAAATTAGACTCATAAATTTCAATATTATATCAAGAATGGATATACGCTTTGAGGTAAGAAAAATGCTTCATTGAAAATTGACAATTTTCAATCAAAATTATAATAAACTTCTATATATATAGTAATACATCAACAAAGGGAAAAGTTAGTTCATTCTTGACTTTTTAACTCTCTTGTGAACAACCATCTTTTCATATTGGAATGGGATCGTTGCCATTGACAACAAAATATCACGAGGAACACGATGATACCTATTGTGATCTTCCTAACATCTTCCCTTTGGATGAATTCGCCTTCAAAAGTCATTCGTAATCCCAATATATGGCCTCTTACGAGGTTAAGAATTAGCCACACTTCAAATTGTGCTTTAAAATGCATTGGTGTAGGAAGAATCGCACGGTAGTAGCTCATTTACATATGGTTCCGCTTGTAAAGTTCCCATCGTTCCCATCGTTCCCTCCCTCAAGGGTACTAACAACAATTCTCACTCAAAACCGCGTGTAGAACCGTGCATGTGGCCCACTCGGGAAGGGGCGGTAGAGTCCCCTATAAGTCAAGGTAGCCAAACTAAAAGTTGATCCGGAATCCTCCTTTCTCCACTTTTTAAGTTATAATTGCGCAAGTGCCGGAGAAGTGGAGAAGCGGGAATTGCTCGTCTTTGCCTCGGGTCAAGTTGCAAACTCAACGAAACCCGTGTCGAGGGTTTTCTTGATGGTCACCTTCTTTAAGCTATTAGGGTCACATTCCTTTCATGTCCTTCATGTGTGAGAGTTGGTGGATTTTTAAGGTAGATGCGCCTAATTCAGTTGCTTATCTTGATCAAACACCTATATTTGAGTGGTATGTAGTTAGTTGTGTTTCCAAGAAATGGACACGAAAAAAACATGTGTTCCAAAGAGATTGGACCACATGCTCAAAATGTATGTTGATCGTTAGTGGTTTAGTAGTTACAATGATTAAGGGGATCTATATGACCATTTAACGAGCACAAGACTATTCACTTTGATAATGAATAAGACGTTCATGTGAGCTCCAAGTTATAAAGAAAGTAGCCACAACCTTGATTTTGATTTGTTAATCATCTCCTACTAATACCAAAGCTCTCTAGCAACTCGGGCAAAAAATAAGTAATTTTGTTGAGTGTCCAAAAAAAAAGAAATATCATTCAAAGAGTGCCTAAAATCACAATTATGCAGGTGACATTCAGTAGAATCCAACAAAGTAGCATCAAATCAAAGCAAAATATGTTGCCAAGCCATACAAATAAAAGACAAGCTTTAGGGTAAGGAATGTTGGTTAAGGAAAGTGTTAGGTTAATTGTAGATGTCATGGATCAAATTAGAGAAATTTTTTTTAAAAAAAATCCATGATTTATAGAAATGACTTGGATGAATGTCTAACTTTATTTAAATTACTACTTAAATTTTCCCAATTTTAGAATATTATTTTATGGGATGCCTAACTTACTTTCACACTTTAATCAATTATAAAGCAAAAGGTGCCCAAGTTACTAGAGAGCTATGGTAGTGTGTTCCGTGTCCTATGAGAAATAAGTTATTCATAATAATAATAATAAGAAGAAGAAAAAACATATATAAATTAAAAATAAATTAAAAATCAAGCCCATCTACCTTGATTTGAATTAAGGTAGCCCATACAGGTTTTGTCATGGTCCGTTTTACGTGTTCCGAAATTCATGTTGGTTTACCCTATGTTGGGTCCCCTAATTGATACTTCTATTTATTAACACCGTTATCCTTCTTGGACCTGCCAAAAAAAAACTCAACAAAAGGAAGGATTTCAAGGGGGATATGTTACCACAAAAAGAGAAGTATAGTATTCTCCAACATCGTAGATCAAGTGCAAACTTATGATTACATAAACACATAGATGAAGACATCTTGAAGTAGGTTGCCATTCTACATGTGCACACACAACCCACCTTCTAATTTTTCGAGCATGTAAGTGTTGTAGTGACTGAGCCATTTGATGATCACCTTCCATTTCTCAAGGATCTAAGAGTTGTGTTGACTAACCTACTTAATAGACTCCTTCCGCTCTTTCAACATTTAAATGTTCTAGCAACTAACCTACTTGGAAGTCATTATCCATAGTCATTGTGGGGGCGTCCTCATGGTGGTTCATGCGGTTAAATGACACGATAGCCCAATTGATTTCTACTCTATGTTGTTATTGCCCTCGTATTCCAAGAGAAAAAGATTAAGAAATTAAAAAAAAACTTTTACATCGGACCCTCATGGTGGGTTATTGAGCATTGTTGGCAATATATTTGAATGAAATGCCAAACATATTCCTTTCATTCCATGCAAGTGGCTAGTCGCAAGATTGATATGCCCTAGATTATCTTGTACACGTGGCCACTTTCAGTTCGCTATCCGATCAAGACCAAACTTTGGCTCGTTCTAGAGACCACTTTACATTATGAGTCACTTGCAACTAGACACCACTCGAAGAGCAAGTTACCAATACCATATGCGGATGATTATGGTTAGTTGCCAAACTTTACTCATTTCAAAGACCACCCCTAGGTCTCTTCCCACAAGACAAAGCCAGAAATTCCGAGGAAAGGATTATGTTATTTTAGTGTGTAATTTATTACTGAACACATGTCTAGATTAATCCAACTACCAAAATCAACACCATCGTTACTCAACCTTCTTGTATTCGTTTTGTGTGCCATGGGAATATCACCATGTGATGTTGAGAACTCCATTTGAATCGGAGTCATTCCACGGTTAGATTCCCAAGGCCCACGTAACGGAAGCACTTCGTTGAGTGATGTTATGGTGTTCCCAAATCCATTAAAATCAAGTGTCTAGCTAATAAGATACCACAACACTTTCTTCCCTTGAAAAGGAAAAGAAAAGAAAGGAAACAACTCCAACTTGTAAGTGCCCGTAAACCAAGCCACACATTGGCAATTCAATTCAACATCGGTCACGAGAGTTCATTTTGGGGTCTTGAGTTCCAAGTGGCCTTGTCCCGTGCCTTATTTGGGAGTTTGTGAAAGATGCTTGTATGTCGTGATGGCAGTGTCAGAGACTGCAAGACCTTTTTGTTGTTGTTTGTGGATTTAGGGTCTTTCATTGGGAACATGGGTCCTCCATTTCAACCTAAGTCCTCCATGGTACTCCATTGGGAACTTAGGGAACCCTTTGGGAACTTTCAAAAATCCCACACAAATGCTTTGAGTCGTATGATGGGATGAATAATCAACCCCTTCATCTTGCAAACATTAATTTTTGCATCTATCGGAAGTTTTTTGTCGGGCTACACGAGCAGTTTCGTATACCGTAGGATGGGGCTTTGTGAATGGATGGCTTGGATGTGGTTTGTCCACGACCACACACCCTCCATTCACATCGCCTCAGTGACGTGGGTGAGTTTCCATGCAGGCCACTCGCCCATCAGGTTCTAGTGTGAATACGAACAAACTTGCCCAAATGTAGCGAGAATTTGGTGGGGTAAGGTTTGTATGTGCCAACTCGTAGCTCACATCTTTTCAAACCCAGGCCCACCTACTAACCTCCTCCTCCCAGATACCAAGGATGGAGTATTGGTTCTCTTGAGTCTTCCAACGGGTCTAAATCCTTTGGTGACTGGCACTTGTAAGGTAAAGATTCTTTAGTGGTAGCATGTCAATCTAGCGGGCCGTGTCCATGGCCCTCCACATTCTAGCGGACCACCGGAATGTGCTTAACTATGTGCGAACACCTTCGGCCCACTATTATCTAGAATCTAGTGGACGAGTGGCTTAAATAGAAACTCACCCTTACATTAGTGTCTAAGACCAAACATAACATTGGTCAACATAGGAGAAGACAACCATACCCAATATTAACAAGACATAACAAACTAGCCCGTTGCAGTCATTAGATAAAAAATAAGAAATAAATGTTGTTGCATCGTTGTAAAAAATGGGGATGCCATAACAATACATATGGGATTCCATGGCCCACTGAACTAGGGCAACAAACTAACTAATGTTATGAAGAAATTCCAAGATCGAGCAATCTTATTAGTTGAGGGTAAATTTTTTGAACTCGGGAGTTTAAACTAGGGTCTAGGTCCGAGGTATGGAACAATGAAGTGGCGCTTATGTGGCATCTCTTTCCCGCCAAATTTGATAGGTCCTCGCTCAAGAAACACGCTCATGGTAATTTAACAACCTTGTCTTCAAGATTGGCCCCAAGCTCGAAGGTTGGTTTCACAAACTAGGAGGAGTAGATTCTTGAGTGGAGACTGCTAAGATTTGATGGGGATGTGATGTCACGTTAGCTACCAGTACCACCTCAATTTCTCATACCTTGGACCCAAACCCTAGTGTAAATGCTCCCGACCAGTAGGATTGTTGGATATTGGAATTTCTTTGGTCTTGGATCCTAGTGTAAACCCAAGGGCTAATTCATCTTCATTGTTACCGGAATTTAGTTTCCAATTGTGATTCAAGTGTTTCTTAACCAACGTAAGATTGACATGTGGCAAATTACGAGGAAAAATGAGAGTTTTCTTTTGGGTGGGAATGAAGAGCCTTCTGAGGTAGGCTACCATGTTTGTAGGTAGGGTTGGACACATTTTGGTCAAAGAATTAAATGCTTAAGACTACTTGATTTAGGCACCTTGTTTAGAAAATTCTCAACGTTAGAGCATGTGGACTTGGAAATTTTAATGTAGTTCCAAGACTTTAGAGAATTTTCGAAGATGTTGAAATCTTGGACATACCTTCGCAATGTGCATTGATTGTGTGTGAGTTGTTTGAAGGCAAGCCATGAATGCAAGCTAATGTTCAGCATGTACTTGGATGCGAAGTCTTGTTGGTTACATGTTTTTCATACACGTAATGGATGTTTCTTTTTTAAACACCCCACAAATTTTGGGCTAGGCATTTGTGGCGTCTATGTAAAATCATATATTAACAAGGTGAAAATGTAGCACGTAATATTTTATATTTAAAAAACAACTAATTCAAACCATTTGATCCTGAAGATGGTATCAGAGACCATGCATTAGTCTAATGAACTATGATTAGCACGAATCGGTCCTCGACCTTGCAGGGGACATGTTTTCACTAGAGCCTCTTCATCCAGAACGAATGAATTCACATAGACGCCGTGAACCCCAAGTCCAAATTTTGTATCAGGAAAACTTGTTCTAATATCTTCAAAACTTGAACATTTTTCATGAAATCTCCCCAACCATGTCACAGTTGAATAAAACACACACACACGAATATACACATAATTTGAGTGACCCACAATCGGCAAGTTAGTGGGAACATGATAGAAATTGATGTAATTACCGTGGACATGGTGTTTTACACGGTTAGATTTGGCCCTCCCTCCCTTGCCCTTTATACGAAGGAGATATTGAAGTTATCACCCGACAACTTGCCTCATGACATGTCATACACTATTAAGCACGAGAATCGTGTTGTATGAGCCTAAGGATTCGTGCTTATTGATGCTTGACCAAGGTTGTCGGGATGTGCACATTCTCCTAACTTTAAGTATGGATATACAATTTTTTATATAGAGGTTGGGCCGGTATATAGGTCAACGTGTGGTATCATCAAGCAACATATATATTGGCATTAAAAATTTGTGTACGGAGGTATCAAAATTGTGACACCAATCAAATATTGATATTTTGTGGATATCTCAAGTAATGAGAATCTTTGTAAATTTGACTCTTTATATGGGTCAATACCGTTCTAGCCCTTATTGATATTAGGGGGTTGTTGCTTAGGGCCACTTCACACACAAGACTGAGAGCCCTTGACTAGTACACTTCAAGCACTCTCATTGGTGGAAAAGGTGGAGTTGGGACCCGGAGTAATTTAGTTGCCACTTGGATGGATAAATTGCAGATGGGCATTATTTCTTGATTCCACTTGGGTTGTGATGGCTCACTCAAGTTGGTTGTATTTTGGGTTCTTTCTTGCAATTGATTTTTCAATTTGTGCAAGAAAAAAAAAAGAGGAAAAGGCGGAGCCGGTCCAAGTTCGCTTCACACTACGCTTGAGGGACCAACAAAGTATGTGAATGTAAGATGGATGTGAAGTCTACATGGACTCCTACATGGCATCGAATGGATCATGTTTTATGGTCATTTGCAAACACCACCCCTTGGAGGTAGGCCTAACACAAAACCGGAAGACCGTGGCACTTTGAACGCTCACAACCGTTGATTTATTCTATTTTATCATGTGTGAGGACCCGCATGAATAGAAATTCATTGAAATAGCATTTGGTTGAGGGCCCGGTCACATGTGACTTCACACTACACTTGAGGGTCCGTGACCACACTATGTGATTTTGGAGGTGTGTTGGGACGGCCTTTGGACACTTTCTTTTGGGCTCTCACAATCTCATGGTCATAGCTCTTGGCTCATGTGTGAAGTGACCCTTAGATATGAAAGATCTTGCATGGTATATAGACCCAAATGATATTCAAGACAAATCTATTCTCAAATATTCATATATTGCTAGATTGAAAATTTATGGAATCCTTACTATAGATACCCAAATGGTATAAAAAAAAGTGCTACCATGCCAACACTACACTAAATATGATGTCTAATGTCACTTACTATATGGAGTTACACAATGCTATATACTTTTATCATTGATGTGATCTTTTGCCAAGTAAATATGTTGATGTTCTATGTTGTTTGAATAACCAATTTTGACCTTTGTCGGCAAAAAATAAGACGTATAATAAATAGTGATAGCATTGTGTAATTCCAAATAGTAAGCGACACTATATACAATGTTTGGTAAAGTTGTTGCACATTTTCTTACATTCCTTCACAATCCCACCATTTGATACCTTATAATGGAAAACTATGATTTATGAAGTAAGTTGTCCCGATGGTCCCATCGCGGATGTCAAAACAACCTTCAACATGGCATTTGTGTTAAGGCATGTGGGTGTTATACAGTTTGTTATTCATGTTCTCCAACTTCTACCAATTTGATTACACAACAAAATCGACAAAAGCTTCAACACAAATCAAGCCTCCTTTGATTTAAGTATGGTTATCATAAGTGCATGTTTGTTGATTCCATAACTAAATAGACAAGTCCTTCCAACCATCTTCACTATTAGGTGTGGAGTAGTTCATCTAATTTGAAGACACGGTCCACTCTTTTTCACCTCTTACTTCCCAAACTCATGACATAATAGTCTTCAATCCATTTTACTCAATCTTGCTCGTGAAAAATTCATAAACAAATTTTGATGTTAAAGTGGGATATACATGTAAGGAACTCATAACATGGAAGATGAACTATTTTCAAGGTGAAAACGGGCATGAAAAACCCTTTGGATGTTCATGTTATAACACTTGTGCCTGGAATAGTTAGCATGTTTGAATTAGCAATCCAATCGAACTTTAACACATGTCTTTTTGATGTTTGTTTTTAGATCCACACCTAAAACATCCTACGCAAATATAGGTGTCCAAATTATTGCTATGTTGGATTAACACACACCTACCTTAATGTCAAAACATAAGCCGACCTATGAGGTGGCGCCATGTGGAGGTCCCACGGCCCAAGTGGTGATCATTATTGCCAAATCAGTTCAAGGGGGAACAAATTAGTGTGTGCCATGTGGAGGTCCCACATTTGACCACAACTTCCACTAAAAAGTGACATTTGTCTTACGATATGATTGTGGAAATAATATAATCGACATCATAATCGGCAACATCCCGAGATCTAAGGGCCACTTCACACACAAGGCTGAAGGCCCTTGACCATGGCAATGTAAGAGCTCTCATTGGTCGAAAAGGTGGAGACCGTCCAAGTTCACTTCACACTAGGAGGTGAAGGCCTAAAGGCCCAAAGAAAAGTTCGTGGATGAAAAGTCTACATGGAGTCCTACATGGCTAGTTGTGGATAAGGGTGCATGGTCTACCGGAATTTGTGTCAGACCCACCTCCAAGAGGTGGGCTTGACGCAAATTATGGGAGACCATGACTTTTTTAATATTTTTTCCAGCAGGACAGATTTCAGGACAGACTGCATGGCAGATTCCAGGACAGACAAACACCACCAAGTAGTTATCTTAAATTAATAAACTTGGAGACATATTATATTAAACCAAATCCTCCCCTCTTTTTCCGCCAACAAAATATGCAATGGTCCCGCAACATGGTTCATTCTCACTTCACACTATGCTTGAGGGCCAAAGACTACATAAAATGGCTTTCCCAACACCCATGGTACGGCCTTTGGATGAGAGTCAAGGGTCCTCACCATTACAAGGTCACGGCTCTTGGCTCATGTGTGAAGTGGCCCTAAGGGCCACTTCACACACAAGGCTGAAGGCCCTTGACCATGGCAATGTAAGAGCTCTCATTGGTCGAAAAGGCGGAGACAATCCAAGTTCACTTCACACTAGGAGGTGAAGGCCTAAAGGCCCAAAAAAAAGTTCATGGATGAAGAGTCTACATGGAGTCCTACATGGTTGGTTGTGGATAAGGGTGCATGGTCTACCGGAATTTGCGTCAGACCCACCTCCAAGAGGTGGGCTTGACGCAAATTTCGGGAGACCATGATTTTTTAATATTTTTTCCAACATGACATATTTAGGACATACTACATGGCAAATTCCAAAACAAATTCCAAGACAGACAAACACCACCAAATAATTATCTTAAGTTGATAAACTTGGAGACATATTATATTAAACCAAATCCTCCCCTCTTTTTCCGCCAACAAAATATGCAATGGTCCCGCAACATGGTTCATTCTCACTTCACACTATGCTTGAGGGCCCAAGGCTACATAAAATGGCTTTCCCAACACCCATGGTACGGCCTTTGGATGAGAGTCAAGGATCCTCACCATTACAAGGTCACGGCTCTTGGCTCATGTGTGAAGTGGCCCTAAGTACTAAGAACACATTCTTTTTTGGTGGCGAACCCAAAGTCAACAACAAGCAAAACTGCAGGAATTGTCATCACATGTGTGGACTATATTAATTTTCTCTATTCGGCCTAGTAAGTTTTTGGGTGCACATGAATGTGCCCGGAAATGGTCAAAGTTCGACTAGAATCCACGTAAATTCCATGGGGAGAATATTGTGGCCTCCATTTGAAATTTCTTACAATAAACCATGCATGCAAATACATTCACCTCGTTTTGAAAGATGTCACGTGGTCCAACAAGTTGTTCACAAAGTTCATTCAATGGTTGTTGTGAGTTTTTTTCAACCCGGTGGTTGGATACACAAATGCATAATGCGTTTGAAAACATTTGTCCACGGGGAGGTCACTTCATTGTCAAGTTGACACCACGTGCGGACAAAGTTTGCTACCCCTATATTACATGCCATATATAATTTTAAAATTTATGATATTTTTTCTACATATACATAACCATTGATAGTATCTTTTGTATACTTTTTTGAAATTTTTAGTCATCTTTATTTTTTTAGTAATTTTTTAGGTTCAATTCCGTGTCATTCTAGTTAGAAATGGTATGTTTTATGAAAAAAACAAATCATCAAATTTAGTTACCACTTTTAACTGTGTCATAGGTACTGTGCATATCTACTCATGAAAAAAATTTGATAAAATTTTGACCCATTTTGAAGGTGCAACTTACCAAAAGAAGTTTTTTTTGGCCGCACGTGGTGTTCAACTTGACAATGGAGGGATCTACCCGTGCATTTGTCACATTCTTATGTCAAAAATTTCAACTTATGAACACAGGTCCGGTTTACACCATGGACCACGAAGACAGACCGCGGAAGATGGTTTTTTTCCATGGTGCGACTTCATGGTCTGATTTCTTAAAAAAATGAGTTACAAAGCTTTTGGGCCCCTCACCAGGTGTAAACCAAACATGGACCAAGAGGAATGACCATACACCAATAACGAACGTGTTGATTTTTTTTAATATATGCCCAAAAATGACAGTCTTGAAAAAAAACAACAACAACAATGTGATCATTCTCTTGTCTCCTCTTGGCTTTATCTTCTCCTCCCCAAACAAAAAATTACCTAAAATATTAAAATTTTAACCTTGTTTCTCTACCATGGGCCCTTGTGTGTGTGTGTGTGTGTGTTTATTTTTTTAATGCTAGAGCACCTTAAACTTGTTGGACAATGCCGGTGGATAATGTAGGCCTTAAAATATGTCTTTTGGGCACCTCTAACTCCTTGGTTACTCTGACATTTTTCCTTGGTGTAAACCGAAGTGGTCCCGGGACGAGTTCCACACCTAATTACGGATATTACAAGGCCTTGGGATGACTTCATGGTCCATGGTTTAAACAACCACTCGATTCCACGCAAAGTTCACTTTGTCTAAATTATACATAATTTCATCATTCTTTTAACATTCTTTGTAGGAACCTTAACCCCTAAAAGTCCAAGCCCAAATCTCCCCAAACTTGTTAAAAAATCGCCATGTGTATAACTTCATGAAGAGCATAGGTATCTCTATTGGCATGTCGAGCAATTATGATTGTCACATAGAACTTCAACCGTCTGTGCATTTTAATTTAGAAATATTGTGTTCTAAATGTGTACAATGGTATGGATGAGCGGAGGTGATTGCTTGGACAAAAATCTCCTTCTTGGTCTTTAGGGGTTAAAGCAAACATTTGAAGGTCCTACAAAGGTCCATGGGTGTAATGTCTTGTTTGGTCTTACGTTTGCTTATATTTGACAAACAAATGTTTCTTGCTAAGCTTTGATGCACAAATGTATTCTCGAACATGGCAAACATGAAAACGCATGTGAGCACATGTTTTGTCTGATGGAGTGGTGGTGACCTAGCCTGCTACACCTTATGCATGAACAAAATAAAATTGTCTACACATGCAAGTGTGGGTTTACTCTAGGGTCCAAGACCAAATAAAATTCATAAATATAGCGATCTTATTGGTCAAAAGCATAAACTTGGACCCCATGAATCTATAATAGAGGTCAGTCCAAAGTTCACAAGGATAAAATGCCTCTAATGTGGCATTGCTTGCCCAATGCCCATCAAATATTGACACTCCACACTCAAGAAACTACTCCCCTTGGTTCGTGAAACCAATCTTCGAGTGTGGGTCCAATCTTGAAACTAAAAGTAAAGCCCATTCGAGGGGTGTTTTGAACCCCAAGTTTATTGGACTTGGACACTAAGAATGGTTTTAGACTACATCAAAGAAATGCATTGAAAGTGCATTGGTCGGTTAAAAATTTAATGCCCAAGGGTATTTGAGGCAACGATTGATATGGCGGCCAAAGATGAAAAACATAAACAATTAAAAAATGTTTAAAGTTGGAGGTCCCCATAGGTCAAGTTTCTTGTCCAAGGGCTTGAGGTTGCTCAAGAAACTTAATATCCAAAGAATTCCCATAACAAAAAGTGTTGCCATGTTGACATCCATGTCATACTTTCATCCATGTTCGAAACTCTCTACTGGAGAGATATGGACCATAGTGTAAACCTTGACTGACAAAGAACCCATTTCATAACCAATCATATTGGTCCATTCCCCTAAAATTCTTGACCATAGTCTAAACCAATCCCAAGTACATGTAATACAAGCCTACCTACTTAATTAACATCCTTTAGATTGGTATCGTGGATCGACCTCCCAATTGGCCCCCATCCTATAGGCATTTGTCTCTTTGTGCGGCTCTTTATCCAAGGTGCTAGAATCAATTATCTCCACCAACCGAGGCCTGCAACATTTGTGTATTAAATGAGACTTACAACTTCAACTCGTCCTTTTGGAGGCTTGTAGTTTTCCTTACACTTATTTTATACATACGTAACTAACGTCCCAAGTCCTAGGTCCTAAGTAAGTTGACGTCAATCCATGCAATCTCAGCCGTTGAGAGCATGGAAGTTGGGAATGACCACTCACACACGGGATCTCAAGTCTCAAGTATGACATGGAAGCCTACATGGCAACATTTTTTTGGAGGTGAGGCTTGGGACTTGTGTTGAGAGTCGCAACACAAGTCACGAGGCTTTTGTTGCCTGCAATAATCAATATCTCTTAAAAACCATACCTTATTGGGCTCTTGAGGTTCAAAAGTCGGGACCTCGCCTCCACGTTGGGACTTGAGACCCCGTGTGAATCAACCTTGACTAGAATTGAAACCGTTGGAGTTGGGATGGGCAAGTAGCCATACCTCAATCTATGTTGTCATTCAACATCGAGCTATTAAGGTTCATGTGGATTTGCTTCTACATGTTTGTTCACAATGGTGATTGATGATGATCTCTTTATGAATCATGATCCCACCGTGATGAAATTGACATGGTAGCTCATGGCGAGTTTACAGTACAGTCCAAGACTAAAGAAACTTCAAAATTGTACAATTTTATTGATCAGGGGCATAATTTTGGACGCGAGAAATTTACATTAGGATCCAAGTCCAAGGTATGAAAAGAAGAAGTGATGTTGAAATGACATAAATTTATTGTCAAATCTTCACCATCCTAGCTCAAGAAAATACTCCTCTTAGTATGAGAAACCAATCTCTAAGTTTAAGTCCAATCTTGAGTATGAAAGCAAGGCCCATTAAGGAGTGTTTTTTGGACCCAAAGTTTCTTGGACTCGGACTTTAATATAAACCCACCCTTACCTTAATATGCTTTGTCTACGATTCTTAGCTTGTTGACAAAAAATTCAGCTTGTTTACACTCTCTTCTTGCATGGCACTCTTAGTGACAAAAAGTAGTATACTTAACTTATTTTAAATGTGCATACTCTTATCAAACTCAATGACCCTTTATGCCATGTAATGAATTGGGATACTGAACCTTACTATTACTTTAAAAAAGAGGAAAAATTGTCTAGATTTTATCTAAGCCAACTATGTATGTATCCATACATCAAAAATTAAAGAGATAACATTTTAAATAAAACAAATAATAAAAAAGTTAAGAAGATAACAAGCAAATTCTATACATTACCAAATTACCTTAGATGAAATAAAAAATAGTTTAAATTATTAAAATAATAATACGTTCAATTTTGAAATATAACAAATTAATGTATTCTTAATTAATAAATATTATATGAATTTATTTTCTTAGAGATAAGTGTGGTCGTGCTCAATGTACCTAACTCTGTGTTAATCACAACTCATTACACTAGTTATAACTCCAGACTTTTATTAAATAAAAATGAATTTCATTATAAAATTATTGAAATAAAATTATTTTTATGGTGTTATATATATATATATTCTTAAATTTTTGTAGTGCTTTGGTACATTTGAAGTATTTGCATATTTGACAAACCATACTAATAATAGTTTTTTTGTGTGGACATAACATATAGTTCTCTCTCGACATGGATATTGATCTCTTGTGGGTTTATTCATTTCAACGTCGAGTGATATTTACCTATTATTTCCTTCAATTGATTTGTTTATTTTGACGCTTACACACATGCATAGTTGACTTTACCGCTAAACTCTAGATAGAATCTACGTTGATATGTGCAATTAGGTTGTTGTTGTGAATAGGTCGCTTCTCTATTTATGCAAAGTATACGTGGTTAAAATGAAATCACAAACTTCGTAACTATGTTCAAGCGTCCATATAGGCACTGCAATATAAAATTGATACTTGTGTATTGTTATTGTGGTAATAAACATTCAAAATAATGCGGAATGTTGATAGATTAGTGTGGGGCAACTCACTTGCACACTATTAAAGCCATCCCTTAAATGTTTGGATACCAAGTCAAAGTCATGGTGGAGGCTTGAGTTGATGGCTTCTTCCTATATTCACCGGCCAGTTGATGTTGTGTTAGAGGGTTAGAATTAAATCGGGGGTTCATCTTTGGGAAGCATGGCTTCCGAACCCTCATGAGCTTTTGCTCTCGATCCTCAATCTATTGGGGCACCTACCCCCTCATAAATTCCATGTCCATTATCGTTTGCGTTGAGGTTGAGGTTGGAGTTTGAGGTTGAGTTTGAGGTTGCGAGTGGTGCTGTGAGGAGGAGGCGGATCATCTTGAGAGGGTTATCATGTTGTGGGGAGGGAGCTGATCGACTTGAAAGGGAGTGGCATTGTGAGGAAGGAGTAGATCGGCCCGATAGGGTTATCACGTTGTGGGGAGGGAGCTAGTTGGCTTGAGAGGGAGTGTCTTTGTGTGCAAATCAAGGTGAGTATCAAGGCAAAGTTCTATTACTTTGCTAGGTACATCCATCGCCTTATCATGAACCTTTCCGGTTATGGTTTTAGTTCCAATTCCGATTCACCATTGCCACTTCTCCAAGGCACATTCGACTTCAACATGTGGGTTTGGATATTAGATGTGAAGGGCTAGCCAATTCTTCATAATTTGGCTTGGCCACCTCAAAGGCAATCCCATTTGGATTAGCCAACTAGCAAGCTTTAAGGGCTATATATTAAACCAACTTCACTAAGGATCTTGGCTTTAGGTAACAAGCTTGAATGCTCCAACATTGTTCATGTCAAAAGAACATTCGATAAGAAATTTGGATGCTCAATTCATCTCTATTTGACATATTTGATTGACGTTCTACAAATAGTGGAGTCGGCAAAATCAATGTTTTTCTCGAAGCTTTGTCAATACTTTAGCAAGGTGTTGGGTTTAGGACAATTAGGAATAGGCTAGAGCTATGTGGTTAGGCATGACCAATCAATTTTGGTGTACCAAGCTCCACGTAAAGCTTTAGACTAATGAAATCAAAACCAAATGTATTGAAGATCGTAAGATCATGGAATGAAATCGAAAAACCTAAGTCTTGGGACACCACAACCATATTTTTCATACAATACAACTTCTTTTGGCCATTAAACCACCTCGCGTGATTGGGATTATTCCATGGCTTTTGAATCTTGACGATTGTACCATCAATAATTTTGATACAACTTGAGAAATGAAGATTTAAACAAGACAAATGCCACTGCTTTACCTCATCAAGCCAAACTATCTCATGAGCAAGAGTATTAGTAATGCATGAAGCAATGAAAATCACATTGCTGCACAAAGGCGAATGTGTGACATTCCACTCGAAAAACTCGTACTTATGTATATTATCATGTTTTAGATACGTGATAAAACTGAGCAAACATTGCTCGGGTGTCAACTTCATGGCCTGCCACTAATAACCCTCTCAACGCATGTGCTACGTGCATTGTTGCGAATTATAGAACACACAAGAGAAGCAAACCCATAAAGTTCGTGAACATCAAAATTAGTCAATACCTTGAACAATTTAGGCGCCTTGCGCATTCAGTTGAGAATGTCCATAACTCCCACATCGTGGTTGACGGTTGTTTGGGCACCTTCCTCTAACTCGTTCGGATTGGACAAGTTGTTGAGTGTTACAAACAACCATCAAAATGTCTTCCTCTAACTCTTGCAAGATTTCACTGTTTGTGTCTGTTCCATAACTATTGTTAGAGTCCACATGAGGTATGTAGTCCATTATAAAGATGCGGAAATGATTAAGAAGTTTGCTACGAGATCACCCCCCAATACGCAAAACTCTAAACCTTGAAGAAAATTCTCAATTGGTGAGCTTAACAAGCTCCAAAAGTGCGTTGGTCTAATGGAGTATGCAATGGAGCACATATATAATAGGGAACATGTTTGGGAACACATGTGGGAATGAATAAGGCCATGTACATGCACTATCTTGGTATTTGGGATGGGCTCTATTGCCTGGCTAGTGAGGTGGCGGTGACATAGGCTGGCATGCTAGTGTATGGTTGGCAAGACATGGCTAGTATTAGCCTCACAAACAATGGGTTAAAGGACCCTGTTGTTTTATGTTAATCCAACTAAACTCAAGGTACAAGGTTAAAGGGAGGCCATGGAGCTGGACATTTTAGGGCTAACTTTACTAGGGCCACTTTACATTAGAGTTTGAGGGCCCTTTCCTAGTGATAGACAAGTTTTGTGATTGGTTGAGAGGTAATACACAGTCCAAGTTCACTTTACACTAGACCTTGAAGGCTTGAGGGATCAAAGAAATTTAAATAAAAAAAACTACACGGCTTCCTACATGGCAACACGACAATGTTTCATGAATCATTGGATATTGCATTAGGCCCATCAAAAACATCGTGCACCTAACACAAAACTAGAGACCATGGCAATCAATTAAATTATCATCCATCTCTCTCTCTCATATATATATTTATAATCATTATGGGGATCTAAACACAGACATATGTTGTGGTGTCTCAACATGATCCACTTTAATTTACACTAACCTTGAGGGCCTATCAATTGCAAGATTGAACCCCTCTTTTTCAGGGTACGGCCTTTGGATGATTTTCAAGGGCCCTTAGATTTTAATGGTCACGGCTCTTGGTCTGTCTGCAAAGTGGCCTTCAAAGTGTAGAGAACTTCAAGCCTGGAGGGCAGCAAAGCGGGTGAGAATATGACTTTAGGGTTTTGGGTTTAAGAATCAGGAGTTCGTTTTCATGTTTAGGCGCGCCTGTTTTGAGAGAGAGAGAGAGAGAGAGGGGAGAGATTGAGATATGAATTGATTGATTGAGCCGTGGTTGCCAAGAACCTCATTGCCAAGCTGGTGAATTGATTTGAGAATTTTGAGGATGCCAGCGATGGAGGAGGACGTGGAGAGTGAGGATATGGGGGTCAGTAGCAGCGGAGAGGAAGAGTCGGAAGAAGAGGAGGAGGTAGAGGAGACTAAGAAGCAGGCAAGGAGCCGGAAGAGGAGGGAAAATCACAGAGTGATGGGGACGGAATCAGAAGGAGGGGGAGCAGAAGAGGGAGGCGAAGAAGAACAGAGACAAAAGGAGAAGGATAAGGAAAAAGAGAAGAAGAGGAAGAGGAAGAGAGATAAGTCGTTGCAGGAGGGGCGGGCCGCAGTGCCTGGCAAGAGAGGGGTTTGCTATTTGAGTCGCATTCCGCCGCATTTGAAGCCCTTAAAATTGCGGCATCTTCTTTCACAATTCGGTGAAGTGCTGCGGATATACCTCGCTCCCGAAGGTGCCGAAATTGCCTTATCAAACCCGAATGTTAGGGTTGGAGTTTAGGGGCTGATGACCTACTTGGTTTTTGATTAGTACTTTGAGAGTGGTTAATTGGTAATATTCAGCTTGCTGGGGGAGTGAAGTGAGGAGGAGGTCATCATTTTGCGACTTTGACATCTTGCATTTGAGTTCGCGATTTGTGTTCGCTATGTGCATCAAGTGCAATTTAGAGAGCTGAATGTTAGGGTTTAGGGTTTGATGACATAGGATTTTAAAAATTTGTTACTCTTGAGAAAGGTCAATTGGAGGGATTTATCGCATTGGGGGTTGAATGCGAGGAGGAGATCATCAAAGTTAGGTCTCTTATGTAGACACTGCATTCGAGTTTGCAAATTGTGTTTGCTAAGTACAATTTTTATGGGCTGCATGACAATGTGATGAGGAAGCAGCAGAGAAAGACGGCTGGAAAGATGTAGAGAAGAACTTATTTTCCAGGAATTTCGAAATCCTTGTAATTGTGAAGAACCTTCATACATGTTTGTAGTTTTTAATAATATGCATATTGGGCTTACGGTTTTGCCAGATGCGGCTGCAAGACTGCGCCGGAAACGATCAGGAGGGAATAGTGGAAAAAATTTCACTGAAGGGTATGGCATTGTTATAGGGTGTTAGAGAAAATTTAATGAACTTGTCAAGTGCTTGTCTTTGATTCGGGATGGGTTTAGGGTCTCTTAGCTACGTTTAGAAAACGATTCCGTCTTGCAGTCACTTCAGTGGCCACCACGTTGGTCAAATGTTTTTGTGCGTATTACTCCTAAAAACTATCTCTTGATTACAAGGTTTTTATTTAATTTCTTACCTCTGAAGAATTGTGGTAACCTTAAATAAGATCATCTTACTGTTTAAGCTACCATGTAAGTATGGATTTCTCAAGTCTTCAAGGATATGTTAAGATTTTTTTCTCTAGGATTGTTTCTCATTCTTTGCAACTCATGTAATATTGCAGATGGGTCGAGTTCGCTCATAAAAGTGACGCAAAAAAAATAGCTGCAATGCTTAATGGGGAATCCATGGGTATGTGCACTGCAACTCTCTTTTCCACTTTCCGTCCATTGAAATGGAATTATGAATTGAAATGTATGCATTACTTCATAAAATTTTGTGAGTCTGAGCAGTCTTTGAAATTTTTGTCCTTGGAGTGTTACTCATGAAAGAACTTACCCAATAAGTCACAGGCAAAGGATATCACTAACATCTGTAATCTATAGCAGTTGGTTTTTCTGTTCATTGTACAAGTTTATGCAAGTTTATGTATTGGAGCTTATTCATGAAAACTTGACAAGTGGAGGCTGATCAACAAATTTTGCCTGCAATTGTTGAACCAGATTCTTCAAAGCGCTCTGCGTATCATTATGACCTATGGAATATCAAATACCTGCATAAGTTTAAATGGGATAATCTAACTGAGGAAATTGGTATGTGCACCTCCTCCTTTTTCATCTTCGCAAAGTTCTTTTTTGAGAATAATTTCAATGTGAGATGTAAAGTTTGTGCATGTTTAAGGTCTGCAACGTAGAGTTGATAGGCCTTTGAGACGTATTGATATCTTTTACCTTTGTAGACTGTTGGGAAACTGTTGAGACCACCTTCATCCAGGTTGGTCATGTGGTCCTTGGTTTTCTTCCACAATACTTAATTAGTACTGTCTAGGATTTGGGAAAGGACTTGGTCCAGTGGTTAAGATTGGTCATGCCCAAAGTGACAAATTGGTAATTGTGTGTATTCTGCAGCTTATAAGAATGCTGTTAGGGAACAAAGATTGGCTGCTGAAATTTCAGCTGCCAAGAAAGAGCGAGACTTCTATTTATCTAAAGTTGATCAGTCTCGTGCGATCAATTCCATGGAAGAGAGGAAGAAAAAGGTACGTCTTTTTTTATTTGATGTTGTGCAGCTGACCTACTGCATGACATAAAGTGTAAGGAAATCACAAACATGCAAGATATATGCACCAGAGTTGGACTCCACTTGTATTAAAGCATTTATCTGTATTATTTCCACACTGATTATATTAAGTAGTGTAGGTAGATGTATAGTGTGACTTTCCCTGGGCAGCCCTGTAGTGTGGCCCACAGTATACACCCTCACATGTGCAAATAATGTGCAACCCTAGTTGCGCTTGTCATGTCCCAGTGATATTACCCACCTCCTTCCTTTAGGTTGAAGGTAGTTCAAATTCACAGTTTGTTTCAATTCAAAAAAAATATTGAAACCTGCACTGTGGACCTCCAATGTTAGATACTGTGGCTTGGTAAATAGTGTGCACCCACAAAATTCTTTCCAACATTTCTAGTGTGGAAATAATCTCAATAGAGTGGCCTGCAGTATTTACTACGATCAGCGTTATTTTGGGAGACTTCTATGTTCACTAATTTTCTGATATTTTGGCAGAAGAAGGAGCTGGAGGGACAACAACCTGAGAAACCTAGCACTGCGGTGGATGATGTTCAAAAGACCTCAAGGCCCAAGCCAGTGCGGAACTTCTCTCAACGGAGGCCTTTTGCTGGTGGTGTTACAGACAGAAGTGCTACAATTTCTCATGATGTGCTGGCAGGGGTAAGGAAGCGATTCCCTTGGAACTTTCAAAAAATACAGAGTTATCCATTCTAGAATCTGTTTGGTTCTACTTGATTTTGATTTTAAGCTAAATGGATGATTTGTCAGATATGCTTTGATTGGACTCGGGCTGACATGATTCAATTGTGGCAAAATAAACTCTTGTGCTATGGAAGGTTCAAGTCTCACATTGTGTATATATCATGCAGGTCTTTGGAAAGAAGTGAGACATGCAGCTTCAAAATCTCAGCCCTGTTAAAACATCTAGCCTTAAGATGTCAAGGCAGCTTGCCAGTTGATGAGCTCCATGAGCATGGTGTGATCAATTGTGTATCCATGTCAACAGAACTTCTGCATAAGACTCCACCTTTTCAATGTACGGTGGAAGTCTCGGGGTGAAAGGTGAACTGTTAGGGATCGACTGTCACTTCCTTTGTGGTATACTGTGCATTGTTACGAGATGTGGTTGATCCCAATGTGTTATCATGTGCAATGGCTAGGTTAGACTAGGATCCCTCACCGATGAGTTTTTCTGAGTAGGAGATGTTTGACTTAAAGTGTACAGACATGTTCTAAACAGGGCGTAGCAAAGTTGGGCATTGCGATTTTGACATAAATTGGCACATGAATTGCATAAATTCATAGTGGGTTGATTGCCAACCAATTTCCCTTTTCTTCCTTACTTGACCTGTTTCCATGTTGGATGGAAAATTGATCACGGGGTTGGTTGATTTCTGAAAGTTCGTGGGTTTTGTATCAATCAAATGGGGTATATGTTACATAAGGTGTAGATTGAACAGTTTTAAAACCCAAAGTCCTACATTTCTCTAATGACACAATGTAGTTGACCATTATCCTTCTACACTTTTGATCGCCAGGATCATCACTACGTGACACAACCACAGAAATTATGACAACTTCAATTATAAGCAGATGGTTCGCAGATGATGAGTTAGCTGACCTGGATTTGTTTGTAGGACCTTTCTTAAAAGGTTAGGGGTTCTCTTGAGTGGCCAACATTACAGCATGCCCATGAATTGCCATATTGAGGTGAAAACATGTTTTTGGGGCTTTTGAGGGAAGCTCCATAATGATATGGGGGGTGCTTGTTGTGGGTTGTAGAAGCAAAGCCTATCACATTGGGTGTGGACCTGCTGGTAAAGTAAGTATAGGGTACGCAAAATTGTAAGGTACATAGGTAGTGGAAAATTTCATGAAGGGCTATGCAATGAATGGTGAATGGTTTGGCGCACGTCTTAAATTACTATCAGAACAATAAATGTTGATGAGAAGATTGCTTGTGTGTGGATAACTCACATTAATGGTGCTTAAATGAACTTCGCACAACAGTAACTTACCAGTTAGTGCTACTTTGTGGAGAGCATTGTATATACTACCCAAACAGTGAAGATAATCACAAATTGTATGCAACATGGATATATTTGTCACAAAACACACTTTTAAGGACTTAAAGCTGAAGCTCGGAGGTCAACAATTTAATTCTAATTGCCTAATTCTCGACATCTTGTCATATTTGGGAGCTGATCTATGATCAGGGAGAACTGGCAGTTAGTTGCAAATGAACCAGTTGAGTTTGAGGAATAACCGGTTGAAGTTCCAGACTTCAGGAGAATTACTGATGACTTTAGATGAATTTAAGGAATATACCTAAATTTTATATAGAAAAACCGAAGGATGTCAACATGTAACTGGTTGGACTTGCAAACACTAGGATCTCAACCGATTATGCCCAAAAATCTCCCCGATCATTGGAACTGATACAAATAGATAAAAACTCCGGTCCCTTTTTAGCAAGGGGCCGACGTGAATAAAGTGTCCATTCGTAATGTCAATGACCCGATGCCCACCGGACAAGGGGACATTGGGGCAATACTACTCTCCCCTTTCGAGGATGGGCACTATAGTGACACACTATACCAGTTCCTAGCTAGCCACTAGTGCCTTGAAGATACTGGACATGGTATCCCCCCAAAGGGCTTTGAGGTACCCATACAACAAGGTCCAAGGACCCCCCACCATAGTTGGCTGGTCTAAGGTGGTGAGCACCACGCCGGCATGGGGAATAAAACCCACAACCTCCTCATTGGAGACCATGGGCCCTAACCACCAAGCCAAGGCCCATGGTGCCTCAAATTGATACACAGAGTGTTTCATGCAAAGCTTGTGTATTAGACTTAATGCCAATTTGTTCCAATATTTGGAGCTCCTAGGTTCCTAAGGCTATTCTAATGATGTGGTCCCTCATGGTTCTTATAAGCTCCTTCATGACATGCTATTTCTGTAGGTTGATAGCAGGTTGTACATACAATATCCCGTAATTATTTAATTAAAAAAAAGGGCTTAGGTGGTTTGTAAAAACATTTATGACAAATTATTCAAATAAGTATATGCATGTTTATTTATTTTAGGCACATAACATATCCTACATACAAATCCATGTATTGCAACTTATTTTTCCTTCATTCATGGCGGCTAAGGACACGATGTTAACCTCTAGGGTTTAGGTTAAGTTGTCTTAAGCTGCTAATTAGGGTTGTGAACAATGCTTTCTATCACTTTGTGCTCATCCTTGCTAGAGACTGTTTGAGAATTTGCAAGCATGGATAAGAGGCAAAGGCAAATCAATCATATGTTCCATCCCATTGATAATGATAAGAGATTATTTAGTTTTGGAAGTGATATTGAAGTTTTGAATACCCAAGTTGAGAGAGATGGCACCAAATTTCCTAATATTTAGACATTTCGATGATTATTTTTCCTTTCATTTAGGCCATTTGACTTAGTATTTTCCAAAAAGAATAGGCTTGGTTATTTTCCGCCCAACTTGTTATTAGCCTACAATAGCTTGATTCGCCTCAAGTGACATTTTGCGGCACCACCAAATTGCCTCCAAGTATGTTTCTCTCCCTTTTGCTTAAGGTATGTGGCCCAATTGTGGGCACTTATCAACTCCACATGCCAATTCTCATGTTGGACCGGGTTGGGAGTTGTCTTATGCAATTAGCACATGCGTATTGTCATTTCAAGTTTCACGATTGGAGTTGAGATGTTCAAAGTTATAAAAAGACAAAGTGAAGATTCTCTCTCTCTCTCTCTCTTTAAAAGATCACATAAGCCCTCCCCAATCATGCGATATTACCGAACCTCCACCAATTCACACACCTATTTTTGAGCACATAGTCTAATGTTATCACAACACTTGTCTTTTTTGATGCCCATTTATAAGTACAAGCCTTAGCACATGCCATTCATAAGATCCACACATCTTAGGTTTTCCCTCCAACCCAAAGGAGGATATTTCACACTAATCTCAAGGGCACCGAATTTCGAGGTTGAAATCCTCCTCGTCATTTCTGCAAAGCTAAACAACTCCAAGTCTTGGGGGTCTTCATGAGATAATTTGCAAGTGTACGGAAAAGGGTGTCCAATGATAGGTTTCTCGACCTCCTTTTGAAGGAGTGCACTAGGTTTAATTTATAATTTAGTGGTGCCGCTCACCCTTGGTTTTTCCAACCTCAATGGAGGTGTGCAATAGGTGCTTTCCCCTTGGTGGCCTTGCTCCCACCTTGGATTACACGCCACTTGGCTTCTTGACCACTCGTCCTTAGTTCTCTTTTGTGTCTTGATCTATACACCAACTTGGTCCCTAGGAGAACAAATTCTTAGGGTGAGTTTCCACGAAGGTCACTTGTCCATTCGATTCTAATTAATAGTGGGTTGGAGGTGTTTTCAAGTAGATAAGCACAAGTCATCAACCAACCACATTCTCGTGGTCTACTAGAATCTGGAGGGCCGTGGACGTGGGTCTCTAGATTTTTATGAGTCTATTGAAGCACTTTTTAACTTACAAGTGTTGGTCACCGAAGAATTAAAGACTGGATTTTAGAAGGAGGTTTTAACCCCTAAGTGCCCGAGCAACCATATATGGTTGACCAAAAATTTCGGCTCGTTTGTGTGTGGGCAGGTAAATTCCTTTGACCGCGTAAATGTTTTTGGCGGGCAGTATGGAAGGGCAGCTTTTGGATTGAGGCATTTTTGACCAAAAAGAGTAAATATTCGATTTTAGAGAGGGTCGCAAAGGCATATATGTCCGTGATGTAGGGAATGGGTGGAGAAAGTGCTTTACTATTTCCTCAATGTTTCAGCTAATTGGACTATTGTACTTGTTTTTGACATCCAAAGAGTTCTCATTATTCATTTCTTTTGAAAAGTGTCGTAGTGGAAAGAGTAAAAAAATTCCGTATTTTTGACCGTCGAATATTAGTATTCACAATTACCAATGTGAAGTAATTTGCAATATCAAATCGTCAAGTGTTAAAATAAAGAAAATGCATTTCAAGAATTGCAAGGAGGATTGCGAAATGATTGGGATAGCTCTATATGCATACATAGGGTCTTTGGAATCACATTTTCGTATTCTTTCACATGTTGGAGTTGTTCGTGTCACCTCAAACTCCTAAAAACACTTATGAGCAAATCATACCAACATTGTGGGGAGGGGCGGCATACAAAAAAAAGAATGTATACATTTCTCTTGTTTGAATCTCACAACTCTTATGCAATCTCGGTCTCAAAATTGGTATGCATACTAATAAACAAGTTCTTTAAACATCTATACGGTTAGATTTTGGATAAAAGACAAATTCCTCCATTGGGGATTGTATTAAAGCCATGCACATATTTCTTAGGAAAAGTGCATTCCGAAAGGCTTGGGCACTTAGGGGTTAATGTGGAGGAGGAGGTTAGTAAGCGGGCTTGCATTTGCAAAGATGAGAGTACACTCTAACTTCTCTAGTATCACACTTGTGACAACCAAAGTGCACTTGATATTAAGGAGGTCTATAGTGTTAACATGGATGCGTGATAATAGAGAATTAGTGTAACATGTGATATTATGAAATAACACAAAGTCAACATTGCTATAACGACAACAAGATGAGTACGAGCATGTGGTCTAAATTCTTTAATGGATTATTATAATGTCAATACCTATGATATATGAGAGGAAAATGTGACAACAAGGAAGGAGATCTAAATTGAACATATCTATTCCCTAAAAAGTTTTCAAGATATAAGAGAGGGAGTAACATCACAAAGGGTGACGTTGTGGAGGTTAGGGTATAACTACTTGGCACATATAAACCCTACCCCATCATATTCCATCTACATTTGGACGAGGTTATCCTTATTCCCACTATCCTACATGGAAACTCACCTTATAAGGTTTTGTTGTCCTCGTCATATTGGTACGATCTTGTAAAGGAAATCCATTTGTGTCATAAGATAAAGAAAAAGAAAATAAAAAGTGCGAAGAGCTCATATACGAAGAGGAGCCCACCTTCTCTGACGGCTGTGGGATTTGAACCCACGCCCTTTCGGACTGGAGCCTAAATCCAGCGCCTTAGACCACTCGGCCAAACCGTCGGAACATGTTAGTGAGAGGAAACAAAATATTATTAAATTCATGATGCTTCCAGCATGCATGCGACACCGGAAGCCGTAGACTTACCCACTTTTTTTTGCTTACAGGATGACAGATTCATCAAAGTTTGCCTTCATTTTTGCGAGAAAATTTGTGCGCAAATTCACGCTGAGCGCCAACCAACCGCAGTTGTGACTAGGTAACTTGTGCGTGGGAAGCCGATGGTTTGTCAACTACCTTCACAGAATTGACTTCACCTCTCTGTCTTTCTCTTTTCGCTGATTACAACATTTAGGGTGACAATCCGTTTCGTTGTTTTCCCTGCACGAGTTTCCAGAATGCCCAGTTGGGGCCTTTGATTCCACCTTTCAGATTTGGAGGCTTAGAATATGTAGTCAGTGAGATTTGATTTTTTGCATGCAGGGGATGAAGTGCTAGGTCTTGAATTAGGGGTTTATTATTGCAATCGCCATTGATGGTGCGGAGGGGCAAGGGAAGAGGAGAAGGGGATTGAATTGAATTGAATTCAAACGTTAGCAATGCCTACTGCGGTAGCGGAAGCGCTACCTCGGCTATATGATGTTGATGATGTGAAGAATGTGGGGAAATCCCATGACTCTACCACATTCTGCAAGAAGGAAGTGCCGTCTCTATTCTCCTCCTTTGTGGATGCATTTGTGGATTATGCGGTCGGAGGTCAGTTCCTTGGTGGAAATAATGCAGGGGAAGGAGCTACCCCTTCCCCTTCCCCTTCCCCTTCCAGCCCGGAGGAGGAGGAGGCAATGTTTTTGTCTTCCTTACAACCCAAAAGTGGCGCGAAAGTGGGACTTGATGCGGACATCATGGCCTCGGACTGGGTAGATGTTGGAGGCGGGGGGTTAAGGACATGGTTGCCGGCCCCGGAGCGGTTGATTGCCATAGGGGACATCCATGGCGACATAGCCAAAGCTCGAGCTGCCTTGCGAATTGCGAATGTAATCGATGAAAATGACGAATGGGTTGGTGGCGAAACTGTGGTTGTCCAGGTATGTGAGTAACATTTATTCTTGACCTATCCTTTTTATCTTGTGTGCATGTGCTTGAGAAAGTTGGAAGTCCATCTGTGTGGATAATGAAGGTGAGCAAGCCTAACTGCAAGCTGGTCTTGGTTTAGGACTCGTTGGTTTGTCATTCATTCACACAGCAAAGGAGGAATGAATTGGAAGTACCTGCAATGCAGTGCCATGCATTGTTGTCCAGGTCCGAGAGCAAATTTCTTGACCCATCCTTTTCTGCGCATCTACTTGAGGAAGTCGGAAGACCGCTTGTATGCCATTTAAGGTGAGCATGCAATGAGGTGTAACTGCAATCTGGTATGGTTTTAGGACTCGTGTGTTAGTTAATCACATAGCAACGGAGGGATAAAGTGAAAGTATCTGCAATGTAATGCAAGGCTGAAGAAGGTGTCTGCTGAATTTGACACCAAGTAACTGGTAAATCTGAGAACACATAGGAGACAATTGATGGTGAGTCCTGTCAATTGTTGATGTATTCTCCTCAAGAAACTGGAGGGTCCAGATTGTTGGTTTGAACATCTCCAAATGCAAGTGACCAGTGTTTAATGTTGAGTTCGTGTCGATACATACACTTCAGGGTTTTATATATTTTCAGTGCTATTTTAACAACATTTAGCTAATGATCCAGTCAACATCTCATGATTCAACTTTTGTTTCTATAATGTAGTGAAACAAAAGGTCAATATTGCAACTCTGTGTTTGGTAGGCATGGATTCAATGTTGTAGGTTGATGTGGTTGTGTCAATGTGAAGTCAGTGTTGATATATGATTTTAGAGGTTTGTGATGACGTTTTGCGGACTTTTTTACTGTTAGTATGAAGTGTGAAGCAGTCATATCCTCTCTGATAATATTGTATGCTCGTATGTTTAAGGCTTCAGTGACAGGTTGTTGTGATAAGATTGATTGCATTACTACATCTAGGTAATGTTACGTTCTGTGAGGATGGACATGGGCATTGGTGGGATTGGTGGTTCCTCGTGCACTGCTCTGGATTTTTTGGCCATTGTCTGAATTTAAGAGATGTACATGTCAAAGATCGTCTCTTCTTTTCACATTACAATGCTCTGATGAATGATATTTATGTTTTTGCAGGTAGGAGACCTGTTAGACAGGGGTGGTGAGGAGATCAGAGTTCTCTATCTGCTGGAAAAGCTAAGAGGGCAGGCGCAACGAGCAGGAGGCAATGTCCACATCATGAATGGGAACCACGAGATCATGAACATCGAGGGTGATTTCCGGTATGTGACGAGTGCTGGGTTGGATGAGTTTTATAGCTGGGCACACTGGTTCAACCTCGGAAACATCCTGAAGGAGAAATGTGTCGGGCTAGGAAAGCAACCAAACATATTTCATGACATCCCAGACTCCTTTCCTGTGGGTTTGAGAGCCCGAATCGCAGCCTTGAGGCCTGGGGGTCCAATCTCATCGCGGTTCCTGTCAAACCATCCAACTGTCCTTGTAGTGGGGAGTTCGGTTTTCGTCCATGGTGGACTCTTGCCAGTCCATGTAGAACATGGGCTGGATCGTATAAATGAGGAGGTGAGTCTCACGCTGCTTCTTGCAATTTTATTATATTAATGCTTCATAATTCCGTCTTGAATTGGTATACTTGTCATGTTGTTTCAGTGGCTACAAAATAACCTAACTGGGCCTAAAATGGATGCTTTTTGCTCTGCATCCACTTCTCCTAGGATATTAGACACACAATTATTACAAGATGATTAGTAGACACAAATCAAGGCTGTAGCCATTTTCCTAATATGGAACATTATTACAATAGCAGTTATCCTTCGACTCAGCACTTTTGGTTGGAAACACTTTCCATGTTTGGTTAGTTTCCGGTGCGTTGTGGAGGTTTGAACCATTGAGGGGTCAGTCATTTTGGCATGCCAAGAGGTTGCTAAAGTGAGTCTGGCAGGTTGCTCTTCATTGAAACTCAAAACACTACCTCCAAGCATGCACCACAAATGGAAAGAGATTATTGATTCTGTATGTAAAATATCCAATGGGAAAACATATGGGACCAACTCCTCACGCAGGCAAGTCCCATTGAGTTAAACAATTACTCTAGTAGTTGCAAACTATTTCTTGACTGTATTTCCATGATTGTTGCAGGTGAGTGAGTGGATGCGGGGGATGAAGGGATGGAGGGGACCTGGTTACTTGCACGGGTCAAACGCACTCGTGTGGCTGCGAAAATTCTCGGATGTCAAAGAGAGTAAATGTGATTGTGAGCTACTCACACGATGCCTTGATTCAATTACCGGAGTGAAGAGGATGGTTGTTGGACACACCATCCAACAACCTGTGGGGTTAAATGCAGCTTGTGATAACAAGGTAATCCGCGTCGACGTTGGTTTATCCAAAGGCTGTGGGGATGGTGAGCCTCAAGTTTTAGAGATTTGTGGTGACAAACAACTCCGTGTGCTGTCGTCACGGTCACCTCCAACTCTCATCAATCCAAGTGGTGGTGCTATGGAGAATACTGTTAGTATGGTGAAAAAGGAGGAGAATACGCGAGGGCTTGCATCTTTGTTAGGGCAAATACCCAAGAGATTTGCTTGAAATAGATGTTCCAAAGCCTTGGGCTGCAGAGCCTTTGTAAGAAAATGGATCCGAAGGTGTGTTCACACACAACTACTCTTATAGTTGAAGAGTGGATTTGACCTCAATGATAGCCCCTCCTATTGCTGAAATTCGTGGATTGGAGACAAACATTTTATGGATTCTAGTGCAAAGTTCTTACAAGGGTAATGTCCGCCTAACAAATCCTTTTCTCCCATGCTTTGGCCTTGGAAGTTCACTCCTGGTGCCACATAGTAACTACAAACAGAGTAGAACCAAAGAAAGTTTGAAACTACAGCCCTCACAACTACTCCCAACTACAACTTGTATCTGAGTTGGGCAAGGTAGAGTAGTTGTGCTTGTGTTGTGCTTGTCATGAATGCACCCTATCCTCATCCCTCAAAAATAAAGCCAAAGAGAGTAAAATACAACCACCATAACAGTGGTTGTGTGTAAATGCACTGCAAGACAGTAGTTAAGTGTTTGTGAGCTTGTGCCCTTTTCATCTCGAAATTAGCAGGAAAGAATCTCTAAGAATAAGGGCGTTCATTTCTAGGAATGGAAGAAGAGCAGAGGCTGGTGGCAAACTCTTCTTATATGGTCCTTGCCTCTTTGTTAGTTATTTTTAGACATGAAACCAATATTCTCTGGATTCAACTTAAGTGATGGGTAGAAAGGAATATTTTTCTGGCATATCTAGGGATATGATATTAGGAGTCTAATATGAGGAGTCTGCCAAGTAATCAAGAATGTTATGTTGTAGTCATGAATTTAAAAGGATGCCATGCCCCAGTTTTGTGACTATGTAGTGTTCAAGGACTTGAAAATGGAGCATCTAAAACTGCACATCCTTCCAGTGCACTGCATTGGAACAGGATGCTTTCATTTATTTTTCATAACAGGTTACATATTTTGCGTGCATCTCCTTTCACTTTGTTGTCTACCTTTTGTTTTGTATTTTTTGTAGTATCAAGATAAAATGACATCTATGCTGCACATGGAGATAGTGAGAGATTTTAGAACCATTCTGTTTCGTAGCACACTTAAAATTTAACAGCTCAGCCTCAGGGCAAGGTAAGGTGATGGATTATACTGACCACTGCCTATGCAAGCAAAGGCTTGAAGAGTAAGGTAGTGTGTTTGCAAAGGGAAAATTGTGTAGTATGAAAGATACCAACAATAATTTGGTGCCTAATATGCCACTTAATTTTGGTTCATTATGAAATTCCTGTCATAGCTTCCCTCTGTCTTATTGGCTGCAAAGCTGTGCAGATGCAGTGAGGAGCAAAAAAGAAAAGGTATCACAAGTTCAGCTGTGAAAATTAATTTCCAGAAGTTTTGCCAATTTTCTTGGCAAGACCTTCATTTGAACCTTTTTATTTTAAGAGTGAAAAGAAGGAATTTCGAAATAATGTGTAAATGACATAAGTAGACATAAAATGAGAGATCAAATTTTTGAAATAACTAGAAATGAAATAAGTAGAGGTGAATAACCAATAACCTCAACACTTTTCCTCTGCAAACCTCAACCATGAATTGAGTTCTCGGTAACAGGATAGATAACAGGACTCCCATCACAATCCACCACTGTCATGTGCTTTCTAACCGTATCAACATTTCTAATTGAACCTTTACAAAACCTGTAGAAATACCGCTCTAATCAATTGAGAAGGTGAATACCTAACTACTACATACCTTGAAACAAAATTAGCTAAGTGGGACTGTCTCACTACTTGCTTCCTGCTTGTAAATGCTATCCAATCCCATGCCCCCCATGGCCATGCGGTCATGGGTAGGGATTGGAGAACGGACATCGCATGTCAGTGCCAAAAACACTGACATTCCTAATTTTCTTTTCTGTGATGAATTCTATCCAATGAATGAACACCTATAAGTTTCATGCCGGTGGTCCTTGAAGATCAGAGTTATTCTTCTGCTTCTCGTCAAGTAATATCAGGTCTGTTGGACCCTACAACAATGATAATAATTGGCTATGTTCTCTGGACGCCATAGAAGCTAAATGAAACTGTGGTTGATGGAAGGAAACGGCTTAATTGGAGTTAAAATTGCTCCAGATTTCGCTCAGTTAAAATAGAGTCTGCTTTCTGCAGCATCGGAGGTACGAGCCAGTCCAGTGACTCCATTTCACCCAGCGATTTCGCTATTCCCTGCTTTATGGTCTCTGAACCTACGTCACAGAAAATAGTTCCAAACGAAACAGAAAAATTAATGCAAAAAATAAAACTGCTGTGCTCCACAAGAAATTAACCTGACCAATTTGATTGGTATATATGCAACAAAGGTGTTCATGATTTGACTGCGAGAAACTGAATATTTATCAAACTATGCACATTTTGATACCTTGGAGATTGGCCTTGATGTCCAGTATAGTCTGCATGAGGCCTACACAAGAATCTCGTATGTCTTCATATGCCTCACGCAGGAGGTCCTGGAAAAATCAAAGTCCAGGGTCATAAAATTGCAGTTGAAATTGAAGATATGTGATCTTTGAAACACAAATGTAAGTTATTTGTTACACTAAAATGCGTCCACCAGACATGGTCAAGTGACAGATTCAAGTGTTTTATTAAAGAGCAGAAATGCTTGTTAAGGAGAAAAAGTACCAATTCCTCAGGGCCCCCCATGTTGCCATAAAGTGGATCATCGATGTCTTCTATCTGTCAGCACACATCCTCTCCCAAAATTATCACCCACACACAAAGTTCGGGTCTGTAGCAACCATTACATATTACGATCTTCGTATTCCAAGAGACCTTAGAGTTCTTAGTTTGTATAAGCACATACTGAAACATTGATACCCAGGACGCTCTTTTAAAGTATTTGATGTGTGCATATTACAACTACAAGGCTGTTTGATCAAGTTCGCATTGAGACTCTCCAGCTCATTCACTTTTGCATATTGCACTGTCTACTTCTTGAATAGGCACACGAAAATGGTGATTCAAATGTGGTTCTAAAGACGGAAATGGGTAGGGTAAGGGTACCACACCACTTTTGTCCTGCAAAATTCAGAAAGGCGTCGCACTTTGTAACAATATTGAGCCTCCTTATCAACTGCCTCATATACAGTGACCTCCTTGAGAACATCTGATGCATTGAACTGCAAAATGTAGCCAATCAAACATTTGAGATTCAGTGAACAAAGCAAGATTGCTTGTGAGGAAATGCCCAGATCTTTATGTGACATAAACTTCGTTTGATGCAGTTTAATGAAAAGTTCATTTAATTGCTCAAAGATTGTTTTATTTGATGGAAGTAACAAAAAGAGCTATAAAAGACGCTAATATTTGTCTACATTCATCACCTTATCCATAACAACCAGTAGATCCGATAAAACAATGTCAGAATGACAATCAAAAACACGGGCTACGCCATCTGGCAACTTCAATCCCAATTCCTCAGCTACTTGCAATGCTCGAGGATCAGGGCGTTCACCAATGTTGTAATCCCTTGAACCCTGCAGATGGTGGCCAGAAATTGTTAAGTCCAACCAATTCCACACTCAGTTGATCTTTCATACAATTATGTTGTGTGGTCTAGGACCAATGCATTGAAACCTAAGCATATGTCAGGTTCTCTGCTAACTCACTCGAAATTTGAGACTCCGACCTTGAGCTTCCTTAAAATAGTATTCCCTCTTCAGTCGTAACAAGCATAATTTTGTAATCAGACCTTGCAAATGTATTACAAGTTGAATATATAGCAAGTACCACCTATTACAAGAAATACTTACATCCCCACACTTCGAGGTTACAAAGAAGAAAAAGAGTTAAAAACAGATTCATCATACCTTTGAAGAACATTCAACAAATTCTTGCATCCCATGCTCTTCAATAAGGGAATTAAAAATCGCTTCAGCATAGACAGATCGACACACATTACCCTCACTCAGGAAGAGGATTCGGAGGTTCGTATTCTCCAGGTCCTGCAAAAGGAAAGCATGTTACAGTTCAACGTCCCTTATTTTCTGAGCATCAACCTTCTTACAGAATCACCAGTGTTTTCAGTTATTGAGGGTGCGTTGTCACATTGAATAATCCTTTCTTGCAACTAAGGAATTAAGGGATACAACTTCACTACAACGTGACACAAGTGAGAGAGATGGAGAGAAAAGCAAACGGATCATCCATTACAGAAACCCAATAAAATGTAAGTCCTGCAGGTTTAAGGCAAAAAACAGTTTCCACATTCATGCCACCTCTGTTTCAGCCTTATCACCATCCCTTAAATGCCTACTATGTAAGCCTTTCCGTAGAGAGGTTTTAAAACCATGACTAGTCATAGAAAACCGAATTTTTGTGTGCGGAAGCTCAAGGAACAGAAAATGGAACAGACGGACCTACCGAAGGTTGCTGGAGAAACTGGGAGAATCCAACTTATAAGGTGAACTCAATTGAAAAAGATGGAGAGCGAACGTTTAATACTTGTGTGTTCAAAATAACCTCCATAGTGTGGTTTTAAAACCGTCATAAGTCTTGTAAACCGATTTTTTTTGCGGAAGCTCAAGGAAGAGGAAATGAACTATAAGGTGAACCATAGCGAGTAAAAATGATGAGGGAAGCAAACGGATCATCCATTGCAGGAACCCTCTGAAATGCAAGCCCTGCAGGTTTTAGGTAACAACAATTTCACATTCATGTCGCATCTGTTCCAGCCTTAAGAGATAATCATCCCTCAAATGGCTACTACGTAAGCCCTTTCCGTTGTGAGGTTTTGAAACCATCACAAGTCTTAGAAACCAAATTTCTGTGTGCGGAAGCTCAAGGAAAAGAAAATGGGACAGACAAGACAGAAAGACAGACAAACAGACTGAAGGTTGCTGAAGACCGAAAGTTCAATACTAAGTATTCAAATTTTCTTCAATAGTGTGGTTTGAAACCATTGCAAGTCTTCTAAACCAAATTTCTTGTGCGGAAGCTCAAGAAAGAAAACATGGGACAGACAGACAGACATACCGAAGGTTAGTGGAGAAACAGAACTCAACTTCACTACAAGATGAACCAAAGTGAGAAAAGATGGTGAGCGAAACCATCCATTGCGAAACACATTACAAGTCCTGCAGGTTTAAGGCGACGAAAATGTCACATTCATGTCGCCTCTGTTTCAGCTTAAGAGATGATGACGATGCATCATCATCCCTCAAATGGCTACTCTGTAAGCTTTTCGGTTGTGGCTACGTGAAGCTGATATGTTCTTGCACATAGCTTAACCATGTGATTCGGAAACCAAAGGTCTTGGGAACCAATTTTCGGGCAGAAGCACGAAAAAGAGTAATGGGACGGACAGACAGACAGACAGACATACCGAAGGTTGCTGGATGAAGGGCGAGAATCGGAACACGGGAGTCACACAATTGCTGCTCACATCGAACTTGGGACCTCCATCCTCCTCCTGCTGCTGTGCGACCACCGCTACATCTTTCTCACCACCATTCTGCGAAGACGCAACAATTGTTGTGGAGCCATCTCCATTGCGAACGGACCTCTTGAAGCTCACCAAAAATGGGCCTCCGAGGCTGTTGTACTGCAGAGCCTGCGATTGGCCGAAGCTCCGCCATTGCTGCAGCTGCTGCGAGGGAGCTTGCCTGGCACAAAGATGAGGGAACGAATGCGCAAGTGCCCGCACTGAGAAAAACTCAGCTTGCGAAGAGGACGATGAAGAAGAAGATGAACAAAGAGGGACTAACCTATGGGCATTTGCCATGGTACCCATATTGCCATGGAAGGAACTACTCGAATTCGAATTCGAAGTGGAAGCTCCCGTTACAAGTGAAACCCCATGCTTCACTATGACTTTGCATGTATTCATCTCGGAAATCGGAAGCAATACCTTCAATTACTATCCACAGGGGTAAGTGCTACTGCAACCTTACTGCCGTTGACCCATACCTTCGAAAACAAAATTCCAGAGCCACGATCTTGCTAAACCTGTTGTCATGAAAACCTCCAAACCCAAGTCACATTCGAGAGTGAGAATCTGGACTGCGTGAGGATGATTTTGGTGAAGTTTTTGGAAGTGGATAACGGAGCCTATCCTTTTGAGAGTACATTGTAGATTGTGATGACAGCAGGTCTTGATGATGGCTTTTTCTTCACAATTTCAGGGTGGCAAATGGATTAGGTGGGCAAGGATGGTGATAAAGTGGCAACCCAACCGAGAACTGACAAGAATATCGCCATAAAAAGAGGATAAGTATGCCTTTGTCACGTGGCAGAGTCTCAGTGGCTCCGGCACTTACGAGAAAACTGCTCTCGCCTATCGTTAGTTCTCCTTGGGCCCCCTGTTTTTCTCCTCTCATCATTTTAGAGTCCAGATCCCTGCTATGAGAATTCGCTGAACAAAGGGCATGCCAAAATAACGGTGACCTCCTCGGCTGGGAGGACGCATCTCGAAGATAAAAGCTTGGATGCTCTTGTTATGTCACGAATGTTGATTTCTTGGTCAAATGTAATGGGTTACATAGCCTCATCAATAAACCTTAGCCAAAATATGCATCAATTCTGAGGAGGAAGGGTAGTCTGGTCTTATTCAGTTGGGCTCATTTGTTAAAAGGTTTATCTTTTTACAGGATTTACATATGCTTGTGTTTGAGAAGGTGGAGGAGGCCGTAGACATCGTGTACCATGTATTGGTTGCACAAGAATCCTTGTCTCTGAAGTTCAAGGAAACTTGTAGGAGGTTTATCAGAGCATCCCTTTTCTTTTTGCTTTGGTGAATTCTTTAGCAATTTGTTGTCATGGGGATTTCCATAGGTGTAGGACCGCCTCTGTGTACTTCGTCGCCTAATGGTTGCCATGAAGGAGCTCAGAATCATTGCAGAGCCGCCTTAGTGCAGTCTCATCATCATCGTCCACATTTCTCTTGTCTTCAATTTAGAAAAAAATCATTCTTCTCTAGATGTAATATAGGTCAACAATTTGTGGTGACTCCACCAAGGATTTGCAAGAGTTTTTTCTCTGCGAAGCCAAGGCAACGGAAGATTTATGTCTCCGGAGTTGACAATTTAGGTCTTGAGCCTCTCGTCGAGGAGAATTGTTCGGAAGAAGAAGGTGATGCCAGTGAGGCTGGATTTACCTCTGAAAAACTGAGCACCTCGGAGCAAGTTGAAGCGGACATTGCAAATAAAATAACAACATCACAATCTCTAGGTACAAATGGGAGCCCTATCCCGGATGATGACATCAGTGAAAGCAATGGAGAGGAGGATGAGGTTAGGCAGTCAAGAAGAAGCTCTGAAGATGAATTTGTTGCCGAGAATTGGCAAATGTTTGCAGCTGAAGAAGGAGCAAGACCATTGACGGGAGCCACAGAAAGTGATCAAGATTCTTCGGATTCTGAGCAAGGAAGTGACGTAGACAGTGATGTGGAGGATGGATTCAACCAAGGGGGGGTTAAGAGACGAAAGGCGGAGGATCTATTGCCCCTGCCTGATGGGAAACCGGGAAATTGGACTCCTGCCGAAGCGGAGAAGGTCAAGTTCTTGCATAAATATGAGTACAGGTAAGTGAAGTTGAGAATGAGAATGCTCTTTAGGGTTTTGTGTTCAATTTCATGATTCAGCATGCACACTCTGACTTATGAGTGGAATTAAATCTCTGCAAACCTGTGTGATCAGACATGTTTTCATGAGAAAAGTCAACCACGCACTTTTAAGTCTTTGCTGTCTGTCTCTTGGAATGGCCATACTAAGAATTCGATTTTAGAGTTGAGAATGCTCTTTAGGGTTTTGTGTTCAGTTTCAATCTTCACTATATAGACTCATTTTATGAGTGGAAGTAAATCTCTGCCAACCTGTGTGATCGGAATTTTTATGATAGCAATTCGATCGTGCACTTTGAAGTCTTTGCTGTCTGTCTCTTGCAATTGCCATACCAAGAATTTGATTTCAGACTTGAGAATGTTCTTTCGGGTTTTGCATTCAGTTTCAAGCTTCACCATGTAGACGCACACTCATGAGTAAAAGTAAAACTCTGCCAACCTTTGTGATCAGATTATTTCTTATCATAAAAGTTGAACATGCGCTTTGAAAGTCTCTTGATGGCCATGTAAAAAAATTAATATCAGACTTGAGAATGCTCTTTAGGTTTTGCCTTCAGTTTCAAGCTTCACCAAGTAAAAACTTACGAATAAAAGTAAAGCTCTACCAATCTGTGTGATCAGATAAAACTCACCTGCACACTTTGAATTCTTTGCGGTCTGCCTCTTGCAATGGCCATGCCAAGAATTTTCTTTTCAGAGTTGGGAATGATCTTTAGGGTTTTGTGGTCAGTTTCAATCTTCACCAAGTAGACTCCAACTTACGAGAGCAGAAGTAACCACTAGGTATACTGCCAACCTGTGCAATCAGATAAAAATTTACAATAAGAGCCTACCACGCACATTCAAGTCTCTTGAAATTGCCACACCTAAATTTCTGCAGGAGTATCTAACTCTCAACGTGGCAATTGATATGTGCAGGCATGTGAGTGACAAAGGTGTATTTGTAGTTCAAGCAATGCGACCGGAGCACATGAACGCGACTGAGGAGCTTCTGGTGGACTCATTTGCAGAACTTATGGGAGGTTTACTCACATACCGTCCTCTTTTAGCCCTCACAGTGAAGCAGTATGTGCGGGAACGATACGCAACCTTACCGTATTCGGTGACGCTTGTTGGCCTCTTTGCACCTGCCGAGGAAAATTCAGACACTATTGAGACAGAGAACAATAATGGGTGGGCAGGGAATTGGGTTGTGGCTGGAACAGTGGAACTTTCATTCTCTGTAAGTGGACATCCTTACCTCCCTAGTCCGGCGCCTCCTTCAAATGCACCGTATATCTGCAACATGGCTGTCACCAAAGACTATCGAAGGTAAGCATATTAAGTACCAAACTCACATGTCGGAGATCCTTGGAGTGGGGGTTTGTCTAAGCAGTGAAATGTACGTGGCAGTCAAATTTAGCATTGGATGGAGTCGTGGTTTTCTACCATTGCAGAAATTGCTGATGATCTAAGCTTATTTCTAATGTGAGGATTTTAGCACGACATTGTTAGACTTCTCTGAAGCTGCCCATAAGATGGACGGGTCTTAAATGGTTACTTTTTCCTGCTCGTTATGAAATGCAATTCCAATTCACAAACTCTAAATTCTTGCTGGTCCGCAAATGTGGACGGAGAATCCAGGTTCATTCGCAGAGAAATTTGGAGCCCGCCCTGAATTGATATACCTTTCGGAAGTTGACAGTGAGAGAGTCATAACTTGGTCACTTAGGCCCCCTAATCATGTTGAATATCCAGTCTAGAATGGTCAACAAATGTTGAACAGGTAATCCAATCTCTTCCAAACGCATGATGTCTTTTTGGCGTCCATCCTTAGATCCACACCTAAGCCCACACCACTCAAATATAGGTGTCCATTTAAGATAAGTAACTGAATTAGGCCCGCTTACTTTAAGCACACTTTCTGCCCCTATTGCTGGGATCACCTCATATTGGAACTTGATCGGTATGGAGTGTTAGAGGTCCTTGCGTACTGGGTTTGTCTTAATCAGAAAAAAATGTATATGAAAGTCAAGTTCAGGGTTAGATTTAGTCATGGTTTGCTACTGTTGCAGAAACTGGCAATGAACTATCTCCACTGTGAGAGTTTTAGCATGTCATTTATCTACTTCTCTGAAGCCATTTGAATAAGTTGGCCACAAATGCTCCAGGCATGGACTGTGTCCTATTCTTCCTCCCCCAACTCAACCTTCAATAAGGTATACTGGCCTTAAGAGAACACCTATATTTGAGTGGTATATTGCAAGGCTTGTAGTTAAGAGCAGACACAAAAAAAACACGTGTTATGATGAGATTGGACTACGTGCTCAAAATAAGGACACCATTCTAGGTTCAATAGTTACCACAATTGGGAGGATCTATGTCACAACTTAAAGAGAAAGAATCTTCCCTTTGACCTCTTATATGTTTGCATCTCAAATCTGTTTTTGACACTTGAAACAACAATCTTCTTTACTCACAATTGGTAGACATGCTTAAATCGCTTACTTATCTTGATTGGACACCTATACTTTGAATGGTATGCGGTTAGGTGTGGCTCCAAGAATGGATATCAAATGACATGTGTTTTAAAGAGATTAGATTGTGTCCTCAACATATGATAACCATTCTAGACTCAATAGTCAGCATAGTTGGAGGGACCTATCTGACTGTCATGATCATGAGAATCTTCATATTGATAATGAATAAGATACACACATATGAGCTGTGAAAACATTGACGAAAATGGCTGTGGCCCCGATTTGGATTTGCTAACTATCTCATACCAATTGCATGTTTCATATGCTACGAGAAGTGGGCTAGTGAAAACAAGTAACCATGTAAGACCCATCTACCTTAATCAGATGCGACAATTTTAGATCCCGTCCTAAAGAGTATGTGGAGTTTGGAGTGTCCATTATAGGCCCACATACCTTAAGCACATCTCCTGCCCCTATTACTCGGATCACACTACCTCATCCTGGAACTTGATTGGTATGAAGTTTCAGTACTGGCTAAAACAGAAGGTGTGCTAATATCATTCAATAAACATGTGCAGGAGGGGACTTGGTCGGCAGATGTTGAAGGCGGCAGAGGATCTTGCAATGACCATGGGCTGCCAGGACATGTATTTGCATTGCCGGATGGTTGATACCGCACCTTTGAATATGTACCAAAATGCAGGGTACCAGGTTGTGAGCACTGATAGCTTATTATCCGTGTTAACCCTTCAGAGACGGCGCCACCTCATGCGCAAACGCTTGTCGCGATCAAAGCTGGTACCTGATCAGTAGGCAGGCAGGCTGGCTTCACCTTTCCCTCAGTGTACCAAAATCATCCTTCAAATATTCTTCCCGATTAAAAAAATTTCTGTACATATATTTCCCATCATGAGCAAAGCTTCTCCTTGTCGTGAAATCGGTTTTTAGAGGTAATTCCAGAGGTGAAGTAGGGGTTGAAAAATCTGCAAGTGCATGCTGTTTTGAGCTTCATGTTCCAGTGAGTAAAATGAAACTGTCCTGTAAAGGCTCCAGAGCTTTTTCTTTCTATGATACTGCTGCACAGGTCATTTCGACTAGAGCTCGGACTTGCAATGTTTTTGGGGAGTTTAATATTTGGAGTTGACAAGCTTTCATCTAAACCTCAAACTATTGAGAGCTTGATCAATCTTCAGGCTCTCCATAGTTTAAGCAAATGGGAAGTGGCCATGCATAAAGTGAGCCATCAAGGGGGAGAATGATAGTAAACAAAGAAGCATTTGTGACATGCCAAAGGATGCTTGAAAGCTTAGGATTTTGACCTAGAGCTTGTCATAGTCGTTTCACATGGGATCCATCAAAGGCGCCATCTAAGTGTTGTAAAAGTTCAAGCTGTAAACTTGAAAGCCCACATGGAAAGTGGATTTGAATGTAAAACCATGAGTAAGAGGTATGCACTCTCAAACCTCAGTAGTGTAAAGCTTTCAAGGCCTCAGAAGCCTTTGAAAAGAATGAACTTCATTATAACTGGACACATAATGAACATTTTTTTTGCACTTCCGAGTTACTCTTCGCATAGCTCTAGGTTCCTGACTTACTTTCGCACCTCATGATGTAAATATTTGTCTTGCAACACCTCCCTCCCTATCTTGACTTCACCCCTTTCAAAGACTCCCTCTATCATCTCCAAAGTGCAAGTGACAAGCGTTTGATGCTCATTGTTGTTCATGAGTCAGTGTTGAGGTACATACCTCCAATTTCTTTTCAATGCTACCTTAACAACACGTAGCTGATGGTTCATTCAACACTAGTTCATTGACTCATGCTTCATCCTTTCAGCACTTGCAAATATCAAACCAACAAATTCAATATCACATTTCCAACCCTATGTTTGGCAGGCAGGTTCTCAAGTGGGTGAGCACTCTTGCCCTTCGCAAATTTGATCTCATACTTAGGCATTATCCCAAGTATTTTGGATTATCCCACAATGATAGTGAGATAAGAAACGCTCTTGATTGTGAGCATGACATGTTATCACTTTTCTAAACAAGAACATTTCTCAACATCTTAATAAACTTGTAGCTGAGTGTGGGTAAATTTTACAGAATAATTGTATTACTCTCTTACCGAAGAATACATCAGGGTTCCTTAGTGTAGTGGTTATCACGTTCGCTTTACACGCGAAAGGTCGCGGGTTCGAAACCCGCAGGGACTATCCAATGAGGTTCGAAACACCGGCTTTTACTTTTGTTTTGATAGCGAATGAATCGAACTAAAACTTGGCATTTTTTTAAAAAATTAGTGGATGAATGAATGAAGGGTATATGGATGTTATTCACTTAGTTTTTCTTTCATGTTCTCGAACTTCTCCCAGTCAGATTTTGGCCACGAAATTCGTGTTACATTAGGAAATCTATGCCAAAGCATCAACAAAAATTGGATTGAAAATCGGACCTCTCTCGATTTAGTTATGATTATCGAAAGTGCATGTGTAATGGTTCTTGAAATGAATACCAAACTCCCCCAATAATGTTGACTATTGATTTGAGAACAATTCTTATATATTGAACACATAGTCCATTTTATTTTTTAGAATTAATTTTTTTTTTTACACATGTCTTGTTGGGTTCCATTCTTAGATCTTACCTAACCACAAACTACTCGACTATAGTTGTCCGATTAAGATAAAGAACCGAATAAGGCCCACGGTATAATAACCAAACAGCTTCACTAAGGCTCTCTTGATTTCGTAGGCCCAGCCGGGTGCAGCTTTCGGTCATACAAACAGCCGAATCCTCCTAATTTTCAGCATGCCGTCCAATCTGTTTTAAAAACTTTTCTTTGTGGTGTCCATTTTAAGATCCACAGCGGTATCACCACACTTCTGTGCCCATTTTTCTATCCTTAATTTTATGACGTCTTGTCACTTCGAGACCATGGATCACATGAGAATAGCTTCAGACCATGCCTTTATCAATCTGATGCCACATGGTAATTAACAATAAGAACTGCACCCATTGGAAGATGCTTAACCCTGTAGTTGCACAGTGAACGGAGAGAACAGGCTGCTTTTTACAGATGAACTGGTTGAGTTTGAGGATTAACCGGTCGAGGTTCAAAGACTTTGGGAAAATTACCCATCATTTTAGAGGAATTTAGAGAATATACCTCAAATTAATAAAGAAAAACCAAAAGATGTCAACATCTAATGGGTTGGACTTGGAAACACTAGCATCTCGATCAATTATGCTCAAAAGTCTCCCCGGACATTAGAGTTGTCGTTGTTATATGTGCACCTGCTACAATTTATTGCTTCCCAAACCATAAATATACACATGTTGTAAACTTCTCTAAGGTACGCAGGCCTTATTAGGTTATGTATCCTAATCAGACACTTATAGTTTGGTGGTGTGTGGTTAGGTTAGAATGAAGAACAACACCCACCAAGACAGGTGGTTAATAAACATTGTGGCTCATATGTGCTCAAACTTTATCGGCCATCCTAGAGTCTACAATCAACACAATTGGGGCAACATAAGTTTTCACTTAGACGAATCGTAACACATGGGCTTCAGATAATCATAACTAAACCAAGGAAATCTAGTTTCCGATCCGTTTTTGCTAATGCTTCATCACATATAAGCTAATCCAGGACAAGCATTGTTGTGTATAATTGATAGGTAAAAGTTGGAGAATGCAAAAAACGAGCCACTTACACACCCACTTATCTTACATGCCATACAATCGTAATAGTTTGCCTCTTTGATATCATATAGAGCCCTTGACAGACAAGGGCTTATGCCAACCATCTTCATTTAAGGTGTAAATAAGGAACATTTCATAGCTCAAATTTGATTTTATACATTTTCAAATCCCCACGTGTACAAACTGATTGATCCAAATTCCAGACCGTAACAAGCTCAGGAATTACTGAGTTGTTGGAAAGCGCCACTTCCCAAATGACACTCTTTCTATTCAATCTCAACCTTCTCTACACTGTAGCTGAAGTGTTTAACTCTAAAAATTTGCTACTTTTCAGAACATACCAAGAACATGACTCAGCGTGCATAGCATGATTCAGCATGCAGCTCTTGTTCCGTGTGCCCTCAGAATATAGTAATCAGATGCTCAAAAAGCCGCGCATGGAGACTCAGATTCAGATTGATCTATCAACATCCGACCTTTATATTCTGAGGGCCCACATCATTGAGTCATGTTATGTCTTTGTCCAACTCCTGACAGCTACAACTTTTGATCCTTGACACGTCCATAATCTACCGTTCAGGATGGGCACATGTGGACTCTTGGACACTTAAAATAAGCAGGCTTAATTCAGTTTCTCATCTTAAACGGACTCCAATGTTTAAGTGGTGTGTGATTAAGTGTGCAATCTAAATCCCTCAATGGAAAGAGACTGCACTACATGCTCAACATTTGCTAATTATTCTAGGTTCAATAGTCAACATAATTGGGGGGACCTATACTATCATCTGATTGAAAAGAGAATCCTCCGTTTGACAATGAATAAGATTCATCACCACATGTTATTTTGCTACTCTTTAAGATAAGAACGGGCTCCCAAAACACCTGTGTCAATCAGATTGGACTATTTTTCTCGAAATACAGACACCATACTAGGTTCCATTGTTGAAGCAAGTGGAATTTGGGAGGGAAGGGCCAATGTCAACATCGCTGAGAAGAGCAATAGACATGTTCAATTTGTCCTGTTCTACCCTTGGCATCTCAACTCCAATCCTAGAACTTGAAATGACAATCTGCATGATTCACAATTGCTAACCAGATTAGGTTATTCCTGATCCAATTCCCAAGCCAATTCAATGGTCAATAGTGTCTGTGGAGTTGGAAGTGCTCACAATAGGGCTGCATACCTTCAGGTATGAGACTATGCACAATCTCCACCAATAGAACCCAAAACCACCAAAAATAAATAATACATGGAGTGCGTCATGGGCCTTGTCCCACAGGGTAAATCTACATAAAGGTTTCCCAAGGCTGTGCTTCAGGCTTGTTGATTTCTTAGTCTAGTCCTCCATTGTTGCAGGTGCGAGGCGTCTTTTCTTCTTGATGCGTCTTTTGACATCCCGTTCCTTTTCTCGCTTTGCACTCTGCTTGTTGAGCGATTTGCCAAACAACGAAGGCGCATCTCGTAAACCGAAACTTTTAGCTACATGTCCCAAATGGAGTTTCCGAACCTGAAATATTGACTTTAGCTCTCCTCGATGTGCAGCATAAGCTCGAACGTAGGAACGGAATGCATCGACTGCAAGCAACCTGGCGTCTGTCTGCCAGACCATAATGGAGGAGAAATACATTAGTTCACAAATCTATTACATAAGTAAGAATCATGACCAGACATCAATAATTCAGACTTGTAAAAAGGTGATGCAAGTGCATCCATCTTTGGAAGAAACACCCATATTTTTAAAGGTGCTACCTTTTAACCTTTCATGGTCTAAAGGCTCAGGGTACAACCTATCTGTGGGTCCTAAATGTCATAAAATGGATAATATTTCATGGTCTACCCAATTCTGCATCAACCTCACCCAAAAGAGATGGGTTGACCCAACAAACCTGGAGACTGACACTTTAAAATATTACAACCCTTAATTTATTGAAACTTAATGTGTGGAAGGTTGCACATGAATAGAATGGTAATAAAATAGCATTTGGTTGATCGCCCGGTCTTGAACTACACTTGAAGGCCCTTGACCAAACAATATTGGATCTCATATTTTCATAGTACAGCCTTCTGATAAGTTTAAGGGTGCTCACAATGTCATGGTCAAGGCCCTTGGTCATAGTGTACAGTGGCCTTTAGCTTAAAATCAAATGCACGATTTTGTGCATATTAAGAGGCTCAGTCTGGGCCTCAAGATGTCATCCAAAGGGGTTTAAAATCTTCATGCATTTGGCTAAAAGTGTCAAAAGTGACCCTATCTAGAATTAGCCTGTATAGCAATCACATTGTTTCCAATCAAAGCATACATATATGTAGATTCAGTTCTAAAGAGGTTTGAACTCGTCTGAAAGGACCCATACTCAAATACATACCACAATTATATAATCACCAATGTCACATATCATTTGATTTCCACTTTCTCTTTTTGATAAGTTGTGCCAAGTGTGAACTCAATAACATAGAGCAAACAAAATACTATTCAATACTTGCTGGGGGGTCATACTAAACACACCCCAGGACCTTTGAGGGTCTAGGCATTTCATTTATTTAACAAACTCCAGACTCTGCATATGAAGGATGTATTCCACAGCATACAAGTGTCTCAGTTGAAAACAAACCTTCCCCACAACAAAAGCCTCGAGGGCATTCTGCATCAAGGTCGCTAAAGGATGCATCTCCACAGCAGAAAATGAGTCGTCTTTCTTGCCCCGCCTTGCCTGTAGACCATCCAGAAGCTGAGGCAATGGAAGTTCCTTCAGTGAAACACCATGATTCTTCAGCTCCTGCATGTAGTCAGACTCGCTAGGTTGAAGAAAAAGGATTGCTTCTCCCTTCTGTCCAAGCCTTGCTGTTCTTCCTACCCTGCACATTAAAAGAATTTCCTTCAGAACCTGACAACTTGCCTTCGCCATTTGACCCACACTTGCTTCCTTGACATTTGAAGAGAGGTTCTTGAGGATGCCATGGCATTCTAGGTAAGGTAGACAGGTCTTAAATGGTTACTATTTTCAATGAGCCCACTTCTCCCAGAATACTTAGCATGTGATTAGGATAAGATGATTAGCAAATCCAAATCAAGCCCGTGGCCAATTTTCCTCCTAATATTTGGAGCTCTTATGATCATCTTATTCATTATCAAAGTAAAATACACCTTAAATCATCATATAGGCCCCCCCAATTACGTTGATTGTTAAACCTAGAATATTACTCCAATCTCTTTCATACACATGTCCTTTTGGTGTTTGTGTTTAGATGCACACCACACATCACTCAAATATCAGTGTATGGTTGAGATATCTAGCTAAATTACACCCACTTACATATTAAAAGGGGATGGATGAATTGACCACACACTGGTTAGAACAACCAAAGTGACGCATACAGAAGCATAGGCCAAGTTTATCAATTCTAGCAGAGAGTTGATACCTTGGTCCTCTTTATGTGTGCGATGAAAAATCAAATTTTGACAGGTCATATGACCGTGCAACACGCCTCTGTTGGTGGTCTTGGGATCCTGTAGAAAATGCTTCTTTTATGCCTTAGGTATTGGCTACAGCTTGTTTTCATTCAGTAATTTTAACCAAATTGAATTATTGGAACTTGTTACTTAATATGGTGGTTATTTTTACAAACGTTTACCATTTTCTTAGCATATGTACTGGCGTCATTCTGTCAACCATTCTTTTGGATTTTTCGGAGAGGCCTCCAAGAGGAACCTTTTTTGCTGAGAACTGTGGTCGTTTTAACAAACTATGTGGTGGATTTAACAATCCCTCATAAACTTCTTCTCGTAGCTACAACATAAGTCCCTAATATTCATAATTAGAAAAACCATGTGCACTAGAAAAATACTAGCCCCCCTCTGCCAGTATTTGAATTTGCATACTCCAGTTGAAGGCTAATTGGTAGGACAACATGACATGTCTACTATTAGCCTCCATGATTATTTACTGAATATACTTCTTGTTTCACTGCAAATACTTCAGATGGTTGACTTCATTAACCCTACATTGGCCCAATAACAGAACAATATGTGCCAACCTGTGAACATATTCAGCAGCATCTCCAGGGGGTTCATACTGCACAATGCCCGAAACACATTGAAAGTCCAGTCCTCTGGCTGCAACATCTGTGCACAAGAGGATAGCTGAACTCGCTTTTCCAAACTGATGAAACGCCTCCGTTCTATCCTTTTGTGCCATGCTACCATGAAGTCGAAACACATCACAGCCCAAAAGCTTCCTCTCATCTTTCTCTCCGCCTCCTCCTTTCCATGGTGTGGGAGACCACCGGAATCCACTCACGACCATATAGTGGAAATCCACAGCATCACATGTTGAGAAGAAGACAACCAACTGCATCACAAAAGCCCACACATGTACAAGACACTCTTAAGAAAAATGTGGTCTTTTCAATAAAAGAAACAAGAGATGACCCCAATGTTACCACTCATGTGACTTATGGTGTTCCTTCATCATGAGGTTGGTCTATCTCTATATGTAATTCCGAATTGGCATCCCAAGAATTAGAGAGTCCCTTAAAGACTACTGCCTCTTTTGATAGTGAACACCTTGAACAGGCACGTACAAGCTTCCCTGAACCTATCTCCCCCAAGGGAAGCCCTTGGATACCCACATGCTTGGTTGAAAATATCCAGTTCACCCAGATACCCCCACTATGTATGAATGGGTGGACTATAGGTGGTAAGGGTGCACTAGAAATCAAGTGCTAGTAAGGTCACCCATCCGAGCACTAATACAGCCTTGGGCGTCCTAGACTTGGAGTTACCATTGGATCCAGGTTAAAAACTTAGGTTTAAGCCATCTTCTTATCAATAGACATAATACAAGGTGCACACATGTACATATGTTTCCAATGTGGGAAAGTGCCTCCTGTAGACTATTCAAAAAGTTGAGTACCAAGCTCAAATGGCATCAGCACCTTATAAAGAAACACCACCTCCATGGTTAAGGTACATCACAAATACTGAACACCTGTGATGATAAATGTAGCAATAGACACATCAGGATGACTTATTATGGCCTTGCTTTTAATGTAGTTTCCTATAGTCCTTTCTTAAGTGCGACTTAGTTGCACATATGGTATTAATCAATGATGCTGCATTATCCTGAATGAGACCTCCACTATGATTTTCTTCCATCCCATTCGAATTCAAAGACTTTTATTCACCTTACACGAACTGTTTCCTTGGGACTTCTGTTGAAGAAGCGCTAGTAGGGCAACAAGGCGAAGTTTGCAAGGCACTGCACACAGATAAAAAACAAGTTGCAATAATTCTGTAGATAACATAAAATAAGAGAAATGGTTCACTAGCAGCTTCAAGGTTCCTAAAATTGCTTTAAGCGAGACTGCCTGGGAAGTAAGTACATGGGAAGCTTGAAAATATCAACGTTTTGGAAGATGAGAATTGAATCAATAACAACTATCACATCAGAGAGATATACCTTTAAGAAAACTCTGGACCAACTGAGATGGAATTCTGTACTCTGTGTATCCATCTGAAGGTCCCACCTCCCCTGTATGTCTATCCAACTCATTCATATCACGCAGAGCCTCAGTAGTCTTTGAAGTTCCTACTTTAGAGTTCATAATCTGTGCTGGTGCTGTTTGTTCTTCCAGGCCAACAGTTGCTGGATTGTTCAGACTTAGAGCTGCTAGCTGTTCCACACGCTCATTCAATGTTGCAGACAGAAGAATATGTTGTCGAGTTCTGTCCTTATCATCCCTGGACCCAAGGACGTTCAAGATGCTTTCTATGTCTTTCTCAAATCCCAGGTCAAGTAACCTGTAAATTTACCATACAGTGTCAAACTGTGCACAAAATATTATTTCAGAGTCCTTTTTCACATGTGATTTCATTCACATCTCAAAATCTCCTTGTAAATGAGAGTCAATAAGAGTGTAAAGCAAGGGGACTACGAGATTACGAAGTATACCTGTCCGCCTCATCAAAAACAAGCCAGCGCAGCCTATCGTGTCGAAATGATACTGTATTGTTAAGATGGTCGAGAAGTCTTCCAGGAGTAGCCACTAGAATTGTGATACCTACAGAAACAAACACATTCAATAAATAAATTTCATCGCAATCTATAATACCAAGTATCATATGGACAAGATGGACACAACAAGAAAAACAAAAACCAAACACAATCTTTACTACATTATAGACTGGTTAGTCTTGCAGACCTTTGCGAAGGCGAGCTTTCTCTTTTGCGCGCTTTTCACCACCCATTACACAGCCAGGGACCAGCCAATGGAATCGGTGCAACACTTGCTCTGCCACAGCACAGACCTGTAAACAGAGCTCCCGAGTAGGCACAAGCACCAGCGCTGCATCACAATTTTCCAAAGTGTGACTGTTTTGTGATATATGTAATAATCTTATGTAACAATTTGCTTGGCAGTAACAGAGTGTGGCACACAGTAGAAGAAAATAAGAAAAGCATGCAACTATGATGAATCAATCAGAATTTTATTATGCTATTTCAGCATTTTATTGTTCCCATCTGACAATTTTACCGCCAAAAGTTTGTGATTTGTGGTTCCATCAATGAGACCTTCCCTCAAAGTTTGCAGAAGAGAATAGGCTTAAACTCCTGGCCATTCCCAGGAAGTCTTGTAAACACAACTATGGCATCAAAGAGCACAGTCACCCTGGTAAAAAGGAATAGAATCCAAATGACTCAAAACATTTTGTGATAGTCCCTCAGAAACGACAGATTCACAGGTTTCAACTTCATCACAAGGGATAAAGTGGAAATTATCCACATACCCAAGGTTCCATCATTTCGAGTCAATCGAGGATCATATGATTGAAGCGCATTAATTATAGGCGCAAGGTACACCATCGTCTTGCCTGTTCCAGTTCCTGCATTTACCAGTCTGTCTTGCAGCATGTCAAGGGCCCCAACCCAGTGATCAACCACTTCAAAAACAGAAGTCAGGACAGATTCCACAATTGATACACTTAGGTGAACATCGGACAAATACACCAATATCGGACAAAACTGTGCCATGTCAAATTCTTGCAAATTATTGTAGTGTAGCATGTGTACTAAGAACTCAATTTCGATACAAGGAAACCATAAGATGAGAGATAAGACATAACCCTACTCAAAACGACAACAGAAACCAAAAGATTGGGTTAATCAAGAAAACAGCCTACATTTTTTAAGAGGGCTTTGACAAGCTCCCTCTTAATTGTTTGACACGCTCTAAATGCAGGGATTCACCAACTTCAGAGAAAAGACCTCTAGTTCTACTAATGAGACGACGTCTACTAAAAGACTTAAGAACAGAAAGAAGATTCGACAAATCCATCATTTCACCATTGCAAAAAAAAACTTGTATACTATCAGGTGGATACACATCTCGTCCTTTCAGAATCAGCGGAATAGCTGATTGTTGAATCAATGTCGGTGCTGTAAACCCCATATTCTCTGAACCAACAAAAAAAAACACACATGCATTTCACAAAAGAATTCCAAAAAACACATAAGATGCACGAAGAGAACATGGTGATAATGTTGAATTGCTATGTCATCACATACACTCCAAATTTCAATTTACAGAAAGCTGCTCTTTGCGTGATCTCCATAAAAGCTCAGCCGCGGGCAATTTGGGATGACTCTCTCACCATGTATGTGGTCACCTAACGCAGGCACGACACCGAGATCATGGAACCGGCCAGCTGCGAAGATTGCATCCCCTGCAGATTTCTTCTGCGCCTGTTCTTCAATCTCTTCTTGGCCGGATTCTATTCGCGGCCTTCGAGCATTCTTCCCGGCCGCATGGCCATCTGGCCTTGCGCGCTTCGACATTGGTAAGAGATTTTGATTCTGTCCACGCTTGCTTTCTTTGTGCAAGTGACCAAGTGATAAAAGAATCGCGCATACAGATTAGACCCACCTGTGCCCAAGACCAGCTGCCGGGGTTTGGGTTTGGGCTAGGGTTTAGGGTTTAAGGGCTTCACCAGGCACAGACTCCCCCATTCCTTGTTATTTAAACACGGGAACGCGTTCCCTACGTACATGGAGGGGTTAAGGTGAGTGCACTTATTATGGACACTTTGGGTGAGTTGTGGTTCCATTTTATCGGCTGTGCCTTAGAGCAAAGCTATGGTTTATTGGCTTTGTCCCATATCATGGGATAGAGACACTGTGGAGATTGTCTTTGAGTGGTAACATGGTCTGCATAATGCATGTCAGAACTTAGTGGATAAGGTTTGGTGAAGTTCAGTGGAAGCTCAATAAAATTTCTAGACTAATATGAAAAGAGCTAGTAGTTTAATATAATATTTTCTAAATATCATTTTAGGGTAGAGCCTCTCGTGGCAAAGTCACATTCTCTTGTTCATTTTCTTCTCGCCCATAAGTCTGTCCCTGAATGAATGTCTACCAATGAGTGTGGAAACTACACTAAATATTGTATGTAGTGTCATCGATTCTATTTGTCTTGCTCAATACTAATTCACTAGAAGGAATCGTGTCCAAATCAACCCTCCTCTGCAGTGATGGTAGGGTCGGTGTGCACTGCCATTCGGACTGTAACCCGTTGTCTGACTGCCGCCGCGACTACAGTTTGGGTATATGGCAACAAAAGTTGGGTGTAACTTGGTTTACTTGGGTGACGGTTGCCATGTCAACCCGTTCGGGTGACCACAACCGTTTTGGTAGCCTTTGGGTGGCGTTTTTGGGTGTCGGGTTTGGGTTTAGGGCATACGGTTGCAAGCGGGTTGGCATTCATGGGTTGCTTAATGCACTGCCGAGGGTGCCCACCATATGTGGGTGGCTTGGCACCCATGTTGGGTGTCATTGGCGCCCCCCGGGGCACTATTATTTTGGTCATTTCCTCGATCTCTTTTCCTTTGATGGGTTTGTACTCTCCCAGGGTGTCTGCTACCCAAGCATAACCCGATTTTCCCAGATGAACGGGTTTCTGCACAAACAGGAAGTATTGTTCCATACGAAACCCTAGGGTGGGAGGGAACAACATTTGCCTTGATTTACACGCAGAATCTTTAGTTGTGACCAGATTTGCCTCATATTTGTGGGTCTAGACCACAATGGGAGATGGTGACCGTAAGCCTCTTGGTTACCACAATTGCCATCCACTACCACGAGCTGAATGAGCTCACAAAATTTTTTGGAGAACCAAAACATAAATCTAGGTGAAACTGGGACAGAAGCCTTGGGGTTCCAGTCCAGAGCATAACGATGCATATTCACCAAATGAGAGACACCTTTATCCACTCAACTAAAAGATGGGTTATTCAAATGCTCTGTTGTCTAATGTAGGAGCTCCTAGGCTATTCCACAATGGAAGAAATGAGTTACGGCCCATGATTTCTTGGTTGTGGCTATTAAAAAAATTCCATGTTTTTTGAGACCAGGCCCTAACCCCACATGGGGAAGTCTTGCTAGCTTCAATGTGCGCCCTCATTTTCTTTCTCTTATGGCCATTGACTAGGAGCTGAGTGTCACCTTTAGAACCCTGGGGAGCCAGAAGCGACATGCCCACAAAGATAGCCATAATTCCCATGCCAAACATTGCCGCTCGAAATTTGTCAAACACCTGTTTTAACAAAACAATTTCAGAAAAAAGCATTTCTGACATGCTTAACCCCTAAAGGACCGTAAGGCCCCCAGGGGGCTTTTGATTGTAGAAAAGTGCAAATTGGATGAGATTGTTCCAAAGAAGCCCAAATTTGCGGGGAGAGGACCCTGGCTGTTTTTGCGAGATGGATCCAATGGTCTTTTCCGATTAGAAAATGATGAAGGATTGGATTTTTGGCGAATTCTTTGAGTTTTCAGTTTTTGGGCCCAATCTCATTGCTTGGAGACTTCAGAGTCCCATATCTTTTTTTCCACACCTCAAAATTTGACGAAAAAAATTCCACATGAAGGTCATAATGTTCTTTACATGTGGTAAAAAATTTAGATGTTTTGGAGCACTTCTAAGGACCGTAAGGCCCCCAGGGGGCTTTTAATTGTAGAAAAGTGCAAATTGGATGAGATTGTTCCAAAGAAGCCCAAATTTGCAGGGAGAGGACCCTAACTGTTTTTGCAAGATGAATCCAATGGTCTTTTCCGATCAGAAAATGATGAAGGATTAGATTTTTGGCGAATTCTTTGAGTTTTCAGTCTCTGGGCCCAATCTCATTGCTTGGAGACTTCAGAGTCCCATATCTTTTTTTCCACACCTTAGAATTTGACGAAAAAAATTCCACATGAGGGTCATAATGTTATTTACATGTGGTAAAAATTTCAGATGTTTTGGTGCACTTCTAAGCAATCTGATTCCGGCATAAGTACGAAGTACCCCCTGCCCGAACAATTTCCATCAATCTTCTCAACGGTGGCGATTTCTCAAAAATTGTGCGATCTTGTCGATCTTTTTTTCATAAACAAGCTATGTAAGTCTTCTTTAGTTTCAACGGTGCCGATCGTGAGAATTACCCCACACTAATAAGAAATTGAGCTTGCTACAAGAGCTAATCAAGAAAACATGACCTAAGCTAAAACACCCCCGGTCCTTTAGGGGTTAAGCTATATTGACACCTTGGGGAATGCTCATCTCTAACAAGACCTCAGATATGTTCCAATCAGAACAACAGAGACAAAACATACAAGCACCCTCATACTGCAAAAAAGATGGAATTTGAATCAAGGCCAACTATTTAATGGTTGTTTTCATACATATTCGTGTTCTAAAAGCATCAGCAGCAGCAGAAGCGCATATCCCGAATGATGGTGACACCTAGTTGTTTGGGGGCAAATCATGAAAATTCCATTGACGTCAATCACAGTGAGTGACACTGTACATACTCTATACTCTTCAAAGTAAATGAATCCTGTGAATATGGACAAAAATGTCCACACAATTTGAAGCATGGGCACAATCAGAATGGCATCAAACATGGCCAATCTATCATTAAGTCTTGCCATTTGCAACAAGTACAATTGTTCCTTGTCAGAACTTATGAGTGCGATCATTCCAACAGAGAAAGAGAATTTCAATGAAGGTAGTTAGTGGCCAAACAGGCTACAAGATTATTCAGAAGCCTTGTAGCAGATTTGATCATGATAAGTAATCAGATAACTAACGGAATGTGCACACAAACACTAAGAAGTAAGTTCCAGGTTAATATACAAGGAAAAAACTTTTCAGTGTGCAAAACATCTTATCTTAGGACACGGGAAACTTAGTAGTGTGAGTGTAGAGTAGAGAGCGGAGAGCGGAAATTGGAGAGGGGAAAATTTTGACTTTGTTGGGTAAAAATAGGACAAGCAATGCCTATTTCTGTGGAATTTATAGATAGTTTGAATTCAATTTGTTGGAAAGGCACCCCAATCCCGTGGAGATATTAACCCAACCTAGGTCGAGGAACAAACGGAACCTAAAGGCGTGGAAGAATGTATTTGTTATCAAAGATCTTATAGTCTAGGTTTTGAAATGGTTTCATATTAAATTAGGGTTGACGTCAGCAATTGAAATCAAACATCAAAACATATGTTGAAGAAGAAGTTGAATGGGGTTTGCAAAAGGTACATCAAACCAATAGGTGTATTAGTGAACATACCCTCCAGGATGTATATGGCCATTATAATCATTCATGATTGCGTCCCCAATGGTAAGGGGGAGGAGGAGCCGGAGCGCAAGAGAATAGGAAAGCAAACGGCGAAGCCCTGAAGAATCCGTGAGGCCGTTGGAGGTAAGGGGGAAAGGGTCAAAGAGTTGAAGCGGCAACTCTGTTGCTCCTCGAAACTCTTTCCCCCCGGCCACCCACCTCTTCGGATTCCGAAAGGACACCGAAATGCTTGGCCCTCAACACAAGATCCAGTATATAAAACACAGTTGAACTCGACCACCTGCACTCAGTCCACAGAGCTTCCTTGAAACCCGACACCGAAGGAGATCCATTGCTGCGCCGCACACGAGGTGATCTGCCACAACTCATACCGAAGGAGAACCGCTGCTACACCGCTACTGCCACACCGCTGCTGTTACGCCGCTGATACACTGCTACTGCTACATCGCTGTTGTTACGCCAATGCTACACCGCTGCTGCTACGCCACTACCACACTGCTGCTACACCCAAACCACACCGCCGCTGATACGCCGCTGCTGCACCACTACTGCTACGCCGCTGCTGCACTGTCGCTGACACGCCGCTGCTGAGATCTATTGCGCCACTGTAAACACTGCCCATATCTACCAGATCTACATAGATAGAGATTCAGTCCTTAGTTACACAACACCGACGCTCACACCCCAATTGTAGTTGGTGACAACCTCAGAAGGCACCCTCGAAGATAACATTAGAAGTCAACATTAGCAAATCAACGTGATAGCTGCAGCCGCGGCAGGATACCAGAGGAGCTGGAGGCAAGGAAGAAACCAGAACCAACGGGAGCTGTCGACGGACGGGGTGCTACTACAAACGACTGAGATAGTACCGAAACTGCCGGAACGATCGGAAACGGTCGAAGCAACCAAGGGGCTACTAGAGCAACGGGAGCGGCCGAAGCAACCGAGAGGTTGCTGGAAAGGGAGCCGATAGAAGAATCAAGAAGCTGTCGGAGCAACCGAGATGTTGCTGAAAGAGGAGCTGCCAGAAGAACCAAGAAACTGCCGGAGCAACCATGAGGCTGTTGGGAGGGGAATTGCCAGAAGAACCAGGAAACTCTCGGAGGCTCAAGGGTTGCTGCCAACTTCGGAAAGGAGTTGCTGCAACAAATTCAGTAGGAGACATCCAGACAGTCGAAACTGCTGGACTGCTGAAATCCGCCAAAAGAAACTGCTGTTGCCTAGCCTACTCGTGCCGCTGCTCAATCAGTAGCTGCCGTAACCACAACAAAACCCAAGATCCAGCAGTCTCAATAATCACACTGCCACAAGCAGGTGCTCATCTATAGCAGCCGAATTAAAGGAGCTCCCAGGGCGATTCCGGAGAGTAGCTGAAACAGGAGGCTGCGAAAGGCGGGTGGATGAAGAGCTGAGAGTCTGCGGAGCGGGGAGGATACAGACTGTTGCTGCCCGACCACCCAGGAGGACTACAGACCCGAAGAATTGCAACTGCCACAACAAGATCAAGAACTCGGGAGGGACTTGACACCAACAGAGGCTCTACTGCGAAAGAGAAGGAGCGGCGAAACTGTGCAGTTGTGAGGCTGAGGATGTGGAGCTGTTGCAGCCGAGAGGCTAAGGAGCTGTGGAGCTGTGGAGCTTCAAGTTTTGCTGCCCTTCATCCGCTTGGTAAGTTTACACGTTAATTTGTTTTCTCATTATTTGCACATAGGCACACACATAGTCTTAGACACATCATAGCATTGATAGGTTGTTAGGATAGTAAGCAAAATGAAGGTTGCATATGCAACCTACCTTGTTATCATTATGTGGCTAGTACTACCCACACCATATTGGATATACTCTCATAGTGTCAACTCTCACACCACATGGGAATGCCTTACAAACTCTTGCTATAAAAACACATATAAGAACGTCATAAATCCAAAGGTATGGTATAACAACCTTAATGTTCAGATCATAAATGAAGGTTCCATTAGAAATAATGGATCCGTGGTAGTAACGGTAGATGCTTGTGCTTTTAGTTATACTTGCCTCAAATGCTTAGGAGATGTATGGAATGTTAGAGTTGTGACAAATCATAAGAGCACTTACAACCAATTTGTAAATACTAATATGAATAGGAAAAGGTGTTATCATAGGATGAATGCAAGTTGTACTCATACTAGCACTCATATGATGTTAGAACATGCAAATCACTTCTTCTTTCACTCTCAATTCCTAGGAGGCCCACAACTTAATTTGTGGAAAGGAATTAGAGGAAAGAAAATAAGAAGTATACCTCATTCAAAACTAAAGTACAAAACGTTTGTTTGCTTTGCTTATATCAGAATGGCAACCATCACTCCAACCTCATCATCCCGTAAGTTGTTTGAAAATGAAAATATAGATTCTACAAGTGGAAAACGTCCAGTGCTTGTTGTGGTATTGTCAAGTCAAAAAAAGGTTAAAGGAACAACACCCACTGAGAGAACACGCCCCCCCCCCTATTGGCTTGGTTTTCAAGCTATGAACACAATTGCAAAATTTGCCAACATGCCTCTCATTCAAACACCTTCTTTCACTGAGTTAGTCAAAAAATGTATGTGTGAGTCTGAAGCACATGAAATGGTGGAGTCATCTCCCTCCTTTCCGTTCGTTGCCCAAGAAGAGTGGCCTTCTATACGAACGGATGGTAAGGAAGGAATGCACTACAATCTCACCCAGATTCCTTCAGATGTGGAAGTGGGTGACCATGGATTTGCTTTGGACTATCACATATCTATCCATTTTAAAATTGAAAGAATAGAATTGGATAGAGATGTGATACTCAACTTAACAAAGGATAGACTAAAAGCAATGAGGATAGAGGTCGGGGAAGTCTTAGGAGAGCCTATAGCTGTCTTTTGTTTTCATGGGACCAAAAGATGGAGTGGAATTATTAAACTCCACCTTAAAAACCCTGAAATGGATGGATATGGCCTTCTCTGTGGACTGAGACCTTTCATCCTCAAGCTTGGCCAATTTACACATGCTATAGGCAAAGTGTGTAAATCCTTTGATACCATTGCAATTGCATCCATGCTCTCCGTCAAAGTCACAACCCCGTCAATCAAGGATAAATAATGGTATGATTTGTTTGTAGAAATAGTTGGGGATGGATTTCGACGAGGCCTTGACTTTGAAATAACGAATGTGCAAAAATCGGCGGATGCAGAGTTTGCTTGGATTAAAGCACCCTCTCCAGAGGAAGCCAAAAGAATTAAAGCACTCAAACTTTCGTTTTTCAATGAAATAGTAGATGTAAACTTTGCAAGTAACGAAAAACTCTCAGAAGATGATAAAGCCCGAAAGAATGCACTCATTCTAATTGCCCGTAACCTCAATAAGGTAAAAACAACCATGCAAATCGAAGAAGGAATCCGAAAATGCATGGGAGAACTAAATATTCTCGGTTTTTACTTTAGACTTGAGAACGGGAAGCATACGGGCTCATGCAATGTCCAATGCCTCAACTCGTTTGTCTACAAGAAATTTGTTAAGAAAAATGAAAAAATATTTGGTAAATATGTTGAATTTACCCCCCATCCAAAAAGTCTAGACGGGATAAATGCACCTAGTAAAGAAGAGCTAGTTAGACTTGGATTTTCAGACGTGAACACCGCACTTGCAAACACCATCCAAGCTTTGGAGAATGGACCGCACCAAAACATCACCAACAAAGATCTCAACAAGATGGTAGAAGCAGCGGTAAAAAAGGGGACGGATGAAATACGAAAGGAAATGGTGAACCTTAAAAGTGAGATTGTGCAAGAGGCAAAAGTTTATGCCGACCATGTGTAAGCGGAGTCAAACAAGAATTCCAAGCTCCAAATACAACTCCTTCAAAGGCAAATGAAGATTACCTTGGATGCTATCGAAGCGGCTCATCCGGACATATCGGAAATTGAAAACAATATGGACTTGACAAACTAATTTCGACAAACATCCCGGCGGCGTACAATTATAAATTACTTATAGTATATTTATATACTAAAAAAAACATAATTAAATTATTAATATATACTAAAAATAAAACCCTACCTATAGTATTCATGAATACTATAACATCAAAAATTCACAAAGAAAACCCCCCCAACACCTCACAAAAACAAATCTATTTACTCACAATACAACAATATCCTATCCAATACAACAAAGTACACAATACGGCCTTGGCCTACCGGCATCGCCACAAAATAAAACTAACAAGATATATACACTACCACTCCCTCAACCCCATCATTAATACAATCACAAAGCCTACCCACCAACATACTAAACTTATACACTACCTCCCAAAAACTACACAAAAAACAATAATTGCCTTACCTAATCTATTCACAAAAAGTAAATATAAACTACTCACCTTAAATAAACCTCACCTCAACATCAAACACCATCACAAACCCTATTTCAAACACCTATTAAACCCTCATTCAAAATACCAACCTCACCCAAAAGATACAATGGCCTCGGCCTACCGGCCTCGCCACACAAATAATAACACATACCACTTCATAAATAACTGGAGACCTAACTCAATAACAAGCCAAAAATCTATAAAAAATACAAACTCACACTTCTCACCCAAACAAATAGAAAACATCATACCCGCTATACCTAACCTCTTTACTACAACCAAGTTCACAATCATAATATATCTAAAAACAAACATGAAAAATCCAAAAACACTCCATTCCCACGGATACTACTTTATTAACAAACTAGAACTACTAAAATGCGGGGACATAGAACCCAACGCCGGACCAATGCCTAACATCCTACATACACACCCTGCTACACACAAAAAAAGAGCCAACATCTACTTCATTCCAAACACTATAAAACTACAACCTGAATACCAACACATAGCAAACACAATTGCCCCCATACTAAAAAACACACACCCACTACACCCTCAAGCAATAACCACCTACCCGCATCTACATCAATATATCCAAACACAAAGGCAATTACCACTAACCCATATGCTATACGCTCTAATCATCACCATCCACCCCTCAATAGACACATGCAATAACATACTAGCCCAACCCCAAAATTACCACTTTAATAACATATGGACGAACACATTGATTATCAGACTGGCCAACCTCACCAACCCCCCACGAAAGGCATATATCAACACCTCACCCCTACACAACTTTTGTAGAAAACAATCAAGATATAATATACCTAAAAAATTCAATACACACAGAGATATATGAATTTATCCACAACCAAGATACTACACCAACACCAATCACCCTTCAAAATAAATTTCCCTTCCTCCCAAATCAATTGATCACCGAAGCACTCCGATGCCTAGAAAGCATCAACGAATATTCACACCCACCCCCACCCCCACCCCCAGCTACTCCCACACCAACACCAAGAATTAACACCGACACCGAGCACGAAACAAACATAATAACATGGAATGCGTCATCACTCAACACATCATTACCAAACCTACAAAGCCTAATAAACAACTCGCTAAACAACACAGCAATCATACATATCCAAGAAACCAAACTAACTGCAAATAAATCTACAAAATACATACAAAACCTATTTCCGGAATTTAAACTCATTTTCAACAACACACATGCACTCACAAGATGCATACAACAAATAATGTCTTATACCCCCGGAAGAGGAGGCTTACTCACACTTATCCACAAGAAATATGCATTCCCTAGGAATATTACCAAAATTCCCACGCCAGTAAATATATCCCCATACCTACAAATAATTAAAATAAACAACCATCCACTAATACCTTGGCTAATCATACACATGTACATGCCTACACACTTAGAAGACACATGTCTCATTCCACACCTTAAGAACGAAATCACTAACAAAATCACTATACACCCCAATCACATGTATACATTATGTGGGGACTTTAACCGAGATATCGCACTTAGAGGCAGACAAAATAACAACTTTAATACCCCTCCACAAGAAGAAGATTACCAATGGAAAATTTTCACCGCATCACTCAACCTAGAATATATCCCAACTAACACTAGCATCTCCAGACAAGGAGGCTATAATTACACATCAACAAGTCTAATAGATAGATTCTACATTCACTCACCAGACAACAACAAATTCATTTCTACCACAAACACAAACATGAATCTAAACTCATACCATTATCCAGTTGTACTAGATATCCCCCACAACACCCTTATAGCCAGATCCCCACCCCCCACAAACACGTCACCAACTAGAATACTAAACCCAATACCACCAGAAAACATCGAAAAATTCAACATAACATTCTTCGAAGAAAACTGTGCACAAATAAAAACCCTTACCACCCTACTCGAAAACCACCAACACTTAAGCCCGGATCAATGGGCGGAAGCCTGTACAACATTCGACCACATTGTATACAAAATCTCATAAACAATTGAAGAAACCTGTAAAGCAGACCCACTACCCAACCTTACGAACAGAACATCACAACAAGGTGGGTTTTTGCCACGCAAACTTGCGAGAAAATGGAAAAGACACCTCAACACATATCACCTCATCAGGAAAACCATATACATTGCACACACGATCCACCCTGGAAAGCACACCCCATCCTAAACGATATACGAAACCACCAACACACAAACATCCCACACCCACCTGTTACAACGGCACCTCCTACTGAATGGATTGATGCCATAGCAACCATCGCAAAAAATACAAATAAAGAAGCAAGGAAAATCACCACAAAATACACCAAAGACTGCATTCTAAAGGCCGTATCAAAATACCGTCAAATGTATGAAAAAAACCCCAAAAAGATAAATCGAAAAGTTTTTAAGAACACTGAAACCTCACCCCTGGACTCCATTATTGATAGACAAAACAATATATTAACTAACCCAGAAGACATTGCAGCAGAAATATACCACGGGGGGATCACACCCCCTTACATTTCATAACCACGTGCGATAAAAATTTGCTACCCTATCTTACATGCCATAGATAATTTTTAAAATTATGATATTTTTTCTACATACACATAACCATTGATAATATCTTTTGTATATTTTTTTGAAATTTTTAGTCATCTTCATTTTTTGTAGTAATTTGTTTAGTTCAATGTTGCGTCATTCTAGTTAGAAACGGTATGTTTTATAAAAAAACAAATCATCAAATTTGGTTACCAATTTTTGCTATGTAATAGATACTATGTATATCTACTCATGAAAAAAAAATCATAAACTTTTGAACAATTTTGGTGATGCTTTATGTAAAAAATAGATTTTGTTTTATCGCACGTGGTGTTCAACTTGACAATGAAGTGCACCCCCCGTGAAATATACACGCAACAATCCATCAGTAACCGTCCTACAGTTCCCACATGCCAATATCAAAATACACACCCACTACACTGCACATGTGGAGTCCGGCAATATCCATGGCATGACTTAGACGGATACATCATTGACAAACGATGAGAACCCCAAACCCCCATACACACGTATTTTGACCAAGAAACATACGACTTTTGTCTTAAAAACCTAAATAATAACAAAGCCCCAGGCCCAAACAAAATATCCAATTCAATTCTAAAAAACATGCCCCCACGTTTCCATAAATTATTCTTCTTATTTTTTAAACATTGTTATAAACAAAAACAAATCCCTGCATCATGGAAAACCAGTCTAACAGTTTTACTATACAAAAAAGGTAACCCATCACAACTAACAAATCATAGACCTATTGCACTAGCTAACACCATATATAAATTCTACACGAATACATTAACTTCTATCCTATCAGCGTATGGAGAAAAATACCAAATATTACACGATAGTCAAGAAGGGTTTAGAGCAGAGAGAAGCATTTCTAGACAAATCCAATTATTAATCGCAGCGCTTGAAGACGCAAGACTCACGAACCAAGATATATATATATCTTTTATATTGACTTCAAAAACGCCTTCGGCTCCATTGATCACGCCAGACTTTTAGCCATAATGAAAGATCTGGGATATCCCACTGACTCCATAAATTTCATAGGAAACATATATTTACAATCCTCAACAATATTCACTGGTGAACACTTCGGTAAAACCTTACCAATCCCCATTCAAAGAGATACAATACAAGATGATACCCTTAGCCCATATCTATTTATCATATTCCTAGAACCCCTCCTCAGATGGCTACAACAAGGGAATAATGGATACATTTTTGGTACATCTAAAATTAAAATCTCATCAACAGCATATGCAGATGACCTAGCAGCAGTCGCCAATAAACTAAAGACACTACAAACACAACTCAACAAACTAGACAAATTCTGCGAATGGCCAGGAATGGATCTTGGAATACCCAAGTGCGCAATAACTGGATGCCTAAACAAATCCAAACTTCACCCCACAACCTTTAAAGCCCTAATCCAATCTACCAATATCAACTACAGAAACCAACCTATACCAGTCTTAAACCAACATGAACCATACATGTATCTAGGAATAAATCTTGCACCATCACTCAAATGGAAAACACAAATACATACCACTACAGCTAAAGTAATAAAACAGTGTCAAGCCCTTGTAACATGCCCAGCTACTATGAAACAAAAAATAAACATGACAGATACAGTCATACGTGCTGGAATAGCATACAGCTTCTACGCAGTGCCATACTCCATACCAGCTATCAAAAAAACTCGATAAAAAAATCATAGCACTTTACAAAACGATATGCAGAATATCCAAATGCACATCTAACATTGCTACACAACTCCCACACAATCTATTCGGAATCGAAGCATTCTCACTACAAAATGCCTATTTAAGATGCATTGGAGAACAACTACAAAACGCCCTCAATGATAAAGGTAGAATTGGAAAAATATATGTTGGTCTACTTCAATTCATACTCGCCAAATATGGGGGCTCTAAGGAAATCACCCACATTAAATACCACCACTGTGTTAGATCACCCATCACTAGAACATTATTCTTGCTCAAACATAAAGCCGGAGTCCACCTAAAAAATACAATAAACAATTTCCTACTAACCCCATCCCCACTTGAAACTGCATGGATGCAGGAAACACAAATGCTTCATGGCCTAAATTCCAACACCTCACTTAAATTACTACACAAACTACTTGTACATAATATAATCACACTAGACCAAATTACCATGCCTAATGGTACCACTCTAATGAACCCGGACGAATTCAAAATCTACCACTCCACTCCTTCTAAACTTATAAAAAGCGCACTTAACATAGCTAATCAATTATTTTGCCACCCCCCTTGTAATCAATTCCCCCTACCATGCCAACAACACCATCCACCAAGATCCCTAAAAAATAAATATATAATAAGACACCACAATATCCTACCACACCCACCAACCGCCCCCGTACACCCCCCTCCTCCCAATAACATGCTTAAAGACCCCCGACAATTCCCCATATACAAAATAATCGATCATAAACAAAAACAATCCAATGACCATAACGGAATAAAAAGAACAGTCACGTCGTACTTATGTCAATGGACTACAACAAATAACAACACATATAACAAATGGCGAACTCAAAGGGACCTATACCCCTACTGTGAAGCCAACACATGTAATCACAACACAGACCTACTTATCCATTACTACAAAGAAAGACAACACAAACATTTTTCAAACATAATTAATGCCTACTTCTCCACAGAACAACATAGAGACACAAGATACGTCACACCAACCACAATAATTCCACTAGCATATATCTCTATTAATGAATGCAACCCAGAAAACGACATCGAAACAAACTTTGATACCATCCAAACACAATTCGATGTCGCTCACATATACGAAGACAATGGCCGACACCTCATTACCATCCCGAAAGCTAGACTAACATGGCTATGGAAACAATACCAATTGGCAAAAAACAACACACACGGTCTAGAACCATCTACCCAATCGTTCGAAACTGAAATTGTTTGGTTATACCAAAGGTACAAATACCGTATCCCAAAAAATGACCCACTCAAACGAGCCCAATATACAATACCAACCCAAATATTAGATCTCCTGATTACAACATTCAATATTAACCACTCATATTTTTCATCCCCAGTTACATGCCCCACACAATTCACCCAATTCTACTCACCATTCTCGCGAGACATAATATTAGGATCCCTAGGTAAAGTGTTTGACCATAAATGGCAAGGAATCGGTTACGCATACCCTCATAATACAACAGACCTACAACAAGCTATTCACTGGGCGCGCATAGCGGCCCAAAATGATCCATATACAATCACTATACTTATATCTCCGGATATTAATTGGTACCAAAACTCCAACCCACACACAGGCCCATTCCCAGACATACACGTCATTGCCCATTTCGCCGCTGATACGATCACGTATGAGGAACCCACAATACCCCCTGAGCTCAATATCACAAGAAAAGAACCATCTACCATGCAAATATTTTGTATCCATCACCAAAACAATAACATTGGCACCTACGAACAAATGAAATTAATAAACGACACAGCAAATAACCTCCAGATACTACAAAGTCACACACAAACTGCACCACCCACCCCTCCAAACATCACCGTTAACCCTAGTAAAAAATGGGCCAAATCAAACTACCCAAATACAATCCCATACAATAATACCCCTACCCCACAACTTCCAAACTACCACACTAATCTACCGCTAAAATTTCACCCCCAGTTCAGCTACTACACGGATGGTTCCTTTATAAAACCCAAAGAAATTGCCCCTAGGGTATGGAGAAGAGAAAGAGCTGGATACGGTATCTATAGCCCCAAAGGCTTAAATATCGCCAAAAGACTCCATGGGCATCAAAACATACTACGTGCAGAAATGATGGCTATACACAAAACACTAAGAATCATCAATACAAAATTCCCTAATGAACCCGCATTCATATTCACAGACAGTCTAAATGTATTATACCTACTCAACACACAAATTAAACACCCCACTCTCCATAATAGTCACCCCGACCAAACCACACTCAACTCCATGGTAAAAATCCTCCAAGACCGTACACAGCCAATCACACTATACAAAGTCAGAGCACACGTCAACATTGACGGTAATGAAAAAGCGGATAAACTAGCAAAAGACGGGTTAGAATTAGAACACAGAATTGCCATCCACCCATACGAACATGCCCACGCCATCCCGTACTATTACCAAAAGGACGTCTGGGCCTCGATGGCAGACGTCCCAGACAAAGGCCCAGTAAGATTCTTAGAAAAACAAATTAAAAAATATGATAGGGAAACCAATATAGCAATCATGGCCACACAAACCCCCAACACGTGTAAATGGACAGAAAATATAGACATTGACAAAGAACTGTCTAACGAATTCTGGACAAATCCCTTAATCACAGACAAACAAAAATCTTGCCTTATTAAATTCCGCACAGGAACATACATGGGTAATGCTAGAAAACAAATGTTCTTCGGTCACCAGAGGTACCCCTCTATCACATGCCCTATATGCAATTCAAACGATCCAGACACTTGGCTACATGTTCTACTGAAATGCAACCAACAACATATACACTCATTACGAATTAAAAGACATAACAAAGCAGTCGGAGAAATTAGGAAGCTTCTAATCTCGTCCGAAAAATCCCAATGTTTTACTCTCATGAATGCCGGTACCTTCAATAATAACCCCCAAGAAAATACAGTCCCCAATTGGCTACTCCCCTGCACATGTAACACACAAAGATGTCATTGCAACGCAAGATTTCGACCTGATATACTTTGCGTTAAAGGATTACCATATCAAAATGACCCTCCCATTGACATTGACCCTAACCTCACCATACAATTTATTGAATTCACATATTGTAACGACAGATTTTTCCCAGAAACAATAGAAGCAAAAAACAACAAATACAAACCTTTGATTGATAGTATCGCTTCCAAAGGATGGAAAATCGAACCACTTATTGTCATCACAGTTGGGGCCCGAGCTACGGCCCACATCCCATCTATGAAAATACTAGAAGAAAATCTCAAAATACCCCTGGTTACCATCAAAAATACCTTTAAAAACATTAATACCATTGCAATACAATATGCCATGTCCATCCTCCTCCATAAGAGGAGAATTGAAAACCACCAACCGCTCCCCCAAAACTTAGACCCTCCATAAAACCCAAAGAACTTATATAATATTTAGTATCTATTTACAGCTCAGAATGAGGGATTGGTGCCGGTTGGTTGGTACAAATTTCCTGCCTTTTATTCACTTGCAGCACCAAGTCACGCGTTACATTTTAGACGATCATACAGACTCGACTGAAATCGAACCCGGAACGTCTTAACTCAAACATCCTCCCACAACCAACCGAGGAATCATGACTTGGCGTTCACTCTCATAACAAAAACACTAATTATACCTAAAAGGCATGCACCGCCGTGGGCCATGATCGGCCCACGTTATTTGTTTCTTGGTTACTATAGTGTCCATCCTCGAAAGAGGAGAGTAGTTTTGTCCCAGCTTCCCCATGTCCTGTGGGCATCGGGTTGTTGGCATTACGAACGGACACTCTATTCACGCCGGCCCCTAAAAGGGACCGGAGTTTCTATCTATCTGGCCATTATATATATTAGTAGGTCTCCTGGTTTTGTAATAAACTTACCTCCAACAAATGGTTTTTTAAAAGAGTCCAAGTGACCATGAAACATGATCATCTAATATCATGTAGAAATTCATTTAGACTTTACATCCATCTTGCAGTCACTTACTCTGTCGGTCCATCAAGCGTAATGGGATGCAAACTTGGACTATTTTTGAAATCCACCTTTGGGAGGTCACGGCTCTTGGCTCATGTGTGAAGTAGCCCTTAAATGTACTTAAGTGCACTTAAATGATTTCCAGAAAGTGATACATTGCCCCAAGTAGCTACGGTACTCTTTCCAAGAACTCTTAGATGTCCAGAATTCCCATACACAAAATATTTGATTGGCCGAGATAATGTAGGTGAAATTAGGTGCCAAAATCAAGACTTACAAAAATGTGTATCCAGTTCAATTTGCTATAAACAGTTTACTCCAGAATAATAATAAAAAAGGTGTGCGCAAAAAAATCCATTTGGCTCTTCCACGTATCTACACCCTATCGGCCGGGCATGTCCAATACGGTGCACCTTGATGAAAGCTCATGCCATAGAACTCCACTGCACAGAATGACATCTCCAATTCATCCCTTAGCTTAGCCAATTTCCGCAATTTTAAATCCCCCAAGTCCGACATAAGAATCCTCCGCGAAATCCGTGAGCTGACGTGGCGGCTATGTGAGAACCACATCAAGTTTAGTTGAAATTGAGTGATGAGGTTATGTTCACGTGACAAACAAACCCTTATGACAGCATTGAGACCCATCGCGTATGCATATTGAGCCAAATGAAGAGCATTGAACTCCGCATTTTTATCCACAGTCATTTTCCATGTTTTGCAAGATAGCCTCAAACTATGGATTAGCAACAAACGGAGTTGGGTGTCCAATGTCGTCTCTGCACCCATATCCACCTTTGCGGCACCCACCAACAAGTTTGGAACCAAGACCGTCAATTGTACATCTTTGTCCAAATACAATACAAGTGGCTCCATTACGTGGGATTGGCACGATTTTCCCCACCCTGATACGTCATCCAAACCACAAACATTCATCATATGAATGAAAGTTGAGAATCTAGCCTACGCATATAGTCTCTTGGAAGTGAGAGCATCCAATAAACCACAAAGATTCATCATATGAATGAAAGTTGAGACTCTGGCCTATGCATATAGTCTCTTGGAAGTGAGAGCATCCAAAAAACCACAAACATTCATCATATGAATGAAAGTTGAGACTCTGGCCTACGCACATAGTCTCTTGGAAGTGAGAGCATCCAAAAAACCACAAACACTCATCATATGAATGAAAGTTGAGACTCTGGCCTACCCATCTAGACCCACTTCCGAAGTGAGAGCATCCAAAAACACACAAACATTCATCACACGAATCAAAGTTGAGAATGTAGCCTACACATCTAGTCTCACTTCCGAAGTGAGAGCCAACAAAAAAACACAAAAATTCAACATATGAATCAAACTTGATAATCTAGCCTACACATCTAGTCTCACTTCCGAAGTGAGAGCCAACAAAAAAACACAAAAAATTAACATATGAATCAAACTTCAGAATTTGGCCTACACATCTAGTCTCACTTCCGAAGTGAGAGCCAACAAAAAAACACAAAAATTCAACCTACGAATCAAAGTTGAGAATCTGGCCTACACATCTAGTCTCACTTCCGAAGTGAGAGCATCCAATAAACCACAAACATTCATCACATGAATGAAAGTTGAGAATCTGGCCTACCCATCTAGACCCACTTCCGAAGTGAGAGCCAACAAAAAAACACAAAAATTCAACATATGAATCAAACTTGATAATCTAGCCTACACATCTAGTCTCACTTCCGAAGTGAGAACCAACAAAAAAACACAAAAATTTAACATATGAATCAAACTTCAGAATCTGGCCTACACATCTAGTCTCACTTCCGAAGTGAGAGCCAACAAAAAAACACAAAAATTCAACCTACGAATCAAAGTTGAGAATCTGGCCTACACATCTAGTCTCACTTCCGAAGTGAGAGCATCCAATAAACCACAAACATTCATCACATGAATGAAAGTTGAGAATCTGGCCTACCCATCTAGACCCACTTCCGAAGTGAGAGCATCCAAAAACACACAAACATTCATGACATGAATCAAAGTTGAGAATCTGGCCTACACATCTAGTCTCACTTCCGAAGTGAGAGCATCCAAAAAAACACAAACATTCATCTTATGATTCAAAGTTGTCCCTACGAGAGGGTCCCTACATTGCCCAACACCTTAACATAAGAAATATGAACCCAACCAAAAAAGATACAACCCCATCCACCCGAACCTATTTTAAATCTCGTTCTTGATTCCTACACTAAGACCCTCAGTCTCTCGGAACCGAGAGGGTCAAATTCCAACCAAAAAACAAGCTAGTTGAACCTATCAACCAACTAGTTGAACATATGTACAAATACAAGCTGTCAACCTTCAAGAGCAATTGAAATCAAACTACAACATAAGATGAAGGAGGAGTTGAATGTGGTTTGCAAAAGGCACATGGAAAATCAACAAATGAAATTATAAAAACTTAAACATAAAGAATACATAGGAGATGGAGGTTCCAAACGCACGAGGCGTAGTCAACAACTTGGACTACCATGTGTATCACTATCCTCGCCCTGGTGGGAAACTTAGTAGTGTGAGCGTAGAGCGGAGAGCGGAAATTGGAGAGCGAAAAATTTAGATTTTGTTGGGTAATTTTAGGAGAAGCAACGCCTATTTCCGTGGAATTAGAGATAGTTTGAATTCAATTTGTTGGAAAGGCACCCCATTCCTGTGGACATAATAACCCATAATTGTTCGAGAAACCAACGGATCCTATAGGCGTGGAAGATTGCATTTGTCCTCAAACATCTTATAGTCTAGGTTTCAAATGTTTCATATTAAATTAAGGCTGACGTCACCAATTGAAATCAAAATACCATACACAAAATATTTTATTGGCCGACAAAATGTATGTGAAGTTAGGTGCCAACCTCAAGACTTACAAAAATGTGTATTAAGTTCAAGTAGCTATATACAGATTAATATACTTTATTTCCATCTACACCCTATCGGCCGGGCATGTCCAATATGGATAAAATGATTCAAAGATCATGCCATACATCTCCACCGCACACCAGCAGCTCTCCAATTCATCCCTTAGCTTAGCCAATGAACGCAATGACAAATCCTCCAAGTCGGACATAAGAATCCTCCGCGAAATCCATGTGCTAACGTGGCGGCTATGTGAGAACCACATCAAGTTTTGTTGAAATTGAGTGACGAGGTTATGTTCGCATGGCAAACAAACCCTTGGGAAATCATTGGGACCCATCGCGTATTCATATTGAGCCAAACGAAGAGCATTATACTCCGCACTTTTATCCACAATCATTTTCCATGCTTTACAAAATAGCCTCAAACTATGGATAAGCAAGAAACGGAGTTGGGTGTCCAATGACGTCTCTGCACCCATATCCACATTTACGGCACCCACCAACAAGTTTGGGACCAAAACCCTCAACTGTACATCTTCGTCCAAATACAATGCAAGAGGCGCCATCAAGTCAGATTAGCGCGATCTTCCCCATTACACACATTGTCAAACACAAAACAAAATGAGAATCTAGTGTGGGGGCCGAAACCTCAAGCCCATTAGAATTAGACCCTTAGATTACACACATTGTCAAACACAAAACAAGAGGAGAATCTGGTGTGAGGGCCGAATCCTCAAGCCCATTAGAATTAGACCCTTAGATTATACACATTGTCAAACACAACAAGAGGAGAATCTGGTGTGAGGGGCTGAATCCTCAAGCCTATAAGAATTACACCCTTAGATTACACACATTGTCAAACACAACAAGAGGAGAATCTGGTGTGAGGGGCTGAATCCTCAAGCCTATAAGAATTACACCCTTAGATTACATACATTGTCAATCACAAAGGAAGATGAGAATCTGGTGTGAAGGGTCGAATCCTCAAACCTATAAGAATTACACCCTTAGATTACACACATGATCAAACAAACAAAACACCAAAATGTGGTGAGAGGGGCCGAAACATGAGAGACACACCTCAACTCAAGAATGCAACCTTTGTCAAATGTGGCCAAGAGAGGCCTAACCAAGATTTGCATTTGTTATATAGCATTTGGGATAGAAAGTCGTCGAATGTGAAAAGGGTGCACGTGGAGGCAAACATCATGGAGTTAATATTGGATTGAATTGCCCTACATCAATGGGGTGAATCTTAACTTGAGTGGGGGATGCAATCTTAAAAAGTATGACAATGATGGCACATGCAAAATCTGGTGCCATGACCACAAACTACGTAGCCTAGGTAGTGAGAAAGCAAGGTCACTAACTACCAAACCTTCCCCAAAGTTCAACTAAACTAACCCCCCCTCGATTCCAAGACCCCCCCCACATACCAAATTTCAACAAATTTCCAAAAACATTTTTTGAAGCTTAAATCAAAGTCACTCAATGCCTTAGGTGATAGCAAACACAAACAAACTAGAAACTCCCCTCCTTCTCGGTTACGAGACCCCCCCCACATAGCAGATTTATAAAAAATTCCAACACATATTTTTGAGACAAATCAATGACACTTAATATATTCGGTTCTTTCAAGTACATCCAAACTAGAAACCCCCCCTCTCGGTTCCGAGACCCCCCCACATACCAGATTTATAAAAAATTCCAACACATATTTTTGAGACAAATCAATGACACTTAATACATTCGGTTCTCTCAAGTACATCCAAACTAGAAACCCCCCCACCTCTCGGTTCCGATACCCCCCCACATACCAGATTTATAAAAAATTCCAACACATATTTTTGAGACAAATCAATGACACTTAATACATTTGGTTCTCTCAAGTACATCCAAAGTACAAAACCCCCCCTCTCGGTTCCGAGACCCCCCCCATACACATCAGATTTATAAAAAATTCCAACACATATTTTTGAGACAAATCAATGACACTTAATACATTCCATAACATTATTTAGCGGCCTCAATTTGACCTCATTGAAAGAGCAAACGCGCCGGTTTGATGCTCTTTTGAGAGCTAATGTAACACTACATATAAAATTTTACATAGCCTATTTTTGAATGATTTGGGTAGATACTTTTACTAGTTAACATTTATTATAAAGTTTCAAAGACAAAACCAACACTAGAAGGCAAAAATAAGGTATTCACCTAGAGTAGGTCAAGATCAGAACAAAATGAGAAAGCATCTAAACAACAAAAAATAACCCGTGCAAGTTAACAAAGGAATTGTACTTTTTAAAAAAGTCTTCCGGAACCTCTATTGGGAACGATTTGGAATAATCTTGGGAACAAAAATGTAATCTAAAATAAAAGAGAATTCCGGCGGCGACCAATACGGGCCGCTGCATATAAAACAAAACGTGAAGATGAGACAAATCTTCTACAAGATAGTCCAAAAGACTTTTGTCTACGAAGCGGGTAGGTTTAAGTTAAGTTGTCTTCTTTGAAACAAGATGAGATCTATAAACCAATAATGTTAAGCCACCACGTTCTAATCCATTCTAAAACTATAATATAAAGGACGAGTTTAAGCCATTAAATTTGTAAATTGATTTTAAACCATAGATTTGGAATAAACTTTAAGCGGATCGGTTAGTGAAGTTCACACCATATATCAAATGTTCTTGTTGTACTAAGTTTTTTTGGCAATGCGGACGTACGTGTAGATTCAAGTAAGAGGATGTTAGTATATGTGTTTTCATATGTTGTCAATTTAATAATGATTTAATACATTATATAGGTAGATTTGAAGTATTTTGCAATATATAATTTAAAATAACATGAAATTATCATTAAATTGTTACATTTAAGATGTTTAAGATATTTGAATATATTTTAGGCATAAATAAATTGACTTAATTTAATTTAGATGTATAAAATATAGTTGAACATGTTTTAATTTTGGAAGCATTAGTAAATATCTTCATATTTAAGATATGTTTAAGATATTTCATATTTTTTAGATATTTAAGCTAATTTGTTACAATTTGTGATTAAATATATTAAATCCAATTTGGCTATTTAAAGCTATTATTGTATGTTTTAATTCAATATTTTAAGTATATTTAATATTATATAAGCTTTATAAAGTACCAGTCCTCGGAGGGGTTTGGGACGCCATCTACATTATTAGAAATTATTTTAGTATCCTCAAATAATATAAACAACTTCAATTGTCACAACACAAAATTATATGCATAAAATAGTTTTAATACATTAAAAAACTTTGATTATATATAAAATAACATAAACAAACTTAATGTGCTTCTCTTTAGCTTGAATGTCTATAGTATATTTCAAAAAACCTTAACTGTATGATGAAAATAACTTAGAACAACGTTGATTGAGTTGTGGATTGGAAAATTACTAAGTTAAAATTCTAAATTTTGGCATGACCTTATGTTGAATTTTTTAAAAATTAATGTTAAATTTTTTTATTATTTTCATATTTATTGTTAAATAATTTTCAATTAAGTTTATATATCTTTTTGACACACTTGGGAGTTGAACCCGTTTTTTAGAGGTAGTTGATTTTATGGGACAAAAGGCAAGTCAAAAGGTGTCTCATCTTCACCCCTCATTGCAAGCAAGCTTGCAATTAAGAACCACCTCGAAGGGCGGAGGTAAACTCAACTACTTTGCCTTTTGGTCAAACAATTTGTTTCATAAAATCAACATCAATAGGGCCCCGCCCCGACTAATAGAAAAGGTAGGGAAAAAAATATGAAAATTTCAGCTGCAGATTTAAACACACTAAGTGCACGAACAGCGACTAGAATATTCGACGTGTTGAATATTCAAATGTCATCTTGAATTAAAGATTTGGAAAATTTAGTTCCGAAAGAGTTGGGGACACTATGGGGTTGTATTGGATATACTCCATTCACAACGATGAGCGTGACAGAAAACTATTGGTCTCCTGACCATATAGATGACAAAGATGAAGGTTCCGGATTTATATTTTGGGTCCATGAAGGTAATTTTCAATCACAAAATTTATTTTAAAACTAATATAAAATTATGTCATCGTATGTTATACTAGAAGTTTTAAAAAAATTGTTGGATTCAATAGTTTTTGATGTTATAATTGAATTCAACATATTTTGCAGAGATTCCACACCACTCTCAAATTGAACGGGCACAATTCCGTATGAAGGACTATGGATTATTTTTTCGTCCAACGCGTGGGACTTTAATATGTTTTGATGCTTCAAAAATAAATCATGGTACAACTGAAAATACGGGGTATAAGCAATATGGAGTTGCCGTCTTAGTAAAGCCCATTGTTTTAAAATTAGGTTTTAAAGCATTAAAATAATTAGGATTTTAGGTACTAGTAGAAAAGTACTAGACTTGGATCATAACACTATTTATTAAAAAAATTGAATATTTTGTTTGTAATCAAGATTCAAAAGACATTGGTGAAATTTCTTTTTGAATATAGATATTTAAAAGTTTATGAAATAAACGATAGTACAATCTAAATTTAAATTTCAAATTATGATATTTGTTTTCCTTTGAGAATCAATCTTCACTTATCTTTATTTTTAAACGTAGTGTTCACATAAATTTAAGATAATTTCAAGTGTTAATTGTATAGTATATTTTTTTATTTTTTTATTTTTATTTTGTTACCTTTATGAGCTTGAAGATAGTATATAAAGACTTTTGACTTGTTGAAATTATATTATTTCAGTTGATTGAATATATTTTTACACATATATTATTTTTACATCCTACTTGAAGATTAATACCTTTTTAATTACTAAAAACCGCTACTCTTGTTTGAGTATGTTTTACTTCTGAGTATGGTTTTTGCAAAAACCGCTATTTATGTAATTTTTCAAAAGCTCACATTCTCATATTTTGATGATCCTTCCCATACAAATGGTATTAAACCTTAGGAAAAAATAAAAAATGAATGAATGAAAAACATCAGCGCATGTGGTGCAGGGTTAGAACTTTATACCTTTCTGTAAATATAAAAAATTAAATTAAATAATTATTTCCTTTGAATATCGCCACATCAGCATATCCAAATCTTAAAACCCATTAATTTGTCGAAGAAAAGGTACAGTACGTAATCTAACAGAAATAAGAACACTCATTTTGTTCAAATTAACAAAATATTAGAATTTTGTTGAAATGGTCATTGACGTACACAGTTCAACAAAAAATAGTTGGTTACTTGTTGATTTGGACATCATTTTCTAGTAGTGATATGACTACCTGTAGTCACTTTGTCCCTACATCTGACTAGATTTAGTCATGTAGTCCTAAATATGACTACCTTTAGTCATGCAGTCACACAAGTCACAAGTTTGACCCTAAATAGACAGCCATGTGTCTGTGACGACTAGTATGACTACAAAATTCAGTAATCAATGAGCACCCCCCCCAATTAACGATGAAACCCTAATTCGGTCTTATTGCGTTGTCACTCGCTTCTACATCCCCGCAGCCAAGACTAAACCATTTCTCTTGGTGCCATTGTGTAGGTCTTACCATATAGTTGTAGGGAGGCAGAGAAATGGCGACGTCCACGGCCGAAGCGGTACCTTCACGTCGTCTTCGTAGCAAGGGATTGTGCGGCCGCCATGGCGAAGTCCAAGTGGTCGACGGAGAGCAGGAGCAGCAGCTCGAAGAGTAAGGAGTCGGCGACGTCCCCAGCGCAGGAGACGTCCGAGGCGGAGCTGTCGAGCGAGGAGTGGGCGAGCAGCAACAGCGGCGGCGACAACAAAATCGGCTCCAGCAGCGAGAACTCCGCGGCGGAGGCGCAGGCAGTGAGGTCGAGGGCAGCTGCCCCTAAGCGCGGAGTGCCAAACGCCTACGAGGCACAGCGAAAAGCAAACATCGAGCGCAATCTCGCTCGATTTTGAGAGTTGGGCATCACCAACTTGGTTGCAGGGGTGGCGGGTGCAAAGCGCTCGAAGCCTCCAAAGGCACCTGAGAGAGGGAAAAAGCGGCGCAGCTCCAGCTCTTCTGAGTGCTCACTAAACCCTAATTTTGTTTATCAACTCCTCCTCTAGCTGCAGCATAGGTTGTTAATGGGACAAATGCCTAATCATGATTCACCCTCTGTACCGGAGATAATGATGTTGATGGCGAACTTGCCGGACGAACGTGTGGAAGCAGTATTCCAAGGAGTTGCTAGATTGCCACAAATTTCGAGTCATGTCTTGAATCGCATGGCAAATGTGATGTCTAACATGTATGCGGATTCCAGGGAGGCTCCAATTCCACATAAGCGGAGGTCCACTCGGCAATATGTGCGGTGTACAAAGCCTTCCAACCCACCTTCAAGTACGAGGAGATCTGCGAGGATAAATAGGCCAGTCTGCGAGGAAAAGGGTGTTGCTGATTCGGAGCCTTCTGAAGACGACGAGGATACGGAGTCAGAGGAGGGGGAAGAGCCAGCTACACTGCCTCTACGAGATAAGGGAAAGGTAACACTGATCAAGGCACATCTTGGGATACATTGTTTCTGTAGGCAATGTGAGTTGTAGTTTCATGCAATACCAAACCCTAATCTATGTAGTCACATCTGCCTGCAGTATGACTAGTTGTAGTCATATATACCAAAAATCTGACTACATATGGTCACATATGCCTGCAGTATGACTAGTTGTAGTCATGTATACCAAACATTTGACTACCTATAGTCACAACTGCCACAACTATGACTAGTTGTAATCAGCATCTCCCCAAAATCTAACTACTCCCCAAAATTCAATGTTTATGTCATGTCCAGGAGCTGAAGACGTCAGAACCAGTTTAGTGGATTGTAAGAAAACGTCCTTCCCAATCCACCCCTGAGTTCAGGGTTCCAAAGCGCGTCACCCAATGTGCACCACGCCCCACGAGTGCACTTGCCGTGAAGATGTCGCAGGCATCATGGCCAGGCGATTCAATAGAACATGATTTCTACGAAGAGGAACCTCCAGTCGACGATGTGGCAATTCCATCATCAAATATTGATGATCGCGCTCCCGATTCAGAAGGTGATGCCCACGTGGATGCAGCCATGTCACTTGACATGGAGATCAAGAAATTGGAGTTGCAGAAGTTGGAGTTGTTGAGTTCACAACGTCGACGACAAGGTGGACAACACGCGCATGCACAATACTCTGGAGGCAGTGCGCAACATGGGCAGGGACATGGAAGTGAAAGGCTCAAGCAAGACACGGTGATGCAGAAGGAGGACTCTGAGCTACGCAGTCGTAGACGAAAGGTGGAGTTGCAGCAGCAATTGGGAGTTCGGGAAAGAGAACACCGTGGCAAGAAGAGATACACAGTGGAGGTTGACATGAAGGGCCATTCCTGCGGACAAAACAGGCCGTTGTGGATGACGTGCCTGCGGGGCCACGCACAAGATGTGGACTTCAGCGTCGACAACTACCACATGCACAGCACAACAATGTTGCTCTCCATCAAGCAACGTGTTGACAACACCTTTGATTACGAGGGGGGACTTGGGCGAGTCACCGAGGAAGTATTCCACTCATTGTTGAAAAACCAGTTGAAGACTAAGAGATATCAGCTGAAGAAGGCATTATTAGCTGGGAGGACAAAACCTAAGCACATTCGTCAAGACCATTGGGTGAGCCTCTCAAAGCTGATTGTGAAGGAGAGGAAGGTAAAGGAGGCGGAGAAGCTAAGAGAGAACCGGACACAGTTGAAGAGGCCATCGATCTCAACTCGGGACTCAGATGGGCTTGCACACAATCTGGTAAGTTTTGGACCATCAACCTTTGTTTGAGGCAGTCAATGTTACCTTAATCTTTCATGATAGGATTCAATGATCCACTTTGCAAGGGAAGACTATGTTGGTGCAGACCATTGAATTGGAGAGGACTCTAACACGGCAAGAATTTGACTTGTCCATGCGAAAGGAAAAAGAGGTTGTAACTAGGAAGGGAGGTGGCAACCATGTCTCCTCCATGTCAACAGGAAGAAGCAGATTTGATCGCAGCTCGCCGTCCAGCATGCACTCGAAAATGGTGCCGGATAGAGACATACATAGACGCATGGATGGGTTAGAGGAGAGCCTGAAGTTGATATTAGTTGCCTTGAAGATTCCACAGGCAGAAGCAGTACCTCCTCCAAATGTACAGGTGGAAGGTGGAGCTGCAAGCACCTCAGTAGAGAACGTGGACAAAGATAATATTGTCCCTGAACGTGGAAATGACAGTGGAGGGGAGAAAATGAAGAATGAGCTGAAAATTAACGACGTTGTCTGCAGTGAAAAGATATGTTGCAGAGGTCTGAGACACATAATCAATGGTTAATCACAGTTTAAGTTTAGGTGTTTTTGTGCTCGTTGCCTATGAACCTCAAAGTTCCGAGTTGCTTATGACTAGTGCTAGTGAAGTTTATGGAGACTATGACTAACATTAGTCACGTTCTAGACTATTTGTGACTAGCTTTAGTCAGAAAATTCCCTTTAACATTGACTGTCACTGCATGATTGACTATGGTTGATCTAAGGATTCCAAAGAAATCTCTGATGGAAGAGAGGGCATGCAGATGGAAGAAGTCAGCAAAGGGAAGGAAGATGTGGATGACGTTGCTTTGACGTCCCTCCCGAAGCCTCGTCCACCTGGTGAGAAGAAAAAGAGGATCACTAAGAGTCAAAAGCTGGAAATCATGGGGGGTGAGCAGAAAATACCCCGGACTGAGAAGGGTACCACCAGCGAGCGGAGGAGAAAGGAGAAGGGGTCCTTGGACGAGGGGGAGCAAAGCCGGTCTTCGAAGGGATCCCCAGTTGTTTAGCAGAGGAAGACACGGGGACAAGCTGCAAAACAGAAGCAATCAAGCAGTCATGTTGTCTCGGCCCCAGATAGGAAAGAAGACAAAATGGGGGCTCACCAGGAGAAAAACACATCTAAGGTAAGGGGACCCAACGCACTGCACATTTGGTATTTTCTTAAAGTGCATGAATAGTCTTAATGGCAGTCCTCATTCCTTTATTTACAAGTGTTTGTGTTATTGCAGATAAGCGGACAAAAGGATGAAGGCTCATCGACCTCAAAATTTTGCAAGGGCGACGTTGTTAAGATCATGGGTGTTGCAGATGGGAAAAAAGAAGAGGTGGTTGGTATTGGAAAAGTGGTTAACCTGGAAGGGTCCAAGTTGCATGGGGTCATAATTCCAGAAGGGTGTATCTCAGTGGAAGTGCAAAAGAGCAAACTCGACGAGTACCTTCTCTATTGCAGCGTAGATTTGGACGACCCACCGATCATGAAAATGGGACAAGCAGTAGGCAACTTTATATTGTGGCCCACCCAATTCCTAAAACATCCATGTGAACTTAATTAGGCTAAAATAGGGCACGATTCAATTTGGTTAGAACAATGTGGATATTAGAGCTTCACTGTGATTGTAGTGATCGATTGAATTTAGCGGACTATATGTAGTCATTTAGTGTTCAGTGAGTTTTTTGGGTCTGATGAGTATGTTATGTGACCCAAGCTGACTACATGTAGTCATTAGCTCTAGTCACATGTTTGAAAGCAATGACTATATAAACAAATGTTGATTTTTTGCAATTTTTGTCAACATTGTTCTCATATGTCGCATCTATATCGTCATATCGTTGTGCGTGATCCTGAATGTATCTAAAGTTCTGACTACCATTTCACATACGAAGTAGTTACGTAACTGGAAATGATGACCAGTGATCAGGAAGCATACCCAAATTTTTTAAGTGGATGACTATGAGTAGTCATTTTTTCTGGACTGAAAACAATCGAAAATCAGTCAGAAACCAGTATTTTATTTTTAAATGTGACTAGTTGTAATCATCCGGCACTACTGGATATAGTCACGACATCTCGAATGTTTACCAACACATGTGAATGGATGACGAGCCTTAAGAATTTCAAAACTACATCAATGACTAATTGTAGTCATCACGATCATATTCTGCAACCACTGGCAGTCATGTTATGAGAACCACGTTTCATGACATTTTAGTCATTGAGTTGAAGAAGCTGACTAAATTCAGTCAAATAATTATGACTAATACGAGTCACATATTTGTGACTATAAATAGTCACATTTGACGGGCTGCCCAGAATCGAGAACCCAAAAATATTTCGGGAACGCGCCATTGGGAACGTATGTCCGCAAATATGACTGTAGTCATATTTCAAAATCTGACTTGTCCGTTATGACTGGGTTGATGACTAAAATGGGTAGTAGTCATAAGGTCATTTATGCCCGTTTTTAGTCACAAAACCCAGTCATATTTCGCATGTTTTCCTAGTAGTGTTCCTACCCTTGGCCTTAGCTTTGACGGGCGCAACATCCTTCTCAATGGATTGAGGAGCAGGATTATCTTCTTCTGGCTCTTCCTCTAGTTCAACCACCTCAGGGGCAGACGTAACAAGGTTGTTGTAAAGGGATTCTTCCACATCGGGCATGAATCCACGGGAGCAATCGAAGTACCAACCACCGGCTACCAAGTGCACGTGGGGGAATTTGGCAAGTTGCATGGCCACATACACACAAAGATTGGAGTGGACATTGACCCAATCTAGAAGGGAAGTGGGCAAACACGAAGGAGGCAAAACATTCTTCACAACGAGCTCCCGGTGAATGTACCTGGAAAATGAAGAACATGAGAGAAGAAATTTGTGGAGATAGGAAATGAAAAAAATGTATACCAAATGAAAACTCAAACGATTACCGGTATGCGACACATTTGATTGCGATGGGGCCTTCGTCAAACTCTATGAGATCAATGCCTTTAACAAATTTTAAATCGCCTTTGTCGTCAAAATACACCCGGAAAGCCTTGTTCCACAAAATGAGCCTCCAATGCTCAACATAATTGGCGGGTTGCAAAATATCCTCAGTAGAACCCCAATTGATTTCGACGGAACTCTCATTTTCAAATGAAGCAATTTCAGCCTCGACGCCCTTCTCCAACTATGAACAGAAAAAAGAATGATTAGAAATGACAAGTAGAGGAAGGAATGAAAAGAAAGGAGGAAAAAGATAGAGATGCACCTAAGCCCAGAAAGAAGCTTTGTTAAGCCAGTTTTCGAAGACTTTCTCTCTAAGAGGGGGAGCCGAAGGAAATTTGTTGGGTTCTTTGACCTCGGCGGAGGGGTTCCACCACCTAAGCCACTTGGCCTTGAAATGGGCATCCACATGTGTGGTGGTATGAGCCCAAAATGGTTGCTCATATTTGTTTAATGCTTAGAATTTACTTAGAATTCCATTTGAAGTTGTTATTGAAACAATCAAAAGTATAAAAAGAATGAGGCTTGGTGTGGATTTATGTTTTAGGCCTTAAGCCTATTTTGTGTGGTTAATTAGAATCTTAGTGGCATTAGGGAGTGTTTTGGTTAAGTGAGTAGTGTTTGATGAAGCAAGGAGGAGGGCCTTGGGTTTAAATGTTTGATTTAGAACATGTTCTTGTTGGTTTAGGGGTTGAAGGTTTAGTGGATAGGATAAGGTCCTACTAAGTAGGAGAGGGTTAAGGAGTTTGTGGTTTTGGGTGCCCTCTCCCTCTCTCTCTCTCTCTCTCTCTCTCTCTCTCTCTCTACCTTCTTCCTGACTTACAGGCTCCCTTCTAAATATACTACGGGCTGCCCATGAAGGAAAGAGTACAGTGTTGGAGTCCCTGGATGTACTTCCAGAGGGACTTAGCTTGTACTCCGATAAGGTGTTCTCTACAGTGCGGACTGAGGAAGTTTGCCGACGACTGTAAGGGAGGAGAGTGTGTGTATTTGCTAAGGACAGTCTGCACAAATAGAAGTATCACAGCGTGTGTCTGTAGCTACCCTGGTTTACCGAGAGCTTCACAATATCTGAGCCACTTGTGGTCTCTGCTCTGAGGAGCTGGTAACAGAAACTACAACACAGGGTAAAATTTTTTTTTCGAAGATGAGCAAAAACTCTTCGCCTGACGACTTTAAGGTGTAGAATCTGATGGTTCTACTTATGTCATGCTTGATGAAAAATCTGATAGCATTGGATTATCAGTTTCTTGGAACTTGCATTTCTTGATTACATAATGTTATTTCATTACATGCAATCCTATATATAGAGTATGATACTTATTTCCATGAAAGATGCATTGCCTTGTTGACATCAATAACAAGTAAGATGGTCCGCCTACACCTGTTGTACGCTCTACTAACTTATCTCGTGGTAATTGGGGAGCATGGGCACAGGTGAGGACCTCTTCTACAAGTGCAACGCGCCTTTTGAAGAAATTGTCCAACTCATCACAATCTTTCTTGATTTTTCTCTTTGATACCCAGAAAATTGGTGATGAATATTATCATTCTTGATAATTCTTGTTTGAAAAACTACTCTATGAACTGATAAATAAGTACTATGGCTGTCAATATAAGACGGTTGGAAGCACTGACTATTCTATGAACAATTATAGAATCATAGCGTAGTCTCAGGCTCTTGCTGGATATTTCTGTGCTCCAATACTAATAAGACTGAGCAACACTTTTCTGGCTTACACTGATGCTAACCAAGCCGGATTGAGACTGAGAATAAATACAGTACCGGGAATGTTAATTCTCGGTCTTCTTGCTTCACTGAAATATAAGTATCCGTGTAGTTGTTCAGGACAACCACTGTGTGAACATACAATGTGCTACACATACTAATATGGTAGTCACGAAAATGGTCTGGTAGATATGGATTTACTGATGACCTATGTTGATACTGGAGAGATATACGTCTGAGAAGTTTCTCAGGAGAATGGACACTGAAACACACTTGTGATCTCTAAATTTCTGGATGAGGGATAAGCACACTAAGTATACAGCATGTTTGGAGGGTACCAGGAATTCTTAAGCTTCCTGATATCTGGTCATATGACTGCAAGGATTGCTGGGTTCTCAATTCACTATCCTGATACAAATGATCGTACAGATAAATCTGAATTTCTTTAACTTCGAAGTTATTAATAAAGATAGATCATAAGGACCAGAATGACAACATAGGAAGTACCGCATTGTTTGTGCACGGATTTTGCACGGATTTTGTCCTTCATATATTACTAATCTGTGTATATATGGGTTAGTGAATAAGGTTGCAATAAAATGCAGAATTATAATCATACCCAGTAATGCTCTTAGATCTGATAGGATAATGAGAGAGGGTATGATGGATTACAGATTAACCCACGTACTGAAGAGGTTGTCTGTCCATCTATAAGAAACTAATACGATCAAGATTCGGGTATAAAGCATGAACAACAGGTGGTTTCAATTAAATGGCTACACAATTATGGGATTATTCAGTTAATCTGAAGTAGTCTTTTGAACTATAACACATACTAGAGATTGGGGTGGACTTAAAAGGATATACTACGGAGGTGAGGTCGAATGACTGAGGATAGTTCCGACCGATAGTTTCCGTATAAGAATGACTATAAGAAAATGATATGTGATCTTCTGGGCAAGCCCCAGGTGTCTGTGAGATTGCTTTCTTTACTCAGAAACATGCAAACAGAAAGAAGAATGTCTACGAATAGTGGGTGGAAGGATACTGTCCCCTTCTGCATTACTGAAGCAGGACATTTAGTAATGCGATAAGAGGGAATTGATCAACCTACGTTGGGGGAAAGGTATTACTAAAGGAATGGATACCTGTTATAAGAACAGAAGCATAGTGGCTGAAATTGTCCTATAGCTAAGATAGAACTATTCATTTGTGAAGACTGGTTCCTTCCACAAAGGAATATGATGATCCAGATTGAATAATTAATGATATTCTTGCTTGATATCATGGGGTAACAGGACTTACTATAAGTTCATAAATTGTTACCATGGGATTGTCTTTTTTTAAGAAAATACACAAAACATACTACACCCGGAGAATTATCAGGACCCTACATTGACAGGGATGTATGTTGTCAGTTACTTTACGTAACAAGACCACACAATAGGTTTGACATAACCAATTGTGACATAACCCTAATCCGGACAAGATTAGTCAGCTCTCTCCTCCTCTCCTCCTCTATTCCTCTCTTCCCTCTCCCTCTCGGATGCAGCTGCTAAGTGGGTTAGGCGGCAGCAAGGTGGCAACTCGACCAGCTGCAAATACTAGTATACACAAGGCTGGGCCGCTGGAGTCACCTGCTAAGTAAATTTAGGCAGCAGGAAGCGGTAGCTCGACCAGCTACAAACACTGGTATACACAAGGCTGGGCCGCTGGAGTCAGCTGCTAAGTAAATTTAGGCAGCAGTAAGGGGTAGCTCAACCAGCTACAAACACTGATATACACAAGGCGGGCCGCTGGAGTTAGCTGTAGTCAGCTGCTAAGTAAATCTAGGCAGCAGTAAAGGATAGCTCGACCAGCTGCGAGCAATGGTATACACAAGGTTGGGCTCTGGAGTCAGCTGCACTCAGCTGCTAAGTAAATTTAGGCAGTAGCAAGGAGGCAACTCTACCAGCTGCAAACACTAGTATACACAAGGCTGGGCCGCTGGAGTCAATTGCAGTCAGCTGCTAAGTAAATCTAGGCAGCAGTAAGGGATAGCTCGACCAACTGCGAGCAATGGTATACACAAGGCTGGGTAGCTGGGATTTGGCTGGACTCGGTTGCTAGTGAATTTAGGCGGCAACAAAGGGGGTAGCTTAGACCCAACTTACATTAGTGGTTGGGATTGGTCTAAGTTGGCCTAAAGGATTAGTTAATAAGTAAGTAGGCAAACCACACCATGCTAGGTGGTGGTATTGAATACTCATTAGATTTAGGGGTTTTGCGATGAGATGTAGTACGGGGTTTGAGATGAACAACTCCCACTAGAGCCTCCCCTCTCTCATCCTTGGCTTTGTCAACACCTTCCTCCTCCAATGGTAGGTACAATTCCTTCTTCATCCACCCTCCTAATGACCCAATTGACACTATGACTCGATTATCCTTAGGACCATAAGTAATGGATGGCTTCGCCCCTCCCCAATCTACTATGGCGTCCGCCATTCTCAACAAGATGGGGAAAATGTCCTTGTTGGAATGCATCTTAATCACATGAAAAGTGACTAAATACTCCTCTCCCCCGGTGGTCATCCTACAATCCTTAATCATTTCCAAAGGTGTGGTTGAGCTTTGATTTGCCATGTTTATAATCAAAGGTGAAGGACCCGTAAGACCAAGACCCAATTTTCTCATAGTGTATTCCGGCAAGATGTTCAAACTACTACCTCCATCCACTAGCACATTGGGAACCATCTTGTCCAATATGATGACCTCTATTTCTATAGCCTTCACATCGCGACCTCCTTGTGATTGAATTCTAGCGGCAATTCTAGTTTTCACCTTCCTAGTTCTTCTATTCACCGGCATGCCGTCCTTGAGAGTCTTCTGTGCGACAGGTGAAATCTCCAATAGTTGTCCAAAGGTTATGTCCGCCTTGAGCGAACTAAGGTCGGCCCATAAATCATACACACTTGACTTCTCCACTTTGGCATTGCCGACACCATCAAATTCACTCAAAAGAATTTCCGGTCCTTCACATTCTCCCATATCACTACCCTCTAAATCATGAACGACATTAGGTCTCTCCCTATCATAGAGAATCACATTCTTTTTTATCAACTCTTTAGTGACCCTCCTAGCCACTCTAGCCACCTTGTTCAATTCGGAAATGTTAATGCCTTCGTCTGAAGAATATTCCTCTTGACCCTCCACTCCTACCTCTAATGGATTTTTCTCCCTCATAGCCCTGGTTGTGACCGCCAAAGCCGGTGCCTCATGAATGACCTCATCATCTAGATTCCTCAACTCATAGGTGATGGTATTGGTGTGTGGAGGCCATTGACCTTGTTCCTCTCCAATCCCCATCGGGAGAGGAAGCGTGTCATCATAATGAGCATCCATCACACCATCCATAAATCTAACGTCTTAAGAATTAGACGGACCCGGATCCGTAGGAGGGGCTTGGCGCCTATTGTCAAAGTTTTGTGGACCTCCTTGTCTACCTTGAATCGGAATGTACCCGTTCGACGTTTGTAATCCCGCCGGTGGATGAAACGTTTGTCTTTCATTACCATGGTCATAGTACAAATTCGGTGGCCTAAGATCATTCGGTGGTCCACCTTGTGGTCTAGCTCCCCTCATGTTGTCTCGCGCTTGTTTTTGTGGATTGGCCACCGGATAAGGTACACTAATAACCTTGTCCGGTTGACGATATTCGTCCGAAGGACGACTTCCGTCACAATTACTACAACCATAACCTTGCCCTTCGCACCAACATTGACCTTGGACATGCCACCTTCCACAAAATAAATGGAACTCCTTCTTCTCATTGTTTTGACCACCTTGACCCCTAGGAGGAGGACCCCTATTGTTTCCTTGACCATATTGAGGTTGTGTTTGGCCTCGTTGATTTTGTGGAGGTGGACCACCGTTTTTTCGTTGATCATAGTTTTGTCCACTTTTACAAAATTGACGAGTGTGGCCCGGTTGGCCACATTGCACACACCATAAACCCGATGAATGTCTACCCGACTCAATTGGGGGAGGAGGTCCCGGTTGTTGATTCTTAATCATTAACGACATTTGATCCGTCAGGCTTTACATTTGCTTGATCATCGCCTCTTGAAATCCCAATTGACTAACACCCAACCTTCTCTCCACTTCCTCAAGGTGAGGATCCGCTCTAGGGGCCGGTAATGCTAGAAGTGGTGCCGGTTCTCTAACCGCTAAAGGATGTGGACCCGTCTCGACCATAGCATAAGGAATTTGACTCTCATACTTGACCGGTTCTCCCGTGACCACCCTAGGTCGAATGGGAATGAATTGAGGTATCAATTCATCTTCCATTCTCCACAACCTCTCGTGATTTTTATCCAAACTCTCTATCTCTCTAGCCGCCCGCTTGGCATCCGCCAATGTGTGAGAATTTCTCTCAATAACACCCCTAATTGTTCCCGACTTAAAGAACCCTTGAATGAAGAATTACTTTAGCGTGTCATCGTTAAGCATGGTGCCCACAAATCGTGTACACACTAAATCAAATCTCCTAATGTAAGCCGAAATCTCCTCTTCCCTACCTTGCTTCAATGAAGCTAATGCCCTCAAAGCTGTGTTTTGACCAACCTCCGGACGGAACTCGTTCAAAAACTCCCTTTGTAATTGGTCCCATCCTCTAAAATGTCCCTCGGCATGATCCCTATACCACTCATAAGCCTCACCCTCTAAAGTGGTGGGGAACCATACTAGCCAATACCCCGGATTAGTCACGAGTGAACTAGCTAACCTCTCCATGTATCTCTCCATATGCCTAGAAGGATCCTCATCCTTAGTTCCATAAAACTTAGGGAGGTGGGAAGGCATGTCCACCGATTGTAAGTTTTGTGGAACCACGATTGGTAAGCCTCTCGGCCTAACCAATGGATCAATGGGTGGCATAGGAGGTATAGGTGGTGGATCCATCCCTCGATCTGGATCCATGGTAACCGGTGCGCTCCCTTGTAACCCCCTATCAACGTTTATCAGAATTTTTTTCCTAAGTATACAATTTTCCGATGAAGTCTCACCATTCAACTTGGAAGGAGTTGCATCTTTCTCAAGTTGAGCCTCCGATTCTAATGTATCTAACAATGATCTAATACAAGGCTCGACATTCAAACAACTTTCTATTCTAACATCAACTTCTTCTAACCCTTCGCTAATCCTAGATGATCTCCTCTTACGCGTCGATTTTTCTAATCCTAGAGTCAAGCTTGGTTTTTGGGATCGAGTTTTACCTTGCATTCCATAAAGAATCGATCAACCCTTACTTAACCAAACACACTCCTCACCGACTTCCTTCTTTAATGTTATCATTTTCCTTGGTGTAACTTAAAAATTATGGAGGTGAGGAAAAAAAACCTGCAAGCCCACTTAAGTGAAAAATCCCAAATAGGAATAGGCATATTCATGTCAATTCTTAGTCAAGTCGGAGAATCACCTCCATGTCATTCCTCAAATTGACACTCACCACAATACCGAGAGTGAGGGGCTGACCTTCGTCATGCACCATATTAAAGACCGAGGCATCATCCTCTTGTCTTCAACACAATGCTATGACTAGGGAATTACCCTCTACAACGGATAACGATAAAGACGAGTACTAAAATCATTAATTAATTAATTAACAATTTCACTTTGAAGAAGTCGTCGTACCTTAAGCAATCGCTTCCCCCTGTAAGTTAGCACTTCCCTTGACCGTGACTCAATGTGACATCCCAATCACAATTTCTAACTAACAATTCTAATGCATAGCATCATCTTTCAAGTCCCAAAACTTGGAGACTCACCCCGGGGTGAGTGTCAAAGTCTAATTTTCCTAAAATTAATTATCCCTCTAAAGTCTTAGTGAACTAATCGATCGTAAGTTCCTTTTATGTCCTTAGCAAATCCTCAAAAATGATGCGGACATACCTTTGTCGCGCTCATTCCTCAAAATGAAATTGCATAAATCACAATGCAATCCATCCCAAGGAAATAATCGAAATGCAACTAATCTAAATAATTCAAAAAATAAAAGCTTAAGAGTAACACTTACCACGTCTCAAATGCTCATTCCCCTCTCTGAAGTTTGTGCCTCCAAGTCTTCTTAATTGCCTCCAAGTCTTGTGTCTACTTCCCGCTTCACTCCCGGCGGATGCACCATTTATGTGAGGCCAAACCCACCACCCATAAGCGTCCTAGTCCGGATGATGGTTTTGAGAATCACATGTGCCATACCAAAGCTCGTGGTAACATGGAATGTACTTCCATCTCAACAAGCTCCCAACTCACTTGAAATCATGATGCTTTATTAATGCTAGTCTCTTGAATAGGTAGAGCATTGGCCTTCTCAAGGGTCCACCCCACAGCCTTGGCTATACATGCCCTTGAGGATTTTTCTCTTGAAACCTTGGTCTTGGCCAATGTTTTCTCATTCGTGCTCGTGATCTCGTTGAGGCCATGGCTTGTCGGCTCCATGAGGCACATAAGTCTCTAACACAAGTGTTAAAAAACACTTATATCACTTATTATTGCTTCGTCTTCCACAAGTCCCTCACAACCCTTTCCAAGTTCATTCCTTAATACGGCTCCTAATCCAACTAGCCTAATCCCAATTAGCCTAACTCCAGTAGCCTAATCCAACTATCAATTATGCCTTAGCCCACAGCTTAAATATCAAATCAGCTGCCTAGCCTGCAGCTTAAATATAATCCAGCTGCCTATCAACTAATCCGACCAACTACTACACTTAACCTTACTAAGTCCCCTACAAGTCTCTATGAATTCTACTAATTCCAGTAACCTTCTACTAATTCTCACACAACTCTAACTCTAACACTCAATTCTATGAGAGGAACAACAAGAGGGAGGGAGAGAGAAGGAGAGGGGAAGGAGGCCTTGTATGAACCTCTCTCCTTTACCCACACTCCCCTCTCAATACAACAAGCTCATGTGCCCACACACACGTGTGCACCCACACGTGGAAGATGGAAGAGCGCGAAAGAAGAGAGAGTGAATAGGAACACAAATGAGTGAAGAAGGTGAGAGAAAGGAATATATAGGGGAAGAGAAGGGGTGAGCACCCCTCAAAGCTCAAGATAAGCCCCTCGATCCTCTCCTACTTCGTAGGCTCTTATCCTATCCGCTAAGCCTTCAACTCCTAAACCAACAAGATGGATCCCAATTCAAATATTTAAACTCAAGGAGCTCCCCTTGGTCTACCACATGCTACACTCACCTAACCAAAGAACTTCCTTCATGCCGCTAAGCTTCTAATTAACTACACCACATAAGCCTAAGGCCTAAACATAACTTCACACCAAGCCTCACTCTTTTTATATTTTTGAGAATAATCATAAAATATCAAAATGTAACTCCTAATGGTTTCAAAGGGTTAATAACACATGTGGGCACCATTTTGGGCTCATAGATAGCATGTGAAAAAAATTTGAAAGTAATACCCCCCTATAAAATAGTGGTTGTTCGCACCTATATCCTTAATTTTTTAACACACTGCCCCCCGAGGCCCTTGAATTGTCACTATAGACTAAAAAAATCCACATACTTGAAAATATGGTAGATTTTAGAGTGATTAATATAAAGAAAGTTATATAATTAGTATTTTTAGGTATTCTAACAATGGCGGTACTAATGGGATGTTTGGTATTATTGTCTTAATCATATATTAATTACTTGGAGTTTTCATTAGATGAACATTATTAGTAGATAGAATTATTATACTGATCTTGTGTTTGTAAACACGGTGGTTGAATGAAAGGCTAATGGGAATGGCCTAATAGAGCCGACTCTTTATCAAAGCCAAGGGCACTTTGATGTTGGTCAATAGTCTTGTATTAATTAATATAATTTAGTGTAACTTAAAATTAAAATTTAGTTAACTTTTCATTCTCATTTGATTAAATATGATTTTTTTATTCAAATAATTAGATTTTACTTGGACTTGGCCAAAATAACCCTATTATTCATGAATTGTAGTAACAAGTCAAATCACAACAAGGTTAAACAAACAAGATATAATTTCTTGAATTAATCTTTTTTTCTTGAGAGTTCAATTTTACATTCACATTCTCTCAAACAATTACACCGAAATTTTTATTTGGTTTGTCTCAATAATTTTAATTATTTTTTCCAAGTGTCAATTTGTACATTATTTGAAGCTATTACTTCAACTTGTGAATTTGTTGTAGCATAATTAATCAACAACATATACTTACCACAACACTTGGCTTCCGAATTACTTGCCTTTTCATATTTTGCTTGCACCGTTTGCAGTCAATGGCCTTGACTGTTGACCTTTTGTCGTTTGCCAAAAGACAGAAATCTAACTAGGTATAATTTACACTAATGAAACTATAGTCCTCACAAGCTTTCAATCTTATCATCTTCCTAGATTTTCTATTAGGACATTCCTGTATCCTAGGATATTACAACGACAATATTTCTTTCAATTAAAATTTCCTCCTAGAATTTCATGAGATTTACAGTGTGTACTTATAAACAAACCATGGCCTTTTAAACTTATTGTCAGGTCAATCCAATTTCTCAATGTCTCCAGACATTTTGATATGGGATTTTACTCTATCCAATAATCCAGACATAACTTGCATTCAAATTTGCGCACATACTTCTCAAGATTGGGCATTGAACTCACTTTTTAGAAAGCTTACATATAAATTGACAACTACTCATGAACCTTGTTTTTATCATGTACGACTTACACTTTGGAATTTTGGACTTATTTTATGCCTATTCTCCTCCTTCGTACATACACTAGCCTTACAAGAAAACCGGACCCCTCAAGAGGCTGCCTCGCTTCATTATTTTGAAGTTACTAGTTAGAACAACCAAAGCTTACCACAACAATCATTACCTGTCTTTGGGGCAGTGGGCAACATGAGGCTAAAAGATAATCTATGGTGCATGTATTTTTTTAGCTCTGGGCAGGGTGATCATGATTAGTTATGGAGTCCACGTGGAATCCAATGTGGAGTTCACGATGGAGTTCTTCGGCGCCATTTTGTATAGTCTTGATTGTGCCAGTTTTGCATTTGAATTTTGAATCTGCCCTTGATCATTCTTGGCTTGAAATTTGTGAAGTTTTTGAGTTCTTGAGTTTGCATTTGTGCATGTGCTTGATTTGAAATTGCGTTGCGGTTGTTCTATGTCATGGCATTCAAAGAGGTGACAAACTTGCCTTCTTATAAAGCTCAAGCTACTCTTGATTTCAAGTATGCTCCTGTCATTCAGAGAGGAAAATTCCTACATGAACAAACATCGAAATCAACTTTTCCACATAGGAGAGAGGCTGGTCATAAGAATCTAGACTTATGGCTTGATGGATCCTTGTATCCACGAAATCCAGCAACATGAAAGCATCCTAGACTGAATTGTTTGAAAGACTTGTTAGAGTTCTTGGGAGAGGGTGAAGATGGTTTGCTTGGCTATGTGAAGAGTCTTGAAGCTAATTGCAATAATAGTCTTCAAATCCAACAATATGTCATCGAAATTTTGCATCTAAAAGACTGTGTTTCAAATTTACGATGTCAAGTTGATAGTCAAGAGATGCAGTTGCATGAGATTCCGCGATTAGAGAAACAAATTGCATGCCTGGAAGATTTTAGGAGTATGAGCAATGATCAACTGCACAACTTGCAAAGCCTATTGAGTCAAGAGCAGTTGAGTCACAAAACTCATGTTGATAGTCTTGTACAAGCTCATTCAGGAGCATTGCAGTCAATTTGGGGAGAGCTTGCGAGAACCAAAGCCTCACTGAAGAAAATGGTTGACAAAAAACCCTCTAGATTGCAGAAAACCCCTCTTGGATATCGAAGTCAAGTTAGAAAGCGGAGAGATCTTTCAACCTTGTCACAAACTGGAGGTCACGCCAAGGCTTTGAAGCGACTCACTCGCACGCTTGTAGGACCGGAGACTGTTAGAATTATATAGGAGAGGAATATTGTGGAAGGACAATCTGGGTGGTTACATGGAGATGAGGCATCGCAAGTTCAGAGCGGTAGAGTTTTTGCGAGCATATTGTCACAAAAAGAGGTGGAAACAATTTTGAATGAACCAAAGTTGAGTAAGCAGGGTGTGCGACTTGCAAATCAGTACATGCAAAAAATTGGAGAGAAGATGCGGCCTGAACACATATTGGAGACATGCGATTGGAATGCCATCACGCACAATGGATATAGTAACACTATATTCGTTAAATTGAGACTTTTTGGGCATTTTGAGGCATTCACATAAATAAGAACAAGGATAAATGGAACACATATTGGAGAAAGTTGTAAGATGCGAACACTTTGAAGCGGATGTTTAGACCAAGAACCCTATTAATAACTCATATTTGTGATGGTTTAGGGTGGGCAATCCAAACCTTAGACCAAATTGAAGGGGAAATCTTAAAACATTCATATTATTAATACAAATGGGTTTAATTTCTTACTTACACTTAAACATGAACAATTTTACCACATGATATTATTGATTTCAAGAACGTGATGTAATAACACATTAGATACAAAATCAATAGATTTTCATTAATTTAGAAGAAAAAAAAACCCCCAACACTAGGTTGCCTTGGGATACATGCATTGGAAAAAGTCCATATATATTGTAGTATCATGGCACGTTCAGCACTTTGTAATAAAATCAAAATGTGTTTTTATTGTGCCACATCATCTTTTTCATGGGTTAGGGTTTTTCATGGACTTTTTAGTTTACAAAGAATTAGATGAGTACTCAAGACTCCAAGTTAGCATGATTCTACTGAAGGTAATAAATTTTAGGAGCAGAAACTGACCTCTCTCAATGCATATGCAAGTTTCATATACCTCATATTGCTACAATAGTCAGCATATTAATATAGTTCATATTCTAAAGAAATTTGCCACATGTCATTACCACACCTGGGTGCGGATACTATAGAATCTCATGTGCAAATTACATTCCAATGCTCTTTAAAGACTAATACGAAAGCTGTATGGTGTTTTTCAACTTCACTACGGGCCGGTTTACACCATGGACCATGAAGTCGGACCATGGAAGATGCCCGATTTCTTTTAAAAAATCAATTAAAAAAGCCTTTGGGCCCCTCACTAGGTGTAAACTGAATGTGGACCAAGAGGATTGACCATGCACCAAAAAGTGAATTTGCTGATTTTTTTAATATATGCCCAAAAAGGGCAATGCTGAATTTTTTTCCAGTTTGACCATTCTCTTGTCTTCTCTTGTCTTCGTCTTCTCTTCCCCATGTTAGTGGATAATGTAGGCCTTGAAATATGTCCTTTGGGGACCTTGAACTCCATGGTCACTCTGACAGTTTTTCCTTGGTGTAAACCAAAGTGGTTGCATGACGAGTTCAACAACCAATCACAAATTTTACAGCGCCTTGGGACAACTTCATGGTCCATGGTGTAAACCACCCCTAAGCAAGGCTATAGCAAATTGTTACATTAAAGTGAGTTGTCCCACTTTCAAGTGAGGTAGATGTGCCTTAGATTGTAACTTTTATCTCTGCACTCACTTCTTGTAGAATATAAAACACGCAATTAATGCAAAATGATTAGCAAATCCAAATTGTGCCCATGGTCATTCGCCTCATAGATTTCGGACCTAATATGAATATTTTATTCATTGTCAAAGTGAATATTCTTGTGTTCATTAAATGGTCATATCATGTTACCAATCATATTGACTATCAAACCAAGAATGGTTAGCATATTTTGAGCACATAGCCCAATCTCTTTTAGACGCATGTCTCTTTGGTGTCAGTTCTCAGATCCACACCTGATCACATACCACTCGAATACAGAGGTTCAGATCATTGTTGTGTTTGATTTAGGCACGCCTACCTTGCATCAAATTGGTTTATGAAATATACATCCCCAAAATTTACAAAACTGGATGTTGCCACACAATGGGATGAATTTACTGATTCATTTTGTTCATTGATAACTCTGAAGATGCTCGCAATCCAATTCCAAGGACGATTTCCATTGTAGAGTAGCTAATTCTTCCTAAGAGATCATAGCAACAGATGCAGCCCAATCTCCCCTCAGGAAAATGACATTCCAAATCTTGTCAATAATATATGGGAATGACATTCAGCAAAATTTATATTCAAAACCTTGCAAAATATGTACTAATCTGTGATCACTACATCCATTATATGTATGCTTGTCTGTTGCGTTGAATTATTTGGTCATGAAAATTGGTCCACCTTATGCACTTGATTGACTAAAAAGGGACATGCCTCCCAATGTTAACATATTGCGGCTCATTTCACACTACTGTTCATGATTGAAGCTGCTTGATCTGATGCATTATATCTGATATATATTATGCATATAAAATTCTCTGACATTTAGTGGAGAAGTTGAGAATGTTCGGTGCTCTATTCCCAATGTTGGTCTCGCCTAACTTATATCATCAACGTCTGAAGGCCTGGCCTGATTGCAGTTGGAATTTTGGTGAGCGCACAGGTGTATGTCGTTTATCTAACTTATCTTACCTCATCTCTCATTACACTTAAATACAGACAAAATGCTAATTTAACAATGGAATAAGATTATTTGATTGATTAGCACTTCATCAAAGGCTGGTAGATCTATGTAGATCTATGTACAAGGAGTACTCGTCAAATGAGGCGACCAGTATCTAGACAAATTGAATTTGGTTGCAGACCAGAAAACATTGAGCAACACCATGTTGTCGAAGTAGGAAACCTTCGTGGAGACAATGGTTGAGTCCCTCAAGCTTGGGAGGCACATTTTGGAAAAGCACAGCCCACCCTTGGACCTCCTGTCTTTGACAATTTCACCAAAATGTCAGGTAAATGTGACACTCGTACAAAGCTTATCCACCACAACCACTTATGTCCAACGCCACCCTCAACACCATGTTTGTGTGTGGTAGAATCATAAACAAAAAATGCGGCCACCGCATGCAGGCGCAGCTGGCAGATAGAAAACTAGGTGCTTTAATCTTTTTCTTGAATCAGTCTGGTGGATGCAGTTTAATTAGATGGTCTATAAAATTTCAGTACTCAAAGAAGGTCAAGTTATTGTTTCCTCTGAAAGACAGCAATTTATTTTGAGTGGAGTTCACGTCGGACTGCTCAGTGTTGGTTTTTGTATTGTTTTGTTTTGAGGAGTGGAGTCACATAATTTGTGTACAAATCATGACCAGCTTCTCCATCAATGTAGATAAAATTCTTTTAGCAAGACACAGATCACTAGCTTGTTTGCCTCCAATCGGCATTTGATGATTTCTGAAAAGAGGATACATATTGTAGGGTGCTGCTGTATGGTGCGACACAAACCAATGGTATTTTGAAGAAAATTGAAACGTGTCCTATACCACATTGGTCAAGACAATGCTCAATCCAACATGGACAATGGATAATAGCTTTTAGCACTTAAAGTATTTGAACCACATAGCACCCTAGGGGAACATGAGTCTTTCAAAGTGACATCATGTTCTTATTCTAATAATGTGGACTTCAGAATCGATCAAACCTGAATTTGAGAACTCTACTCTCCTCCTGGAGATTTCAGAAGCTGAATGGAATGTTCGGAGGTTGGATCTCCCAAAGCCTGAAATTGAGCAAATACTTCAGTTTCCCATGACTCTTTGGGAATAAAACGTGTGTTAACCCTGAAATTCCGAGTCTTCCTCTGATCAGAAGGTAAGGAGGCTCCGACAATTGCATGTACATCTGTGCAGATGTATGGACAAGAAATTGAAGGACATATCCAGCTGGAGCAATCAAGAAGCTTGTGGTAAGTAGGAGTCTAAGGCAAGTCTGATGTGTAATTAATTATATCTACTCTCAGAATTAAATTATGGCTCACATTGGCTGATCCGTATTTGTAACCTTCGAGACATTCAGCAAAATTGGAGGCTGTCTGAAGCCACTGTAGAGGGTGGTATCAATCGATGCTGCACACGTCACGTGGTCCAGAAAGACTCTTTTATGGAATGAGCTCAGCAATTTAGATGGTGTTTTGGGTACTGGAGCAACCAGTCCTGGAAGTCGCGTGACAAATGCGCTAGTTCACAGATGCATGTGAAAAAATTAAGTGAGTGGAAGAAGCTGCTAGAAGGTTGGCTTGGCCATGCAAAAATTAAAGCATTTGCGAGGGCAGGAGGAGACGCTTTCCAGCTCCAATTAGTCAGAATGTAGGCTTAAAACTTATGGATCACCTTGGACTTGATGGGTGCACTTTAATAGCCAATTTGTGGGGCATCGTGTTTTGGATCTTGCAGAGTGGAAATGGCAATTATAAGGGAGGTGGGCGGGGGGAGGGGTCGGGCGCTTACTCCAAAAGAAGTTGAATTTGTGTCCTGGGCGGTGGTGATGATCTTCTTACTCTTGTGCTGCAGCTTTTTGACCAAGTAGTTGACATGAATACTTTTTAGAAACCATTTAAGTGTGTCACTCTGTCATACCAGATTTATGCGCCGTTTTAAAAGGCTATCCCATGCATCGTACGAATGTTTAAAGATGCTAAACACCGGTCAGATCCAAAACTTAAATCGAGGCACAAACTGGAACCTATGAGCTGAGGCCATAGATTGAGAGGTGATCTATAGCCTGTATATGGTGCAGTCAGAAAGAACTGGTTACTGTACATACTGGGAATAACCTATAAGAAATTGCTCTTGATGCTTTGTTGAGGAAATCCACCGAAAACATTATAATCTGAATATGAACTAGTGTCCATCTTCAAGTCATTCAAGGGAGTGAGTATCCAACCTACCTCCCTTGAGTCTTGTCTTAGGGTGCTTTTCAAAGAGTGCCCCACCTGGCATCAAATTGAGCTTCTACAAACAATGACCGATCCATAATTTGTGGCTGCCTTTAATATAATGCCTTGAAAGACAACTGAGTGAATGACAATAAAATCAAAACAAAAATTCTCTTGCTGATCACCAGCTTCTTTTGTAGATGTTTTACTTGTTATGACAGATGCTCTGTTGCCTGCACAATCTTTAGGCCCCCTTCAGGGTGCGCATCTGTCTTTCTCTCAAGTGTTTGAGACATAATTAAATGCGTTTTATTTCATTCATCAACAAAAATGCAACAGGATTTAAATGACAGGCTGATCAGGACGGAATTCTTCATGTCCAATATTCAGAAGTTATAAGAGTGTCTCATGCACACAATACGAGACCTGGACACTTATCTTGTGCCGGCCACTGCCCATGAGTGCATTCGGCCTTCCAAGACAATGGTCACAATTAGCATGTGTGCAGAGTCAACTGGAAATCTTGACTCCTATAGCCATATTATGTCTGCACCCACCTGCATCAAGCCTGCGCTTATATGGGTATTACACACCAATTTATATATATTTGGTTTAAGAAGAAGTCCTAATTATCTCAACAACACAACTTTAAACTCCCCGGCTTGCTAAACTGGACGAAGCTGATCACACAGTCATTATCAATCTGCACAGTCTAGCTTCTGCTGATCTACAGCTACTTAATTGTACCTGCAGGTACTCTTATTGTTATTTTCAACCACACAAATGTATTGGTTACTACTTTTGTTGGTGTTAATTAAGTTAAGCTGGTATAGTTAATGGCTGCTGAACGTGGACCGTTGGACTCCACAACAAGCTCAATTGGACACGTGAATTCAAGAGGTCCTCAATCAAGCTCACGCCAGTCAAGGAGGACAGTTAGCTTACAAAAGTTTTGACATTGTGGCGCCTCCCAACCCTTTGAATCCGCGACTTTCCCAAAGCACTTCTGTACTATTCAGTGTTTACCTGTACCTTCATCATCGAGTTTCTGGCCCCCAGACACGAGATCACCTTGTGTCAGGTCTGACCTGTTTTATTGAAGACAAGTAAATCTGCTTTCAAGTCCAGTTTCCCAGCTCTGTATATTATAATACTACTTAAGGTTATTGGTTTACTAGGGAGAAGCAAAAGCAAGCAATGTGGCAGGAACTTCAAGAGCTGGAGGAGATGATGTGAAAAGGTATTTATTACTGCCGTCCCAGAAGTCTAGGAGCTAAAATATTCCATGTACTTGAATTACGGCATTGCAAAAATGTGAATTTAGAAGCCCAGTGACCCGAATTGCTCGATTTAACTTATCTGACAAAAGGGTCACCCACATTGTTCATTCTCATTGTGAAACAACCCAAATATTTAACTTTCCACTCAGGAAGCCGAGACTTGGAAGCCTTTGAACTGGTGAAACTAGTCAACAATATCATATTGTAAAAGTACTTGTTGGGAAAGCTCATAAAGCAGATTTAGTAGGCGTTGAGCTCTATATTGAGATTGAATAACCCACATTCATCAGTCTCAGGTGATGTGCAGCTAGGATTAAATCTTAAAGGTTTAGATTCAGTTTAGACTTGGAACTGGATGACAACAATCTTGAAATCTTGATCATGCTTCACCAGGAAGACAGAACTTGATTACAGGAGACTACGTACAGCTTGTTCGAGCGTTTCAATCCAAAAGTTCAATAGGCAAAACATAATAACCAGGCAAGTTCAAATGCACTTAATATTTATTTGTAACCACATGATATATCACTTCAGTCCATTAAGAGGCGAGACACTGCAGCTAGGTAGATTTGGAGACTCGTTCCAAAGCCACCCCTAGTTCCCCATCATATGATTGAGCAAGCAAATTATCAGTTGTTAATTATCTGCAACTTTTCATTATCTACCTGTCAGCTGTTGATGTAGTTTGCGAAGTCTGCATAAAGTACTATATTATTTTAACACAAAACATCATAATTATTGGTACAGCTAGTCGAGCAAATACTCTTTAGTAAAATCTTATACTTCATGATAAGACTCTCAGTCTGTGTACTTCTGTATTTTAACTTTATTGCGAAAGTGTACCTATGTCTTAATCAATTTTAATCCACCACTTCACATCAACGTCAACTGACAGTTCCAAATAGGTCAAGGAGATAGAGATGGATGGAATGATAGTATACTGTGGCTTCAAGAATGCCTGAGTCACGTGCCGCCAACAAGACTCGCTGAACCAACTCATAGTCAAACTGGGCTTAAGTAGTGGAGCTTAGAGTCAAGCTGATAGCCTGCTGTGGAAGTTTTCATGATCAGTTTCTAGACATTTTGATGAGGTTTGCAGGCTGAGAAACCACTCGAGTGGACATGTAAGAACTTAGAAGTTAGGTGTGTACCCGGATTGCCAGGAGCTTCGAGTGCCCTGAGGCTGGCCTCCTGGCTTTCACTTAAGTTTACTGCATGGAGGGATGGGCTTGCTAAAATTATCTGCATGGTTCGAATCATTCCCAAAGTGGCAAACAACAATGCCAGGAGGCCAGGAAAAATAAAATGCTTACACGCGAGCCCATCATGCCATCAGTATATACTACACCTACTACTCCTCTCTAAGTGTTTTGCTAAGTAGGATCGGTGAAAGCAGGATTTGTGGTGTTATTCATCATGCACTCCAACTTCTACCAATCAGATTACATAACAGAGCTTGTGCTGCACTAACAAATTTACAATGAAGTGTTGGGAAAATTCGGATTGAAAATCGGACCTCTCCTTGTTTAGTTATGATAATTGGAAGTAATATATGTTTGTTGATTTCTCAAGTGAACACATGATAGGTCCTCCCAATTGTGATCACGATTCATTGTTCAGTTTGGAGTAATTAATCAAATTTGAAAACGTATCTAATAAATTTTTGAAGATGTAGTTCAATTTCTTTTGAAAATATCTCTTTATGATGTTTGTTTTGTGATCCTCACTGAACCACACACCAATCAAATATAGATTACATCTAATGAAGAAAAGTAATTGAATCACACCCACATACCTTAGAAGCAACCCAATCAAGCCTTTTAATACATGGGTTGTGTCACCACATCTGAGAAAAAGAGCTTATCAATCAATACCGGTGTCACGTGTGCAGTAGGTAACTACTTAATTACGGGCCCTTCATTGCTCTCGCAATTAATAGACTCACTTTGAGGTCCTTGTACATTAAGCTCATTCTTCGAGAACATGGTGCACTTTCGTATGATGACATGGCACCCTTTAGGGTGTCCTTTTTTGCACGTTTCATGACAAGTTGCAACCCATGCTAAGCTATGTACGCAGGTTAATATATATACCGTGTATACACGTACTAAATACTATGTTGCTTAGGATTTCATATTGTGGACCCAAGCTTCCTTCGATTTATTCTAAGATCTTTGCCTCTAAATGTTCGAATCTTGGCAATGTCATTGTATATTTGTGAAGTCAGCTACTAGAGATCTATCTATACATATTACTTACAGTATCTGCACGTAGACTGCATATTTCTTGTTCATTGTTGAGGGGTTAAGTGTTCTCATATGCTCTCATTTGACATGCATTATGCTTTTGTGTGCACTTTCACCAGTTGGGTCCAAAACCCGTCTAGAGTGCACAATTGAGGATCCTCAAAAGATTGGCATGCCCACCAGGTCGTGTGAAAATTAAAAAACATAATATTAAGGAATTGAGATTCCTTCCGCTTATCAAGGCATTCTACAACATTGGCACATAATGTGCCGATGTCAATGCATAAGAGGTGAATTAATAGCAATATATATACTAGGAAGCGCTTGATACATAATTATACTATTAATTTTAAGACAAGATAATGTCCTCATATATCATCGGCCTTTGAATATTCATCATAAGACACTACTTTGAACTATGTTTTTTGGATCAAAAGACATTGTTCTAAAACCATGAACTCTATTTGGGGCTCAATTGCAATGGTCTAGTAAAAGACGTATTTTTTACTAAGAATTTATTTCTTGATTTGTTCGTATACTTACCTCTCCTCATAAAACTACCTTATGAAATTCTATGAAACTAGATGAAACAATATTATTAAGATCATCAAATTCTCATACATGTATATCTTTTAACTGTCTCCCATATGCATGTAAGGGAGAATCTTCATTGGATACCCTTTTGTACACTCATTTGATACTGCTCATGATATGTTGATATCTAACCTGAAGTGTCACTTCTAAGTAAGTCATTAGCAATGAGTGTGGTGAGAGAAAGTGAATACTTTAGCACTAAAATATTTTTAGTATGAATGCATTTCTAGTTTTGACGTTATGTTAGTATTTGATTTTAATTTTTAGATTCAATTGATGGATTCTATTTTTTACTCAAAGAGCATGATTGTGCTTGTTCGTATGTTATTCAAGAATGTATCAAAGACTTATGAAGTCGCAATTATCGCGAGCCACACTAGTAGTGAGGTTTGGTGTGATAATCTTGCATGATGGTAGGTCCACTTGACCTTCATGTCGTATCTAGAACACATCATGGATACAATAGAATGTGGTCCCTATTGCCTATCAATATCCAATGATAAGGTCCTCTACTTGGTCCTAGTGAAGGTTCCAAGGTAGGATAGACTAACTTGATACTAGTATGAGACACACCTATTTTTTGAGCCTTGAATGAGTATTTAATGTATGTAGTTTAAACATTTGGACCCTTTATTTATTTTTTCATTCTTTTTAATCATTCCGACCTGCCGGGTGGGGGCTACCGAGGATTTGTTACATAGGTAGATACATCAGTGAGATTAAGCCCTTAAAGCTTTTACCATGTTCATACTCATTGTGTATTCTCTCAACCTTTATATTGGATGATATGAAATCTTCATCAAATTCTTTTCAAGTTATTTTGTATTGAAATGTCAATAATAAAATAAAATAAACATTGGAAGACCAAAAAAAACTATCACTATATAGTAAACCATCACGTTAGAATCTATAAATTCACATGATTGTGCAATTTCAAAATACCATATGTTTGAGAGTCTCAATTCAGGTTCCAAAAATCATTTGGGGGTTAAGGTTAGGGTTAGGACTCTTATCAATGTGACGCACTATCTACATCGCTTAGTGTTCCCTTCAATTCCCTCAATCTTGTCCCTCAAACTGCCATGATCCGATGGTTCTCCTCACTAAGTGAGAGTTTGATGTTTGTAAGGATGCACGAAATTGGAATTATGGGCCGAAACCCAATTGCAATTTCAAAATGTGTCTTTTATGTGAAAACACGCGGGGGGGGGGGGGGGGGGGGGTCACTCCATTGTCAAGTTGAACACCACGTGCGACCAAAAAAAATCTTATTTTGGTAAGTTGCACCACCAAAATGGGTCAAAATTTTATCAATTTTTTTTCATGAGTAAGATATACACAGTATCTATGACATAGTTAAAAGTGGTAACTAAATTTGATGATTTGGTTTTTTCATAAAATATACCGTTTCTAACTAGAATGACACTGAATTGAACCAAAAAAATTACTAAAAGAATAAAGATGACTAAAAATTTCAAAAAAATATACAAAAGATACTATCAATGGTTATGTATATGTAGAAAAAATATCATAAATTTTAAAATTATATATGGCATGTAATATAGGGGTAGCAAACTTTGTCCGCACGTGGTGTCAACTTGGCAATGAAGTGACCTCCCCGTGTGTGAAAATGTGATGATTTCAAGGAATTGACTGCCACCACTCCAAGGAGAGGGCACATTTCATAACAATGTCATTGAGGTTTCAAGGCACTAAAAGAGGACAAGAGGGAAGTATCATATATGAGCATACCTCTCATCTATGCAACATAAAATCTTGATCCCCCTATATGTTTGTTGTCAATTCATCTCAAGTGATTTCGAGTACACTGATTATGAGGGGCTTTTAAAATTACATCTAATGTCAAATCAATCAAAAACAATAACCTCAAGAATGCACATTATTTCACTGCTTTTATGTTGGATAGATGAGAGGTACGCTCATATACGATAATTCCTTCTCTCTCTCCCTTAAGGAGGGGATGCATTTAGCTTGGAGGAAAACCCTTGAAGTTGACATAATTTGTTGTTCTACCTATTGCCAAGGATTTTTGGTGACTTGAGCAGTTGACATCTTTGGGGCGCTTAAAATATAAAGTGAGTGAGTGGACAAGTGATTTGATTAAACGGAGGTATGATGGACCACCTTTTGAGGACATATGTTGATCAACCCTTAAAGGTTCAGAGATCCCCTTGAGGCTTTGCGAATTTTTTTGTTCACTTAGGGGCGCTTCACAGACGAGCCAAGAGCCGTGACCATGAAAGTGTAAGAGCCCAAAAGAAAGTGTTCGAAGGCCGTCCCAACACACCTCCAAAATCATGTAAGGTGGTCACGGACCCTTAAGTGTAGTGTGAAGTCATATGTGCTTGGGCCCTCAACCAAATGCTATTTCAATGAATTTCTATTCATGTGGGTCCTCAACCATAATAAAATAGAATAAATCAACGGTTATGAACGTTTGAAGTGCCATGGTCTCCTGGTTTTGTGTTAGGCCTACCTCCAAGAGGTGGTTTTTGAAAACAGTCCAAGTGACCATGAAACATGATCCATTCCATGCCATGTAAGAATCCATGTAGACTCTACATTCACCTTGCATTCACATGCTTCCGTTGGTCTTTCAAGTGTAATGTGAAGTGAACTTGGACCGGCTCCGCCTTTTCCACCAATGAGAGTGTTTGAAGTGTCATGGTCAAGGGCTGTCAGTCTCGTGTGTGAAGTGGCCCTTAGTACACAAAGCATAACTTTAAGCTAATCTTACCAAATAGAGAAATTTAATATAGACAGTCTGTCTATTGCACTTTTCTAATTGATGTAGTTTACATATGTCTGGAATGGGAATCATATGCAAAACAATGACTATATATATATATGAACTTCTGCTAGTGGTATTTTGAAGCATAGTGTATTTGGTTGCCATTGACACATGTTGATGTAATTTTAGCCCAATTCTTGCAACATGATGTGCAAAACATAAGTTGTATCTTACATGCAAACTTATACATTATTTATTGTCCATCATTTATTATTTTCTTGGATTGTATTCGGTATTTTTAAATAGGATTTAAGTATATTTGGACTTATGCATGAATTTTGGACAATTCCAACCGTCAATATGATTTACACTAGATCGCAAAACTAGACAAATGTGGTAGTTGGTGAACATGGAGTACAAACATTCGAAGCACCGTGGTTGTTGTGTTGTAACTTGCTTTTGTTGTTGTCGTCATTTGATTTTTTTTGGTCTCCACAAGTGTGCATCTCTATTATTTCTAGACAAGTGGTTTTTCCAAAAATACACAAATGTCAATTTCTTTTTATGGAATGATGTCAATTTTTCTTTTGTTGATAGGCCATCTTGAAAATAGAATGATGAACATTTGTACATAAATATTGCATATCCATGATGATAGCCTTTCCAAAATCCTCTCAACTCAATGATTGTTTTGTTCAATGTATTGGGATACGTAACTTCCAAAGTGGGCCCAAGATCAACCCGTTTCTTTCCTTGTTTGACACAAACGACAATTTTGAGGTATGTCTCATTTCTAAATGATTGAATTTATCTTGAAAATCCCACCTATGCAAAATTGGAGGTGGAGTTCAATACTCTATAAACGCGCTTAAAAAATAGAAAGTTTGATGCCAACTTAAGAATAGAACGTATTTCTGGGTACATACAATGCAAGCGGCGGCGATGGAGGACTTGGATGCCGGGCCTAGCACAACATTTTTGCATAAGTTATATATCTTATTGGGTCCACCAACAGCCACAAGCCGATGATGGAGGCTTCAATTCAAACTCGAGTTCTCATGCTCAAATTAGAAATGAATTCTCGACATGTGTTCACGAATCAAAGAGAGGAATACTTTCCTCTTCATAAAATAGCGGTGGTGGATGATGGGGCTTATAAAGAGAATTAAATCGCCCCAACTCTTCTATTCCACGGGAGCCAACTTGAAAGAATCACTCACATACACAAACACACTAATCGAGGCCCTACAAGGCCGCATCAAGGTGCTTGCCGCCTTCCAATCAAGAAAGGCTAGTGCCATATAGATATATATACACACATATAACCTCATGCTCCACGTAACTCGTATATGTCTCGCTATTTTTTTAATGCTACCTTTAGTTTCTATATTTGTTTATATGTAGCGGTGTTGGGTCAAGGTTGGAGACATTGGAATTCATGGCAAGTTGTGGGTGCACATGTGGAAGCGGACATCTGTGCCTTCCAGAGTACGAACTCTTTTTTTAAAAGACAAATGAAACTTAGAATAAAGAAAAAAATGGAAAAAAACCCCAACATCGAATGTAATATCTTGCTCAAGAGTTCCTTTGGTACATGAACACTTTTATCATTGCCAAAAATAATTAAATGGCCACTAGGATTTGAAGGTGAGGGTGGGGCAACTCTTTGGAATATGCATTCTTCAAGATTAGAGTCACTGGAATTCGTAATTAGTCGTGGACGCACGTGTGGTACCTTCCAGAGTACAAACTCATACACAAATACTTATGCTTCCAACTACCTAAATCGGGAGGCACTCAACTTACTAGAAGGTGTGTGTATATATATATATATATATGTGTGTGTGTGTGTGTGTGTGGGGGGGGGGGGTCTTATGTGTTCACTCTTCTTAATTGGACATCTCTATTTGAGTGGTATTTCACAAGGCTTGTGATTGAGAACAAACATTCAAATCAAATTACAAAAAAAAAGACGCATGTCACAATGAGTGTGGACGGTGTACATACATATAATATACCAGTCACTCCGGGCTCGCTTTTCCACACAACTGAAAAGGCCCAAAGTGACCTCCACCTACGACTTTTGCATTTCAACTCGGATTCTGGAAACACAAAATGATAGTATACGTGATTCGCAACTGCTAACCAGATGAGACAACACCTTATTCGATCCAACGGTCGAATTGGCATGCGGAGTTGGAAGTGCACAACAAAGAGTGCATCACATACCACGTATACCTCACCCCACCTACCTTACGACCTTTGAAGACCATGGGCGTTCATGAGCGGCAGCATATACTTGCTACACTTAAGTTAAGTTATGTTATATGACAGGGCCGCCAGCAGCCTGCCCTGCCCGCCCGCCCGCCCCTGTGCATGGGGGGGCGGGATTGCCGGTTGGCTCTGTGGGGCCTGAAGCTTGACATTGGAGTGTGTGGCCAGCCACACTTGCATGCTGCATCCTGGGGGACACCGGGACGCGGCTAGAAAACTTCGCAGTAGAAAGGAAAGGAAAGGAAAGGAAAGGAAAGGAAAGGAAAGGAAAGAACCCAACGTAACAATTCATAAAGCTCCGGTTTGGAAGGAGACACATATATACATCACAGAATGTGAGGTAGAAATACCATAACCCGTGTGAAAATAAGGTGATTTGCATTGAAGATCTGGTCGGACAGTCATGAGATCATTTTCCAAGATAGACGAGAAGGATTCGTGAAGAATGCAAGTTGTTTCATTATTTGGCTGCCTTGTACTAGGAAAAATTTCACAATATTTCAAAGTGGAAAGTTTGTCCAACCTCCTATTCGTTCACTAGATTCTCCCTGCACCGAACACGGTACTCTGTATTTCCATACAGAACATTGCCTAAATCGGTTACCTCATGAGTACATTAACACTTGAGTCCCATTGGCTACACTAAGTGTGCACGCATTGAAGTTGCCGCCGAGCCATGATGCAGTAAACGGAAATGAAAGGAAACGAACCCAACGTAACAATTCATAAAGCTCCGGTTTGGAAGGAGACACATATATACATCACGGAATGTGAGGTAGAAATACCATAACCCGTGAAAATAAGGTGATTTGCATTGAAGATCTGGTCTGACAGTCATGAGATAATTTTCCAAGATAGACGAGAAGGATTCATGAACAATGCAAGTTGTTTCATTATTTGGCTGCCTTGTTCCAGGAAAAATTTCACAATATTTCAAAGTGGAAAGTTTGCCCAACCCCCTACTCGTTCACTAGATTCTCCCTGCACCAAACACAGTACTCTACATTTCCATACAAACCATCGCCTAAATCGGTTACCTCATGAGTACATTAACACTTGAGTCCCATTGGCTACACTAAGTGTGCACGCATTGAAGTTGCCGCCGAGCCATGATGATGTAAACGGAAATGAAAGGAAACGAACCAAACTTAACAATTTGTAAAGCTCCAGTTTGGAAGGAAACATATAGATCATGTAATGTACTGTAGTGGTATGTCCGGGACGAACCGGCGGTTAGTTACAGATGAACCGGTTGAGTTTGAGAAATAACCAATTGAAGTTGGAGACTTCAAGAGAATTACTGATCATTTTAGAGGAATCTATAGAAGAATATACCTCAAATGAATAAAGAAAAAATGGAAGATGTCAACATGTAACCGGATGGAATTAGAATCACTAGGATCTTGACCGACTATGCCCAAAAACTTCCCGGGCACTAGTGTAGTGTAGATCAGTGATCGGGGAGAACCAGCAGTTAGTTACAGATGAACCGGTTGAGTTTGAGAAACCACCGGTTGAAGTTGGAGGCTTCAGGAGAATCACCGATCAATTTAGAGGAATCTATAGAATAATATACCCTATTTTAGTAAAGGAAAACTGGAGGATGTCAACATGTAAACCGGTTGGAGTTGCAAACACTAGGATCTCAACCGATTGTGCCCAAAAATCTCCCCGATCATTGGTAGTGTAGATGATGGGTATTGCGATGGTTTCTTTTTTTTCTGACAACGTTGATTATCCCGTTTAGTGCGGGTGGGCTAATTAGTGCAGGTGATGCTAAACTTATCTTTACGCTATGAGATTAGGGTTTTAGAAGTTCAAAGTGTCAAAGTACTAGAGCTCTCAATATAAGCTCTCTTTAGCTTCTTCGTGTTAGGAGATGAGGGTCCGAGATGACCCTAAACTACCGGGTGATAGTGGAGAGGTATCCGTTTCCGAACAGAGTGGTTGGCGGTTCAATTCCCGATGTGAAATCTTCTCTCTACTTGACGGGGAAAAACTAGTTAGGTAAGTAGGAAGTCAAGAGCCCACCCACCCACCACAAGGTAGCCAGTAAACCCCACCCTGCACCAAGAGGATTCTTGAGCAAGGTGGGGTCAACAAGCTCATATTCACGTCGGATTGCCCAACGTTGGTTGTTTATTGAGTTATTGAGTTAGGAGATGCCTCAAGAGTGAGTGACGTCAGTTGAAAAGAAAAAGAAAAAGAAACCTCTTTGAGCTCACCAAAACATAGTATGCACTCTACCAACACCTTAGAGCATGCACTAATTTTCTTGAAATGTATGGTAAGTGAGCATGTATTCATGAATTTGGTATCACTTAATAAAATTCTCAGCCCTCGCTAATTTTTAGATGTGGCAAAATAGTGCACGTTTCGGGAATGAGTTTCACACACACTAAATAGGATAATCAATGTAGCGCACTTCTTCTAGGATATGAAACATGCGATGAGTACAAGATCATAACATTACTCAACTCCTTGGCTATGTTCCGTGGGACCAAGCATCGGACGAGCATAATTCTCCTTTGATTTCCGGATGCTATGAACTATAGAGTTTTCGGAAAGCAACTGTAATTTATCAGAGTTTTTTAAATCGCAACTCTTTCGAAACTTCGGAAACTATTTCATCATCTAGTTGCTTAGTATTGTTAAAATGGTTAGCAAATCCAAATCGAGGATGTAGCCACTTTCCTCATAGTTTGCAAGGCCCATATGAATATCTTATTTACTATAAAAGTGAAGGTTCTTGTGCTCATTAAGTAGTCATATAGGTTTGAAACTTTGTTGACTATTGAGTTTAGAATGGTTATCATAGTTTGAGCACATAGTCCATTAGTTTAAAAAAAAAACATGGCTTTTTGGGTGTTCATTCCTGGAGCCACACGTAACCTCATATCTAGAGGGTGGACTCTTCATACCACCTACGAACTAACATGAGTGTAAGAAGGATTTTTTATTTGAGACTTTGGCTCACATAGTATACATGAGCGTGAGGTGTATTTTCCTCTAGTGTGTACGATTAAAAATTGCTAATAAGAATTCTAAAGTAAAGGTAGATGTACAAAAGGGGGCCCTAAAGTTTAGAGAAAAAAATCGACTATTTATGTGCTAGTTTCATCCAATTTTTGTTTTCCTCTATTGTTGTCATATGGTAATAGCCCTCAATGATTACCATGTCCATTCTTGTTAGGGTTTGCATTTGGGTTCTAGATTTTTACAAACCGGAGGCTCTTGGAGCCCTCATGGGCTCCCTTGAGTTTTGCTCTCCAAAGTTTGACTAAGTTATTATGCTCTTGTCTTTTTCTTTTTTTGGTTTGATGCAAGCATTGAGTTACATGCTATGGATGAAGAAATGCTCAATGACTTTCTAATTGGAAAATGAAAGTGGATTTTTAATGTCAAGAATGCTTATTTAATTCACAATCTATATTTTTACATGTAGCGGAGGCATTTATCAAAATAAATTGAAAAGCTTAGTATAGAAACACGATTCCATTGTCTAGCCTGCCGTTCATACGTATACCTTTGTTTTTGTATGTAAACTTCTTGTTTATAGGGAGTTTGATTTCATAGTGACCCACACACGTCATTTAAGTTTTTAATGAAGAGTCCACCCCCATGGACCTCACACCTCTCAAATATAGGTGTTCAATTATTAATGATAAGTAACTTAATTATGCATGTCTACCTTAAGTACAATCGAATGTATGTAAATTGGTGGAGTGATATTAGAATTGGCCAAGGGTTCATGGTATCCGTGCTCAAACTTTATCCAACAAGGTAAGCATGCCTAATATTGGTCACTTTCTAAAATTTGGCACAATAATTCCTTGTTGATTAAGAGAATGTTAACCACCTTAACATCAAGCTCCTATGTTGGATTTGGGTCATCTACCAATAAAATTGAATTCTTATAACTATGGCATACGAAAATCAGATATGACACATGTTGGTGCATTGGAATCCCTTGACAATTGCTAACAAGCATAGTTTCAAAAAGTTAACTCCAAATTTGATCTATGCTCAATGCTTAAAGTAACAGTTTTAGCACAATCTACCCAAATGCATGATGTCATACTTGCAATTGTTAGTCTTTAACACTTCCCTCTGGGCAAGTATATATGTAAAGTTACAAACATACACATTACATGGGACCAAAGCCTACAATTTGCAAATTAGAGTGTTTTGCAAAGTACCAAGATAGAGAATCAATTTAAGTTCTTCTAGAGAACCTCTATATTTTTCACTTCCAACATTTGTGTGACTGACTTTAAAAAATATATTGGGAAGGAAGTCCTTTTGCTCTATTTCAGGGAAACAAAACTTTAAGAAAATTTTGAGTTTTATCGTATGGGGGGGAGTACACAAGTGTGAGAGGAGCAAAGAGATACATGTACGCATAGGTGGCAAAGAAAATGAGAAGATTTCTTAATTATATAAAGATAAAACATGTCAATGGCTATAATTAAACGAATCCCTCCAAGACTCTTTGGTTACAATCAAACAAGGGACCATTAGGGGATCTCGACCCCGGTTCATCCCCATACTTTCACAGTTGACTATATAAATTATTTTTCCATTTTCCTGCATTGAGTTACTGAACAACATAATTTTTGCGGGTGCAGATGAATTACCTTTAGGCTAATGATCCTTACATCAGCAAGTTTAGATACCATCACATGGGAGGGCCTTGACATAGAAACATGAATCCCGTGATACTTGTTCTACTTTGTCATAGACACACGTGCAGCATATAATACTCATGCATGAAGAATGAAATGGCATTTGGGTGGCCCACATGTAGCGAATTTAGAGTGCAAAAGACAAGCCCCATATTAGATATGACAAGGAGAACAATGTTTCCTAACAATGTAAGATGAGATTTTTTTTCATGAGGGGCTCCAATGATTATGTTAACTAATTTTACATTTTACACACTCCTAATAACAATAGTACACAACTTAGTTATTGTACCACATCACTGAGGCATTTTGAACATCTCCAGTGTGGTCGTGGGTAGAGCATGCTAAATTAGTCTATTGTGAATTGCATCCATTGTCTATTGCATTTTAGCATATTTAACGGCTCCTACACTGCCCCAACTCTCTACTTCTCTCCCCCTCAGGCAAAGTCTATATAACTTCAGGGCGGATGGAATTTCCACCTTCACCTTCTCGTAAAGCCCGGGATGAGAAATCCAACTGAACAATATTTCAGACCAACTATCTTGAGCGTGTGAAGCTAGGGGATTCAAACCCCTATCTCCTCTTTCCCAAATGATAGTGCAAGGGGTATTAACAACAGTACCTAAGCCCCTTTTCAATGAACATCAATGCAACATAATTAATATAACCAACCGCTTCATTATGCAAACATTGATTATTCATCCTCTAAAACTCCATCCATCAAAACTTAGTTCAAGTGGCCCAAATGGATCATGCACCTTAGGATAGGGCAATGTGAACAAATAAGCTTGGATGTGGTCTGCCCATGACCAACATGTCCTCAATTCACAACACCTCAATGACTTGGCTAAGTTAAGGGTAACTTGAGTCCTTAGATCCATCAAGATTGTTTGGAAACTCTAATTTCTCAAATCACAATGTTTCATCAATGATCATAGGATGTGAGCACATTAGAGTGTATTATTTTGTACATCCCAAACACAATTCAATAGTACTTTTGCTCATACAAACCACATATATACCAACATTGAGATTAATTCAAAAAAGAAATATCACACATATGTGATCCATAACGTAGCAAATCGCTAAAATTACCTCTTCATCTTTGCATAAGTTTAATTTGAATTTTTACAAAAATATTATTTAATACCTCGCATATATATATAGTCACGACATCAAAAGACAAAAGAAATATTTAAATGGATGAAACTACATTCGAATTACATGATTTTTTTGGGTGCATTAATTGTGAGCTACATAATTTGTTTGTGGGGCTATGATCAGTGAGAACCAGCAGTTCATAACAGATGAACCAGTTGAGTTTGAGAAATAACCAGTTGAAGTTCAAGACTGTAGGAAAATTACCAATCACTTTAGAGGAATTTATAGAATTTACCCCAATATAATAAAGGAAAACCGAAGGATGTCAACATGTAACCAGGTGGACTTGCAAACACTAGGATCTCAACTGATTATGCCCAAAAAAATTGCCTGGTCACTGATGTGGGGTATGTTGATGTTGTCCAAGTTAAGAATGCTCAAATGGTCATGGTGTGGGAGTCCAAATTCGACGGAAATACGGAAATACGGATTCATTTTCCGTATTTTACCCTGCTTGTATGAGGATAATAGGGTCTCTTAGGATAAATTAATTGTACTAGGAAATAAGGCATTCTAAACCCGCCTTGCGCGATAAAAAGGATAAAAAGGAGTATTATTACCGGTCCGTCAAATTGGATTAGGGGGACCGTTTGATCATGGTCCGAACCGCTGGTCCGGACCAAGTAACGGTCGCGCCAAGATTAACCAACGGTCCGGAAGTGGCGGTTACAACGGGTTTGTGACGGTTGGGGGAAAACCGTCGGAAAATGGTTGGCAACCGTTTTCCGTTAAACCCTAACGGTAACAGGGGGAGGAAGAGGGGGGAGGATATTTAAGGGTCTCTTCCTTCTCCTCCCCACTTTTTGCAAGGAGAAAAATTATTGAGGGAAAGAGTGGTGAGGCTGTGTTTGATTTTCGAGCCGCCAGCAGTTGGATTGCTGGGACTCCGTAATTTCCAGTCACCAGCAGTTGACTTGCCGGGACTCCGTAGCAGTTGAGCGGAAGAGAGGGTACCCGGAGAGGAGAGAGTTTCCGTAATTGAGACGGAAGTTGAGAGAAAGGAGGAAGATGCCGGAAACACGGGAAGAGGATCAGAGGGAACCCATCCCGATTCCGCTCAAAGCTCTCGTCCTTGCAATTTCGAGGGAGGACAGGGAGTTGCAGGAGCTAGCGGAGGATCTCCGGGTTATGGGCTGTGCGGGGTTGCTCGCCAAACCCTGGAACCTCCGGCGGAAAATACCCTCCGGGAGTTCAAGTTTGAGAGAGGTAATCAGTGGCTAGGGACCAAGAGGAGGGATCCGGATAATTGGACTCCGGATGTTTGGAATAGGCTCTACGGGTTCCCGAGAGGAATTGCCGAGGGGTGGGCTGGCCGCCGCGATGGCCTGTTCGCCGGAAAATTTAGAGGGGACGCGGATCCGAAGGACGGCTTCCACCCCGGGAACTGCCGGAACCTTAGATAGCGGAGGGTGTTAGAGTTCCTCCTGCCCATCCTTAATCCGGACAAGCCGAAGCGGATTAGCCTCACCATGGCTAACACCCTGTTTGGTGCTATGTCCGGAGTCCGGCCTATGAATTGGGGGCTGATCATTCAAGAAATAGTAGGGCGAGCCCTCCCCCATATAGGTCGGAAACCCTCCTTCCTCTCCCCCTTCATTCTGCACCTCTATCAGCACTTCGACTGTTTCACAGCCGAGGAGGAGGACCTGCTGACGATAGCGTCGGACGATGTCGCGCACCTCTCCATGAGGAGTGCCCGAAACACCATGGGCACAAGGGGGACCCCGGAGTGACACCCGGGACTTGTGGCGCCGTTGGTGAGAGGGCCCAAATGATCCTAGTGTGGGCGAGGGCCCCGGGCGTTGGGAACGCCTCCCATCCACGGAGACTAGGATGCACAACGGTAAGGGCATGAGCTATGCATAGCTCATGGCGTGGTGATTCTAGAATGCTCAAGAACACCTCAATCGGAGGTGTGAGCTAGGAGTTATGGCCATTTGAGTGGGGCGCTGTCCCGGGACAGCGCCCTGGTACAGCAGTGCCTGGGAGTGATTCCCGGGACTGCCAAGGTTCAAACAGGCATAACTTCCTCAATACTTGCCTGAATGGGGCAAGTGAGGAGTCCATCGGCATCTACGTGAAGTGTAGATGAAGATGGAGTGGTTGGGTGTTATGATCAGACATCATACAAGGAAGTTATGATGGTCTGAAGCTGCTGGGGGGGTTCTAGGCCCAGCAGCTAAAGGAAAATGTTCACTTGGCCCCAACTCTTGGTAGAGAGACAAGAGGTTGGTTGACGGTGGGGTAGGGGCCCCGCGTAAAGTCCTAGAGGCTTATATGGGTGAGGTGGTGTGGCCTCACCCACCCGAGGCCGAACGGCACGGCCTCCATGGGCATTGGCCCAATGTGAGGCCATAGTTGCCTAGTATGCTTCGGGTTGTTGTAGTGTTGCTCCGGCAACGCGATGATCAACATGGGATTGGACTTCCATGGATGGAAGTCCACATCTAGGAATGGGTTACCGATTAAGGGGTGAGTCTTGAAAGCAAAGTAGGAGGGTTGGTTCCCTCCTATGAACTATAAGGTCCGGGGTAGGAGGAGCTAACCATTAGCATGGCGGAATGCGAATGGTTAGCGCTCGTAACCTTTGCTAGAATTGAAATTTGGCAAGATTGTCAAGGGGGGGCTAGCAAGGGTTGCGACAGACGAGGTCACCTACAAGCTCCATCCGGAAGTTGGAGACTTCGAGACGGAGACTTCCAGCGACCCCATCATTCCGGAAGCACCTCCCTCGTCACCCGGAAGCCCGCCGCCAACCCTCTCGAGGCCACTCTCTCCTCATCATCATCATCATCCGGAACCCGGGCCCAGCCGGGAGACCACTTGGCGGAATGTGGATCTCTCCGCTTGGGACTTTCCGGAAAATCCCTTCAAGCGGGTCCAGGAGGGGATGGAGGATCTGCAGAACCAGTATTACCGGCTGGAACACATCGTCCGAGGAGCGAACCAGGCCCTGGACGACTGCGGACCCGGAAATATTTTCCGGGAGTTGGTAAAGAGGGCGGACAGGAAGGAGCTCAAGTAGGCCAAGACATAGAATACTCACCTCACCACGCAGGTAGCGGCCATGACTCAAGAGCCGAGTCAGAAGAGCGAAGAGATCCGGAAGTACCACGCGGAGCAGGCAGTGGTCTTCAGCCGGATCCGGGAGCTGGTGGGGCATCCGGCAGAGATCGTCAACAAGGCGCATCTCTACGACCGGATGATGGAGTCCGGAGAACCCGCTTCCGCCAGGCAGACCCTCCCCATCCTCGTGAAGTACTCACGGACGATGAAGGATCTCCTGATGGAAATCCAAAAGGTGGTTCCGCCAAGCGGAACACCCCGGCGGGTACTCTATCCGGGTCCGCCTGGGTCACCAACCGGAACCCTCTACGAGGTAGTTGGTGAAGTCGCCCTGGTTCAGAACCCGCCAACGTCTGCAGGACCCAGCCAGCAGGGAGGCAGCTCTCGGCCTGCTAGTTCCGGGAGAGCTCCGGAAAGGGTCCGTTCTCCCCAGGTGAGGAGGAAGAGTATCGGGTCTGTTAGATCCGGACGAGGCCAGTCCCCTGTTCCGCGGACCTCGGATCGGTCCCGGACTCCGGACAGGGCTAGGACGCCGATAAGGCACCAGACTTCGGATCGAGAGGCAACTCCGAGTAGGGGTAAGGCCCCTATGGCCCAAGCCTCGCCGTCGTCTCCTCCGGACTGCCAAATGGTTAGCCCATTCCCTCCGCCACCCTCAAGGGCGGCCTCCAACAGGGATCCGCGGACTGCCTCGATCTCGGGCGGGCAGAAGCCGGAACAGCGCACTGGAAGCGATCCTTCTCCGGTCCGGAGCATCCGGAAGGGGAGTACAGTTTCCGGAACACCGCGGACCGAAGGAGCAGCGGACTCGGAGGATGAGATTGCCCCGTCTCTGAACATGAGGAGGATGCTCACGCGGCTACATAAGGCATCGCCGGGAGGGGGCTCATCCGCCGTCAATGGACTCAGCAGCCATTCGAAGGAGGGAGCGGCTCAAAGAAGCACCGCTCTTCTTAGCTTAGAATGGCAGCTAGATTAGTTAGGCAGAATAGAGGTAGGAAGGTAGGACTTAGGAGTTTTTGAAGATGAAGAATAAAATTCTCCCTTGGGTGTTGTCAGCGGAAAATCCGGATCTTGATCCGGGAAATCCGGGAGAACGGGTGCAGTTAGGGTTTTCCTTAGGGGGCCGCCGCCCTCAGGTTAGGGATTTTAGGCCTCTACTTAAGGCTGAATAAGGAGTTGGGGAAGGGTTCCTTCTCCATTGTTGTATTTTGATTATTCCTATTTTAATAAATTCCTTGATTTCTCACTCCTTGACTTTCCTTGATTGATTTTTGTAGGAATGATCCGGAGATCGTTAAGCGGAGGAGAGAGAGCATGAGGGATAGGAATTCTAGATAGGACATGGGAGAGGAGACCCGGATCCGATCTGGTTATTGCCTTGTAGATCCTCTCTGTGTGTAGTGGGAGGAAAACCTCACTGATCCGGATGGTGGAGTAACGTCTAGGTGGGATAGCCGTTGGGAGGATTGGGTGAGATCCGGAAGGGATCCGGACTTACGCCAATCTGATCTTCTGAAGAGGTCCCACCGCCCTTAGACGGATCAATCTGGGAAGTGGTACGGATCGCCCAGTTATCTCAGATTGAGTGGAATCCAAGGTAGAGGTAACCGGACTGATCCGTCGGAAAGAGAAGGGAAGGACCGGAACAGTTAGGGTTCCGGGTTGGAGGCCATCTCCGGAGTGTAGTGGGAAGGGAACCTCATTGTTCCGGAGGTCTGGGTAACGTCCAGGTGAGATAGCCGTGGGGAAGATTGGGCAAAGGTCCGGAAGGGATCCGGACTTGCGCCAATCTGATCTTCTGAAGAGGTCTCATCGCCGGTGGACGGGACAATCTGGAAAGTGGTATGGGTCATCCACTTATCATGTCGAGCCAGATTTCCGGTTGGAATCCAGATTCCTCTGGTCATTGTGGTCCTAAGAAATAATCCAGATCTCTCTGTGTGACCTGCCAAGACGGATTTGATCAATCCGGATTGGTTGTGAGGGAGTTTCCGGATTCCAATCTTATAGGGGACGTCTTCACCGGAAGAAACCACTTATTCTAGAGGGTAGACGTAGAGGGGTGAGTAAGCATTATAATTAGGACCTAGAGATACAATCCGGAAAGGCACACTCCGGAAGAAGACGAAGAGTGTCCAAAAGACCAAAAGTCCGGAGACCGGGGTTTCCGGAAATTTGGCTAAGGAATAGAAGATAAGCATGTACGGAGAGTTCTAGGCCTCCTACACTTCACAGATTCCCTGGACAATACTAGGGTCATCCGGACAAAACCGGATTAGGCACTTAAAAACGCCAATCCGGACATGTTGGTGTTCGCGTGCTCCCACACATGGCCATGCCTCTAGCCATCACATCACATCACATCACAACCAACATTGCTTTGATGCCTCATGACATAATGCAGTAATTGAGATAATTACTACAAAAATGGCTTGGTTTGATTGTTAGTCAATTGTTATCAAATAGCATTGATTGCTACTCTACTCACTCTAGTGCTAATTAGGGATTAGTTAGTAGTCAACTAGGAAGTGATTGTTGCTATGAGCAATCAACCTCAAATCAGTTGCTTATTCTAGTAGTTCATTTGCAATCGGAGGTTGGTAGCAACAATTGACTACTAGTCGATTGGGAGTACCAATAGTAGATTGGAAGCCAATGTAGAAGGTAGAGCATTAGATTGTTTGTAGTCAATAGAATTGTAATGAAAGAGGCATGAGAAACAATAAGGTTAGTATAAGGCCACAACCCTAGTCTGAAGGAATAAGAGTTATCCCATATTGTTTGTATGAGCCAAAGAAAAAAAAAACAATAAAAAAAACAAAGCAAAGAGAGCATGAGACCATTTGACTCAAAGCATTATTTATATGCCTTTGTGTATGTGTATATGGTTGTGCAATCTCATCTCTAATCCTATTGACTTCCAACAAATTATAGGCCCACCATGCAAGAGAAGTGCCTAGAGATTTGATTGCTTTGAGGTTGCAGAGTGGATCTTGAGGGGTTGGCGTTTTGGATCGTCGGAGCATTAGAGGCGTCCAAAGGTGTATTTGGTTGTTGTAAGTGTTTCTTTGTCTTTTGTTTTTGCTTGAATGTATGTTTGATCCAAAAGCATGTGACTTGAATGTCTTGAGTGTTGAGAGGCATATTTTAAAGGTTTAGAGGTGTTTAAACTTCAAAAGTATTTGATTTGAGTGTCTTGAACGTTTAAGGGTTTATTTGATAGCTTAGAAGGTGTTTAGACTCCAAGAGCATATAACTTGAGAGGCTTGAGTGTTGAGGAGTTTAATTGAGAAATTTGAAGGTGCTTAAACTTCGAAAGCATTTGACTTGACTACTTTAGGTGATTTAAGGTTTATGATGAGGGTTGAGTGTTGCAAGGCTTATTTGAAATCATTGAAGGTGTTTTGAGTTGAAGGAAATGTTTTTTTGAGAGTCTTGAGGTGTAAAAGATTTGACTTGAGATATTTGAAAGTATAAGTCACATTTGAGTTGGAAAAAATCTTATTTGAGTGATTTGAGTGTCTTAAGATCTCTCTTGAGATGTACAAGATATAACTTGGGGTATTTGAGAGTGTAAGGCACATTTGAGATGAAGGAGATATTGTTTGAATGATTAGAGTGTCTTAAGACTTCTCATGAGGTGTAGAACATCTAACTTGATATATTTGAGGTGAAGAAGATCTTATTGGGATGATTTGAATGGTTTAAGGTGAAAGGCCTTATTTTAGAGACCAAGAGGTCCATTTTAGAGCATATGGACACGGTTTCACTACAGTGAAGTGCAAACGTATATTTCAAGTATAAGAAATTATGATTTAGTTTGGATTGGTTTGATTGTAGGCCAACAAGGCTAGTTTAAGTGTTTTGAGAATATATCCAAGTGTACGTTAACATCATTCAAGAACAAGGCTGCTAGAGTCATTGACAAATTCAGGGAAGAAAACTTTAACCTTTGGAAGTTCAAAATCGAAATGTTGTTGCCATACATGGATCTTTAGGACATTGTAGACGGATTTGAGGAAGCTTCGTCTTCCAATGCGGATCCCAACGTCAATGAAGAGTACCAAAGGCACATCAAGAAGGCCATATCTATCATCAACCTTAAATTGGCGGACAACCAACTTGCGTACATCAAGAGTTGTAAAGGACCTACGGAGGTGTGGAAGACCTTTTGCAATATTCACAAAATAAAGAGTTTGTCTAACATTTTTCATTTGCTGCAAGCTCTTCACGTGTAGGGTGCAAGAAGACGATGACTTGTTGGACCACATCAACAAGGTCAAGGCACTCACATATCAGCTCATTTATTTTTGGGTACATGTGAGAGACAAAGATATTGTTATAACTTTGTTTGAGAACTTATCAACGTCGTACAAATATCTTATTACTAACTTGGAGACAATGCCGATCAAGGTACTTACGATGAACTATGTGACAACGCATTTTATACACGAGATGTTGAAACACAAGAAGAAAAACCCCCAAGGTGATGATGCCGCCATGGTGATACGACAAAACAAAAGTGACAACTCATTTTTGCGCCAAAGTACAAGATTGTGTTTTCATCGCTCCAAACCAAGCCACATTGCGCATTTTTGTTGTAAAGAAAAGAATAAGAAGGGATTTTTTGCGATCCCTTCAGGGGACTACCCCTTTCAACCACCAAGCATTCTCTGCCGTAGATCTAGTCATACCTACATCTAACAGTTGGCATTTATGGCCGCCACCACTCTAGCTGCCATTATCTAAACCCCTAGATCCAATGGTGTTGGATTCCCAACTGTTTGATCCAACGATCTTCATCCGCTCGACTTCATCCGCTTAACATCATCATACGTTCGTTGTTGTCCTACGTTTACGCCTTCATCCGCTCGACATCTCATCCGTTTGACATCATCTTCCATTTTTTTCTGTTCTAAGTTCGACATTTTCGTATGTTATTCATCATCTATTTGACGTCATCATTTGTGTCCTTCATCCATTTGATGTTGTCATTAGCTATCCTTCATTCATTTGACGTTGTCATTCGCTGTCCTTCATCCATTTGGTGTTGTTTGTCGTTATTCTTCATTTATCGTCTAAATTTCTTCATACTAATAAATTGACCTAAATCTAATTTCTATTCACTAACTTCATTTTTACTTAGACTACGAACTTTAACCCAACCGCGAGCGGTTTGATTATTCACGTGGGTAAATAGTAACAAGTTTCTAAAAGATAAAAAATAATTGAGAAGGTTCTACGTACACCCGCGTAGTAACTTCTTCTTTGTATCCGCCTATAAATTATTCTTATCTTAACACTAGTTCAATTTAGAATAGCACCAGTTAATGTAACCAACCGGATTCGAATCCAGGTTGGTCCATATCTAATACCAATCTCTTACATAACTCACGTCCACAGGCGGATGTATCAAAACCTAGTAGCCACCTATATATTGATTATTTCTAATAACTAACTTCCTTGTTTTTGTAGATTGTGGGCCTTAATTCAACCCGTGAGCCGTTTGAGTGGCTCATAGTGGGGAGGGTGAGATTGATGATGACGAAGATGAAGAACATGTAAAAAATCCTTTGCCTTTAGCACCGATGGAGCCCAATGTCTAATGTTCAGGGTTCTCGAGATTGGATTGGGTTAATTTAGAGGTGGTCATCTTTAATGACAACGGAGTTCCTATTGCAGAACCCACATGATTGTGTTGATCCAAATCCACTTGGCAATGGGGATGTTGGTGTTGTCATCTTTGAGTTCCTTGTTCACTGCGATGTGCATCCCATTAAAAGTTTTTTGCTCCGTAGGTGGCCACTCCGAAATAACATTCTTAAGGGAATTAGTTTGTGTGATCATGAATAATGTCATATGCAAATCCAAGAGGAACTCCAAGCCAACATGTAGCCATGCAAAGGCCTACAAAATTATGATTCATTGGCATGTATTCCTCGCATTGCGAATGAGTGTAGACGTCAAAAGCTATTCACAAAAGAGTCCATTAATGAAGTGGCCACAAATGATTGTTGTATTCATTGATGTTGCTATTTGTTTCGATGGGAGAAGATGAAGGCTCTTTGGGAAGAAATGTGGCTTTGAGATCCCGCCTCAAATCTTCCAAATACCTTGACGTTCAACGGAGAGTACCTGTAAATGAGATGGGACACAAAGGTGATCACGCTTGAATTCATAGATGTGTATTGTACAACATGACACATCATTTATGGTGTCTGAAGCGGAATTTTATAGATCAATGGCTAATGCCAAAGTAGGTCATTGGTCCCATAACCATGGGAATTTAGGTTTTAAAAAACTTAGGGAAGCAACATGACAAGCAAATGATACTCTAGCAACTATCATTGTACCTCTTGCTAACGTGATGCCGCACAAAACATGTACACTTCCGACATGGGAGAAGGTTGTTGAAAAAATTCTTCCCATGGGAACAAAATGGGAAGCATTCTTGTTGGATGCAAATATGGTTGGTGAGAATGCTAGTTTGGAGCCAATTTTGTTGTCCAAATAGAGCATGATTAAGAAAGCAAACTTTAGCGATTACACTACAAAAAGATGAGGTGACAAGTTTGCTTGGTGTTCCACATGCGAGATGATAAAGTACCTTTGGAATGCACATATAATTGGGACTGAGTCTTATACTGCAATATTGAATTATTTTAAGCATGTGAGCATGCAAGAGGCACATTGTGATGATTATTAAACAAATGGAGCGTTGTCATCACTAGGATGTTAGAGGTCTTTATAGTCATCCATGACAATATGGGTCATGCCAAAACAACCTACCATATTTTGCATGTCAAATCAAGGCTTGTGACTATCTCTTTAAGCTACCCATCTCGGTTACAAGTAGTATGGTTCTCCCCAATGTCTCATAGACAGTGAATCATTGTTTTGTGGGGTTCCACAACTTTATTTACTCATTTTAATACTTAAGAACATAGGTGTAATCAATTTGGAATCTTTACTCAACAACGAGTATTTGAGTTGTTCTTGAAGGGATGGTTGCTCATGGCCCTAGTTATGTCAAGTTTGTCCATTACGCTCTTGATTTGTATATGGCAATTCAATCCACACCATTGTGTCATTTACAAAGCTTTTTTTGTGGGATATAGAGAAATTGTCTAGGTTCTTTTCAAGATTGTTGTTTGAGATTATTGGGTTGATACCTCTATATGCAGTGGTGAAGGCATTTTTAAGGAGGTGTTTGTATTAAAAAAATTGGTGGGCCACACACACAATGATATTGATGTATTTTTCGGATGGTGGACCATGAAGTTGCATGAGGAGGAGTGTCTGCCATCCCACATATGATTGAAGAGGTCTCTGACTTCAAAGGATTTATAGAACCATATCTTTAGAGTGAAGCTCATTGTTTGATTAAACACACAAAGGCCCAACAAATTTGGTTGTACATGCACGATATTGGTATTCCAACCATGCAATACAAGTTATTGTGCACAACACAAGATTGAAGCCCACAGGAGGGGCTTCTTGTTTGTTGTGTTGACGAGGAAGGTAAGACAATGTCACCAGATGGGGAGCCCAAACCTTCCAAATGAATACCCATGAAGAATGTGGAAGACGTTATAAAGGACATATCATGTTTCATACAATATTGGGAACGTTTGCAGGTAGCGGATGTTGGTGGATCATTTCACCACCAATATGGAATTTTAAAAGGCTATTGGACATCTATTTGTTCTACTTTGACGGACCTTCACCAAGATAACCCCCTTATGTGTAGGCATGATTTTTGGCCACAAAGCCGTGTGCATGTTTTAGCTTTGGAGGCTAGGTTTTTGGAAAATGTGGAGGTTCATGAGGAATTCGAAGAGGAAAAACATTACGTTGGGCCTGCTAGTAATCACCCCCACCATCATTTTCATGTTGCATTGGATTGTCACAGAGGTTATATGCTCATTTTGCATCTTGGAAATGAGACAAGAGACCAATTTGGGTGGCAGAGGCTATGTCTCAACCATATTTTATAACTTCTAGTCCTCATTTTTGATAGATTCAAGTGGAGCACTACCGACCAATAGCATAGAATGAATATGTGATTCGTCTCTACACCGGTTGGGATACAAATCATGATTTTTTGTTGGAGGGTGGACTTGGAGTATGGTCCAAGCTAAATAGACACAAGTTCCATAGTCATAGCATGGAAACCACAGACAAATCATAGTGGGTCACTATCCATCCCTCAAAAATACACAACATTTACAAAAGACAAGCTTGTCTCACAAGTGTATCAAGCCAATGAGAACTTGGTAAAAGTAAAGTTGTTTGCTTGTGTACAACCACCAAGAATATCCAACGCTTTTGTACTTTATCTAATATTATATTGGGCGCAAGCATGGTCAATTACACAACTCCATAACCCTGCATAGATTTAAGTGAAAGTTATTCTAAACTATATGCTAACTTTGAATTTTGTGAAGGAAAAAATCATAAACATTTGAAAAACATATTGATATGCAAAGCCAAGAAATTTATGCTCACAATAATTTCTTAAAAGAAAAGTCTCTATATTGTAGAGGGCAGTGCAAGTAATGTGCAAGTAGATATATTGAACATCTAATTATCTAAACTTTGTTTAAAACATGATAAAATTACACTAAATTTATTTTTTTCTGCCGATTTTTGTAATTTTTCCCTCAATTTTATAACGAATTCAAGGAATATGAAAAAAAATCCAGTTTGAAAATATTTAAGGTCATGAAACCTACGTCCAAAAGTATATTTAGCCATTACCTTTTGAGCATTATTTCTAATGATTAGTTTTAAAGATTACATCTTGATATTCTATATTTGAGTACCTAACACAACAATAAAGGGCACCATGAAAAGAAATCCAATTTAAACAACACTTTGCTACTACTTCTAAGTGTTTGACCAAAGTATTTATGGTTTTAGTATACCAAAGGATGTTCCTTGCATAATTGACCTTACTTAACCCCCTATTAGCATATTTTATATTATAGTGGACTATTAGTAAGTATAATGTGCATTGTGGGTTCAATACAATTGGGCTAGAATCAGGGATCTTAGGAATCCTATTATGTTTGGGTTTGGATGACTATCCATATATAATATCCAATAGCTAATGGTTATTTATTTTTTGTTTGGGATGAAATTCTACTGTTGGAATCAATGTGCATTTATTACACTATGGTTTTGTAAGATGAAGGATCAAGGTTTTATTATGTATGCTAAAGCTAGCCTACAATCCCTTGATGTTATTGATGAATTAGATTTAAGTGCTCTACCCGGTGTGCTTATATTGGCCAACCATTAACTTTGGGATTGGACTATGATATATTTCTTGCCAATTTACCTTAACCTATGTTTAGGGTGACTTCATGTTGTTGTCATTCATATGTTAATTTAAGACGATGGTAAGTCTCAAATTACCTAATATAGTCTTAGTTAATGATCTGCACTTATGTTGTGGTGAGAGTTGTACCTTATCAAGCTATGTGGAGCCTCTTGTATACAATACAACCCGGAGGGTTTATTAGCATGCTTTTGTTTTAGTAATTTGTGATGAAGTCTCTCTCTCTCTATCTATCTATATATAAATTCGTGATGACTATAAACTTTTCCATTTTCTTTAATTTATAAAAGGACTCTATTAAAAAGAAAGACATTATAAGGTGAGGATCGATTTATTCCAATCAATGGATCCTAGTAGACTAATTTGGGGGTCTTTAGTGCCAATCCTTGACTTCAACTGATGTCTTCACATCAATGAATAGGGAGTGCCAATAGTTAGTTACAAGCTAGCTGGTTGATTTTGAGAATTTCCAAATGAAATATAAATGTTTAGGAAGGGGTTCTAGAAGAAAAATCCACAGGGAGGTCACTCCATTGTCAAGTTGAAAACCACGTGCGAACAAAGTTTGCTACCCCTATATTATATGCCATAGATAATTTTAAAAATTATGATATTTTTTTCAATATATACATATCAATTGATAATATCTTTTGTATATATTTTTTGAAATTTTTAGTCATCTCCATTTTTTCTAGCAATTTTTTTAGTTCAATTCTGCATCATTCTAGTTAGAAACGGTATGTTTTCTAGAAAAAACAAATTATCAAATTTGGTTATCAATTTTTACTATGTAATAGATACCATGTATATGTACTCACAAATTTTTTTGATAAAAGTTTGACCCATTTTGTTGATGCAACTTAGAAAAAGTAGATTTTTTTTGTTCGCACGCGGTTTTCAACTTGACAATGGAGTGACCTCCCCGTGGAAAAATCAAGGTTTTTGGAAATGGGCCGATTAGGAAAAAAAAATGCCGGCATTTAGGCAAGCTGCCCTGGAGTATCCACAGCAAATTACCGATCGAAAGGCAATTTTCACAGCGGGCAGCCGGCCAGACATATATTTTTTAGGGAAAAAAAATTAATACTATGCATAGTTGGAGTTACCGCTCACATGGTAGCTTCAAGGTCCCTCCTCTTTTGGACCAGGCAACATGTAAGCATGATATTAAACATGTAAGCACTATGGGATGGGGGGATAAGAATTTCAGTGATTTTTGGGGCATGATAATTTGAAATCATGCTTTGCAAGCACAATACCCCAACCTCCTCATTCTTGCAAAGTTAGCTCATATGCAATGTGTTTCTACAGCGACGTGTGAGCACGCATTTAGTGTGCAAAATTTGATCAAGACAAAAGTTAGAAATAGGTTGGGCAGTAAGAATCTTGAGGCAATGATGTGAATTGCATTGGAAGGGCCATATGAGGGGGTAGATGACATTATTAGTGACGATGTCCCACTTTGGAAGAATGACAGTAAATACCGTTTTTGGTATGCTAATCCCTCTTCTTATTTGAATTCTCCTAATACACTGAGTATGAGTGACGTGTCTTGTTTTGTTTGGGGCGGTTGACATTAGTGGCAATGGCACGCATATTTCGTGACTTTCAATACTAACCAACCTCCGGAAAATGCTTAAACCCTTTGTGGATCTTGTATGTTCTGAACCCATCCTTGGCTCTAAGATGGCAGGGGCTTTGGCAGCTTCAACTCCTGCTAAGGGTATTATTTAGACAAAAAAATAATGGGTGAATGCCAACATTCTTTAACTCTGAACACTTGGAAAAAAAAAAGGAAAAAAGAAGAAGGAATGAATGACAATGAAACTTAAAGTGAAAAAAATGGGGATGGAATAAACGTCCACCACCAATATACAAAACCGGCCCCATTTTAGACATTCAGGATACTAGATAAACGAAAAAAGGAATGTCGGCTAATTGCCTAAGTACATTAGGAGATGGGGGATATCAACCGAAATAATTTGCACTCTCTAGGCCCACTTCCGAGTAAAACTTGAAAAATCCGAGCCACCTCCTAGAAGCTAGGAAATTATCCGTTTTCTCTACAGATCTTCCCGGACTCTGCTTCACATTCCGAACGAAATGAGTTCATGTAACTTAAACACGATGAAGTGTAGTTAGAATTGCAAGGCTGACGACATCGAATCGGCATCATAGAGGTTCAAACCGAAGTGTTACCGACAACCCTAACTTAGCGTTTGGCTTATACAAACTCTCGAGTCCTTGCTCCCTGTTGTGGATCCAAGTGTGGGGGATGCAGTCCAAATTCATGGGACCCAGAGGTATATGAACACTCATCAGTGTGGGTGCATCGCCGGTGCCCTATATATATAGCTCCCAATTCTGTCATTCTTGTCCGTGGAATTGATAAACACGAATCCCAACCCTTTATCAAGCTATCGTCTTAATGATTGACATAATAATAGATATATACAAGAAGATTGCATCTGAGATATGGTGGTGATAGACTATCAGCGCATTTGCAAATGGTTCATCCACAAGAGTTGCAATTAAAAAAAGCAGATGGAAAAAGTCATTGGATCCATGTTATGATTGGTCCTTCGACATCAGATAGTCCACTTATATTTGGTTGTTTAAAGCTGATTTTGTTTTGTTTTGTTTTGTTCTGTTTTGTTTTCTGGAGGGATGTTGGTATACCAAGAAGAAACAGATCAGTGTCTGGGGAGATTTTTGGGCATAGTCGGTAAAGATCCGAGTGTTTTTTCCAAGGCCAACTGGGTACACATCATCAAATTCCTCTAATGTGGATTGGTAAAGTTTTGAACCGGTTTTGTCGGTTCATTTGTAACCAGCGGTCGGTTCTCCCTATTCATTGAAACAAATTACTGTTCAAAACTTTGATTTTGACGATCGTAAAGGCAATATATATTTGGTAAGGTGTGCGGATGCTATTTGGTTACATTCTTCTAATCACATGCCATCTATAATTTCAATGATGGGTGTAACCATAAGGACACATGTTTGAAAGAGACTAGATTGCATCTTTAGGTTTATTAACTACACTACACTCAATGGTTAACACAATGTGAGGACTTGTGTATTTTTCATTCAAGGAGTCGGTACATTTGCAGTCCCAGATGCACAAAAGTGACATAAAATTGGTGGCTACTAAACCCCTAATTTTAAACCACCCCAAGCTCAGGCTAAGCAAACATCAAACGAGTTGGACCCCTGGAGTCGTGGACCTCGACTAGAGGCTATAGAGGCACATTGAAAGCTACACACCAAAACACAACCAGAGTAGCGATGTCAAGAGCAACAATGCACCCAAAAGTAGTTGGCAAAACATTATCTGGAGCAGCTTTACATTGACATCCAATAGATTTGCCGCACTCCAACCTACTACATTAGAACCACCAAATAAATCCCCCCACCCCCTTCAAAACCTCCATGTGCCCATACCCCATAGAGTCCTTCCTCTCCATCAAGACACCCCTATCCGAAAAGTTTGACATCTACACCAAGACAACTCACACAAGACTCTCCACACAACTCACACAACTCCCAACCCTATCAGGACTCACACAACTCTTTACTCCACACCTAGTCACAAAGATCAACACACTTCATCATATGCATCCCACAACACCACAAGAAGCTCTACACCCACCATACTCTCCAACCAAACATTGTGAACACAATCAGTAGAGCCTCCAATAACAACATCGTCATTCCAATTATGAAAGCAACCACAAAAAATCAAGCAAAAAAACATCCTTGCTGCACCAAAATTTGTGAGGTGGGGCTTGCTAAATTTAAGCCCCATGGTAACAATTATGGTCAATTAATGGGAAATGTGACTAAGATAATGATATTGCCTTGCACCCCTTGAGCTATCTTGGCAACCACTAAACTCCCATTGAGCTCCTTTGGGCAATTGCCCAATAGTCAAATATTGGCATCAAATTCTCTTCAACCATTTACCTCCCTTGGGCAATTGCTTTGAGAAGTTGTCTAGGACAATTGACTGGTAACTAGCAATCAACCAAGGCCATCGATGACTGCATTTCTTAATTTCTCTTCAACCCTTTAGCTCCCTTGGGAGATTGTTGTGAGTAGTCATCTAGGACAGTCCACTACTAACTTACAGTCGACCAAGGCCATCAATTGCATCCCTTAAGCTTTCTTCAGCCATTTAGCTCCTTTGGGAAATTGCTGGACAACAATCCCACAACAATCAACCGAACAACCGACTACTAAACCCCAAACCCCAAGTGCTCCACTACTACTAGGGGCCCTAAAATTAAGAAGAAGGGGGGGGGGGGGGAGGGGGCTTGGAGAACCATATTAATTCTTGAGTGTTGCCTACTGGGATCCCATCCCGCCTCCTAGTGATTTATGGACGTTGTATGCCTTGTATACATTGCCCAAAATCATATGTGGTTTGGTTATTCCATAGGTGTTATATGGCTAAGAGTGGAAAGGCACATGCCATGGGTAATGGAAGTTCTACGAGAAGTATGTAATACTATCCCCGACACACATGAGGTTTGCTAGATGAAGTGAACAAATTTACACTTGAAGAGGTAGTAGGTTACACTCGAAATGAGAACGGCTTGCGCAACGTGTTACATCCAATTCAAGCATTCCATGAATTCTTTTGGGTCCGACTGTCAAGTAGACATGTTGATGATCCTTGTTAGCGTGATTACTTGACCCCCAAGGAAGACCGGCGTGCCGCATCGGTGACAAGGAATGAATGTCAATGTTCTCATTAATGTGAATATGAGCATGTTGGTCATATATTGCTCAAGAGTTGCCCCTTGATACAAGATAGGATGTAGAGTCTTCCTTTCAAAAGTAGGCTCATGGGAGCATGCACATGCAAGAGGAGGCCGGACCTTGGCTAGACATGAATAACATTCTTAAGTTGGCTACGTCCTTTCATTCATTCCGGATGAGGGAGGTAGCCACGTATTGTGGGAGGTGTTGGATAGCATTGTATTGACCTAATGACGTACATTCTAGCTGGAGGTGCTCATCTCTATTGAGCACTTGTTCCTATCTAGTGGATCACAAAAATATTCTGCTTATTTTTCACATGAATTAGATTGGTCAAAGGCCCTTTGGAAATATTAAGACATGGCATTTTCTTGTGCATCCCTTCTTCAATTGTTATAAAAATCTAAAAATTAAAGGGTTATTCATGCCTCATTCCCCCCCCCCCCCCCCCCTTGAAATAGCTCATTTCCCATGCTTCAAGACTACGAATATATTCCATTTTAACTTCACAACTTTTCTATGAAAACTCCACAACCAACATTGAGTGAAATGCACTCAAAACAACCCTTTCATAACCTTGGGGAGTCGGGGGTTAACCTCACCTGCTGCCGCCAACAAAATGTAACCCTTAGGCCTTAGTTAATCAAACATGTTCTTGAACACATTCTTCGAGGTTTGACCCATAGTACTAGAAAGTTGTTATCAAATTAGAAATAGTGCTCAAGTGCAGGCAGACTTGTGCATCCTGAATGCCTGCCAAGCTGACATTCAGAACCTTTTTCAGGATAAGTTTACAAATTTAGTTGCCAAAGTGGTTGTGTTGTAAGTACTTACATTCAACTTTGCAATTACGTCCTTGATCTGTAATGTTAGAATGCCAGGTGGCATGTAGGCGAGTCACGTGCAGTATAACACTACCGAAGGCTAGAGGCATCTCAGTGTCTTTACGGACTCTATGTCATTGGCTTTCATCCCAAATACACTCTAATCTCTGTAATATCATGCTTGTGGCGACCAAAGTGCATGTGATATTATGGAGTTCGGTAGTGTCAACATGGATGCGTGATGAAAGAGAATTAGTGTAGCATGTGCCATTCTGGAATAACACAAAGTCAGCATTGTAATAATGACAATAATTATAATGATGATGGCGTGATGCGTGTGAGTGTCTGGTTTAGATGTGGTCCCAAAGGAAAGTTATGCTTCTCTTTGAGCCCCTAAAGGCCAAGGTGAACATTTTCTTCCAAGGAGGCATCGTTGCCCCGACCATACCAATGCACACATATACAATATGATACTCTGACTTTGGACACATGGATTGCTAAAAAATTGTGTGAACAATCCTAACTTTACAAAGATGCTATCCGTACAAATGGGTCGACCATAAGAGGTGCCAAATCTCTTTTAGTATATTGCATTCAAGTGAACCCGTTCAGGCAATTTCGGGAAGAGATCGTTTTGGCCTTTAGGGTTAGTTATTGACAATAAGGTATATAAATGGAAGTGGACTTCTGCTCAGTGGTTATGCAACAATGCTTAAAATGGCATGGAAAGTTTCAATATACGCACTATCATAATCTAGCCCCTTTATGACATGTGCTTAAACTCCAATTAAAGCCTAAAACTAGCTTGCCACATAATTAAGACAAGTACCCATGCAAGGCACACATACATTAAGTTTGTTTTTTTTTTGTTTTTTTTGGGGGGGTTCAAGGTCATCAACTTGAAATTCGAAGACCATCAAAGCCTTGCAAGCCTTGCAAGTCTAAGATATTTGATCCTATAGTTGGACTGTTCCATTGTCACATATAGTTTTGGGCATTGGATGGGATAGTTTGGGAATAGTTGCATACGATTAGAATTTGCAAATCACAAAGATTTTCATGTCAAGTTTCTGAATTAGAGTTGACATGCAATAGTTGTACAAGGTCAAAGTTAATGGACTAATAACCTTCAGTAAAATGAAGTTGACTATGCAATTGACCCAAAAACAATGGAATGTTAAATATAGTTGACTGCTAGATTTGGATTGTTGATAGCGGTCAATTGCTAAATAAAATAAAATAAAAGGTACCAATTAGGGTTGAAGAAAAAAATTTGTTTAGTTTTAAAAACAAGACAATATGTTAAACACCAAGATGACTTTAAAATGTGGACCAATAGATCAAGTAGACTATTTGAATTTTTAAAAATTGATAGCATTTGATTGCATGATCTAGACCATTGATTGTAATTGATTAAAAAAATAGATCTAGTTGATGGCAAGATTTGGACCATTGATAGCAATCAACTGCTAAATAAATATTAAAATTAATGACTAAAACAGAAAAATACAAATAATTCCACTCAATCATTTAGGTTATAACGGTAACTATATGGATTACCCCAATAATTTTGAGGCTTGTCACAATGGCCGCAGCCATGATGTGACAACCAAAGGCCACTTCATATCATAAGTCTCATCCCTAAACATGTCTACCTTGTACATGTTATGATACGACTGACAAATGTAATGATATAGTTTGTCCAATCAATCAAAGGAGTCCAACAACCATATGGCATACATACAATGAACAACATGGATGGATGTGGTGGTAAGGCCATTGTATCCCTATTCCACACCATTGCCCTCATCTGAAAAGATGGAGAGAAACCTAGTAAAATAATATGACCACGATTAGGGATGGCCTGGGGAAAGGGGGGGGGGGGGAGGGAGGGAGAGGGGTTATTAAAATGATGTGATTATATTGAAGGATGACCGAGGACGTTAGTTCATATGCCACCCAAAACACTTTTATAAATAAAAATATTTGTTATGAATGACATTATTTGAATAAAATAACAAGATGAGTGACATCAAGTGTTCTTGGCTTTCCCCACAAAGTCATGAACCTTATACTATGAGCCAATGAATTCAAAGATCAAGTGGTTATGATTTATCTCAAAATTCAATCATTTTGAAACACTTCAAGATATTTTTAAATTGGTTAGATTGAGATCAAGGTTAATGTTTACTTATTCAAATCATATGAATGTAGTCTAGAATTCACTTTTAAATTCTTCCGCATGCATGTTAGCTCCCAATACAATCTTTTATTCAATTTTCCTTGATACATCTTCGATTGGAGCTGGAACCACATGCATTTAGGGATCAAGGTGGATGGACGAGAGGTTTACTCGTACACAATGATTCCTTCTTGCTTAAGAACCATGAGAAATCCGTGACACTTCCCGAGTCAAAGACAAATGATTGGGCAAAAGGATTCCCAATTCGTGCACATGATTGTTGCCTGTATATGTTTGCAAGTGTAGGAAGAGAGAAAATATAACATAAATCAGCCAGATATGCTCGCTCTCTCTCTCTCTCCCACTCTCTCTCTCTCTCTCTCTCTCTCTCTCTCTCTCTCTCTCTCTCTCTCTCACTCCTAGAGAATATTTCCGACGACATGAGTTATGCGCTCAATCTTAGAATGGAGCACACCGTGTAGAGAATTTCCGACCCCGGTTCAAGGGAAGATCGAACGATGACCATCGGTGGAACACTACAGTGCTCCATCGTTCAAAGAGACTGTACTAAGATCAGAAATCAGAACAGGAAAGTTACGCAAACATTCATTTGTTACTAAGATTATAAAAAATTAAATTAATTTTTTTTTTGTTAGGTCCGTCATACGATTCCAGTTCTGTGAATTTTGTGCAGCCACCAAACTCGCTGTAGGTTGATCGATACTGTCAATAGCTGAATGTAAGTTATAGCTAGACTTCCGCCAAGTTGTGGGAGAATAAACACATTAGAATATGCATCCCGAAGCCTCCATTTGTGCAGTTCACCCTGCATTGAGGTGTGAGCCCTCAAAAGTTCGGAATCCCTCGAGCCTTATAGTGAACTTCAGCCATTGCACGCTGAATCGAATTTCCCTCAAAGCCTCTTTACCTTATATTTGTCTAAGCTGGTGATGTTAAGTTAGCTTATTAGTTCTGTCAACTAAATGCCCACCACATCCCTAGATCCCAAAAAGTGGCCTCCACCTCGACCGTATATATACCTATCTCGGGGCCTCATAATTCCTCTTGAAATCAGCATCCAACACTGCTTCCCGTGGGCACCCTGGAGTTCAGCAGAGCTTACGGTAGGTTCATGGCACCCGTTTAACTCACAAATGCCCCCGAACCAAAAAAATAAAAAGGGGAAGCAGCTGGTTGCCACAACCACACCGGCTGCAGTGGAGAGGAGATTGAGCGTCTAGCATTGCACATTGGGATCATACATTATTCAGTTGCTATCAATCGTTCCATTCTAATAATATCAGCCACATTCTTTCACCCGAATTCGTCAGCGTAGTGCTCGTCATGAGACTAAACATAGTATACTTCTGAATAGAATCAACTTAATCCCGGTCCCACCCAACGTACATACTCAACTGCAGAATGGTATGTGCTTGAAACGATAGTTTTGTGCCTTGATATGCAAGGAGAAGACATTGTTGAGCATACGCATGACAAGTGTCAAGAGGAACATACTATTCATGCCAAGCGTCGTTTGTGTGCACTTTAGTCAACTTGTAGACCTTTGTGTAACGTAAGCATATTACACCTCACAACACTATTGGACATACTCATGTCAAGACATTAGTAAGTGCACTTGAACGCCATATTGTCATGAGGTGACACTAATGGTGAAGTTGTTTTTCATTAGTGTCACCTAGCATACACCTCAAATTATGGTAAGTGACTATGCTATGCATGTGACACTAAATACCATAAACGGTGTACATTATTTACAGCATTTAGTGTCACTTACTATTTTGACCTTTGTTGGTAAGAAATAAGATCCATAGTGAAAGGGAATAGCACAATGTAACTCCAAATAGTAAGTGACACTAAACACCATAAATAATGTACACAATTAATGGTATAAAGCATCACGTGCACTATTTGCGAAAGGTCTAAATAGATGCCTAGAGGTCTCAAAGTATCACGTTGCTAATTGCCAATATGATTTCATTCGTCAACATAAATAACTTGTTTAAAGAGAAAAAATTATCTACCTTATGACATTTAGAGTAACAAATTGTGAAATTTTGGACGATAGTCTTGCGTTTTAGTATGCAAGGGGGAGATATTTTTGAGTGTACTACTGGCGAGTGTCATGTGTTTACATATCAATATGCAAGAGCAAGATATATTCTTGAGCAAACTAAATTTGGCAACTATCATTTGTGTACAGTACTTTCGTCAGCTTGTGGACCATCGTGTAACAGAAGAATGCACTCCATACCATTGTTGAACATACTCAGGCCAAGATATCAGTTTGCGCACTTGAATGCCAAGTGTCATGAGGTGACACATATGCTGTAGTTGTTAATCATCTTATGTGACCTACCATATCCCTCAAAATAGGGCAAGTGACACTATTACGCATGTGACGCTAAATACCATAAACGGTGTCGTACAATAGCGTAAGTTTAAGAGACTACTTGAGAAGGGTGTGAAGTGAGAGAGCCGGACATATCTGACCACTGGCAGACCCTGGTCGGGGTAAAGTTGGAGGGCTGGACACCAAAGGAGACAAGGATTCCTGCTTGGCTTCATTCACCTTCCTAGTAACTCTCCTGAGCCCGAGTCCATGTTTACCTGCTTTATTTACATTGCTGGTCCTTAGATTTGGGTGAACCAACCCATACACTCGTTCCTTGTTGGATGTCTAAACCTTTGCCTGCAAGGAACCGGTGTGCGGGTTGGTTCGCCCCAGCATGGTTTTAGGGGCCGGTTTACGTCATGGACCATGAAGTCGGACCATGGAAGATGGCCTTTTTTCATGGTCCGAGTTCTTGAAAATTCAATTTACAAAGCTTGTGGGCCCCTCACTAGGTGTAAACCTAATGTGGATCAAGAGGAATCATGACCATGCACCAAAAAGTGAATGTGCTGATTTTTTTAATATATATCCTAAAAAAGGAAGTTTTGAGAAGAAAATGTATATCAAGCTTGACCATTCTCTTGTCTTCTCTTGTCTTCATCTTCTCTTCCCCCAAAATTAATTCATTAAAAATTGTTATAACAACATTTCACTGTCATGGGCCCAGGCCTTGCCTTTTTTTACTAGAGCACCTCTTTTGCCTCTCCCACCGAAAACCCGTTGGACCATGTCAATGGATAATGTAGGCCTTAAAATATGTCTTTTGGAGACCTCGAACTCCATGGTCACTTTGACATTATTTTCCCTTGGTGTAAACCGAAGTGGTCCCGGGACGAGTTCAACAACCAATCACATAGTTTGCATGGCCTTGGGACAACTTCATGGTCCATGGTGTAAACAACCCCTTCATTAGTAGGCTAGTGCATGGAAATTTAGATGCTTCGACTGAATGTGTGTGTGGGCAATTAGGTAGACTCTAGAGGTTGTCTAAGATTCAATTTCCGGCCTGCCCTGGACACATGCAACAACCATGTATGGTATTTAGGGTTACTTACTATTTGAGACTACGGAATGGTATAACTTCTAATGATAGATATTACTTTGTTTCCAACAAAGGTTAAATAGTTGGTTCGGAGAATATAGAACATAAATGATTTTACTTGGTAAGAAACTAGATTCTTGGAAAAAGGTTATAACATTATGTAACTTTATATAATTACACTAGAACATTGTATTAAGTGCCACCAAGTCTATTTGTCTTGCTCAATACTAATTGTAAATCACCCATGTAGTGTCACCAACACTAAATGTAAACCTAACTTTATTTTTCATTCTTTATAAGAAAAAATTGGAGCATTATAGAATTACGATGTTGCAATTACTGTCACTTCCTACGTGATTTCTCATTCAAATTTCATTGATCCATGATGATATTTCAATACAAAAACGTTAGGATGTAGAATATACCAATCTTGGTTTCAAAACTTGACATCTGGATGAACTAAAAATAGCCTGGGATGACATAACTTGTATATGTATTCATAGGAAGTGTCACTAGAAACTTACCACAGTGACATAAAATATCATATGACACAACTTATACAATATTTATAGTGTAGTGAACAATAAATAGCGTAGTCCAGTACCTAGGATTTGCCGCTTGTGAGGACAAATGTCAAAGAGATCGTGAATTCACGATGGTGCTCCTATGGCGGTTGCCTGAAATAGATCCTATAAAATGTATCCAAAGAATTAAAGATAGAGATGAGGTGAATTTATTCACATAACATTACTCAACTAATCATTTGCGTTCAACTCTCCTCGCTTTAGATTTTCTCTGAAGTACTAGGATTCCGGCACTCAGAGTCTTTATTCTCGAATCTACTGTTGGGCCCATGAACACAACTCATCAGTTGAGTAATGTTATGCACTAATTTTGGCCCTCAATCATTTGATAAGTTATATTATGGTATGGAAAGCGATCCCAAAAGACAAGGATGGTGGCCTTACCAAGGATGATGGAGCTAGGTGTGAAATATTGAAGCTAATACATTTAAAATTAAATGATTTCCGAGGATGATCAGGATTTTCTGTGGAGAATTGCGTCTTACATGTATCCCTAGAGAAGGATCACCATAGTAAACTTCAAACAAATTCAAAGGCACAATGTGATGCTAGCTCTAGGAGCTTGTATTTTAGTAGTGCAATTTAACTATAAAATACACCAATCACACCTAGTAACTATGGGTTGAACTTAAGGTGTCATAACATTATTAAGCAGCGTGCATTCGTTTTGTAGGCCCTTAGAATATAACTATGGGATGCACAAACCTCGCACAAGGATATTCATATTTAGATTGAGTTCCTAGCATCTCATGGTCATGTTCTTAGGGTTCACAGTTGCTTAGTAATTAACATGGTGTAGAAAATATCGTGGTCCATTATATTTTATGTGTGGGTTGAAAATCAAGGTGATCCACAACAACTTTGAGCTTAGGTTTATGAGAGTTCAAGGAATTGTGTCCTCTTCTTGGAACAATGTTGCAAGATGGGTTGCAGGGTTTGAAGAAATGAGAAGATAGGTTTTCGAAGAGATAACCCTAAAATATATTATAATGGTAAGTGAGGCAAAAATTTCTTATGGACAAAAATGTTTGACATGCTACAATATTTTAGGGTGATGTTATAGCTTTTTATAATTAAAATTTAAGTATCTTTGAACAAACCACTTGCCCAAAAATTATAAGGATGTGCACTTGTGGGGACAAAAGCATCAAACGACAACATCAAAAGCAACAACACAACAACCACAACTTCAAATATTTGCATTTCATGTTTGCCAATCATTACATTTGTGTAGTTCTGTGATTTGGTGTATGTCATATTGGCAATGAAAATTGTCCAAAATTCATACATGAATCTAGATATACTTAAAATCCTAGCTTCATAATTTTGAGTATACGATATTGTGTGCTAAAAAATGACATGATCAAGAAAAGTAACATTGACCATTGAAACTATCACAGTATGTCAAACTTATAGTGGGCCTAGGCAATAGGTGTGATTGGTGTAGTCGATTAAGACCTTCTAGACTACTTGCAACCATGCAACCGAATACATAAGAAATTCCCCGTAAGGCGATCATGAACTTAAATGATGGAACTTAGATCAAGTTTCTCATGTGGTTTGACTAGAAACGGTGTAGGAAAAAGTAGTGTTGAAGTTGTACACTTGTACCCTAAGCTACTTGTTTTGCATGCATTGCCGTTAGGGACAATGTTGGAAATGCAAGCTCAACGTTTGACCAAACACGGATTTGTTAGGGTAGATTTGTAGTAAGATAGAAACCTTAACCTATCGCGGGCACCATCCCTAAAGTGGTCACCATCTTCTAGAATGTAGCACATCTATTCGTATTAGAGTGCAAATTGTAGGATCGAGATCGTACATTAGTTGCCGGTTTAGGAAGTGTGTCTATGATAGGCCTGTCTACCTTGTTGTGTTAGTGATTTGGATCGGAGTAGTACGTGCTTAATCAGTGGCCATTGGCAAATTACGTTTACAAATGGACACCTTATATTTTGTTGCCTGTGGCCCAAAGGGCCGACCGATGATCGTCGCCAGCAGCCGACGTCGACTTTGCATGCATTTAAAGCAGCTGTGGCCTGGAACAACACTTTACACATGAACAGTCCTTGGCCGGTTGGATGCCGAAATGCTCATGTAGATTACTAACTCGGTTAATTAGGGCAACAAAGTTATAAATATACTGTAATATATTACCGACCCCGGAAAATGTCTTCAGCGGTGGACAAAGCACTGATGGGTGACCTGTGAGCTCCCCAGTCAGTGGTGGTGGCAGAGTACGTTTCGTTTCACGACAACTATACTAGATAGTCCTCTTGGCGTGGGTGGAAAATTAGCGTGCAAATAATTAGGCATGAGTTACGTTAGTTTTCTAGTCATGGTGAAAGTAACATGGGTCTTCCCTTAAGTTTTTATGAATACTTTTGACGTACACACTAAACAATAGTTATAGGGTAGAAGTAGCATACATCAAAGTAATCACCCACATTAGGTTTCTAAAAAGACAATTAAAACGACCCACGCTAATGTTCTACGACAATTTTCTCATTGATTTCTTATTACAAGGATTAACATGGGCTCTAGAAAATTATTGTGGCCCGTAGTAGTAGGACTTTTTAGTCTACCATGTGGGGGTGTGGTAAAAACATGCTCCAAGGAGTATAGGTCTTGTTCTATGATAGGTCTTGTGAACCGAAATCTGTTACCAAGTTTGTTGTAAATTCTTTCCAACTGGGTCTCATGAGACTAAAGGAGGGACTCTCAATCCGATTAGAGGTCAGCCTTGGACTAAAATAAACACCCTCAAGTAATATAACGCTTCCCTGCGTTTTTACCCTTCCCCACGACAGGTATCAGGAAACTTTACCTAGGGAGTAAGTATACCACCACAATCAATCTCAACCAGATAGGCTCCCTGAGACCTATGCCTTTCCTAAATGTTGGGTTGGGCACAGGTTCTAAGGAGTCTCACAAGATGGGGCAAGAATTTTGGGTGAGGGCAAAATGCTCGCAAGTGGTTAGATATGGATCAGCATGAGCCGTCCGGGACTTTGTGGAGCCAAGCTTGCAAATTTTCACATTTCATTTCATGACACGCAATGTGCCTTCATGGTCGGTTCACCATCAGGAGATCACATCTTGACACTTGAATCCGGTGGGCCGTGGAACAAAACACTTAATTATAATTGGTGTGGAAAGAAGTTGATTCCTTATTACTCTTGAAAGGCATCAGCGCATCTTTCACTTTTATGAGTTGTACACTGAAATGACATTAGGTTGCCCCATGCCAATATGTCGACATTCCACACTACTTTCAATATTTACTACCACAGTAACAAATACAATATTTATTCTTTTACTACATGGTTGAGCTTTAAAGATGAATAACCCAAGGTAGTTTGCAAGGGTAAAGAGGTAACATGTTCGTGGAGGCAACCTAATTGCACATATTTGTGTAGGTAGGATGGTAACCAATTTTTAGAGCTCAAAGACATGGAAAATCTTCACCAAGGCATATTTTTGTTACAACCTTGTAGAAAGTTTAATATTAGAAGTGTGGGCCATCCTGTATCTCGGTACAAATACTTATGTTGTCTGAATTCACCCATGGGCAATAATTTGGTGGAAGTTGAGATTTTGAAGCTGCATGTATGTTTAAAGCTCATGTGAAGTATATCTTGAATCTCATGGACATCCTAACCTTCGTAAAGTCACCCTCCGTAATGTCACACACTTTCTCTCTCTCTCTTATATCCCAAAACCCTAAGCAACGGATGTATTCAGTTTGAATCTCCCTCCTTGTTGTCACATTTCCCTCTCATATATCACATAAACTGACATTAAAATAACCCACCAAATAAATTCAAGTCACAAGCTCACACACATCACATTGTCATCATTGTCATTATCATTGTCATTATCATTGTCATTATCATTGTCATTATCATTGTCATTATCATTGTTATTACAGTGTTGACTTTGTGTTATTCCGTAATGTCACACGCTGCGCTAATTCTCTATTATCATGCATCCATGTTAATTAACACTACATACCTTCTTAATGTCATGTGCACTTTGATTGCCACAGGCATGATATTAGGGAGGTTAGAGTGTACAATGAAATCCATGGTCAGTTCATGTAAAGAATTTAGGATTTGTTATGTAAACTCCGTGGACATATTTCGGGCGTCGATATGTTATTCAATGGGCAAAGTGCAAAAGTGCCAAAAGGTACCTAGTTCACCTCTCCAGTGCATATCAATGTTTTAGATCAGCAGATCCAGGTGTGTGGAGGATTCACCCTTTATAAAGGGAAAAAACCTCACAACATATTTGGAGCTTGCAGAGAGAGAGAGAGAGAGAGAGCAGGGGTATTTATTTACATAGGTGGAGACTATAATCTCGTCCTCCTAATGATGAACACCAGTTGACCAATTGCAAAATTTGTGGTACTGGTGCCTCTCATGTTCCTTATGGTGGGATCCCGTGGCAGGAATTATGCTAACTTAGCCCAAAGGCACGGTGTTTCCCTTGCTCTCAAAAAAGAAGAAATAAAGAAAGAAATAAAGAAACAAGGAAATAAAGAAATACAGAAATAACACACTTGCTAATTAAAAACGAGGCCTAGTGTTGCGTGATGAGTTCAACAAGTTCATCAACACCAACACTTCCGTCCCTCTCCTCCCCTCCCCTCATTTCAAGAAGGAGCCCATGCACGCGCGGGCAAGCTTATATACGGTACTATGTGGGCCTTACGCGGTGGTCGGCTCTCCAAATTCGGACACGGCCTCTATTTGAGGTGTACATGGCAGGCAAAGCTCGTAGTGAAAATTTGGACACGCAAAAGACACGTGTTACGATGAGATTGGTCAAAATACGTTAACCATTCTGGGTTCATCAATCGTTAACACAAACATCGAGAGTGGGGCGGCCCTCACTATGTACTAATCACTCCAAGAGATTCGAGTGAAGAGACAAGAATCATCTCGTTCACTTTGACCTCCTATAACTTCTGCATCTCAACTCCGATTCCGCGACTTCAAATTGCAATCTTGGCGATCCAACAGCCCGAAAATGTCTGTTGAGTTGGAACCCACTAGCTGGGCCAATTAGAGGCGGTAACTAGGGTTCTTGCGCTGGTTTCTTTGGGTCGCTGACAAAGAGGGGGACCAGAGCAGCCTGCCGCTTCCATAGCCCAACCAACCTTCCTTCCTTCCTTCCTAAAACCTTCGGGCATTCGTTTATTCTTTGGTTTTCAAATTTCTTGGGCGTTGGCTTTGTTGGCCTTCTGTCTCCAGATTATTATTAAAATTATTAAAAAAAAATCATAAAAAAACAAAAAAAATTGGAGCGTTCTCATGATCACGCCTACTATTCACTCTGCGGCTAGAGAGGTAGGCTTGTGTGGCAGTAGGTGTGGTCAATGGAATGCGGAAGTAGAGGACGCTGCCAAATGAAGCTTTTGACACACCCACACACATAAATAGGTAGCCTGTATATAAGCACTCCCTTCATTCCATTCCTTATTAGCTCCATCAATCCCAGCTCATTGAATCCTGCAGTCTCCCCCTCAGGGCTACCTTAGTGTCTTAACAGCTTCTGGGCTTTGAGTGGCCAACCTACTACAGCCAAAGCAAATGTCCCAAGCGTGCCTCCGGTCGAGCGAGCCTCACCTGATTCCATTCTCACTCTCGTAGTATAAGCTTCCAACACTGTTTCGGAGACTGGTGCTGGTGATGATGCAGCAGCACTGAGCTCCATCGATTGAAAGACATCTAGCTGTGACTTGCAGGTTGCCAAAATTTAGCAGCTGGGCAGCAGTAGCAAGTAGGGGGAGCAGCAAGATGAATCATACTGAGTCCAATTAGCGAGCCAGCTAGAATATTGTAGTTCCTCCTGCATGTGTTGACGGTGATCATTAGCAGTGTTGGAAGTGGTGTAGACTTTGGAGTGTGAATGGTGGATTCCATTTGCTAGTTGTAACTACAATATTTCCAAGCCGACCAGTTGCTGTTATAAGCTGCTAGCTAGTCTCCCTGCAAGCTCGTTGCTCGCCTGCCGGTTCGATTGGCAGGCTCTACTAGTTTCTACAGTCGTAATTTTATTTGTCATGCTCTTGGATTCAATCTATAGACCCTTGGAGTTCTTCGAGCAGGTAGCATCGAGAGATAGATTTCGTGTATAGTGCAGCTACCTGATTCTAGCAACAGATCATCCATTTACTTCCTCCTCCTCCGGCGGCTGCTGCTCTATACCTCACGCTGTAACTGGCGCGGAACGCAATGCCTGGTAAGCTCACGGGACGTTGGGTTGGTAGGTAGGCTCGATCGAATTGATCAACGGAATGGTACTACTTACTGAGGGATGTGAAATTCAATGTTGATCAAAAAATTGCCGTCAATCAATCAATCGATCCAATCCAATCCAATCCAATCCGACCCTCATCCCACCATGACTTGAAGTTATTAATCTGCATTAGGTGAGTCGAAGTTTTCTGACAATATTTTTGCATCATTTGTGCATTGACAGGGATGAACATGAACATGAACAAGTTTGCGAGCTTGTCGGTGCTGGACGCGGAGGCCATCAATACGAAGAAGATGAATGCTTCGAATCCGACTCGAAAGCGGAATCTGTTAACTGTGTGGATGGACCCAGAGCTGTGGGCCACGTTACCGGAGCCGCTGATTGAGCAGGTCCTAGCCTACCTCCCCTTACCGATCCTGCTGCAACTGCGAGCGGTGTGCAAGAAATGGGACGCGCTCCTCCGCCACCCTACCTTCCTACGCACACAAGCGCAGCTATCACCGCAACGACGTTCCCACATCCTCACAGTTTCGGAGCCTGCACCTTCCGCCTTCTCCTTCTTCCAACACCCCGGCCGGCCCGAGCTTTACTACCTTCGCAGATCGCTGCTCTACTGCCCTGTCTCCTGTGACTGGTTTAGGGTTTCCCTCGACTCATGTCTCCCTTTCTCCGACCTCTATGTCACCTCGGTCTCTTCGGGGCTAATCTGCTTCGTAGCCTACAAAGGCAAATCCACCACTGTAGGGAGTACTACTGGATTCAAAAATAGTACTACTACTGCTACTGCTACTACTACTAATTCTTGTAAGCCCCGTGAGGTCGTGATAGGTGTTTGCAACCCTGCAACACGCACATGGCGGTTGCTTCCACGCTGGAGCTCTGATTGCTGCTACAACCTGCCTACCTTTGTTGCCCTAATTGTGGAGCCGTGGGATAATTCCTACCAAGTGGTGGTTATTGACTTCGACCAAACCACGACGAGAATGTGGAGCTCGGCGAGCAGTCGATGGAGTGAGTCGGATCATCCTGTTCCCACGCAACACAATTTCCCTTACTATGATAGGACTCCGAGTGAGCCGGTTGTGGAGCAGGTTGGGGGGGCTAGGGTTTTGGTGTGTGCTTCCCAGTGTAAGACGGGAATCTCGACCTACGACATGGACAGTGGAATGTGGGAGAGTCATCAGGTTTTTCTGCCACACATGCATAGTAACGTGCATTTGGTGCAGCACCGCGGTCGCATGTTGCTGATCAGCCGGGTCATGTTGCAGAAGTACGAGGGCTCCGATAGAGTGCAGGTCTCGGAGCTCGATCGCAAGGGGTTACACGCCATTAACCACAAAGATGTTCCCGCGGGTCCTTCCAAGCAGTTCTTGGACCACTTCAAAGTCTTCGATCACGAAGATGGCCTTTGCTTCGTCTCCGTCACCACTGGGGAGCGATGGGTTTACAATCTTGACACTAGGTCTTGGACTCTCCTGCCTGCACTCCCGGGTGTCCGAGCCAAGAGCATGGTCGCCTACGCAGGCTTCTCAATCCAACTCCGTGTCGACATCCAACCTTAGTTAACCTCAAGTAGAAGAATTTATACCATCCGTCATGCATCATCATCATCATCATCGATCACAATCTCAATCTCAATCTCAATCTGTACATAGGATGATCACTCGATAGGTGGAGGAAGGTCCAGTGTGAATAATTAAATTAGGATAATTCTGCTCTACGGTTGAAGAAGTAGTAGAAGAAGAAGAACTGCAGGGTGCTTCATCACCATGATTCAGTGCAAATGAATTAGCGCCAGCAGGTAACTTGGAGCTGCTTGATCTTTCGGCAATTGAAGTTAGTTAGAATGCCACATTCGGATGATCGATCGAGTTGTACATGGATGTATAAATGATCAGTTGATTAGACTATATTCTTGAAAATATGGTCCCATTATGTCACTGTACATGATGTCTCGTGATCCTCAGTTAAGTACAGCTGGTCTAGCTGGCTGGCTGGCTGGGTTCAATCTTATCCATTGTATTTTGATCACCGTACATGAATATTTTCTGATCTGATGATCACCTGGGTTGTCCTGCCTGTATTTGATTGTGGGCTTCACTGTACAAATAGCCCAGTACCATTGCAGTACACTCTATTTAATATATGCATGCATGATCCCACCGAAGATGATCAGATCTAGTAAGTTCATTGTCAGTGAGTCACAATATGAAGACAATGTATATGACTACTAGACTATATGCATTTCTCGACTCCTTTGATCTAGTTGCAATGGTAGAGCAGATAATAGAGTATAGAATTTAACTCATGTCATGGTGACCAGTGCTAATTTGCTAATGATGTAAATCGATCGATGTCAATGCCGTACCGAACCTCCCCCAGCTTGAACATGGATTGAACGACATCGACAATATTGACATTGAGTTAACAATTTCAACTGATATGGAAGGCGTAATGCGGCGCTAATAGGAGAGATAAAGACGATGCCAAGCACTTGTGTTGGCATGAGTGAGGGAGGGACGCTTCAGCTTGATCATAGCCGCGAGCTCATAAGTGAACCTGGAACGGGCGGCACTATTAGTATATGGACATTTCAACTGCACCGACAGTTTTAATTAAGCTTTTGATTGATACGGGAACTGCTACATACCATATATACTTACTTATCATACAGATTGAAATGTCTTTGCACGTTTTAGAATCAGAAGACAGACACAAAAGTTAGATCAGGTCAAAGTGAAGCCTTTCTTTGTTTTCATGTCAAGCTCCAATATTGTTTACGATTGAGCCTGGTAGACCTGGTTGCAAGTGTGATGTGTTTAAACTTTTCAATGGAATCAACGTCCATTCTGCGCTACAAAGTTCAAACCTTGCAATACACCACTCAAATATATAGAGGTATCCAATTACTATTCTCTTGAAGAGATTGACCTCCTCACGTATACGATCCGGCAGCCAGCTTGAAATTTAATGTCGTCATTTAATTCCTGCTCTTCAATAGAAAGTTCAGTCAATTAGCAAAGTCATATTTGTGTCAGAGGTTTACGTACACTGTACCAGTCAAAAACACTCTAATGTCATCACTGCAGGTCCTATTCTTGTCTTGATTATGGACTCAGGCTTAACCTATCTATTGGATATATAAGCGTAAGATGCAATCCCCATAATGGAAGCAGCCTAGCTTTCTCCACTGTCCAGTGTCGACCCATGCATTTTTTGGGGGGCAAGACCTACTTAATTACCTCCAAAAAAACCTCAAACTTTTGAAGCATTTATGCTGTGCGCTTAAAATTATTGGCTGCATACTCGATTATAACTGAGCAGTTCAAAGTTGCATCCAGAAACACCTTCCAGTTCAAGTTGCCCAAAGCTCCCGATACAAATCTATCATCCATGCCAATCATACCAACAGTTGTGTATGATTGAAAAGCTGTTAGCCTACTTGAATATGAAGCTTCCTGCCCTGAAAACATAATCACTTTAGAAACACCGTGTTATAGATTACATTTGAAATGATGAATCCCAGTGTGTTGAAGAAATTTTATGACTCCAAAATACACATCGATAATTCCTTGTGAATTCATGATATCTCAATCAAGGTTATGGCTTATACTTCTTTAGATTGCACTCAACATAAGTTGGCCTAGGGTCGTGTTCACAAATTTCCAGCCAAAGTTCCATGACTGAAAAATGTCAAGAAGACTCTTATCAGAGTTACACCATTTTTTGAATTCAGTGTGGGTTGCTTGCCACACTAATTTAAATATCCTAAACCAGTTTCTGGATTGGAAAATAATTAGTATGGATCGTACTTAATTATCTTGTACACTCTTAACACATTTGTGGTTAATAATCATTTGAGGGTCCCAGATGTCTTTGATGCACGCCTCGAAGGGTTTGAATTCTCCTATGATAATTCCCAAGGGGAGCAAGCTAGAGTTCTTGATAGGTTGAATATACTCAATTGCCACACACGATGCTCATGGCAAGGTCCATATATGCAATTATAATTTACTCAGTGCCACGTTCAAGGCAATTTTGGCATTAATTGGACTCTCAGATCCTCTCCCCTCCAAATGTCACTTGCCTCTAAAAAGAAACAAACTAGGCGACCTAGCTTTGGAAGGAAAACATTCAACCAGAATTTTAGTGTTTCAAGACAAATGCTTTGTCCAAAAACAATAATGCATATGATCTGAGTATTGTTTGCGCCCAAGATACATGCACATTGCAACAACCATGTATTTGAGGGAATGACCGAGAAGCATATAGACGATAGAAAAAGTTGTTGGTGCCCGACTGCATATCGAAACTTTCATGAACCTTGTCACAGCAAAAGACCTTCCCCACTTCTTTCACTGCCTTGGCCCACGCAAGTCTACCATACTCAAGAAGACCATTCCATATAGTCTAATGAACATGTTGCTCTTCCCATCTAGTGTTCTTAAATGTACAAGATCATTTCTTTCAAGCCAAATCCTAGTGATTCAACTTGCTTACATAGAAGACGGGACTTCCTACAAGAAATTACCATGATGCCACTCAAAAGGTGTTCATGGACCTCTTTGATTAATATTACATGGGCCCACATTGCTCACAATGTCAAAAATCGCAAATCGGCTGTGCAAACCACCAATCCCAAAATCTATGGGCAACGGCCTCCAAAAATTTCTTTGGACTAGTAGGAAATTGTTATAATTTAGCTAAATTTAGTATATTTGGCTAAATTTAATTGGTGTATAGTCATTTCGTCCTTTGAAAAGATAAATGTTTACAAATTTGACTAATTGAGGTAAAAGCACACTTTTATTGAAATGTTGGAGAGAACATCTTTGACTACACTACCAAACTTACATTAGCAAAAATGTAATAGTTTCATGACACGACAATCTAACATGAAGTGACCAGAATGACACAAGATCATGTCATTCTGGTCACTTCATGTTAGATTGTTGTGTCATAAAACTACCACATTTCTACTAGTGCTTTTTCTCCTACAAAGAGATAAATGTGATTGAAGTTGCAAAATCCAAGTAAATCCCTCTCTTGGATACGATTAAGCTCTCTGGGCTGAAGATTTGTCATAAAGAGCGTTATGGTTTAAAGCCTAGAAACTTTGCATTCTTTTGGTTGGTATCCTATCTTGTAGTGGACCCACAAGTGAAACCGATGGAGAGCTAAACTATATATAAGTATTCCCTTTGCATGTGAGCATTGCAGTCTTAATGCTACTGAGAATGAAGTATAATATATTTTGGCATTTGTTGTCTTGCCGAGTCTTGCCCATGTGTTAGATGGCAATGGCTTGTGTATGTTGTGCAAGCTTTTGATCTTAAGCCTTTGTGTTGTGCAATGTCATTTTCACCACTTTCGGTGATGAATAAGTTGGTAGCCACACGTGGTTGCGGTAGAGTTGTTGTTAGCCTCCCCACATGGGACATGTGTCATCCTATGACAAAGTGTTGATGTTTTAGTTATCGACTTGGTCCAAACAAGATAAAGTGCAACACAAAGTGGTTCCGCTACTTCGTTTTCAAAAAGTTCTCATTCAAGAGCATGAAAGTGATGCAAATCTAATCATAACTTCAATAATACAAAACTCTGGTGCCCTCAATCACATTCTTATAAACATACACACAAATTTTGTAGGAACAAAATAAGAAATAGAATACAAAAAAATACATCAAGCATGAAGCTACTAGATTTTCATCTAGATGTACTTTTCATTATGTGAACAATCTTCGAAATAGAAAAGGGGTTGAAAAACTAGAAGTAGATATAATCATATTAAAGGCATCATGTGTTGAAATTTTTAAGAACGTTATTTTTTATGCACATTATTTATAAATTGATCACTTTACCTTCAAGCCTCACGTTTGTCACATGGTAGGTTAAATACCCTTTCTAGACGCAAGCATGGTCAAGTACACAACTTCATTACCATGCATAGGCTTAAGTGAAAGTGATTCAAAATTTTATACTAAATTCTTTTTTTTTAAGGAAAAAACCATAAATATTTGAAAAACACATTGATCTACAAAGCCAAGCAATTTATGCTATATTTTTTTTTCAAAAATTCTACATATTTAGAAGAGAGTGCAAGTAGTGTGTGAGTAGAATATCGAACATGTAATTGTTTAAAATTTGTTTAAAACATGATAAAATTACATTCTATTGATTTTTTTCTAGAAAATTTTGAAATGGTGCCCTCAAGTTTATAATGAATTGAAGGAATATGAAAAAAAATTCAACTTCAAAATATTTAAGGTCATGAAATCTACATCCTTAACCAAAATTAATCATTATCTTTTGAGCAGTTGTTTTAATGATAAGTTTTGAAGATCTCATCTTCATATTTCATATTTGAGTACCTAACACGACAATAGAGGGCACCATGCAAAGTTATCAAATTTAAACAACACTTTGCTACTACTTACAGGCATTTGACCAAAAATAATAAAGGTTTTAGTATACTCGAGCATTTTTCCCGTATACTCAACCCATCTTTGAGGTTGTTTTGCTCTTCTTGGAGTATTTTTTCCACCCGGTCCTTTTGTATCTTGAACTTGGTCACTTGGTTGTGGATTGTTATTATGGCTTTGCTTTATTGATAATTTGATTCTTGGCTACTTGGTCACATGGTCTTTGGTCACTATCTCTTTGTTACTTGAGAGTTTTGAGTCAGCCTCCAACCCGATCCGTTTGGACACAATTCTCCTTGGAGTTCTAGTGACCTCGTTGTGGTTGTTGTTCTTACTTCAATGAATGTTGGCTTTTATACATGAAACTAAAATATAAAGACAAGTGATCAAAATGAAACCTCCACTTTCACGATTTTCAGTGGCCTTGTACCAATGTTGTGGTATGGAGCAGATTCATTCTTGAAGCAAGATTCACAAGCTTTGCTATTTTATTATAATTTCAGAAGCTCTTTGAGACTCGTAAGGCTCTTATTATCTTAGGAGTGCGTACCCAACATCATGGAATTTTTAAAGGACGACGCCCAAATGCCATGGAGGATGTCTTGGCAACTTGCCAATATAATACAGTTTTACTATTTCTGTAACCAAGACTAAATTTAGATTCTAAAAGACCCGAGAATAGTTTGGAAGCATGTTTTCATCGATTCATGGAAACTTTCTAAGCTAGGTTGAAGAAACGTGACCTCAGAGAGACCCACAATCCAAGGAGTTCACTTATCCTTGTTTTTCAATAATTTTAAGCAAAAATAATAATGACCTTGAGATTGAACATCTCCCTCCCAATGTATTGGAATGCTACAAAACAATCCCATGTTGCACTCCTAGTCATTGAGAGCTCCGAAGGTCATGAGCTCTAAGATATCTCCATGTGGTCAAATGAAAACAAACTAAGTAGTACCAAATTTAGCATGATGTGTGGACAAGTTTATCGATTAACCAATTGAATGAATCATAAAGATCTCACTTGAATTTTTGGGGATTCATGCTTGAAAATCTAGATATTGGAATGTGGAAGTCCACGGGCCCACACTTTAACATCACACATATTTCCTAATAACAACACCTTGACAACAAGCTTCTTCTTCTTTGATTATTATCAATTTAAATTTTTTGGGTGACAAACATAATTTACTCATTCAACATTCGATCCTCCCATTAGATGGAGCATCATGAATCGGGTCATTGTGATGCACCCTTATCCCCAATGCGCCATATGGACTTTATTTGTCCAAATGAGAAATTGTGAAAGGGTACATGGGGTCTGGATATAAATGAAATTATTGTTGCATGCAATAAGGTAGACAAATTATGAGTAGACATTTTAAGGTTGAAGCCTTCTCATAGAAATCTGCAACACACATATATTTTAGGTACTTGTCAAAGTGTGGAAGAGATAGTAAAAATCTATACCAATTCAGAATTCATGAGAATTTGCTATGAATTCTTAAATACAAGATTCTTTTATCCAAAAATTAGTTGTGTGCCCTCCCCCCGAACACTCTTTTGTTGCTCAAAGTACATTTCTACCACTTTCGTGTTGACCCACATGTGGCATAATTTGGGTGCTTACTCAAGGCTTATTCACCCCGCATAAACCATCTAAAAACTTGTGCGGTTGGTGGGTGCATTGAATTTTGAAATTCAAATCGAGTTACAGTTACGAACAAAATTGAGTACACTTGGAACATACTAATCTTCAATAAACAACCACGAACAATTCAAAGGTTATTTTTTAGATTTGAAAATTGGATATGATACTGCACAAACTTGTGCACATGTATGCAAAATTTCACATTACATTGATAGTAAGAAAGTATGCTGCAAAGCCAAATGAAAAACTATATAAAAATATTTAGTTTTGTTGAAGTTGCCTACAAAATCTTTAGTAATTGGTCAAGTAACCCCTACTTATCAACACAACGTTAATTCTTCATGGCATGCTCTCATACAATGTCATGCAATCATGTTCACTGAAATTGGGATGCACTGAACACACACACTCCCACAATTCTTGAATACCTCTTGGAGGTGTTGTAAATTTCTTCAAGCGTCGTTTGAGAAGTGCCCATAACCGTTCAATGGGATTCAAATCTAGAGATTGTGCAGGCCATTGAAGGGGTTGAAATGGTTTTGATGTCAATCATTCTTGCACAATCTTGTTCATGTGCTTGGGATCATTATCATGTTGAAAGACCAACATACTTGAATCCAAATTGTAATTTTGTATAGTCGATCACAAGAAATTTTCTAAAATAAATTTGTATAGATGCCTATCCATCCTACCTTCAATTTTGTATCATGCTCTCAGCCCAAAAACCATCATGCATCCCCAAATCATCACCAACCCACCACCATGCTTCATGGTCTGATGGACATGTTGAGGTCCAATGTGTTCTTCATCTCTAATCCAAAATCATGACCTATCATCTAAGTTAAACTTATTTATCTTTGTCTCGTCACTAGAAATCACGCGTTTCCAATTATCAATGGTCCAAATCACATGCCTTTGAGCAAGCCTTAGGCATGCGAAAACGTGTTTGTGACTCAGAATTGGTTTCCTTTGCTACACTTGTGCACCCAATCCAACCTCTCTCAAAGCGCGCCCCATGGTGATGTCAGACAACAATTTACATGTTTCAAATCAAAGTTGTTTTATAGTTGCAGATGCAATTCCAAGTCGACCTTCAGTAACAAGAGTGACACAACACCTCTCCTCTCAGTCTACAAGAAGTTTTGGATTCCCCCCTCTTTATCTCTCAATCTCGCCCCCTACATCCTTCCTCAGATGTGCTACAGAAGATTGGCTCATGCCCACTAAAAGTAACAACTTTGCAAGTAGAATCACCGCTTGTAAGTTAACCAAAGCTTGGTGCTTCAGTTCTTGAGACAATAGAGGCATACGGCTACAAACAATTCTACAAATTGCACCTCATGTACTATGGAACCAAGGCTACACAATGCACAAGAAAGCTCACAACATTGTCAACTACGTAATGCACACAAAGATGTCGATGTTGGAAGAGTGGCGGCGAGCAAAAGCGAGTACTATAAACCTAACCACTTCAACATTTCCTATTTTGGAAACCCTAAACCCTTTTCACTTTTTGGTTTCATATTTATATAATTGATTTACTTGGACTCTTGCTTTGATCACTTCATCACTTTGTTTTTTGATTTTTTAATAGGTTGACAATGGGAGCCAAAGCTGAGTTTGTGTACAACGTACTCAGTTTTCTTCATAATTATGTATGCCATCATGAAATTATTTACATTGTTGAGCTATTCAACCATAATCTTTGAATATAATTTCAGAAGTTGAGCGACCACTGAATGATGTTGATAGCCATAACTCAACCTTAAAGTGGATGTTCCACTATCGGAGATGTTGGATTAAGACGCATCCACCTAAGATGGCATATGTACCTACTCATCAAATTATTAGATATTTTTAAAAATTAAAAAAAAATTAATACATTCATGGAAAGTTGCTATATGTGTCACAAATGTGCTCAATATTTGTGTGCCACATGTGAACGTCTTTCACTAGTTGAGTGCAAGGAAAACAAAAATCCATAAAAAAGAAGGGTCCCATTTTTAAATGTCACTTTTGCTACAAAAAGCTCTTTCTTATGTTAAAAAATAGATTGACAGACACTTGCCTCTAGTCTCAAGGCTTGGGACTTTCACTTGGCCCGGGTAGGGCACTCACGAAATTTTATTAAACCATGTGAGAATGAATGTAGGGTATTTTTTATTCATTTGTGAGAAAATTTATACAATTCTTCGATATAATGAAGCACCTCTTCAATTACAAAGTTGTGTGTATAAAAAAATAAGGGTACCATATAATGCATCAATTTATCTAATTCTTTCAACCTAAAATAGGGTTGGGAATAGTAGGTAGAGAAAAAAAATATGGAGGCAGAGGTATACAATGCATTTTATGGTGGTCAATGGATGAAAAACTATCCATTTTCAATCCAAATTCCCGAATGAAAAATTTGGATGACGAGGGTTTTGGTGTTCTTTGCTTTGTGCGTTGTATCTTTGATTTTTGCCTAGGGTTGCTTGCTTCAAGTTTGTTTGATTTGAACATTGTTTGATGTATGTTTTGGAACAATAGGAGGTCCTAATAATGCTTCAAGTTTTTATGTTTTGGTACATTGTTTGATGTCTTTAGTCTAGACATGGTTTATTGAATTTTAACTACAAACTTTCAAGATTCCTATGATTCGTCATTCATGGGGTCAAATATAAAAATTATAAGGAACATAGGGTACTAGAAACTACTTCACTTGCGACTTTATAAATACAAATAGGGTCATCTAAAATGACAAAATTTAGATTTATCTAAACTGATAGGGTGTAAAGAATTCCAATTTCTTAGATAAATAGCCCCATGATAAATACCCTTCCATCCCAGATGGGTTATTAAAGACATGTATGAGTGCCCTACCCGGGTCACTTGGACATTGCAAACTGAACCTTAGGATCTCAAAAGTTAATTAAACATGCATGCTATATTACACATGTCATTCAAACTTCATACCATACCCCGCACTAAAGTTGATAATTTTATCAAAGTTAAAGTAGACAATAAAAATAATATTATCCTACATAAATAAAATATATGTCACTTTAATGGTGTGTTATCTTTCTCCAATGCCCGCATAAGACCCAATGTTTCAACTCACGTTGTCTCATAACCCCATTCCTAATATTCCTTAGCACCCCCCCCCCCCCCTTGTGTGTCGTTTGAGGTGCAACATTTTTGCAGAGAAATCACACTTATAGCCTACTTTAATGGAGTCCCTCATTAAACACAGGAGTCCCTAGTGCCATTGTCATTAAAGACTCCCTTGTTATCATGGATCTTCTTCCCCATTTTTTTGTTGTTTTCCTTCTTCAGCGGCATTATTGGGGTCAAAGGTTTGATAATCTTGAAGTGATAGGGGTACATTTTCGTCTTGCCCAAATTGATATTGGTACATGCCATTTGCATGATTGCCACATAGAGGAGTCAATGGTGTGACATTTAAGTGTGATGAGATTAGTACATGAGTGAAAAATACAATGTAGCATTGGATGCATTATAAATGTTACATGGAAGGAGGGCGTTTACTAATTGATGGAGTATGCATTGTCATTGTGTGGGGATTGCAATGTATCATAGTCTTGGTACGGTCAAAAACCCTTGTATGAACAAAGTGGCATTTAGAGCCTTCCCAACCTTCTTTGCCTTTCACCACATCGACAACTCTATCCACCATAATGAAACACTATAGAATGAAGTGAACCTTAATTTCCCCTTCATGGTGGTTGAAGGGGTCATCAGGGGGAGGAGAGAGTCTGCACCTTCATTTCAATATTGGACAACTCAATTACATGGAGTTGCATGTAATATTCTTGAATTGAAGCCTTACACTACAGTAGTGGGCTCATCAACATTTACCGTTAGCTTCCCCAACAATATAGAGGCTTACAATGATTTTCGAAGGAAGAAAAATAGCGTCATTTTGGTGTTGCTTACACTATTGGAATCTTGGGTGGGTCTTACAGCGTTGCATGGTTGACATTCACAACAATGTTGTGGTGACTTTGGATGAGACAAAGATGGTGGGCCTCATGTTAGTGACTGCCACAAAATGACATATCGTTGAACCATCTCCTTTGGAGTGGCTTCATCTTTTACAGATGATTATTATTACTATTGCAGCCCATGAAATGTGCCAGTATTTGTTGAAAAATATACTATGGGAGAATTATTGGTAGGATGTGGGTATGTAGATGGAGTATATATGTGGAGACATCTAACAATGCTTTACATGCAATTGCAATACACCAACCAACTGCAATGTGGCACCTAGTTCCTAAGCATTGGGCATTCTCATAGGATTAAAATGCATAACAACCTATATGTAACATCATTTTTTACTGGTGTTTCTAAGAAACATGTGGCTACATTCACATTCCATGAGTTTACAAAGAAAAAATTTACATGTAACACAATATTTACCTTCCATCTAGAAATGCAAAATAAACTTAGTATGATTACACTGCAACATCCAAGTTACCTCTTTAGTCTATACATGCAAATCCCTCATCATGGCATTGTAATCTCTAAAAACTAGGAATTGAACACACTATGGTTGGATCACAAATCTAACCACTCCCCAATATCTACAACATCTACACTCAAACCAACACATAGCCACGCCTTGATATGGGATGACTAGGACCACTACAAAACTTGTCAACTTGGTGCAAATTTGTGGCTTGTTTGTGACCTCCAAAAAATTGTGCTCAAGTTATTTCCTGCTTGGACATGCCATCCTCATTGCCAACTTTGGTGCAAACAAAATTGTTGCCATGTATGAAAGGATTCCTTGCTTCTCTAACCTCCTTCATTGTAGAATCAGAGGCACACCTCATATCCATTATGGTCATCATTACCATTGTTCTCTATTTGCCTCTTCATGAGCTCTTCATTGAACTTCTTCCACTGCACATTTTTGTTAATAACCAACATCCATTTTTGTTAAAATTCAGCACTGTAGTCAACTTCAATCAACATGGTGTCATCTCCATAGCCTTTGATCTCACAACCACACGTGAATGCAACTACGAGCCAACATGCACACACGATTCTTAACATGGTCATATAATATGAGGATAAGACTATATGAAGATAACAATAGATTCACTTGCGAGCATGCACCAAATCAAGAACCTTCAAATAATATGTGGGCAACAACACCAATACATAAATTCAACACTCACATATCACTTTGGGAACAATTGTACACCCTTTTTCCAAATTTATGGAAATGGGTCCTCATGCTAGTATTTTCCTTCACTTTGTTGAATCGTGCTATGTGTGTTGGGTCATTTTCATGTTTTTCTAGTTCCTCCATGTAAATCGTTTCTCGCCTTATAATAGATTATTCTACTTATCTCCCCCTCTGAGCTCCTTCCTAGCTTTATGCTATGCTCCTCTTATAGCAATGATCATTTGCATGGCCAACAACGATTGTTACTACTTTCATGGAATGTCAACTACACAATAATATCCCTCAAATACATTGACATGAGGAAAATTGGGGGATGATTTTGCAGCTTTGAAATTAAAAACTCACATAATTGTCCAGGTGAAAGAAAATCCCTCTCTCATTTGCTTTCAAAACTCAATCTTCAATCCATTTGGTTGATGCCTCCAAGTCATATGCCAAGGGAAGGTTCTTATTCCAACATCATGTATCCATTTTATTTTTTTCATTTTCTTCCATGGTTTACATTCCACCTCCCTATCTCCTCTTAAAGCAATTGCCCCTCCCCTACAAAGGTTTCGTACTGGATTTTTTTGCCCTCTTGGCAATTGGCCTCACACTCAAGTCATTCCTCATGCGTTGGTTAAGAATTTTTTGAATACTTGTTAATACCTCAAATCCTTCAATGTTATGGGTGCACTAACCTTTCCAAGTACCAAAGTTGATCCTATTGATGCCATGGATTTCTTGCTAATCCTTTCTTGGACTCGAAGTGATGACATGGAAGTGGCAACCACATCTTGGACAACAATAGCAAGATTTGGCATGCATGTTGTTGGAAGGGAAGCTCTCATGTGAAGTGTGGTCATTCAACCATGGCTTTATTGATTCCCTTTATTTTCATAACATAGATTGTCCGACAATGAACCCTCGGTCCATTCCTACAAAAGTGAGAGGCTCACAAATATAACCAAAGAGAAATTCAAAAAATGATGCCACTTACTATGGTTTGGTGAGTTGTCAATGTCAAATCGCAACATCCAAGAATTGATTTTATAGAACTCATGTAGCTATAGATAAATCCTCATGAAGTAATCAATGTTTTCATTCTTTTGTAGAATGTGGTGGAATTTGTTGCAAGTGTCTTAGGGAATTGTCAACATGAGGTCCTTAGAGTTGAGCCCATCACACATGTACATGTGTTGTGCATGAGATTTTGGGCCCACCCAGGGCTGCTTCATGTGGCGCACTAGAGCATCAAGAAAAGGTGGGTGTATTCTATGCAAGTGGAATTGACGAAAGATTGCAAGTGGCTCACAAGCTCTATCCATTGCACTAGAGTTGAAGTTCTCTTCCCACTTCGGTGTTTTGAGGCCAATTGGGAGGCCATTGGGGCAAACTTTAAAGCACGAATTAGGTGTTTGGATTTCCGGAGTGGACAAAGAGGCAAGTGTTAGAACCATCTCCTTTGAAGGAAGATCATTTAGTTGGACATAGGCTACCACATTCATGACCCGAGGTGAAGCTTGAAGAAGACATGGTGTTTCTCTAGAAGGTTTGATGACAACCTTTGCAACATGCAATACCAAAATACAACAAACATCGAAGGGCTCCATCATCCAAGGCCGATTGCACATAGATGTGTAAAGAAGATGTGATTCTATCCACAAACATTGTACTCTAGTTGAGAACTTGATGTGGACAACATCGGCTAAGGTGGGAGGATAAGGCAACAATTAGTAGGAAGTTGGATCCATGTTAAAGACTAACCACTAATGTGGTTAAAGTAGAGGCTAGAGAATAAGGCATTTACACTTTGTGTTAGTAATTTTCTAAGCTTTCTAACATGTGTGAGAGATCTTTTTGGGTTTCATAAATGATGTAGCTTGTGTCATGTGCTGAAAACCTTCATGCTCTCCACCCCATCAATGACAATTGTCCATGCTAGCAGTGAGTATAGTGGTAAATATGGTTGCTGGATTCTTATGGTACATGCAATTGGATTTGCAAGGTGGAAAATGTGCCAAAACTCTCTTTCCGTGCTCCGCACTTTCCAAAAAAGAAAGCTATCAATACAGTATTCGGTGGAACCGGTGAACCACACATTTTTATAGATAGAGATGTGTGGGACACCTCCAAAGTAGCAGCTACTATATATCACAAAGGCTTGCAACCAAAGGAGGTGGGTTCAAATGTCAATGTAATGATATTGCAAGCTAGTTGGGCCAATGATTATGAAAAAAGGTAAAACATAGAACAGAACTCTCCAATTTGATGTTAAAGACACCATAATCTACTAGTGTTACCATTTGTGTGCAATTCTTGGCAGGCGATTCATTATTATGCCCATCAATTTCAAGGTAGTTTAGAGCAGAAGGATGTATCACATGAACAACAACCCCCACAACCATTCTTTGTTTGTGTTCCAAGTAAATGGTTCGTGTGGGAGCTTATGAAGCAAACAACGATGCAGATGATATAATGAAGATCAAGAAGGTTAGATTTGAACTCCACAATAAAATGTATATAGAAAAACAACTGTAATCTAATGAAGGGGAAAGGTATGGTCGGCATTGCTTTCAAACATTGTTTGGGAGAAGAAGGTGAATGTGACCCTTTTGGTAAAAACCCAAAGCATTGTAGCATCCTACATGACTTGCAATGTACTGATGGGCATGATGAGAGAAAGACAAAGACCTATATCAAACACCACCAACGTAAGAGTGGTGTTGAGCACTTGCACCAAATGATGAATGCAAAGGAGAGAATGTAACACTACTGATGATGACGACAGCCCAATGTTTCAAAAATGACTGGCCACACATAACATTATTCAAGTCCATAACAATGTTTTGTGGACTAACAATTTTCCATAGAATATTCCCCACATTCAGATTGAGTGTGAAGAATATCCGATAATGTTCCATGGAATATTGTCAATCCCACATAACACTATTATGGATATGATTAATGTTTTGCATGCTCAAAATAATAGAGGATAATATCAAGGCAACTAGAGAACGAGGGATGATAGACACATACGCGACAATATAGCACATTGGCAACAAGTTGTTCCTTTCTTACTACCCAAAACACACTGAATGTTTTGATGGCGTGGTAGTCATCTACAAATCCTTGACAATAATCAACATCAAAAATAATCCACCTGAATAAACCTAATCATACATCTCTAATCCAAACCCAGTCATCACACTAAACCCTACACTAAGATTTGATTTGTAGAGTGCCAATTATGGTGGGAACAGACATTATGATTCAAAATGACAAAGTGGCAGTTTGAATGAAATTATGGAACACATTAGAGTTATCCATTAACTCAACCGGAGTTTTAGTAGGGAGTTGGTTGTTTCACATGCATAACTTTCCATGTTCGGTAAGTTTTGGGTGCATGCTTGGAGTCAATGTGGAGGTTTGAACGAAGGACATTCCATATTGGTTCATTGGGCACCAAACTCATATTCGCATCTCTACTAAAACTCCGGTTGAGTTAATGGATAACTCTATTATGTCTCATGTGCCCATGCTCACATGGCATGCATGACAATAGATATGTCGCACATTGCCATGGTCATGAAACACTTGAAACATTGGATCACTAAGCATTGACAAAATGATGTCATTAGTAGCCGCGAAACCTGGTGCCAACAGACTCCAGTTGGGTTTTGACATCCATGGGCCCGACCAACGAAACTACATGTGCTGAGAGAGCTAAACTTAGGGGTTGCACATTAGTCACCAGTGTGACAAACTATCCTTGGAGTCCAACAAAGGACTTGCATGTAAGTAACTTCAGCCCTTATTTCAAAAGTCTAATACTTATCTGTTTGGCCACTTGAGCAGTAGACTACCGTACGGTGCTTCCTGGTTCAACTTTAGTGATGCTAAACTAAGCATTACTTCCACAGGGGAATGGATTGGTCTCGAGCAATGCAAGACTGCCATGTGGCAAAATTGAGAACAATTATCAATTAATGAAAGCCAAAACATGGAGCACTTCAATTCACCTATTCTCGAACATATGCACTTCATGAGTTAATGTTGCCCTTCACAATTCTAAAAGAAAACAATGTCTACAGGCTATTTTATTGCAGCAAAATTGATGCTCCCTAGAAATCCCAATAAAATGATCTGCCCTTAATAGAAACAGTCAACACACTCGAACTACAACATAACCCAGATGTATGATTCATCAAATTGCAAAAGTCATTATATAAGTAGCACCTTTCTAGCTTTAAGTTTATTTCATGGCTAGATTCATCTGTTTCATTAGAATGTCAGACCCAGAGTTACTCATTTCAACAACAGAGCAGGATATTAATTTGATCTGGATTTCAATCTTGGTATACAATGCACACCTTGCTTTATGAGTCATTGTCCTATTAACACTGAACTCACCAACCTGTCTTCACAAGGTGCTTCCTCTGAACTCAACTCTAAGAATAGGAAAAAGGCGAACCCAATTTCCCCTAAATAACTTCCCCTATATAAACAAATACCCTGATTCAATGGTCATGGGGTGCTTCCTGCAGAGAACATCCTTCCAATTACATGAATTATAAATCTGCAGAAGCAAGATTGAAACAAGAACTACTGTAGTTTTAAGTGCTTCAAAAGTACCAAAGCCATGCGAGGTCAGAAATAAATGACCCATAAACTGGATGCTGAAATACACCTGCTTTTAGGTCATCAGCCAAGATCTTTCAAGCAAAAGCTCCAACTTCCAAGACCTGTACCCCTGGCCTTTAAAGATTTTACTCCCAGTGGCAACACTTGCATTCAAAGCATATGACAAGCCAAGATCTTATCACTGAAGTCATGAAACAAGCCTGGTGCCTGCTACAATCTGCTGTTGGAATCCTCACGAACAATATTGCATGTACCTGATGTTGTGATTCAAAATTCAGTGAATATGAGGAAAAAATCACACCTTCAGAACATCTAGAGCGGAGAAGGCAGGTAGTGATGCTACAAACAGAAAGCAATTCTTCATGATTTTACTCTTGATGTTAAGGCCTAAAGTAGCCAGAAGCTCCTACACTTGCGAGTAAATGCTGAGATCCCTGCCTCAACAAAACCTGTTCTAGCTGTGTGACCAGCTGTTCTGTCAGAGTTATAACCTAGTAGCCATAATAGTAGGAATATCATAGTAGCCACAATCTAGTTACGCGTAATCTAGCTATGAACTTTCAGCATGACTAGCTGTGTTAGCATCACGCAGAAAAGAAAAGAAATTAAGTTAAATCATGTTTGTGCTGAATTATATAACCAAAGAGCTCTTGAAGGTAATTGAGACATAAATACATGTTGTGTTGTTCGACCTAAACCAGGTCATAGAGTTTACCTTTCTCATTTGAGTCTTAATTCAACTGATCCTTGATTCAACCTCCTATTCTTACTGCATGTGACTGCAGTCCCCCGCTAAAGTCGAACAATCTCCCAATCATTGTAAAATTCGATTGTGAGGTTCTGTCACACTCTCCAGTAGTACGCCAGAAACTCATCTATAATATGCCAGCACCCCTCAAGCCCAGACACAAAAGTTGTAAAAATTTGCACATGAAAAAGTATGTTTTCCTTTGAAGGGAATAGTACCTTGGACAAGCACCTTACACTGCCATAGAATGATTCTGGTTGGACACAAAACAATTAGTAGTTGGAAGAAATTTACCACATGTTGTATCTACATTTTGTCAAGACCATGTTCAATCCAATGTGGACATAAGCTTCCGGCACTCAATGATCCCAATGGGTCTGGCTCAAAGTGTGAGGACTGTACAGCCCAAAATAGAGCCCTTTGAAAGAGGCATAGGGGCACCCTTCCGCCAGCAGGGGTTCTCTTCTCCACCTTCGACAGCACAGATATCCACGTCATCTAAATAAACAGTGTCTTGGGCATTGGAACGAGCCCCAATTATTCCTCCCACCACATACAGATCGGGTCCGAGACCCGCAACACCGAATGAAATTCGGCTCAAACAATCCGGCCAAGAACAGAGGGGGGAATGCACCAGGTCTTGTTGCTCTCTACTCACAACACCATGGCGCACCACATAAAGATGTCCATTAACAATGGCCATCTGGCCCCTTGCCCAGTTGCATTCTTCAGTTACCCAACTGCAGATAAGACATAAACAGCCATAGGTTGATCCTTGTTAATTGAAATCCACTCATAGCCAAAATGACCGGCCATAGGTTGAAGTCAGATGTGAGTTAGCTAGCAAGTCAACAGATATTAATATAGCTCCACTTCTATTTACAAACTAGACTTGTTCTGGCATGTTCTGAATTTTGTCCAACGTTAATGAACAGGCCTGCCATGCATTCATCAGTTACCCAACTGCAGATAAGAGATAGAAAATAGTGCTTGATAATCAGTATGCACTCATAGCCAAAACAGCCGCCCATAGGTTGGAAGTATAATCATAAGTTGAAGCCGAATGTGAATAAGCTAGCAAGCCAACTTTTTAAATGTAGCTCCCTTCAATTTACAGGATAAACTTTTGTTCTAGCACGTTAGTCCAACATTAATGAACAGGACTGCCAGGCACAGGAAAATGATATTCTCATGAAATGTGTATTTTGGTAGTAATGTGGATAATTTTTTATTATCCAACAATTTATCTATTATAAAATTTGGAACTTTGGAACGGTGAGGGCGCATGAACATTGCCGCAGTTGCCATTCCAATGTTCCTAAACAGCTAGCCAACGATTGTGGCAGGAGGCTGGGTGGGGGAAACATGACCCCACACGCGGAGGTAAGGACTATACTACAATATTGTTAAATGCAACACACATTAAATTAGCCCTTAAACCTTAGCAATTCATGATTCATATGCATGGATGCAATGGGCCAGGATGGTCGGGCTTAAGCTAGTTGCTAGATGCATGTCAGAACAATCTTCCAAGAAAAATAAGAACAAAAGAAAAACTATAAAACTGCCCAAATATGGTGTACCATGGGAAGGTTTGCAGTAAATGCTAAAGACAACGTTGCAATATCATTTCCAAATGTCTGCAAGCTTAGCCAAACTCTAGCAATTCACCAATTTGTACATTACTGTTGGAAGCAAGACCTAGGAAATACTGCTGAAAAAAGACAAGTCAACTACAGCAATTCTACTACAACTTTAATTGCCAATTTACTGGCGGGTTGATTCACTCTGTGCAAAGCAACTACCACAAAGTGAAGTCATCTTTAAGGAGGTGATGCGTACAGAGGATATCACTAGTCTACGACATCAAACCACAAAAATGAATCAACGCCTACCAGCCACAGGGTTGCATGTCTACTCAATTGCTTCTCTATTTTACGGTTGCAAGACATGAAAGGCTGAATGATGTTTTGAATGAATCATTAGCTAGATGTTGAGTTAACAATGAAGAGATATCAAGCCCTGAAAACTATGTATCAACACTGACTCGACATTAAACACTGATCACTTGCATTTTGAGATCTTAGTAATCAGAAAATGAAGGGAACTGCATGTTCTCGGTGCATTCAACACAAAACCACCGAGTCAGACTCTGGGTTTTGTAAATTCTGAACCATAAACCTACTTTGGACACATTGGCTTCTCCGGCTGGAAGACAATGTCCTCACTCAACATCAAACAACTAAACAATTGCATATTGAGATCTTAGTGGCAAGAAATGAAGGTAATTGTTTGTTGTCGGTGCATCCACCACAAAACAAAACCACCAAGTCAGACTGCTGGGTTTTGTAGAATTTCCTCCTCATTGTCAACTAAAGAGCAACGAATCCACGTACCTTTTAGTTTTAGGATCATACACCTGAGTCATCCGCTCCACCATGTGAATGACACGCATCTTGCCCTCGAGCACCACTCCTGTCGAGATTAGGTCGGCCAACGACCATTCCTTCAAACTCGCAAATGGCTGCCACACATTGACATGTGGATTGTACACCTCGGCAGTGAAAATTGGCTTTTCGGAGCTATCCAAGCCACCAGCCACCACAATCTGGCCCTCATACACCATGCAAGCAAAATGCGCTCGAGGTGTAAGCATGGGAGCTATGGAGCTCCATCTTCTGCTCACAGGATCAAAAACCCATGCCTCATTCGTTGCGGCAGGGCCATCCCTGTCCCCCGACACATTCACATAGTCGCTGCCGCCCCCCATCACATACAACTTCCCTTCATATCCCACGGACTCAAACCTCGACAGCCCTAAGATGCTGGATGGCAATTGAGGTAGGACAAACCACTTATCACCTAACGGATCATACGCTTGCCAGATTTTGTCAGGGCTGTATGTGCACACATACAGCCAACATTCTTGTGTTCCAAGTGCCTTTCGCAGCTGGAAAAGCTCCGGAGATCGCATTGTGGAGCGCCACGCTTTGCATACCTGCTGCATGGTGGGGTGTTGCGAGAGAGGAACTCTGGCCAAACATTGCAATGCTACCACGTCCGGTAGCGCATCTAACAGGCTTGCCATAGCTAAATTGCCACCTACCCTAAACCCTGACCCTGACCCAATTGAAGTGGAAGTGATCTCTCTCTCTCTCTCTCTCTCGGCCTTGCTAACCCTAAACTCACCCGGAAAGATTGAAGGTGAACTTTGAATTTTCAAAAGCCCTGTCGTCAACACTCATTCTTCCTTGGATGTTGCAGAAGTCAAGTAGGGTTGTTGGAGCAACAGTCACTTTCTTCCTGTGAAAGTAAATTAGGTCTCCAGAAACGACTCTGCAACAAGTGATCGTTTGATCATTTAATGCAATAGTGGTGGTGGTGCTTGTTGTAGCCTTGATCAGGGATTTACATCCAAGGTTGAGAATGATTCAGAGAATTGGTTCCGAAAATAACAAATGTCGAGGAGTGGATTGCAAATTGCTTCCAAGAACTTGAAGAGGGAACAGCCACAAGCCAATGTAAAAATGAAGAGATCGCCCGCACCTCTTACAGAATCCCACAGCCACATTCACATATCCTGCAGTGACAATATAAACTCTTCGGAGACGGATTGCAGTAGAGGATTCATCAACCCGTCTGTGGAAACCACTTGAATTTCAAATTGTGCCTTGCCAACTCTGTGGCTCCACTAAACTACGGTACCACATCATCTGCAATGCGATTTAGGAAGTGATTGGATGATCCACCTGGAAAGGGACCTCGGTTTCACCGCAACACGTGAAATCTCAGTACACGTGCCTCGCATGGAAGGCATTCAGGCCGCTGCTTTCTAGTAAGGCAATAAGCAGGGTACACATTAAACTCCGTAATATCAACCTCCATGATGTCACTCACCCTCTAATATCCCGAAACCCTAGGGAACGGATGCTCATAGTTCAAATATCACTCCTTATTGTCACATTCCTCTCCTTTATTTCACGAAATTTGTCATTAATGCAAACCATCAAAGAAGTCAACCTACACCCTCGTTGCGTCATGTGTCAACATGTGGAGTGTCACCTTCTTATTCATATTCTTCTTCTTCCTCCTATGCCACTTGTTGCATGTTGGTGCATGTGTTTGCCACATCGCCCGGGAAGGCCAAGTGGAGTGGACCACACTAGCGTAGGTGACGGGAGAACAAATTCAAATTGTCCTCACATCTCCGTTGTGTTATTCCATAATGTCACATGCTACACTAATTCTATAGTATCACGCATCTATGTTAACACTATAAAACTCCATAATATCGTGTGCAGTTTGGTTGCCAGATGAGTGACAATAAGGAGTTTAGAGTGTATTACTTAACCCTTAAACAACATAGTGGCCCTCTCAAGCCTCATTGACCCCGTTCTCATCACCTACAAGGGGAAAATATTACAGATCGATGAAAGGGGATCGGTAAGACCATGTGATGATTTGAAGGGGTGGCGAGTCATGAAGGAGGACAACAATTTCCTCGACATCCTTCGTGTTCAAGCATGCCCAAGTTTCAATGTCAACAATTTTGTCAAGTGATTTCATCTATCACTCCTTGTTCAAAGTTTGTCTAGTGGGCTTTTTTTTTGGGGGGGGGGGGGGGGACGATAGATTTCGCAAGGTTGGGGTTAGCATGTAGATGTTGAGAAGGGTGGAGTCAATTGACAGGCAAGCTCTTCCCTGCAAACTGCATTTTGCACCATTGTTTGGGTTTTTTTCCGCTTGATGAAATGTCCACAAAGAATCAAGATGCACTTTTCATAAGGATTTTGAGTGGTTGCAAGGATGAGTTACTGGTTGTTGAGGTTAGGGGATCATGACTAGAGCATTTAAGTATAAATAACGTTATGGGAGGGACATGATCATTTGTTAGTACTTCTGCAGTGTTTCATGTGAGGCCATGGAGCACAAGTGAACAAATGTGTTTATTCGCTACAACAACTTCTCTTATTGGTATGAAGTGGATGTAACTTATAAGAAATTAAGGTTAATTGCATGTTGCAAGTCATTATGTGTTTGCTCTTGTCATTACAAGAGGAGAACTCACTATGTCCTCTTCCTTATCCACCATCCAGAGGCGGGGACTTCACCTTAATTCATTTTAACAACATGATATATATGTCTTTTGGGAAAGAAAAAAAATTATTTGCACTCAATGACCTCAGACAATTAGGACTTATCTACTAAGAATTAGCCAAACACATCACCGTTAAATATGGAGGATCACAACACCTCCCCAAACTTCAATATCAAGCATGCTCATGATCACCCATTGCTTGCACCATGTTTTTACTAGAACGAGAATATAAAATGTTCATGATTACCACCAATAAATATTTTCCAATAAAACAAGCCCCTCTCATAATCACATGAAAATATGCACCCCAATATTCTTTACTCTCTCAAGATGAGAAAAACACGCCACTAGATACCTCAACAAACTCCACATGTATAGCATCACCATCATTACCCAAATCCAAATCCCAATTACCCAACATATCTTATCCCCACAAGAATCCAAAGTCAAACTCAAAGCCTTCCCAAAAACTAATGAAGGAAGCCTTACAATAAGCTAAAATCTTATTTCCTCCCTCAAAATAACCAATAGCCACACCCCCTACCACAAAACCAAACGCATGCTCTAAACACCAATAATGACAATCAACACATGGGAAAACAAATACATCTCATCACTGGCACAAAAGCCACCTCTCCCAAAGATGAATGGGGAGCCCAAACCATCAAGAAGTCCTACCTATGCCAATGGAACACAACCCCAATAGGAGAATCCCAACTACTCCACACATGCAACATCGCCTTAAACCACAACCTATTCTTACTTCATGAAGTTACACAAGACACATACAATTAAAACACACTAGCCACCTATGACCCATTCATCAATTCCTCCCAATCCAAAGATCAAATATTCATCAGACCCCCTGTGGATCCCCACACTTAACCTTCAACATCAAAGAATGCAACTTAGACAAAGACATCCACATATCTCAACTGACTATCAAAATCTAAAGCCCCAACACATACATATTTGACCACACAAGAGTATACTTCGTCTCCATCCCATTCACATGATTCCAGTAGTTGTGGGTGAGATTCGCAGATAATAAAACACATCATATGGCCAACTTCCTCCAACTACCCCCACAAGACTTTCCCACCAAAATACTTTGGCTAACTCAAAGCTATGTCACAATTTTACCAAAGAAGGAACCAAAAAAATGCAACCCAACAACAACCACCAAACATTCCATTCATCTACATTAAATATACTAATAGAGGTCTACCAAATCACACAATCGTACTACTCCTCACCGCTTACATGCTCAACACAACTCACACAATACAACTTGCCACACAATTGCAACATAATCTTCGGCTCATCCGGACTAGCAAAATCCTCTAATTGGATGGGTACCTGAATAACTCACCCACTAGACTAGAATTCCACTAGATAAACTATCCACTGGGCAAGGATGGCCATCAAAGAAGACCCCTCCACCACAACCTTAATCATATGCAACCACCATGCCCAAAAAAATCTCCAAAACACACAAAGATATGTACCCAATTCCCACCATGCCCCCAAACACCTTAGAATACAACCCCATTTGTGATCTTGAGGAATACATAACAATTGGGAATTCATCTTTGGCAATGATGTTGGGCCTAGGGAATGACTGTGCGGGTTACTTCAAGAAAAGAACAACATTGGTGTATCATGTGCAGTGAAAGTTTCACAAAGGAGTAGATCAAAATGCAATTTGAAGTGGAAAACCTTGTCTAGTGAACTAGGGCGCAAATAAGGAGAAGTAGTAACTATTGAGAGTGCTTAATACCAAATGAAAAAATGGCACAAAATGGGGAAATCTAGAACCCTCTATAATCTAATGATCAAACCACCAACAAGAAATGAGATAGCTCCAAGCGTAGAGGTGCTACTAAATTGGTTCATTGTAGGAAGGGGCATTTAAATATAAGGATTGCGACATCTTATGGGTTGAATTGGATTGTAAAATCTACAATGAGTTTAGCCTACAACTTGACCACCGATATGTTAACATTGGACATTGATGACGCGAGATCTCTTCAAGGTTTTGTGAATTCATAAAGTTAAATGCTAAGGTACGTTTAGAGAGATCCTTAACATTTGGTTTATGATGTCCTAAATATTTGGAGTAGAAGGTGATGCAGAGGGCAATATTTGTTGCAAATGCATTGGAATTATTAATTTTCAAAATGCAGTCGTCAATTCTAGATAGGTTATGAAATTCATTAACATTTGAAAGACATGATGGCTAATGGATGTTTTATATGTTCATCCTTTGCCATAGCGCAATAAAGATCAAAGTTGTTAACAAGTGTACCTAATATAGGAGTGTGAGTATGCATTGTACCCCATTTTGAATTGTTGGTGGAACATTTTGGGCATGTGAACTAGATACACGATTGTGTTAACTTTGGCACTATTGCTAATAGAGGTGTGTGCTCTTATTAGTAAACCACACATTTTGCACCTTAGGCAAGTCAACAGGTAAATTTACATCACGGGCAATGTAAGTGTTAAACTCGTCCACTCTTCTCCTTTGAGGATTGCATTAAAGGTATGAATCAATTTTGAATTGTTGTGGGATTATGTCACTTGTTGTTGATGTGTCTGAATGTCACATGCGTTGTTTGTAAGTAGCTTGTACTTTGATGGTTTATATAATGTCACACTATGTGGAATTTTAAATGTTTGATTTGTTGGTGTTGTTCAATGCCGCATTTGTTGTTGCCCTTCATGTCACATTGGGTGTTGTATCTGAACGTTGCAAGGTGAGGGGGGTATCTAACTACATTAAATATGATATTTAGTGTTAGATACACTAAATACAAACACTACACTAAATATCACTAACCCTATGAAAGTAAGTAACATTAAATGTAAACTCAAACACTAAATATCATCTATGGTAATATGTGAAAGTTACATGCACAAATTTAGTATTTAGTGGGAAAGAGGTGGCAACAAGGAAAGCGGCGGCGGTGCATTTATGCCTAACACTAATTATCAAAGAATTGAAAATTAGTGTTGAGCAGAGTAGGGTGGTAAAACACTAAATCTAATCAAACACTAAATATCATATTCAGTGTAGTGGGGCTGGATAATCGAATTTTGGCAAGGAAAAGAGAACGAGAGACATAGTCATATTGTGTTTCCTCAACGATATGTTGGCACGTCTAGATTAGTGGTTACTTGTGGCACTCCAAGAGTACCCCACATTTCATGAGCTACAATTTATCAACATTATCTAAGATGTGAGCCATGTGAACTAGTGTGTACCAAGAGTGGAATGATTGTCTATTTAGATTGGGGTTTGTTGTATTGATGACTTTTTTTATAGAAACGTTAACTATTATATGTAGGTGAACAACACAGTGGGATACCACACCTTGAGGTTGGCCAAGATAGAGTTTTCACTCATGTCTTTCCCACATTGGTCAACTTCTTAGCAAAGTGCGATTGAAGGCTTCATTAAAAACATAGAATAATGTGCTCCGGAAGAATAGAGTTGAATGTGGCAAATTGAGTGGTTGATTTCAAGATAGTATCCAATTCTCAACTACAAGAGCTCATAAATGTTTTGGAGGTTCACCGTTAAGGTTGATGTAGTTTGCGAAAGAGGTTGGTAGTTGACATATGCTAGTGATGTTGGCCTTTGAACCAAGGTCGTAGACATGTATATCTCCAACAACAAGGGGTGTACTCCTCTATGTGCATTACTTCTGAACCCGTGCATGGACACAAATGTTGCACAAACTTGAATTTTGTGTGCATTGATCTTACTATGTTTGCTATGTGTTCAATTTTCTTGCATTTGCTAATTGTTGTTTTGTTGTTTGTTATGCACTTTGATGTGTTTTGATTGTTATTGTAATGAGTAGGAAAAAAGAATTACATACACATAAAGATCCCAAAACAACAAAATAAAAAATATAAGGATAATATATGGATATGGTTCATTCTTTTTTCTCCAAACAATGACCTATTACTATGTAGTATTGGACCATGCATATTAGAATGTAAAAAAGTTTATCAATCACTACACATTCAAATGACTATGTAATCTCCAACATCTATATGGTATTATTTGTTGTATTTTAATTTCTTCATCTTATTTTTCTTCTTTTAAACAATGCATGCAATATACATCCAACAAAAATTCAAATTTGACTTAATGTCAAATGTCCTCATACTCAATGCTCTCCTAAACATTCACAAGAATATATGGACACCCATTAAAACAACCTTGAAGCGGCATATGAGACCAAACTGAGAAATTATGCCCCCCCCCCCCCCCTACACCCTAACCTCATACTATACTTATGGATAAATGAATTCCTCAATTCCAAAATAGAAATCTTTAAAGTCTTAAGTCACCTTCAAAAATATTGAGTCAGAGCCTAAACAAATAACTAGAAAAAACTAAATTATCCCATTGTAGCATTTAAATCCACCCCAACTCAAAAACCATTTACATCAAATATGTATTCACACTCTTTTTAACCAAAAAAAGAAAAAGAAAACCTTTTTTCAAAATGCCAAATGTAAAACACACACACACAACTCATTCATCATTATCAACATGCTACCTTTCTCCAACTACAAAGCTTCTACACCCTATTTTCCCTTCTCACCTTTCACATAACAAATCTCTCAACTCTACCTCCCCATTCGCACTCGTTGCCCTCCCAACTAATCCTATCAAACCCAAATCCCAACACAAACCATTGGTATAAATGTATTAACGCTAACTTCCCACACCCAATTTCCCTCAAATCTGCCCAAAAAACTTGACCTCCATTTCAACAACTATATTTGAAGATCATTTTTTTTTTGACAAATCCAAACGCATAGATGTTTTGCACGTGTATATATTCTCAAGACCACTATTGACATTCCAATTGTAATCTCCTACATAACAAACCTTCAAAGTTTAAATCATCTCTAAAAAAACAAAATGTTACTCTCATTCAAAAAAAAGGCAACATACCTAATCAAATCACAAATCTTCAAACCTTTGTTTTAGAATTTCTTGGGAAGCTTTGCCATTTGAGGCAACGGTGGCATAATTGTGCACCTCCACATGTCCAACTAAGAATTCCAATAGTACATGCTTAGGATATGTTGCATTTGAATGTCATGCAGATTTTCATATAAAGTGAGAATCACTTGCACATAGGAATCACCAAGAAAAGCATGTTTTGGATATGTTGCCCTAAACTACAAATGTTCAGAATGCATTCATGGAGCAGTTCCACATTAACCAATTGAGAGCACATTCATGTTTAAACTAATCCAAAAATAGACAACTTTATTTGATCAAAATTACCCACATGATAGGACAGAGCAAACATGAACATGAAAAAAAGGAGTAGTTGAAACCACTGGTGTTGGCATGAATGAGGGACACTTCGCGTTGATCATAGCCACTAGCTCATATGTGAACCTTGAACAAGTTTACTGAGCAAGGCCACGGGACAAGTGCTACTGCCTCCCTTCAGATGTGGTCCCTATAGTGGTAAATGGCATGGGCACACCTTGTATTAACTTATGAACTCACAGCTGCAATTGATGATCCACTGTAAGCCAACAATAGTCCCACAATTTGCTGAAACAAGCCTAGGTTTTCCAAATCCTGTTGGCACTAAACATGTGATTTAATGTGACTTTAAGATTGGTGTGCCTTGTTATTTAGCGCTACTGGACCACTATTTAAGCATACACCTATGTGGAATTGAGAGAAGGTAATCCAATAATCTGCATTGCTTGCATTCAGGACTTCTGCTGAAAATAGATTTACAAGCCTCGCATTTCACAAGATGCTGTCAAAATACAGAGCGCCATTTCAAAGAACTCTTTCACACATTCTGAATCAGAGTACAACACCACATCTTGGTGTATAAAAATACAGATTTGTAACAAACATACAAAGTTACAAGAGTGCTACTTCTAAAGCATATATGACAACACACTAACCTCTAACAGTAACTGAAACAGAAAACCTTAGAATGAGAGTGACCTTAGTCAAGCTGTAACTTGCGAGGTGTGACTTCTCCAGAGCCTTCAATGATAATCTCCTTCTCAAAGACATGGACAATGCCATGTGCATGTGAATTTGTTGGTGCCTCCAAGATTGACTCCACAGTCACAAAGTGTGTGTTTCCCACTTTTGCATAACCTCCAGGGTGATAGTGCCCTGCAGTGTTGCAGAGAGTTGTCAGATTATATTTAGGGCTTTCAAAGGCGTTTTCAACACTAAGGGGCATTTTACACTGCAGCTTGAGGGCCCTAGGTACCAAGGAAGATACAATCACCTACATGGCATGAAATAAACTATGTTTCATAGTCTACCGGATTTGACACCAAAATATACCTAAACCAGTGTAGCTCTACTGACTGAGCTAGAATGGCGTTACATCCATTAAGCAAAAATACTTGAATATCTAAGACCACCAAGTGAGAAATAATATGTGAGTAAAGGAACTGTGACGCCTGAATGGAATAGGGACGTTAAGAGATTAAGTGAATTTACCATTCAGATACAACTCCACATTAGGACAATCAACCAACATTTGTGTAATCTGCAAATAGTGTACAATATTCAATAATTGGTTAGGAGCAATATATGCTATTGATAATCAATGCTGATAATACAGAGGGAACTGATTACTGCAGGGCCATCAACAATAAAAGGTATGAACAGAACCATCAACATCGGACTACAGGGACTAACTTAGGAGACTGTCCTTCCAAGTACAAAGCCAAAGTGCACACGCCTTTTGAAACTCGAAATAAACTCCAATTCTCCATCTAGACCCACAACACAATACTTTCAAGTACTTGGCAGTGATAACTCCATACCTCCTCATGATTCCAAAGAAGGTGAGTAGCTGGAGCACATCCAACCACAAGAGGGTGGTGTGCAGCTACTATCAGTCGTGTTCCATCCCTGCATTCATTGTTCCACAAAAAAAAGTGTTGTAGTCACTGATTGTTGCCCATCTTTATTGCCAGAGCCACAGGAGAGCAACCGTGACCAAACATGTGACTAATTTCACGTCAAAACATAGGTTGCAGTTATACCTTACAGCCTCAGAAAGGACATGTGCAAGCCACTTTTTGTGCTCTGAACCAAGTCCACCATTCCAAACATTTATTTGAGGATTCTCCTCTCCAAGAGGATGATCCTGCACGAAAGCAGCTGCCTCCTGCATAACACAAAAAAAATCAGCTTCAAGCCACACTATTCAGCCATGAAAAACCATTCACTAAACTGTTAATTAACTAAGCATTGAGATTTTAGTAATATGTAAAGCGAATTGGGACCTGGGTTGTTCATCTTGACCAACTACAATATCATCAGAGCCTGAGCTGAACCTCATTAAATTGTGGTGGCCTAACATGCTCCTTGGAGCCACTTTTTGACAGTTAGCCAGTATGACAAATGTAAACACATGCCATCATTGTAGGTTACAAGCAAGAAAAAGAGAAGTAACTGAAATTGTAACCTTGTAATTTGCAGTCTCCTCAGGCCACTTCACGCTCATGTCCATTGTGTCAAGAATAACCTGATATACAAGGAGATGAAGTAGGGTATTGGTACAATTCACAAAACCACAGGAAATGTCACTCTTCTAAGCTACAACTGAAAGCACAAACAAAAGTATTTCCGCTACAGTGCTCATTTACTTCAACATATGTAGGATAATATAATCAACTCTTTTAAGAGACAGCTTTATTTGCAAGTTTCCATTACAAGTCAGGAATGTCTTCCAAGCTCCTATACATAAGACATTGGCTGCTGGTCATTGTTCCATTACTGGTCATTATATATATTGGTGTTTTCAAGAATGTGAGGCCAAATGCTTAATTACTAAAAACATGTCTTGGCCTAGATCAAGCTTTACCATCACCCATACAGTTGCACAAAAGAGGATTAAAAATCCACTTTTGCAACTTGTTCCTCAGCAAGGCTGATAGGTGTATCCTTTCTATTATTGTATGTGTTTCAGAGCTCAAGAGGTGCTAATCTAAGAATATCCCATAAACTCCTGTGCTCTATTGATCAATGTGAGTACTTCCGTAGACATCCCAACTTTATAGTTTGTTACCAAAACATGTGTAGGCACCATGATCAAGCCATACCATCACATGGATAGTACCACAAAAGATGACCAAAAAGCTCATAACTCTTGCAACTCGTTCTTCAGCAAGGCTCACAGGTGAAACCTACTCTTACTGCTTTTTAGAGAGCATTTCTTCGAATTCATTTGTACTTTGTTGTTCAATATGTACTGATTATTTCAACAGCATGAAGTCAAATGACCTTTTACTAGATCGTGTGTAGGCACTTGGTCAAGCTGGGCCATCACAAAGATAGTACCACAAAAAAAGATCAAATGCACATCAATTTTGCAACTCGTTCTTCAGCAAGGCTCACAGGTGAAACCTACTCTTACTGCTTTTTAGAGAGCATTTCTTCAAACTCATTTGTACTTTGTTGTTCAATAAGTACTGATTCTTTCAACAGCATGAAAGTCCAATGACTTGTTACTAGATCATGTGTAGGCACTTGGTCAAGCTGGGCCATCACAAGGATTGTACCACAAGAAAAGACCAAATGCACATCGATTTTGCAACTCGTTCTTCAGCAAGGCTCACAGGTGAAACCTACTCTTACTGCTTTTTAGAGAGCATTTCTTCAAACTCATTTGTACTTTGTTGTTCAATATGTACTGATTCTTTCAACAGCATGAAGTCAAATGACTTGTTACTAAAACCATGTGTAGGTGCCTTAATTGAGCTGAGCCATCACATGGATAGCACCACAAAATAAAACCAAAGCCTTTTGCAACTCGATCTTCAGCAAGATAAGTAAGAATAGGTGTAACCTACTCTTACTGCTTTTTTGAGAGTATTTATTAGAACTTATTTCACTTGCATTTTTGTTATTCAATATGAATTTGTTCTTTCAACAACATGAGGCCATAAGCTTTTGTCACTAAAAACATGTGTAGGTGCCTTGGTCAAGTTGAGCCATCACATGGATAGCACTACAAAGAAGACCAAAGCCTCATCATTTTTGCAACTCATTCTTCAGCCAGATTCATAGGCGTAACCTACTCTTACTGCTTTTTGGAGAGCTTTCCTATATGATCTTGCATGCTCCTGCGCTTTGCTAGCCACAATTATGTGGTCCTTCTAGAGAAAGAACCTTGAAAGAGGATCAAGCCAAATGCTAAATTATGAAAGTAAATAAATGTAAGCACCTAGGTCAATTCATGCCATCACTAATGGCACAAGACTGACTTAGAAGCTGATCATTTTTGCAACTCGTTCTTCAGCAAGGCTCATAGGTGTAACCTTCTCATACTGCTTTTTTGAGAGCTATACATTCTCATAACAATTCTTTCCAGGTTAGGATACACAAATGTAAAGATACATGAAGGAAAATGATAACAGACTGATGAGTGCTCCCAGGGGCATAAATAGACTGCTCTATTTCAGCATCCAACAAAACTTTCAAGTTCCAGTCCCTGGTTAATTGACTTGACATTGACACTTATGATCTTCCGATCAAACAATGAAGAATTGTATATGGCCACAGTCAGGCTTTAGTGAAGGTGTAGGTCATTACCAAAGCCCATCCTGGATAAAGGTCAACGCGGTAGAATGGGGCTGGCATGCACAGCCTTTCTAGCAGGATTTCCCTTGGCAATGCTAGACAATGATTCCCAAGCAGGTGGTGTGTAGGGACCTCCAACTGCACATGAATAAAAAAAGGTTGAAACAAAGTAACCCAGATCACTACATTCCACATGCAATTTGAACATTAAAGACAAGAAAACCACAAAAAATCCTTCTGCAATTTTAAAGCTGAATGAGATGAGAACAGTACCTACCTTTGAAAAACCACTCAATACAACCTCAAAATCTGCTAACGATTTTTCGGAAGAGATGTTGCCGTCAATTATGTCGCCTAACGTCAACACAAATCTGCATCCTAGCCAGGACATGATGACTGTCAAAGAGTGCATAAGCACAAGATATATTATTTGGATTCAATTATGCTGCAAGTCTGTTGATGTGAAGACATCCTGACAACTCAAATGGTGACCATGTTTCAAAAACAGAGATAATGGTTGCAGAAAATTTCACAAGTTTCACTATCCAAAAATTGAGCATAGCTTACAAGAGGTTGGATTGGACGCTATTGAATGCCCCAACTGCAACATCCAATTTCGCAGGGGCCTCCTTGTATCGTTGAACTCTTCCCTCAAAATCTGCACATCCCAACCCTCACTCAGATTTAGACAAGATGTAGAAGTTGTAGATATGGCACAAGGTTATACTTATTTTCTCTTTCAATTTCTGGACAATCAAATGAGATTAATGAAATCATAGCCTAATCTTTTTCTGCCTCAGGTAGTCATAGGATTGAACTCACCACCATCCTCTTTATCGGCATATTGCACATCAGCAATAATGCCAAAAGAGAAGAGGGCTTCCTTGTTTACTGAGGTGGTCTCCATTCTTGATTGAGAGCAGACTGCAGTGAAGAGGAGCCCTGCTGGGAACTACACAACACCTTGGTTAAGAGCAGAATAGGTCTACTGTGCTACACTTGATTCCACAGGATCTTGCTATTACAGGGCAGGTAAAAATGTCATTCATAGCACACAAAACCAGCAAATGGAACCAAACAATCTCTGTAGTATGTGTACAAACCAATCAAGGATATTCACACACTAAGCTTAACATGAAACTTTTAGTGAGCAAGCAGTTTTATGTTTACAATAGAGACTCTTGAGAGCCACAGTACAATCTACATCCGGTCTGACTCAAGATTTCAGCATTCAATACGCATTCAAAATTTCCATCCATGTTCACTCACAGAGAGTGAGGATTAAATCAATATTTGTTGGGACACTTTTAGCAATGACTAGTCTACCAGACAACAACAAGAACCAAGGTTTTACTGTGATTCGACCAAAATTGACAAATAAATGTTAGTCATTCTATGAGGATTGACTATGCCGAAGATACTAGGGTAGTTGAAGGCGTCCGCGATATTAACATTCTTGAAGGCTACTTTGCTCTTTGAGGTGCTAAGTAGAAGGGTAAGACAATGCACAAACCTAAGGTTGCTTCAACCTCACTGTACACGACAATGAGGTCAGGACCAATGCTCCAGTCTTTGCGGCAAGAAGCACACAAGAACGACAAGGAGAACTATCGAACGTCAAAAGCACTAAAGGCATAACTGGGAAACAATGCTACGGAACAAAGAAACACGGTGCAGCCGCAAAGACTTCGAGATTGAGATAAACTGGAAGTCGAAAATGTACGAACTCGAGTCTAGTGGACCTTTAACCACAATAAGCACACAAACATTAACCGAACATTTCACCAAAATAAAGCGCAAGATGCAACGGAATCAAGGTTTCACTTTAAACCCGATCGAAATTGACGAATAGAAAGTTGGTCATTCCATTTGTGCACTGCAGGATGCTAGGATAGTTGATAGGCATCGGCGATATTAACATTCTTCAAGGCTAACATGTCAAAAGCACTAAAGTACAACCTCGCAACAATGATACGGAAACAAAGACACACAGTTTAAACGCAAAGACTTGTTTTGAGTGCCACTTGCACAGGTCTGTGCAAATTTCCAACCTTGCACTATATCCTCTAGGAACGGATAAGCCTTCAAGAATGTTAACATCGCGAATTATGTCTATAAAGTATCCTAGTATCTCCTGCATAAGTGATCCTGCAAGCACGACCGGGCAACAGTGCAGACGGAAACAAACAAAGAAACACGATACAGACGCAAATCTTATCAGATCTCGCCTCCTTCTACTCTGAGAAGTTGATTTTAAAGAGAAACTTGAACGTCGACAATGTACCAGCTGATATACAACAAGCTCGCAAACCTACCATGGTAATCATGCCCCAGGGGTTTCACTAAGATCAACATGAACTACAGAACCCGTAGCAGTAAAATATTAATTAAACGTACCTTCCGGTTGTAACGCAAAGAACTTCGCTCCTTGCACTGGTCTCCGAAGAAATTTAATCGAAGTCGAAATAGCGTACCATTTGGACGGCGCAGGGGTGGAGATCGTCGCAGCCTTCCATCTTCAGATGTGAAAACAAAACTTGAGTGCGGTGGAGGTTGCGCTTGGTGCGTAATGCGCATGGAAAGTGAAACAATGACTCCGAGGCACTTAGCTGAGAAAATGGGAGAATGTGCGCGAAGTATATGCGTTCTGTAATTAGTACGCTTGAAGCAGTGTGACCTAGACGGTTCTGGGCCCTCTATCAACGTAGGGTTTGGAACGCACCTAAAGCCGTTTTCCATGGGGATGGTGACAGAATGGATCCAAGTGCTAATAATCAGATAAAAGTGGGCCTTATTTAGTCTCTCTTCTTTTTAATTGGACACCTATACCCATTTGGACACCTATTTGAGTTGTAAGTTATATGGAAAGGCTTGTTTCTTAAGAAATGACACCAGAAATACATGTGTTACACTGAGATTGGACTAAGGGCCGGTTTACACTACGGTGGAGAAGGCCTCCGGTCGGTCAAGAATGCTTGGCCAAGACATGGTTATATGAGGCAAATGGTGGATGTGCCGGAGAAGAATTAAAGGCAATAAAATATTTTTATTGAGTTGGGCTTCTCCGGAGGAGGAGTTTCTTGTCCGGCCTCTTGAGGCCGGAGAAGCCCAACTCCAAAAAGTGCCGCCATGTAGGTGGCCATGTCATTTTATCATCCATGAGAAAAGTTCACCACCATTGTTTTCTTCACCTAGTGTAAACACCCACCGGTCAAGAGTTGCATTTTCGACCAATCACAATTGAGAAACGCCCTTTTTTTCATGACCGGTGGACTTCTCCACCGTAGTGTAAACTGGCCCTAAGTGTTCAATTTACTTATAAACAACCAAAATCAAGGGCAGTAGCCCAAGGGTGAGCACGTGGTTTTGGGAAATTTTGAAATGCCAAGGCTTTAAGCATGGATCAAAATGTTTGATTTTGATCCAATTTGGAAAACTTTTGGAGCAATGTTGAGGTGACAAGTTACACATGGGCACTCCACCTATTTGGAAAGCAATGCCCCCATCCATGATGCCCTACTCCTTTAAAATACCAAATGATGGTGAGTATTTAAAGCCCTAGATTTAATAGACCACTATTAACCATAGTATCTCTCGAGTGATTGTTCATCATAATAAGAAACTATTTACTTTGACCTCCTATAATTGTTGTATCTCGACTCCGTTCGTGGAACTTGAAATGACAATATGCGTGCTTCCTAGTTGCTAACCAGATGAGACTGTTTCGAATTCAATCACAATTATTTGTGAAGTTGGAAGTGCCACCAATAGGACCACGTACCTTACAATGGGTTTACATTTAAAAGTCATGGTTCAAGAAACTTGGAGTTCAAAACACCCCTTAAAATGTAATGGATAAAGACACATACCTTACTTTCAAACTTGAGATGGGACTCGAGCTTGGATATTGGTTTCTCAAACTAGGAGGAGTATTCTCTTTAGCATGGATCACTAAGATTTGGTAGGAAAGTAACATCACATTAGCACCACTATGTTTTTTCATGCCTTGGACCCAAACCCTAAGTAATGTAAAATCCTTGGGTCTAGTATTTTGCTCTCAACCAATATGAATAGTCAATTTCGGAAATTAATCGGTCTCGGACCTTAGAATCCTCAATGTGATGTAACTTACAAGAACAAGGGTAAACTTAGCAAGGAATCTAGCAAGAATCACTCCATGTAGCTTTTTGACACTTTCAATATTACTTGGTTGACACAAACTCATACATGTAAGTTATGAACTAGATAGCCATCGACATGAGAATGGATGATTCACTGCGAAAGTAATGAGTCATTCACCTCCTTAAGTTTGAGTTGGTTATCAAACACGATCAATCAACTCGTGGATAAACTCTCAAAATCATGGATGATATTGCACCTACATGGATGAATTATTGTGATTAGTTTTCACAATCCTGTTGCTCTTGGATGAGCGATTGGAAATGTAAAACTTAGTCAAATGGTGGGAGTTGGGTGAGAAGGAAGAGTCAAGGAGAAATAGAGCTAAGTTAAGACATCATTCCAAGACATGAGGTAACCTTAGGACGGTCACTGATGTCTTGGAAGCATGAATTAATTCGTTATAGAAAATTTGACAAAATGTTGGTGCTTATTTAGGGTTTTCTAGGAATCTGCTGGTCGCTTCAAGCGAGCGGAGGGTGGAGACAGTACTGTAACGATGAACCTATGTGTCGGGAATGCCTCGACATCATGAGCAGACCGATGAGCTTGACAGATTGTGGTATTTTAAGTGATCATCTGTGCTTAAAGAGAGCGGAAGATTCTGGATGTCACAGACAAAATTTGTTAATTCCAGGATCGGAGATTGAAGCTCTATGTTAGTCACGACGAGGGAATGGAGGAAATAGAAGAAGTCTACTCTGGAGTCCAAACTCGACATATTGATGCTCTAGAGGATTGATTGGTCCCGGCGAATTTTTGAGCTTAGAGATGGAGAAGTTTCTCCCACTGCAGAGGGAAGGACGAGGAAGCAGCAGTACCGATGGAGCATCATTTGCGTGGCCAGAGAGTGTGAAATTTGCGTTGCTCGCATTATCCAAAGGTCCTGGATCCAGCCAGGTTGCAAATGGTGAAGCACTCTATGACAGCATCCAAGACATGCAACGAGAGAGTGGATTACCACATTTACATCTGTCGAAGCGAACTGCAGATGGCCTGTCTCTCTTCTTCGATGACCTATTGTCACATATTGCTGCTCAACGCTTCTTCCAGCATATGTTACCTAACATCGCGAGGCTCGCATTATCATTACCATTACTACTTGGAAATCAGCATGAGATTCTAGTCAAGCATTTTTCGATGTACCAAGCTGGAAATGATCAATTTGGAAGCGCGGAATTGGGGCCTACTATGATATTAAGGCTCTTGCGAAAACACCATCCTGGAATGGTCATCTTGAGCCAGGAAACCGTAGCTTCTTTGCTGGCGTGTTCCTTCTTCTGTCTGTTCCCCTCAGCTGATCGAGATAAAGAGCACCTCCCTTATGTCAATTTCGATCGCCTCTTTGCAGGGGTGTACGAGAAGGGGGAATCCAATGAAAATAAGTTGCTATGTCTCCTCCATTACTTTGAACGTGTGTGTAGTAACATGCCACAAGGTGTTGTTTCATATGAGCGGAAGTTTATTCCTGCACAGAATCTTAAAGAAGGTAATGCTTTTTGGAGTGGTAGTAGTGTTCCTCTTTGCCCCCTTACTGTAATTGCAGATGGTGCCATTGAGGATCTTGGTCAAGAGTTTTTGCAAGTGGACTTTGCTAACAGGATGCTCGGTGGTGGGGCTCTTAGCACTGGGTGCGTCCAGGTATACCTTCCTTCTCCTCCATATTTTTCAGCTGCCATATTTGGAGATGAGGTTAGGTTTTCTGTCAAGGATTGCCCTTCATGCGTTCACACCTCCCTACACCAATTGTCTGTGACTCTATGGTTCTACTGGGATTCGTATTCCTTTATCTCTGTGCACACGTTGTGAAATCCTTTCTCGTACATTAGAGTCGCAAAGCATGCTCCTGCAAATGTAGCAGAGTTGTAAAAGAAATTTTCTTGTGTCTTTCCGCAGCTTCAGACACCCGTTCAGACAGTATTTCTTTGTAACCGTTTTCATAGGTTTTAAAAAATTTCACCTGCGTCTTCTTGTCTTCTTCAAGTCATGCCCTAATTGTACTTGAAATTCTCCAGTGATCAATCCAGAGACGCCCATGTTTATATTCAATGGTTTTGTTCTTTTGTGGGTTTTGTTCTTCAAGCTTTTTACGATTCTGTATGAAGAATTTGGGAAAACCTGGAAATAGAAACTATGCCCTTCGCACTTAATACGTGTGGCTGCTGAGTGCCCACAACCCTAGAATTTTGATGTAAAATGGATGAGGCTAATTTGGGGTCTAGGAATCCAATTCTAACAAAAAGGGTGATAAGGATGAGCAAATTGTTGGACGAGCAGAATTCCATGATAACGGGGGCATCCTTCAATATGAGGTCTACTGGTAATATAATGTTTATGGTTATTCTGACAAGATAACAGGTGAGGTATGATATGGCAGCTAGTTTAATATGAAATCCGTGGCCATTCATAAGTAGAATTGGCAGTTCGAGGCCTGAATGCACGTAACAATGGATCCACGTTGGTTGTGTTTTGCAGGAGGAAATCCGGTTCATGATTAACCCCGAGCTTATTGCAGGAATGATCTTCTTGCCAGCTATGGATGCCAATGAGTCGATTGAAGTTGTAGGAGCAGAGAGGTACAGCTGCTATAAAGGCTATGCCTCGACCTTCCGCTTTGCAGGCGATTTCCAAGACTCATCACCCAGAGATGGTTGGGGTCGAAGGCTGACCCGCATCGTGGCGATCGATGCGCTGTACCAACCAGGAGATGATCAATATCGCCTCACTCATTCGTTGCGGGAGCTCAACAAGGCTTTCTGTGGGTTTCTAGACACTGCCAGCTTGAGAGGAGGTGACACACACATGGATGGCACACCAAATACTCCACCGGGTGTACGATGCTCCATGGGTGTTGCAACAGGAAATTGGGGCTGTGGAGTTTTTGGAGGCAGTCTGGAACTCAAGAGCTTGTTGCAATGGTTGGCAGCCTCACAAGCTGGACGACCTTCCATGCTTTACTTCTCTTTCCAAAACCCAGATGCCCAACGTCTGCAGGTAATGATCCAACATATTACTCAACTCATCTTCCAGGCTTTCACTTGACTTAGGCCCCCTTTACACTAGAGAGGTTGAGATCTCGAAGAAAGGAGCCTTCTCATTGGTGGAGAGGAGCCTCCTACGCATGCTTGTTCACTCCATGCCACTTGGTCTTTCAACGTGAGAGCTTCAACTTTTTACTGGGCTTACAACACTTTGATGGTGCCATGATGGAACGACTATGACAATCTCTTCGTCATTTTTGTCAATGGACTTTCAACCATTCTTCGGCCTGTTATGCATGCTTCTTTGTTTAGTATTATTCCCCCCTTGATTTTTCACTTTGAGCATGGCCACTTTACACTTGCTCAAACCATTGAGAGCTTGACTATTCTTCAAGTTCTGAAGTGTTTGAGCTTTGAATAAAAACTTGTCAACTCCACATATCAAACACCTCAAAAATGCAAGTTTGAGCTCTCAACCTCTCTAGTGTAAAGGGGCCTTAGCTTTGAAAAGTACTTGGCTTTCACCAGACATTTACTTAAGGCGTAAGAAAATTCCAAGAGGAAATTGACATCAAACCATCCATAAATATAAGAGGATGAACCTCCAGAAAATCATCACAAGACTAGAATTTTGATTCAGGGTCCTGTATCCAAAAAAATTGGGAACAGAGAAGTTGAGCCCTAAAAACCAAATCACTCCAATGTCAATCTGCTCAAGAAAGTAGGAGTTTGGCTAACTTGCGGATGGTGATGGAATGACAGCTTCTCTCTAGAGGTTGAACATTATAAATCCAATCCTGCCTTCAAATATGTGGTGTTTACATGTCTTACATGTTATGACCAAAGTCATACCCACCTTCTGTATCCAATGCAAGTCATGTCAACCTTGTTGAAGCACGCCCTCATATATGCTTTCTGCAACCAAAGTGTCTTACATCTAAATGCAATTTTTCGTTCTCTGCCTCTGCTTCAGGAGGTCGCGAATTGGATCCGACAAGAAGGGTGGCCTGTTGGGGAGCTATGGAGTGTGATTACAGAATATGGACAGAAAAGGCACTACAATGTGAATCTGTTTGACTGGATCTTACCTCAACCTAGAACCGATCTAGGGTCTCGACGAACCCGAAAATAGAGTGACAAGTGCTATGTAGTTCATCTGAAGGAATAAAACCAAATTGTATATTATTATTGTAGTAGATACTTTGCCACACTGCTGGAATGCAGTGAAGTTGGTTTCTACCAACATGCATTCACCACAACTCCAACTACAACAGCACTCTCAGCCCTTACAACACAGATGTAGAATACTTGCAGAACTCTCACTGCAACAGATTGAAACAGAGGACACATCAACACAGTATTATATGTGTACATGTGAGATCCTCGGATGATTTATTAGACCTTGGAAATTTTGGAAGTCAGATTAGCATGATTGAAGCAGCTTATCAACACACACAGCGTCGCAGTCAGCCTAGAATCAGATAAATTACGCTGTGATGGTAGGTCCATCTTCATCCTCAATTGTAAAATGACAATGACATCTGTGCAGTATTTTGGGGAACATTCCTGGCATTCTTAAATGTTGCTTTTAATCCTATTCATGTGGGCCTTCTACACAATAAAAAATCAAAGGTTGTGAGATTTTGAAGTGTCATGGTCTTCCACTTTTGTGTTAGACCCACCTCTTTGAGGTGAACTTGATGCAAAATCTTGGACATTGTGAAACATTATCCTTTGCATGTTGTTCAAGACTCCATGTAGATTTTTCATCCATTCAAACTTTCTTGATTCCATATGCCCTCAAGCTCTAGTGTAAAGTGAAGTGGGACAGTCTTGACATTTCCCAACAATGCAAGGTTTAAAATTTCAATGGTCATGGGCTCTTGAGGTCTAGTGTAAAGTGCCCCAAAGTCCAATGCAGATTTGGAACTTATTCTCAAGCTCTCTACACAGTATCCTCTCCAGAACTTCAAAATCAGAGTCTTTGTATGCAGTTGCTGCATTCCAAGCAACTGAAGTCCAACCATTGAACCCCAACATCTGCAAAATGAATGAGGAGAACTGACCACTAGTTACAGATGAATCAGATGACTTTGAGAAATAACCGGTTAAGGTCGAGAAATAACCGATTGAGATTCAAGACTTCAGGAAAATCACTCATCATTTTAGAGGAATCTATGAAATATACCTCAAATTGATAGCGCACACATTTACATGTTGTAATTACATTTCAATTCTCAAAGTGTTCAATCTGATACTTAGCCCTCTCTGAAATCGATCTGAGGCTTGTACAAAGTCAAGTCTCTTCAGAACATGATCAGCTACGGCTGCACGAGTCATCCATCTTTATCTCTGACTCTCTTTGAGTCTGCCTCTTTTGACTTACAACACAACTGCAACAATCATTGCAGAGTTTCCAAGGGCGAGTGGGAATATTCGAATTTGAGTGTACCTCTCAATCATCCAACATGAAAGCCCTGAACCAGTGTGCAGTCCAGATGTATATATAAATAAAAACATACAAAGTTGAATTGACGTCGTAATAAGCTTCAAAGAGTCCGAATTAGATTGATCGAAGTCATTGACATGAATCATCCACAAACCTATGGGGGATCAAGTTTTTATGTTGTTGGATGAGAGGTACGTTTGCATGCAACAATTTATTTTGGTGCCTCCATGGGGTCCAAGTATAGGATGCTCATATCATACTAAAACTTGAGGTTGGTTAAGTTAGTGTGGGCCTTCTGTGAGTCTTGTGTGGTCATTCTGATTAATTTTATGCCTATATTTGAGTGGTAGATGACAAGGCATGTCATAAAAACGAACACCAAATACATGCTACATGTGTCACAATGAGATTGGACCACATGTTTCAAATATTGACACATATCTTGGTTCCCATTGTTAACACAATCAAGAGGACCTATCTAATTACTCAAAAAGCTTAGAAAATCTCAACTTTAGACTCTTATAACTTTTGGATTTTACTTTTTTCACAAGTGACAAATTTTAGATTTCAATAGCACGGGTAGGTCACTTAGTGCATTTTAAAAATGACGTGCGGCATAATATAGAGAGGATTAAAATTATTTGAAATAAAAATTATAAAGGAATTCCAAATAATGAAGGGGCCATTAAATGTAGACAATCCCATTATAAGTAAGTTAGATGGACATAAAATGTGGGCCATTATTTTTTTGTAAAATTAATATAGGGGCTGAAGATAAGGATCCTAGAAGGTATGTTTAGTATGTTTGCTATGGTCTCCTATGTGTTTTCTTCATAACTTTGTTTGCAATGATATTATTGTTTGCACCCTTCTTTGTTTCCATGGTTTCCCTTAACACTCGTCAATGCGTTAGGAAGTAGATTAGCTTTTATTACTTAAAAGGAATATAGAGTACAAAAAATTGCAGTGACTTAAATAATATAAGTAATGGAAGGGTGCAAACAAATGGGCCATTTTTGAAATTTAAGTAATTATAGGGAGGCTTTAATTCAGCCCTTGAAGGTAAATAACCCCAAAACAAAAACCCCCCAGCCGCACGTACGTGGTGCACAAAAATGCCTTAGAGTGACCTACCCGTGTTCAATAGTCATGGGTCCTCAAGTGTTCAATGCATCCCCACCTAGGATACACCAAATGCGCCTCATCCAATAGCGTTTTAAGCTCAATAGGGCAAGATGAAATGCTTATTTCACCATATGCATCCAAATTATTCATTGGCCACCGTTAATGTCATGGAGGAAAGGTCTTTAAATCCCCACAAGTCACCAAATAACCTCACATTTGATGAGTCAAAAAACCTATAAAGCCTCTCCTTCGTGACAAAATCGGTGGACAATGCACATTTTGGATATATTTGGTAAGACAAGCACTTTGTTTAGCCTATTAGAGTTATTTGTAAGGTCTCTCAAAGAGGGAGAAACTATGGATTGGAATCCTTCCTTGGGAACACTTTATAATATGAGCTCGTTAGCTTGGCATATATTGACGCCTATATTTGAAAGTTGGGTGAAACTTCTTGGACCTCTTCTATCCACCTCTCAAACTTTGAGAAAATTTTAGGGTCTAAAATAGGGTATGCACAAGGAACCCACTACCCTAAAGTCCATATTTGACTTATGCAAGACTAGCTTTGCCTACCTATCATAATAAGAAGAGCTAGAAGGTTGGTGTTTAACTAGCCTAACACCACTCTTTGTGTATGGTGGTTTAAGCATCGAGTAAAATTTGAGTGACTTTGTGCTAATTCTCTTAAAGTCAAGGCTTGGGACTAAACCCATGGTTTCATCTACTTTGACTTTACGGATAACTCTATTGAGCCCAAAAAGCTGATGATACAGTCCTACCTCTTTAATATGACACGTTTGGGAAACGAGAAAAATATCGTATTATCGAGGTGTCACATATTTAATAATATGACAAATTGGACCTGGTTGTCACAATAACGAGGTACTTCATAAAAACACACTTGAGATATTTTGCCATATATAAAAATGAGTATTCTTTCAAATGTATTACAAATATGCAAATTCTCCTCACTAAACCTATGTGGACTTGAAGAAGGAATCAATAGTCCGCTGATGTTGTCACTTCAAGTTAGCAACATATTTCTTATTGAGCTTCTCTATTATGCCCTACAATTTCATCAGATCTACGGGAGTGAAGTCTAATGAATTGTCCATAAAAATGTAGCTAATAGGTGAGCATGTTGTTGAGCATCCGTTAGTTTCACAATAGGTGGAGGTCTCTCATCAACATCTAAAGGGTTTACGGTCTCAGCAGTAAGGTCCAAACTAGCTGGCTCTATTCTCTGTCCTAAGGCCATATCAACCAGCTCTGACATGCAATATTCAGCCTCAATGATGTCTTCACCTTCCATTACCACATACTCTTCAAATGGCATCTCATCTAATCCAAGCTGCAGTTTTGATATAAGAAGGGCCAAGTCTTCGGACTCCTTGATCAGTCTCGATTTTTCTCTTTGGTCCTCATCAGCAAAGTGTGCACTCCAATCAGGTGGCAAAATTCCTGATTTTCTCCAACAGTTTCGAATAATATGAGGATCCATATCTGTCCAAACTTAAAGCTCTAGAGAATTGCTTGTTTAACGTTGGATACAACTTTTCTCAAATCCTGTTGCTGATTTAAATCAAACTGCGATAGAACCGATTCAAGCAACTTGGACTTGTATCGCAATTTGAAAGTAGCAATTATGCCTTGGTCCAACGGTTGCACTACACTTGTGCAATTAGGAGGCAGAAAAACAATTGTCACATTTGTCATGGGTAATGCCGTAAAACCTGACAATTGTTTCCGTTGCAAACCAGACAAGGAATGACATGAAGCATTGTCCATAATCAGCAGGATATTACGATCTTGTCCTTTGAAATGGTTGTTAAGTTTTTGCATCCAAGTCTCAAAAACATCTGACCTCATCCATGCAGCAGTATTTGCATGCCAATACACAATGTCGGAAGGATTCCATCGACCAAAGCATCTCGGTCGTTGTGACTTGTGAATTACCAAAAGTTTCAGTTTGTCTATACCTGTGGAATTCACTGCAAATGCTAAAGTAAACTGATCATTTTGTATCTTCCTGCCCTTCACCTTTCCTTGTGCAAGAGTTTTGGCTGGTTGTGCACAAAAATACAAGCATGTCTCATCCAGATTATAAACATCTTCAGGTTTGTATGTTGCTAACAATACATGCATTCGACTCATTGCTTGAGCAACAACTTCTGCATTAGCTTCACCACTCTCTCCATGAAAGTTAACCCTACAAATCAAAGCAAAGGGTTAATTTACTCACTAAAAACAACACCTAAAATCTTATGACTTTTGATGCAACAACTTCTGAAACTTACTTATGAATTTGGTGCCTATTCTTAAACTTCTCAAACCACCCATTTGAAAACTTGAATGATTCATATATACTCACAAATTCTGCAATGACTCCAGTTTGCTCCATAAATATTTCTTTGATTTTCTTGGCCTTGCTAACCAAATGTTCATCTGAAACCGATCGATTTTTACTACGAATCTGCAAATTTATCATAACAATTCAGAGGTTGACCCCAAACAACATCAAACTCAAAAGCATAGAGTCATAAGAGATAACAACATTAATATCAAACTGAGATTCAGATAAAGATGTGGACCTGTTTGAACCAGGTTAACAGAGCGTTCTCAAGCTCTGGATACACTGGTGCATTCTCTCGCTTCATATCTTTGAGGTTGTCACCAACCTCCAAAATCCTTGTAAAGTTCTTAAGAATTTGAGAGATAGTGTTTCTCTTAACTTCCTTCCTCTTGTGCCTCTTATTAAAATCAATTGCTATCATTTGTTGAGTCCAATTGGGATTTGATCGGTAAATTTGTACTAGCTCTCGCTTCTCAAATGGAGTTAAATATGTTATCTTTCTCTTCCCATCTAGTTTCATCCTGAAAGTGACAACAATATACCACAATGAAATTATGAAACTACAATTCAGACATCACCCTTTAAACTATTGTAACTCAGTTGATATACATTGAAATTGAGCGAGACTACAACCAAAAGAAGCACAATGAAAACAACTTTCCAACAAGATCCAAAATAGAGTAATCGGATTAGAACTCACCTCACAAATTGCAAAACCAAATGGTTATCTTGAAATCAATATTTGGAACTTGAGCAGTTTTCAAATTCACACATCTCTGCCAATACACATATGAAATTGAGAAAAACAACCACCAAAAGAAGTAAAATCTTCATAGCTTTCCAAAAATGTAAAGAAGGGTGTAATCGGATAAGAACTGACCTCACAAATTGCAATATCAAAATCGATCAATTTCTGGAACTAGGCGACCTTCATATGCTCATAACTTTGTCTATACAACTCGGAATTAAGCAAGACTACTACCAAAAGAAGCGAAATTTCAATAGCTTTCCAACAATATGCAAAACACATCAATCAGATAGAAATTGATATGAAAACCTCGAATCCAGATTGTGGATGTTAGTTTAGGGTTTAGGATAAGAGTTGTTGCGAAAAAGACACGAGCTGATGAGTGTTGTGAGTGTGAGTAGTGTTTTAGAAAGAGAACCTAGTTCCCATGGTTCTCATGTTTATTTTATCATTTTACATTTAAACTTCCTTAATCCAAACTTCATATGTATAAGATTTATGAATTTAAAATAAATTATGTATTTATGTATATATAAGTGTGTGGGACCCACCACATAAATGCATTTATTACCTCTATAATATGACATTTGGGGGGGTCTAGGAGTGTCGTATTAACATTGTCATAGTCGTAGTATAGAGGTAGATTTGAACTAGGAAGTTTGGTTTACGAAATTTGTGTCATAATATCGAGGTTGTCGTATTATCGAGTGTCGTATTAAAGAGATACACCTAACAAAGACCAAAGGATCATATTCATGGGCCCACAAAACAACAACCTCTATAATGTTATGACGGCCCCAAAAACTTCCACGGTGTCATGCGGTTCTCAAAGTAACTAAGGGCAGCTTTACACCTAGAGGCCGGGCCAATTCCCCTTGAGGCCGATTGCATGAAATTTCAGTCCCTTTTGGGTTGGAGGCCGGCCTCAACTACACATTATAATAAGATTATAATGGGGCCCAATTTTTCCATATGTAAAGGCCTTAGGGCCAAGAAGCTAGGCTGATTCAATAAATCTAGCATAATCCAACGGATCTAGCATAATCTAGCATAGAGCCCTTCAAAATTTCACAATAATCCAATGGATATGGTTCGCTTCAAAAATTATATTTTATTTAAAAAAACATTTATTTATTTATTGAAATTTGACATTGGCCCCAAGGCCAAGAATTGGCCTTTCATTTTGGGTGCACCCAATTCAATGAGCTTAGGCCGTGTCATACCATGCATTTTTTGATTAAAAAAATTCATACCACCAAATCGGCCTGGCCCCTAGGTGTAAAGGGGTTGGGACCGATTTCAACCTTTTGGCCAATCACAAGTGAGGATTTCAAGCCCCTTACACGATGAATTGGCCCGGCCTCTAGGTGTAAAGCGGCCCTAAGGGGAATGTAGAAACGCAAGAGACGTTGTTGCACGGCTCTCAAGAGATGAAGGCTTCCGAGGATGACCACAATGTCCTAGCGTTTCCAAGTCCAACCAGGGTACATGTTGACATCTTTTGGCTTTTCTTTATTAAATTGGGGCAATTCTATCGATCCCTCTAAAACGATGGATAATTTTCACGAAGTCCTGAACTTCAACTAGTTGTTTCTCAAACCCAACTAGTTCATTTGTAGCAACCAGCTCTCCCTATTCATTGGTTGAGCGTCATTGTGGGTTGGCTGAGGGTGAGTTTCCATGTAGGCCGCTTGTCCACTATATTCTAGATAATAGTGGGTTAGAGGTAGAAAAACACAAGCCGTCAACCAACCACATTTTAATGGCCTACTAGAATGTGGAGGGCCGTGGACACAGGTCGCTAGACTTTCGTGCGTCCACTAAAACACTTTTTTATCTACAACTACCGGCCACATAAGGATTGAAAACCGGTTTTTAGAGGAAAAAGGAGGGTTTAACATGGAGGAGGAGCTTTGTAAGTGGGCATGGATTTAAGAAGATGAGAATAGCTACACTAGTCATGTTACCGTGGGCCACGATAATTTTCTAGAGCCCACGTTGATTCTCATAATGTGAATTATTGCGGGTCGCATGAATTCCCAACCCTCACTAAATTCATAGTAGAAAATTAGTGGGGTCACAATAAAAGAATCTTATGGAAAATCAATATGGGTGATTATTTAATTTTGTGCTACTTTTGTCCTATAACTAACATTCAATATGTTGGTCAGAATACTTAATGAAGACTTGGGGGAAGACCTAGAGTTTTGGACCCACTTTAATTCCACCTCAACTAGAAAATTAGTGTGACCCACGCTAATTAGTTCCACAATAATAGGACTATTTAGTGTAGTTGGGACATACGAACCCTACCCAACCATATTCCATCTACATTTGGACGAGTTTATCCTTAGGGCCAGTTCACATGGGGTCCCAAGTCCCAATCATGTCAGCAAGTCCCAACACGGAGGCAAAGGCGCAACATTTGAGCCTCAAGAAACCATTGAAACATGGTTAATTATCATCAAAGTCGGATCTTGATTATTTTATGCAATAATATTCACGGGACTTGTGTTGAGAGTTGGGTCTAGCTTTATGCTTGACCCAACTCGCAACACAAGTCCCGAGCCTCACCTCCAAAAAACGTGCCCATGTGGGCATCCATGTCATAATTGGGACCTGGGACCCCGTGTGAAGCGGTAAGTCCCCACTACCATGCTCTCAACGGCTAAGATTGCATGGATCGACCTCAAGTGACTTGGGACCCGTGTGAAGTGGCCCTTATTCCCACTAGATTCTAATGGGCGAGTGGCCTATATGGAGACTCACCCTAACTTGGCACCTAGCATAGCGCAAGTATTATAGTGGCTAGGATAGGCATCAATACATATCATGCCCCCTTCCCACTTGACTTCAGCTAAGCCTAAAAGCTGGTTCTAAAAGCACAACCTTCACACCATCGACACAATCTAGCCCCGAGCCTAGTTGGCAAATGATGTGGCATGGTTTAAAAGTGGAGGTTTTAAGCCTCGAGCACCCTGACCCTCCCATCGGTACCTAGAGATGGGACAAGAATGTAGGACTTTTAAAAGTGTCACCTCCCACCAATCCATTAACAAAAACCGATGGTAGGATAGATGAGTAGTAAAGCATTTAGGGGACGGGACAAATTACTTGACAGATAAAACAAAGAATATATGTGAAAAACTACTTAACTGAAGCCTACTCGACAATCTCCGGAGCGAGTTCTTGTAGGTGCTATAAGCGAGGGGGCTGCACCCGGTTTGTAGGAAATACTTTGGTTATTTGGGAAAGTGAGGTGAGAAGGGGGCATAATTATAGAGGTTGAGGGAGGACTACGGTACTAATGTAGAAACAACCAGGCGCCACAAGTAGTGGGAGCCTGCTGCTGCTTCCTTACGAAGGGCCAGAGGCAAAGGGGCCTCCTCCCACTTGGCCTCTCGCTGTGTCGCCGCGCGGCCCCCTGCGTCTGCCACGCAAACCGCCTTGTGGGGGGTGTTGCATCCATCGATTGATCGATCGGGCGGGCCTCCCCCTCACCCGGCCGATCATTGTCTGTCCGCCGGGTCAACTCATCGCTCGCTCCGAACCTCCTGTGCGGCCAGGCCGGGCAGGGCAGGGCAGGGCAGGGCAGGGCAGCCGGGTCGAAACTCAGGGTGTCCGGGCGGGGAGAGTTTGTGCCATTTGCAATCGAGGTGGTTGCCGCATCGGGGAGCCGGGCCAACGCGAGCAGAGCAGTAAGCACATCTTCCTCGGGGCTCCTGTTTTGTGCAACGATCTTCTTCCGAACCCTTGGCATTTGAGTCCGGACATGATGATGTCAGGGTTTCGGGGATGGTTGGTAGCTAGATAGATAGTTAGAAGGAGAGATTCGTGATTTGTTGGGAGGTGTAGCTGCGAGAGGGAGGGGGCAGTGTTGTGAAAGTGCATCCGGTGTGGGAGTGTGCATGGTGATGGACATTAGGTGAGGTGTGTGTGTGTGTGTGTGTGTGTGTGTGGAGTGTTTGCTGGTTATTGGAAATGTTGTTCTGAGGAGGTGAAGTGTGGGGGGGAAGGGAAGGGAATGCACGAACGAATGAGGTGGACAGGTAGAGGAATCTACTAGGGCAGAAAGAGGAGAAGGGGAGAGGAGAGGAAAAGAGAGAGGGGAGAGAGAGTCTCTCTGTGAGCTATGGCGTCTCGTCGGGCTGCGGTCCTGGCCCGCAAGGGAGCCACTTGCATCGCATCGTCAACGTCCAGGCGGGCAGGGTCCAAAACATTTTCCTCGTCAGCGACGGCGAAGAGTGGGGAGATTTCCGCGGAGAATGGATTGGCGACGCTGTCTCGCATGCGCTTCTATGCCTGCCTTGCTGACAATCACATCAGGTTAGTTTATTTTAGTTTATTTTATTTTATTCTGCCCATGGACTATGATCAGCAGGGGTCAAGAGGACAGGGAGAGATCCTCACGTAAGGAGTAATGAACAAATAATTCTTGCTGTCGTCGCTTGTGAATATAGTATCCCGTAGGTAAGATTCCGCATAAATATGTATTTGTTGATTAAGAGCTCTGGTGGGTAGGGCAGGGCTTTACATGTATGGCAGTATCATTGCCCTCCAATCATGCATATAGGGTTTCTGGTGGCTATTTAGGGTTACGATTTATGCGATGAAGAGTATAATGCTTTAAGCCCAAGATCGATCGGGAGGTTACTAAATTTCCCGTTTCTAATGGATTGCTGGATCTAGGCGATCAGAGCTTTTGTCGTGTGAGATATTAATTCCGAAAACAGGACCCGCAAAGCTACATTAGGTTACAAGTGAGAGGAATTGTGATTGGTAAAGAGCATATTCTCTTACTATTATGGAGAAATCAACCAATACTCTGTACTGTAGAATGGAGGTCGAGGAGTTTCCCAAATTGAGAGGTTATTGTCTCTGGGTCTCGCGTTGTGAATTATCCTTCTCATATGTAAGGAGAATGTTTTTGTCGTTGCTTGCAAGGAAAATGATGGAGGGAGAGCCTTGAGCATGTTCACGTCTTGGTCTTGCAGTCTATCTTACTGATGTGCTAATCTGCCTGATGTCTTTGGGGTCCATGTTAGCAGGTCCACCTCGCAGCACCAATCAGTAATTTTGCCCAAGAAGCATGCAGGAGGACAGATTTCATTCTTCCACGCTTCCAGATGTATGTGTAGATAAACAAGCACTCGTGGATTTCCATCAGACTTTATAAGTTGCTGGGCGAGTGTTTGATCTGCATATCCTTGATGTTAAATGCAAAATTGTACTTTCATATGTGTTTTGAGTGATGTGTATTCACAAATTATAGTGGCCACTGCTTTCTTGGCCCACTAATTGCAATTCATGTCCATCAAGTGTTTCTCTGATTGGAACTTGGTTTTGGTCATTGTGCATATCATAACAATGATTTTTTCCATGAGCTTGCCATTGATAGTTGTAGCTGATCAAACTATGCATGAATCAATTGGCCTGTGATGAGAATGTATCAGTAAGCACTACTGGATCAAGAGGTGCTGGAGACTTGCTATGAGCTGGTTCCCAGAACAGGGAGAAATAGTCTCTTATGTTTACTGCTACGCATGGAGGGGAGGGAGTGGGGGTTAGGGTCTCTTAATTTGCACAATTCCTATGTGAATTTGCAATGTGTCCATTCAGACCATTCCTTACAAGCTAACTTTTGGTTGCCTCTCATTTGTGCAGCTGCCTCTGCTGTTCAGGAGATTGGAATGCCATCATTGTCACCTACCATGACTCAGGTTTCTTTTACTTGTCTTCTGTTGAGATTGAGAATATATCCTGGTGGTCTACTTTATAGGATTATCGGAAAGGGAAAAACAATATTATTTTCAGTTCTATCCGAAAGTGATTTATTTGTCCTGTGGATAATTGAGCCACAAATCTTCTTATTGATGAAGGACAACAATGTCAGAGTGGTTATTTATATCAATCTTTGTTATTGTTCTCCATGATGCAGGGTAATATTGCTAAGTGGCGGAAGAAGGAAGGGGATGCAGTTGCTGCAGGGGATGTTTTGTGTGAAATTGAGACTGTAAGTTGACTGTCCATGAATATGTATGACTAACAAATTTCAAACTCTGTGTTTGGTCCCTCATTTTCTGCAATTTTTGGGTGTACCCTTGGACTCTGTTAGATATTGTGTTTTGGTTTCTTCCTACATGTTGTTTGTCATTGCCACAAGTGGTCTGTCGTGAGCTATTTTGTCAATCTTTTTTTTAGGGGGTGGAATTTTGTTCTTGTGAACAGGATAAGGCAACATTGGAGATGGAATCAATGGAGGAAGGATTTCTTGGTAAAATTTTGGTTGGTGATGGTGGAAAGGATATTCCTGTTGGCCAGGTACAGTCATCACTGCATCAACTTGAAAGATGTGGTCATCAGTAGCTATGCATTATATAGCTGTACATATACCTATTAGCTTACAATACTAAGTTCCTTTAAATATCTGATGAAGTTGAACCTCCAATGTTCCGAGGGTTCTTATTTCATGGATTAATTATTGTTTGATATTCAAATTCACAGAGATTATCACATTATGAAGCTGGGCTGTTGCGTATGACCTGTAGATCATGTAAAATGTGTACAGCATGCATAATTATCCTTTCACATTTCCTTTCAATTTGGAGATCATTTTAGAGAACTGATAGCATATATAAATATGTATATCCTCTCAGTTCTGTGGAAATCCTCACAAAGAGTAGGCACTTAACACATAAGGAAATTGTTCTGCAAATGTAACCATGTGTAGAAGTCAAAGCAGAATGTATTGTGTCCAGTAAGGAAGCGTACAATGAACAGAAGCTCTTCCTACTTCCTTCTTACAAGAAAAAAGGAAGTACTTGATGAATGGGTAGTTGTAGACCTACATCATTGATAGGTACAAGCTATTTTCAATGGAACATTTTTTAATGCCATTGTAGTGTATCTTGGATCTGATCTTTTGGAATTACATTCAAGCTTCCTAAGCATCAAAGAGCCCTCAGCAGCGAAGTAATGTCTAATGGAAATTAAATCTGCAAAAGCCCTGGGATGCAAAGTCTGGGGCTATTAATTTGTAAGGAATGCTAACTAAAAAGTATGTCTTACTCTTGCTTGGATTTTGTCTTTTGAGTAGCTGCAGTTTTATGGATTATAAGCATTTACAAAAGATCCCGTGTCAACAGGGAGCTTTTGGTCTTTGTAGTGCTATGTAAACCATCATAATCCATTCAGTCATGGAACATATCTGACAATCTGGTTGATCTGACTCTATGACAGGCAATCTGTTTGATGGTTGAGACAGAGGATGAGTTAAAGTCTATTGGTGACCACAAGGTTTCAAGTGGAGGTGGATCATCACCACCTCCAGCAAAGAAAGAGGAATCTGCTCCACCTCCTCCTGCACCTGCAAAGGAGGAGGCTTCAAAGCCTGCACCTAAAAAATCTTCTACATCTCCTGCAAGTTCTCCTCCTAGTGGAGATCGGGTTCTTGCAACACCTGCTGCAAGGAAGTTAGCTGAGGATAAAAATGTTCGTCTCATCCAATGACACCCATTGATTTATTGTTGCTTCAATTTAGGTTGTGCCAGGATAATTAGCATGTATGTGTGAATTGGTGGAGTTGTCTTAAACACAGGGCTCCTTTCACATCTGGGTTTTAGTTCATACTGGTGAATGATGTGTGGAATGATGTTTTAGTTCATTCAAGTGGCTGAACTGATACTCTCAGTTTTGTGTAGTGGGCGTCATTATCATTTCTGACTTAAAAACGACTATGCAGTGGGGGAAAAGTGCATGGAGGTTGACAATCATCATAGTGATTGACACAAAGTCTGAATTTCTGAGAATCTGATCAATTGGAGCAGGGTTTTTTACAAGATAAGCCTATTTGTTCACTCTATGTGGTTGCCAATGTTATACCTAAATGTTATGTGAGCTTACATTCAGGTATTGGCTCTCTTCAGGTGTCCCTGTCAAGCATGAAAGGCACTGGGCCGGATGGAAGCATTATTAAAGCTGACGTAGAGGAGTATCTAGGTAAATTTCCATGCTTAGATTCTATTTTTACAAGATATTCTATGTGAGTGGTACCATTTGCAATTGTGCTTGGTTCTAATTCTGGTTTCTGTACTGTCCTAGATGCACTAGCGTTTAACAATGTGCATTCCTTTTTCAACACAGCTTCAGGGCCTTCTCCTTCAGCAAGACCAACCTCTGGTACAGACAAGAAGGTGTCAGGCGGAGTCCCAGCAGGTGGTGTCGGACCCATTGGTGATGTGGACTACACTGATATTCCCAATACTCAGATCCGGAGGGTAAGTGCTCACTGCATGTTCGACCTGCATTAGATGAGTTTTTAAGGGTATCACAGATATAATGAAAGAAGTACCAACCTTCGGAATCTCTTGAATAGAGATATCCTTTCATACTTGTCAATGAGCACTAACTGTTTTTGCAAATTAGCATTATTGTTTCTGGTACATTGGAGACGTCTTACATAGTCATCAGTGTGTTCATTGATATATCTATATGCATATTGTAATTTGCCCATGGCAAGTGAAGTCACCTTCAGTACATTTGAAGGGAGGATCTTTGTCACTGTATATGCAGACATCTTATTTGTGTACTCTTACGTTGTGTTCATGTTGTTTGCAGGTCACAGCAAAGCGACTCCTTCTTTCTAAGCAAACAATTCCCCATTATTATCTCAGCCTTGACACACAAGTCGACAAACTTCTTAAGTAGGTGTCTCTTCTATAGTTTTATATTGACTGGCATTCTACTTATATTTGTCCAAGCACATCCTATTTATGAGAACAACCTCAGGTCCAAGGACAGGTTACTGACCTGTTATTGAATTTATTCAAACCTTGCCTTTGCAGGCTCCGAAGTGATTTGAATGCAACTTTGGAAGCTGGCAAAAAGAAGGATGCTCCTGTCAAAAAGATATCACTCAATGATTTTGTCATCAAGGTCATATTTCCCTCTGCTCACAATATTCTTCAATCAACATGAGGTGGTGTTGGGCTGTTTGATGAGTATTTCCTTACCATACAATTTTTACAATGTGCAGGCTGCAGCCTTGGCATTAAAGAAGGTGCCAGAGGTTAACAGTTCATGGACTGATGATTACATTCGACAGTAAGTTTCTTGCAATTTCTTAGTGTAAGGTTGTCAATGATTCATTGGTTGTGAGTTCTTGTTGCATAATTGTATTGGCATTTTTCTGTTCTGGACATATGAACTTGCAAAGTAGTGCTGAAGGTGATGACAACGAGGTGCTAAATTTGGTCCTACTTATTCAAGTTCTCTTTCATTATTTTACTGGAATTATTGTTTGTGTTCCTCTTGGAAGCATATGTAACTGTTTGAATGAGGGTGTGGCTACTCAAAATAAAACGTCAAGCCTTGAACAATTCTTTCCTGTCATTGGTGTGCAGGTATCACAATGTGAATATCAGTGTTGCTGTGCAAACTGAGCACGGATTGATGGTTCCTGTTGTGAAGGTGCTGTCCAGATCACTAAACCAATATGAGGAAAGTAGCATGGAATGTTTGTGTCACAATGCTCTTTTTATTATTATCTTTCCAGATGATGACAAATCTATACTTTGGTCGATCTTTGCAGGATGCTGATAAGAAGGGTTTGGCCACCATCACAGATGATGTGAAGGTGCTGGCTGGCAAGGCAAGGTCCAACACATTGAAGCCAAATGAATATGAGGTATGTCACATGGAGCCCAAAGTGTCTTCTGATTCATATATGATCTTTTGAAGTCTTTGAAATCCACAATGAATGCACGAGTATTTGCAATTTATTTTGGTATAAGCCATGATGTCTTCGTTTCTTCCTGGGTGCATTCAAAACAACTTGAGTCCTTAAAGAAGGCCCAGGCTTGTGGGCTCAGACTCTGGTAGTAAAATTGACTCTGGTTTGGAATGACGAGGGATGGATTAGAAAACTAGAAGTGCTCTTTGGACCCAAGCATATGTCTAAGTTTTAACTGGAGAGGTCTTTGGACAACCTGCAAGTATGAACAGGTATTGGTATTCTGGGTATGTCCTTCCTCCTGTGTAGGTGCAAGGTCTGTTTTTGATGCATGGGTGCCACTTCTGTGCAGGGAGGGACATTCACTGTGTCAAACCTTGGAGGGCCATTTGGTATCAAACAATTTTGTGCTATTATCAATCCACCTCAAGCCTGCATCCTTGCTGTTGGCACTAGTAAGTTATTGAGTAATTAATGTTTGCTTGTTTCTGGAGTTGTCTCTTGATTAACATTGTTGAGAATTGTTAGTAACACAGGAAGAAATTTCTGTTTCTGTTTCTGTTTCTTGAGGGTTAAGATAACCTATCAATTGCTGTACTATAAAGACTCAGTGTTGAAGGTTCCTAATTTCCCAAACATTGTGGTTTTTCCTTGTGTTTACAGCTGAGAAACGGGTCATTCCAGGTGCGGAACCAGGGCAGTACGAGCCTGGGACATTTATGACTGTGACACTGAGCTGTGACCACCGAGTTATTGATGGTTTGTTTCCTTACAGAGATCCTTTCATGGCTGGATATTTTTTTCACCCTTTGTTGAGAAACTCTCTTCTATTTACATGAACTGTTTGGGAGTATAATCAACTGCACAAGCATGGAGTCACTTTCATCACTTGGCAGGATTTTCTTTGTTATTGTGATGTACTGATAGGTCTTGAATTCATATTATTTCCCTTTGACCTGTGTGCAGGTGCAGTAGGGGCACAATGGCTGGGTGCATTTAAGGGCTACATTGAAGACCCCGTTACTCTCATGCTTTGATAGATGTAGATGGTGTAGCAAAGTGCGAGTTTCCTGGTATGGTAAGTAACCTGAGTTCCAGTAGCAGAAGTGCGCACGCCTTGTTCTCTGATCATCGCTCATGCCAAGCACTTGCATGATTCTTCAGATAAGATGGCAACCCACCAATCCTGGAGCTCTAAATCTTGGAGCATAATATTATATTCCTGCTGGCACACTGCTTGAGTGCCTTTGATGCAGGCCAATAAGATTGGCTATTCTGGCGCCCTTACTCGGTGAATCAGCGTCCCACTACTGCAATTTTTGTTTGAGTGTATTGATTTCACGTTTTTCGGTTTCCAACAAAATGATGGCTTGGCCCAGAGAAGGAATCCGTGGCTCTTTTTTATTTTATTTTATTAGTCAAGCATAATGGAGGAGGAACTAGGTTGTCATTTGTGGTCTTGAGACCACCTATGATGATCCTTGAGATTTTTGGAGCTTCTCATGCACGAGGTCCTGGTGGCATTCCTAGTTAGTCTGACACCACCAACATGGAGCATTTGCATTTTCCACATCAGGAAGCACCACTTTTGGGCAAGAGCACTGTGGTGACCCAGGTAAATGTTATTATTTGTTTTCATAAAAGTCCAAAAATAAAGCTCTGCAAGAAACCCGTGGCAATGTTATTCCAGTGTTGTCTTCCGCCTTGTTTTCATGCTCAGGTTACACAGCTTCTATGTGGTAGCAGGTACTCAGCAGATAGTACTTGTCAGATTTTACAAATTACATGTATGCCAGTACCTTTTCCTGAATATAAAACTGCTTATTCTGGCCTTCCAAGCACTGCAGGGGAATTACGATGATAAGCACTCGAAAGCCTAGAGTGATGGTGCTTTTGTGGACAGTGAAGTGGGATTCTACACATCATTTCAATCAACATTAAAATCAATTTGTATATTTGAATGATCACACTGCCTTGGTCAATGTGTTTTCTGCGAATAAGCAGTTTTATGCAGTGTACATCTAGTGACTTGCGTGTCCATAATGTTTATACAGCTTAGATTAAGTGCACATCAAGAATAGCACTCCCAACTCTTGGCTCTGAAAACTACACTTTAGAATGCTTTGAAGTGTAGAGATACAGCATTGGTTATTTACCATCACTATGAAAGCTCGAAATCTATCCAAAGGTGTGGTCATGGACCCTCAGGTATAGTGCAAAAGTCATAGGTGAGTATGATTTTAACATTCTCTTTATGTGAATCTATCCTGCATTATAAAATCTGCTTCATCATTCAACATTGGATTTGGAAGCGTCAAAGTTTTGTGGTTCCCTGCTACCTGAAGGCCACAAACCGTTGTCCATTTGGTGGTATCTAGGCTTCTCCATCCATTCAAATTTCTCCAGTGAAGTGAATGGACGCCTCAACCTTTCGCACCTCTCTGCCCTAAACCCCTAGATTCGATTGCAATACTACCATACTTGGGGCTTATGATTTATGCGACTCCTGTTAGGGAGTCGAGTAAAAAGCTAACCCCCTCCACACCTATGTAGGTTGATTTATTCCAATGTTTTGCTAAGCAATATACTCGTAGATGGTTCCCAACATCTTCACCTCCAATTTACTGTAGAGCATGACATCATGTGGAGGACGAGGGTACTACTTTGGAATACTTTGTTCTACATGAACCTTCTTTGTGTCTTAAGTAAGGAAAGGCCTGTTGTGTCCGGCTTCTTGACCATCTAGCTCTGAGCATGAGGCAGCACATTCCTTTATGGAAAGCTCGAATTTGTACCATCATAAAGCTCTCTGGTTTTCCTCACATTATCTGTATATAATGAACAACATGGTGGTGGTGAGGTCATTCCCCCATTGTTCTCCACTGTTTTGGAAATGTGAGGTAGTGATTTGTCATATGTACGGGTGCAAAAGGCTGGGATGGCATGGGCATGTCCTAGTATATTTACATGGTGGGAAGAATGGAATTGATAAATACGTTTTCCTTTTGAGTGGGGTCACTTTGGACATATCCATCTACACTTCTCGACAACACATTAAATTTTCCTTTGCACAAGATGAAAGAAGATTCTGATGGATATATATATATATATATGCTCAAATTGGTGTGTGTCTATTTAAATCAAACCAAATGCAACCATTACTCTGGGTGGGGAATTGGTGTCAACTTTCCATACCGAGTGGATTGTGCTAATTTTACACTTACGGATGGATAGTGTGGCCTAAAAAATCATCAAAACAAAACTACGTTGATACATTATTTCCTTATCATTCTCATAGTACTGTATTCCATGCTGATTTTTATCAATTACAAATAGCACAGGCTGCAATTCTTGATATCCATAATGGGTCATACGATGTTACCAAAAACGTCCATCAATTACTCAAATGCTCTTTTACAATTGCAGCGGGCCACACTATCTTAATGGTGATATGCAAGAAACGAAAAGAAAAAGACAAAAAAAGAAATGAAAATCATCGCATTTATGCATTGACATGAGATGTTTGTTTGATGTCTCTTTTCCTTGTTTGTATAGATTTGGGTGGAGATGGTTTAATGCCTATGGTTAGCAGATGAACCGATATTTAGTTTGTTGTTATTATGTGTAGGGCAGTGTTGTGTTTGTTTATGGGAGAGGGGTTGGAGCTTGTTTCTTTACGAGTTTCCTTTTGTTAAGGATGATGTGTGAGATATCTAATGGAGATTTTGTGAGAGGGTGTCCATGAGTTTGTGGACTTTGTTAGTGGGGATTTTAAGGTCGAGTAGTTTTTTGATGTAGCTTTGTGTATGGTGCTTTATATAATTGCTGTAATGACTATTGGGGGTAGGACCTTCCATCCTTGTTGGATTGGTGATGTTTGGAGTATGTTGTATTTTTCTAGCTTTCGTGTGATGGCTGCTTGGGGGAATCTGTCATTACAATATGTGAATTCAAGAAATTGTGCTTTCAAGTCGGGGCGAGTGTGAATGGTGGTTTATATGTGGAAGTAGTGCCTAGGATGCATAATATGTCCGGTTTTAGTTTGGGTGGACATTTACATCTTGGGAGGTAACATGTGCAAGGGAGAAGCCATGACGATACTGGATTCTCCAGGGTGTGGTCGTTGGTTTTGCTGGCATTGATAAGTGTGAAGCACCTTGTGGTGGGTGGAGCCATTAGTGTGGCCGTAGTGTGTGTACCACTTTTGTTGCATCTATTTGTCCGGAGGTTGTTTTTGTGTTGGTTTGTGCAACATGATAGGAGGTCAAGGCATGTGTCATTTTCTTGGAGTGGGGAGATGTCTTGTTTGAGAACATGGTTTTTTTTATGGTAGTTTCCATGTATTGGCCGATTTGGAATTTGAGGAGTTGGGTGAGTTGGGCATTTGTTATCCAAGGTGCACTCTAGAAGAGGTTAGACCACTTTAGGTGGATGTCTTGGTTGAATAGCCATTTTGTCACATTCGGGATTGTCTTGGTGGCATGTGATACTAGGGCACTTGGCTATTCGTTTTAATATTTTTTTAATGTTCCTGACTGAGTCATTTTGTTGACTTGAGGTGGGGGGATGGGGGTTGGGAGGGCCAATATGGTAATTGATGCCTTACATGGTGGAAGAGGATTTCTATGATTTGGGTTTTTAGTGCTCCTTGTTTGGCGAGTTTATCATCTTCATCATTGCCTCGGATGTTTGTGTGTGCCATCACTTTTTTGATGGTGATTTTATAGTTGAAGGTTTTGATGGCGTGTATGATGTGTGCAATGAGGAGTCAATATGGTTTATTGTTTTGGGAGGAGGGGTGTCTGTTATGGTTTAGTAATAGGTATATGATGTTGAGGCTATCCATGAAGATGAATGTATTTGTGGTGAGTGTTTTGGTATGTTCTATTGTGAGAAGGACAACATATAGTTATGGTCTCAAGATATTTGGGTATTTGGAAAAACAAATTCGGCTCAATGTATTTGTAGTGGTTCATTGAAGATATTGGATCCTACGATATTACCATTTCCTTCCATGTTTGGGGGGTGATGTGTGGTGATGTGTGTTGTGGTCATAGTTGCAATGAAATGCGTTTTTGTCCGTCTCGAAACAAACAGAACCGTTCGTTACAAATGGTGATTCGAAACGTGAGTCTAGGTTTAGGGTTTTGAGTTTTGTTGTGGTTGTACATGTGCCGCTCCTATGTTTCCCAGGTGAAGGACATATTAGCATGAAGATGGCATTGGTTCTAGCATCTTTTGCATATGGTATCTCACATATTGTGCCCATTATGGAGGTCTGAATATGGCATTATTTTGCCTTTTCTTCAAGATGAATAAATTGCATATTTGAATATGATATGTGTTGACTCTATCATGAAGAATGAGTTGGAAGATTCACTTCTCAAGTTTTTTTACATAGAGACACACATTTTTGCAGAAGAGAAGCTTTTTTGAGAGAACCAATGTTGAGACTTGTTTCTTGGTGGGAAAAGTATGGCAGATAGGTGCCAGGTTTACAACGAATTGCATTACGTGTGTAATCACAAGATTGCAGTTACTCTGTGAATGAGTGGAATTGGGCAACCTTCAGCTTGGTACAAACAAAAAAACTTATAATGAAAAAGTTGGTTTCATTCAAATGAACTTGAGGATGTTGCAGACTATGGGAACTGATGCCAATCGAGAAGCAAATCCCGATGAAATTGACATTACCAAAGTTCTTTCTTTGCCTTCTCGGTTGGAAACTGAAGAACTTTCATTTTTCTTGTATGATAAAGAGCTTAGCCATCTCAACGTATCCCACGGAAACGGGAATCGAAGAGTTTGAGTGAAGTTTTGACCTTGCCAACTTCAGTAGATGAATCTCAATTTCAAGAAACCTCTACTTCAAACCAAAACCTTTTTTGAAACAAGCAATTTGGAAAGCAACACTCATGATGATAATGATGATGATGATTTCAGAAGTGATAGTCATGATCACCATTTGAATAGCTTAGACGATTTAATTACTTCTAATTCCAAAGAATTCAACAGCTACGAAGACCCTCATGCTTATTATCGCCAAAAAAAAAAACCACGCACTTGCCTTGTATTTTAGGGCTTTACACAAGTGATGGATTATAATCCTACAACTCATAACATACTCTAACTTCTTTTTTCACGAAATTTGAGTGTTTTGAAATATGTCGAAACACTTCAAATCATTTTTGAAACATGATTCAACACATGTTTGAAAACGCACATTGCAACTACCTACGGTTGTAGTATGGGATGTGGAAGGAGGGTGTTGGCCGTGTGGGGGTAGAGATGCCATTCTTTTGGGGATTTTCGCGGTTTTAGTTGGCAAGGTGTGCTTGTGGGGTAGGTGTTATTGTGTTGTAGGATGCTTAATGCCGATCTTCACAATTATCGATCGTCCTCTTTCTAGAACAATGCTTTGGGTTCCCAATAAGCTCATGCCTTGTACTAACACAAGGTGGGCAAAGCCCTAGACCTCCGCTTACACAAATGCCCAAATTTGTGGTGTGGAATCGGTCATCACCCGAGCTCTCTTTTGCCGCAACCCAAGACTCATCTCACCCGCAAAGACTTCAAAACCAATTGAATCACAAACACGCTTGCCTGCTCGGTCTCCCATGACACAAGTCTTCACTCCCATCTTGGGCCTTTGAGATGATATGCACACCGATATGTGCAATTCGGTCCCCCCCCCCACTAACATATATCGACATTCCACACTATTTTGGGAGTATTCACTCCCATAGTACCATAAATACATAGTAAAATTTATGTCACTCCTATGGTTTCTATAATGGATGTGTTAGCAAAGTTTAGAGCTCTTGTTATTTGATTTTGACCCAAAGTAATTTGCATGGATAAGGATAAGGAGGTAGTTTATCTATTTGCGCAGGCAACCTGATTGCACGTACCGGTGTACATGGATATGTGGAAATGGGGTGCCTTTACAAATAGGTTGACTCTTTACCCATGCAAATTACCTTGGGTCAAAATTAGATTACAGAAAGTTATAGAGCTTTGTTTGTTCATCCGTATAGTAGTAGCCACACTGAAAGTTTGGTTATTGCGGTGATAGTTATTCAAGATGGTGTGGAATGTTGATAGTTTAGTGTGGGGCAACCCTAATTGCCCAATCAAGATAGTTCCACATGCTTTAATGTATTCTTCAACCGTCAGTTTTAAGGATTGAGAAATACATCTTGTAAGTGGAAATTAAATTTTCTAAGTGATTCACGCGAGCAATTGAAAGGGAACTCCCAATGTACAAGAGTGAGTATGTGTTATTTGAATCCCATCTACAAGAGTTATGGGGGTTTATAGTATGATAGGTAGATTATCCAAAACCAACACATGGTGCTGAAGTTAACATGGTGCTGATGTTAACATGGTGATGTTCTTAGAATTAGTGTGTGTTTGTTCTGCATGATTTTTGGGTGTTGGTTTTATCGCCATCTGCGTTCCACCTTGTTTGGAAGGATCTAAGGGGTTGTTTACATCATGGACCATGAAGTCGTCGCAAGGCCCTGTAAAATATGTGATTGGCTGTGGAACTCGTCCCAAGACCAGTTTGGTTTGCACCAAGGAAAGAATGTCAGAGTGATCATGGAGTTTGAGGTCCCCAAAGACATGGTTTTAAGGCCTACATTATCCATTGACATGGTCCAATGGGTTTTGCGTTGGGGGAGGCATCAAAGGTGCTCTAGTAGGAAAAGGCAAAGGCCAATGGCAGAGAAATGGAAGATGAAGACAAGAGAAGACAAGAGAATGGTCAAACTTGACAAAATTGCCATTTTTGGGCATATATTAAAAAAAATCAGCACATTCGCTTTTTGGTGCATGGTCATTTCTCTTGGTCCACATTTGGTTTACACCTACTGAGGGGCCTAAAGGCTTTGGAATTTTATTTTATTTAAAAAAATTAGACCATGGAAGTCGGACCATGAAGTCAGACCATGGAGAAAGGCCATAACTACCAGGTGATAGTGGAGAGGTACAAATTTCCAAAAGAAGTGGTTGGTGGTTCAATCTCTACTTGACGGGGGAACCAATAAAATATAATAAAATATAAATAAAAAAGCATAAGAAAGAAACTAGCTAGGTAGGCAGTTTACCCCACCCTACACCAAGAGGATTCTTGAGCAGGGTAGGGCCAACGGGCTCAAATTCACGTCGGATTGCCCAACATTGGTTATTTATTTATTTATTTGTATGTGCTCAACACCTAAAGCTACGGGTGTAGTACCATCCATCTTAGTCTAAGGTATGCGGGTGTTGATATTCTATTATTTTTCTAAGTTGGACACCTATATTTAGCTGGTGTGTGATTAGGTGAGGATGAATGAACAAACACCGTAAAAACAAATGTTTAGAAGAGATGGGACTACGTCTTTGGATTTTTTTTATTAATTGCTTCTACACTTAATAGTGAACACAATTAGGAGGACCTATGTATTATTCCATCTTTAAGAACGTACACTTCCGAACATGACAACCAAATCAAGGGAGATATGATTTTCAATCTGGTTTTTGTGGATGTTTCATCATAAATTTGTCAATGCAACTCAAATTTGAAGACAAAAAATGTGATCAATCGAAGATAGAGTACAAGGAAAACAAACATAATAACACCCACATACCTTATGTTGTTTTCGATCGGTTATACACAGTAAGTTTGAACTTAACATATATGGATTTGCGATGATTTTTAGAAGCATGTCCTTTTTCACAAAGGCCAAATGAAATCACTCATAAAATGACGAAAGGAGCCTCAACTTTGAGCATGTCCCAAAGATAGTATGTGACTAGTGAGCCATGGCTACATGCTCTCGGACCCAACTTACAGTGCGATTTTCTCTTTCTAAAGTTATAATCTCGACCATTTAAGTGAAAAAAACACATACCACTTATTTAACAATGCCATTCATGTTCACAACACTATTCAGTTGTGTCTGTACGTTGGGTGGGGCCAGGATTAAGCCAGATTCTATTTGAAAGTATTCTTTATTTATTCTCACAACATTGTATTATACTAACATATTTAGGTTCAAAATTCAAATGAAACAATATATTGATATTATTAGAACGGAATGTTGATCAAAATTGAATGATTTTATGTCATACTCTGCGCATTTAACTATCGGTTCGGATACACATACGTAATTGCACCAACTCGCAAAATTTGTAGGGATAAGTATTTTAACGTGGATTTGGACGCTATGCAACTCAAAAACCCCAATATCTCCACAACAATAATGTAAAGATAGGCAAAAAAATGGCATTCTTGTGTAATCAACTTAGAAAGCCCACAAACCTCACTTTGTTCCGCATTAAGCAAGACACTAGAAGTGGCATTGCTATGCAATGCAAAGACCCATGAGATCCATAAGTTCGAGACGCATGCAAAAGGCCTTGAGTGTTCCCCTCAAAAAACCCAATTAAACACGGTTGAAAGTATGTTTGATGACTCAAAAATCTACTCCACAATTTCAGCTGCAATTTTTAAAAATAAAATAAAATAAAAGTCCAATTTGTTCCTACCCTTACACACCCAATTTGATTAAACCGTATAGTTGTAGGAATGATAGCCTTAAGATGATTTGTCAATAACTTTGCCAAAATTTATGATCCATGTACCCAACATACATGGTGTTGGGGTGCCAATTCTCAATTGAGGAATGATTCTAAGTGTCCCGAATAAAAGGCATGATGCCAATGTCGAAAAGTAGCGGGACCTTTCCTATCATCAAAATTTCATTACATGATTTCATGAGGTCCCCCCCCCCCCCCCCCCCCCAAACGACCTCCCCAAAACTTCATGGGAAAACTCATTTGGAATACCATCATTACCACTTGGTTTCCCTTTTGGTAGGTGTTTAACAATGTCAACAATCTCCTTCAAAAAGTTGGGCCTCGCTAGTTCCTCGTTCTACATCCTTATGACTTTCTTCCGGACCAAATCCCGGCACTTGCACCCAAGCTTGTAGTATCACTTTCCTCGGTGTCGGGTTCCAATGTATACAACTACTTGTAATAATCAACAACATACACCATCATTTTCTCCTTTTGTTCATACTACACCCTCCCATCCCACTACTAGGTCCTTCATAGTAGTCCGTTCAAGGTCTCTCAATTCCCTACGTGAGTTCTTCATTTTGAGATTCAACCTAAAAAGATTTGCACGTCATGAGATTATCCATCAAAACACTCCAAATTTTTCGAGGGGATATTCCATATAATATGGAACATGTTGGTTGTGCCATGTCATGTTATCTTTGTCGTGGGTCTTTGATGCTAATTATGGAGCTAAATTCAGTTGGCTACATTATCATCTTAGGTGAGATTTACGAGGATCTACATCGTTTACATTTGGAGTTGCGTGATGCTATAACTTTTCCTCTGCGATTTCAAATTCTACAAACAAACTACAAATATATGCACTAGACAGACATACGATTTCTGGTGGAATCGAAATCGACATGCCTTGTTAGTGAAAAGTAGCCTTCGTGACTTGTCATGCAACACCACCTATCATGTGACACCCTCCCAATTCTACATGTTATGTGTGCAACGTTGTGGTGTACTATTTTTGGGCAAAATCCAGATCATTAGGGAAGAAGCGTATACAAAAGCTTAGAAAATCTAAATGACATGTAAATTGCATGAGTATGAACTGGAGATTTAGAAGAAGAAAAGAAGGATTGCAAGAGACCCGAGCTTGATAGGAAAAGTCATAACACTCTGACCATGCACATGGGTAATTTTGAGTATGAGAAGCGGAGATTTTATCACGAATGGGGTTACACAATCGCCTGATACGAACAACTTGTTGTGTATGCAAGAATGAGAGAAGTTTCTAACACCAAGTGCAAGTTTGATGTGAAATCGAAGTCGATATATAGTCGATAGTTTGTGTTGTTCGAGTGGAGATGAATGCGAAGATCCTTACTTTCTGCTTCAGCGAGTGAAGTTGAAGCCAAGTTGCAAAACTCGATCGAATAGCGTCAGGGTGAGTGGACTGGTCGCAAGTTAATTGGGATCTAAGTTTGAGGAGAGATATTTTTCAAGTCCGATTGACTTGTGTAGCTCGGAGTGGTTGAAAAATCTTCTCCCATATCCATAGAATGTGAAGGTACAAGCGAGCCTAATAGAGAAACAGTTGATGATGTCAATCTCCTTGCTAACTGGGAATGAGAGAGTAAATTAATGTCGCTCAAGAGAGGTGAAGAAACTTCGAGGACTACTCCACAGGTCAAATGAGAGCTTACACAGTGCAGCAATTAAACGGGTGTAATCGTCTTATGAGGTCTATGAATGTGGACCAAGAGAATGAGTGACTGGAGACAGTAGGATAGGCTGAAGGATTCCGATTTCGAAGGGCTAATCGATCGAGGGTCAGGCCATTGCCTGTAAGCTTCGAGGACTGTAACCCTCTTGCATGTCGACAACCGAAAAAGTGGGAAGAACTGTTGGAATGAGAGAAGGGTGGATGCATGACTGTTGGGAAGTAAAGTGAGCTTAGAGGTCTGGTGATGTCATCTCAAATTTGCCTTCTATGAGTTGTTGTATTGTGACAATCTATTCACAATCAGCCATTGTAAAGGCATTGTAAATTTTAAAAAACAATGACTAAATATGTAATGTTTCAATAGAGAATATCTCAATGTTGTTGCAATTGAAGTATGTCACAATGTTGATCCAAATTGAACATGTTCAATGCGAATTTCGTACATGATTGTAATACTATGGTTGGAAATTGGTCTTGAAACAATGTCTTGACAATGGTTTGTCAGTGGCTGTTGATTCTTTGCCTTTACAATGCTCGATTGTTTCAATGTTGGAAAGTTCTACTGTTATTCAATATAGATACAATATTGTGTGAATACAAAAGCAAATACTCAATCAAAAAGTATGAATTTTGTATCAAAATTTGTATTTATTGAGAAAGAAATGTCCTACCTTAGAAAAGTTGGGTACTACATGTATTGCACGTAATACATTAGCAACTTCAAAAACAACATAGGCTGTAGGCAAAGATTGCCACACAAGCTCAGGACAACCAACTAGTCTAGAAAGGGCTTAAGTTCAGATAAGCGATTCATGAAATCTGAAGACAATTTCAGGCGCCTGAGTTCCACTCGAGGTTGAGCACTCACCTCATTCGACAACTTCTTAGGAAAGAGAAATTTACCTAAAGTCGGATGGGATATGGGAAAACCTCATGCATCCAGATCAAACATAACAAATCTAGTCGCATGATTTGTAGGATATTCTATTGCACACATCTATGTATCTAAGAATGCATCAAGATCACAATGTAATAAGGTGGTCCACGTTATTTCTAATAGAAAGTGTAAAATCGTTACAGTTGATTCTGAACAATTAGTATTTAGGAAACTGTGAAAAACTTCTACCCTCGAAAATCTTCAGAATCTTTTCACAAAAAGATCTGGATGATGTGCAACCCTTGCTTCAAGATTTATAAAGCCGACAAATATTCTGAAGATATTAAGCCATAATCCTTTGCATTAGGTTTCCGATGAGGCCATCAAAATGGCCATTAAGGTGCGCTAGAAACCAACAGAAACAAAATGAAAATGGACTCGTATAGAACCAAGGCCTCAGTAGATCGGGTAAGTTCCTCAAAAATGCTAATCACAACATGTTTGGGTCAATCTAAAACGAATTCCCACAAGGAACAGGTCAAGGCATTATCTTATCAGATTGCAATTTGACTCTTGCAGCGATTTGACCGAAATTTGCAAGAAAAATATTCCTATTGCTTGATTGAGGATGCGGCTCATACGGATCTGGAGGCCAGAAGTGTGATGACAAGCTCATATCATCAAGTGAAATTCTACCTCTCTGAAAACATCAAAACCTCCGAAAAATGTAAATCCTTGGCTCCGTACGCAAACCACTACAAAAACCTAATCAATGTCCAAAGCTTATCACACAAAATCCATAAAACTGAAAACACCTCCGCTGCGAGCTTCTTGATGAAAGAAGAACCCACCTTCCAATCATGATGCAAAAGAAAATCATCTCCAAGACGCAAAAATAAATAAATCCGTCACAAGGAGACAATAGCTACAGATAAGAAAATTTACCATTTTACTCATTCCCTCCTTCTCGATTGGTACTAGCGACGACACGAGACTCCCGATCTTGCCAAGACCTAACCATTTCTTCTTCTTCTTCTTTTTCCTATTCTCTGGTCGGTCTCTCTCTCTATCTCTCGTTTTACGATCGATCTTTACTACCACCTCTTCTGTCTGTCTGTCTGCTTCCCTGCGAGGAGTGCATGAGAAGATGCAAACAACGCGACGATTGAGGTACCAAAGAGGTCGCAGAGATTGAGCTAAGTTAAGCGCAGATTGAGGCGCCGGATTAGAGAAGGAAGGCGATCGCCAGCGCAGGAATGCAATGCTAGAAGCCTCGCCAGGCTAGCTCAGCCGGAGAGAGCGCGCGCAGGGACTCTCAAAAAGCACGGGGACGGGCAGAAAATGTAATGTTTTCATTCCCCTGCCCTCCCCTGCCCGCCTCCACCTCCGCCTTATGGCCGCCCTATGGGCAGGCCCATCTCTTGCGACTTTCTCCGGGCAGAGTAAATTTCCATCCCATGGCCCTGCCCGAGTTTTTTTTCTTTGCGGGAGGGCACATGGCACCACCTCCCGATCACGATTCAACCATTTTTGCTCTTGTGGAGTCCCTGTCTCGCTTGCGTTGCTGTTGTAGAAATTGCAATCGCCATAGCTGCCACTACGAAACTCCGTCCATCACCCGCCTGCTGTGCCTCACCACCGACGCCCAGTAAACTCATCGTCCAGTTTCTTTCATGTGTGTTTCATTTGGTTTGGAGAATTTGCGTAGTATTGGCGCTGTACTTTAAGAAATGAAATCGTTATGTTTGGTCTTACATGACGAAATGAGGAGGCAAACGAAATGACACTTTGGAGGATTGCAAGAAGCTTTTGTAGGAGGCAAAGCGAATGTGCGTTGCATAAGGCGCGGTGAAAATTTGAAGACTCGTTGTCTGTTCTTGCTCAAGGTGAGCTATCTTTTGTCACACATTGTGGTTTAATCTCTGTGGCTTCGACATGCTAATGAAGTGAGAAAGGCACTTCGAAATGAATTATGGAGTCTCCCTTCAGAACATGCCTCTTTCTCCACAATCCTGAACAATCTGAACAATCCGATTTTCTCTCGTGAAATTTGGGAGACGTCGCAGCATAAGTCGGAAGGGATAATTCAATTCGAATTTTCGCTGTGTGCGTGTGTTGTTGAGGTTGGATAATAAGTCAACTCTGATTTATTAGCCTCTTTCACGTGCCTTTCCTTCCTTTAAGAGTTTCAGGAACATTTTGTGGAGAGGAGCGAGTTCTCTCCGTTTAATTGAGGACAACATCATTACTGGAAGCCATCGCAGAAACGATTGTAGCTCAGCTGCTTACTTACCCGCTTCAAGCGGTAAGATTTCGTAGTCTCGAATGTTTTGAATTTCGTAAATTCTGCTGCTATTCTTACATGAACAGATTCCCTCGGCGCAGGTTCTGCTCTGACATTTGTGGTAAGGCTTTAGGGTTTCGGCTATGGTGTCTGTCGTCCTAAACTTTCTGTCGTTTTAAACCTTCTGTCGTTTATACTTTAGAGTTCTGCAACCCTATCTATGGTCACGGGTGTCCGCTGTAGCTTGTGTCTAGGTTTCATAGATTGCATATAACCGTTTTGAATGAAAACTGTATCATGAGAGTCATGAGAGCCCAATCCTTGCGCGTATTTCTAATAAATTTTGCAGCAATCCTTATAACGGAAAAGATTAGATATCACACATATGTATGATCCACGTCATCAACTATAATGCAATTGCACTTGCATCAAAGCCAGGTAGTAAGATTATGAGTGGATATTTTAGAGATGAGATGATTTTGAAAGTAAGGTTGTGTGTACTATATCACAGGACACGCATTATCTTAGTGCTTCACGAATTGGAACCTCTAGTGAGAGGTCTTCGGGTTACGTGCTGGAATCTGGATGAGCTTTTAGTGAGGATAATATAACACAATTTCTCAGATTGTCAACCACTTCCCGGCCGACCAAGTCAGTGTTTCTCTCAGACAGTTACAACTTTAAGCTGCTATGTGCTATATTCAATCTGCATCATCGATAAACCTTGGGCTAGTAAACTTGAAAGTGGAACACTGTCATCTATAAGTGGTTTGGATGCCAAAATCTCCAGGTTATACAATTCTCAACATATTCTTACATGGAATAGCTTGTACTAACTTAGAAAGATGATGTGGTACCTGTCGGTTTGAGTCAGGCCGGTCAACTTCCTCAGGTGTGGAGAAGATCACATTCTATTTCGATCAAGTACTTCAAAGTTTGTAATGAACCCCACCTGCAAGATCAAGAGGAGCCAGGCGCAGCTCGGACATTCAAGTCATCAAAGTTGCGCAATTGTGACCTGGGAAAAGCACAGCCCCTCACGAGTGTAGGTGGCGACCGGGTTTGATGGAATTAGCAGTATAAGGGTTATATATGCAAACTCATCACATCATCATTAGTGACTCGGAGATAATTCTTCTCCCAGACTACACTGCTGAGAACAATTAGTTCATGTTGATGAACCTCTTTTTCTGGAATTATATTGACGCAAGTTGCACATGATCTTCTTGAGTATCTTACACTTTGATGAGATTTTTGCACTAGGATTGGAGGTTGAAGGTTGGTTTGGAGAGGCAAGGTCATAACGTTACCCATTTGCAGACAACTATCGACAGGTCAGATTTGTGATTGCTACATGTCATGAATCTCATCGAGCCTCATGCTCCAGGTAATATGCATCATGAGCCCTGTGTGATTCGACGATAGAGCAAAACACTGTAGCATTACTAACAAATCTCTTTACTACTCCAAGATACCACGTGACAATCTTAAGAGCTGACAGTGTAGATGCTACACCTCAAGATTTGCAAACATATGCAACACAGTTACGAACACTGTGTGAAGGTATGTGGATTTGTTAATTTAGTTCATATGAATTTCCATGCATAACGTTGAAGTACTTAAAATGTAGATGAGTATTGATAAAAAACTTTTATTAAATCACTTATGACATGTACTGAATTGTGTGTATAGGAGATCGTTGGAGGTTTGGAAGTGGCTCAAATGGAGTGCTAGATCCTTATGGATCACAGGCTTTTTATGGTGCAATTGCTAAGGTTGTACTGGGTAGGAGGTATGATCGAAAGGGCACTGTTTGTGTGACTTTGGAGCAATGTGGTTTCTTTTACCACGTGGTGAATCAAATTATTCTTAACCTGGCATCCTCTAATTTTTTAATATTAAATGATGTAATTACCTTCAATTAATATAAATTGGCTATAATTCTTATTGCAGATGAATTTGGCCATGCATGGAATTTTTTTGACAGAAGGCCATGCATCCATGCACATCCGTGCTATGAAGTGTGTTGAAGATGAGATCAAGAAAAATCTCTGGCGGATGTCGCGGGTTATCATAGTTGAAGCTGACGCTGATCGGTGAAAATAGGCTATCTGCAGAAGATTGTAATAGAAATTCAAGTGTTTGTGCCATTGATTTGATAGAACTTACTTAGTGTGTATAGTTTGAAATTTTGTATGTAGTGTACAATGCAGATGATTGAACACAACCTTTAATCAAACATTTGTTGTGTTTTGTTGAAATTGCAAATTGCAGAAAATACTTTGTGTTTGTATGAAGAGTTACATTACGGTTTGCATCTTCATTTGGCTGAAGCTCTTAGTTTGTAGGTCATTGTTTCAATTTATAATTTGTTACTCCTATTTACTCCATGAACTACTTCAAAATAACTACCTGGAAGGTCAAGGGACGTGCCATTTGTAAGATACCAATCCTGCATTTGATAATGTAATCAACATCACTTCAATTTAATATCAACATAGAAACCGTGATTCAAAAATGCAAAATTGTTTTTATATTATTGCAATGTAAAACATAACAGTGATGTTTCAATAAGCAATTGACATAAAAAATCATCATGCTTACAATATTGTGTTTACTTTGTGACAATGAATGTTGTTTAGGCATTGTGAATGCATTGTTTCACAAAGCTTTGTTTCTCCATTGTTTCTACATTGGTACATTTTCTATTGTCTCCATATTGTTGACTTGATGTTATTATATTGTTCCCCGAAATAAATGGAACAATATTGTTTTGACAAAAAAATCTCAATGAAACAAGCATTTGCCGTCTTTGAGACGGTCATCCTACCGGTGCATGTTGTTCCTTAACCCCTAATGTCTCATGCGATCATAATGTGGTCGTGAACAATTCACTATGATCCCTATTGACATTGGTTCGGATGGTCTTTAATTTGGACCGTTTCAATCACTTCTCTTGTTCATGTTCAGGTCTAATATGTCATGTCACGTGGATAGTTTTGATTCAACATAGTTAGTTAATTTTTGGATTGATTCAAATTTGGGAGTGTGCTCTCGGTTGGTTTAGAATGGAAGCGTTCCATGAATGCCTGCTTGACATTTGTCACCTCCGTGGTTTAGGGGCAGCATATCCTGAACATGTTTTTTTTTTTGTGATCCCTATGTGCAGATGGTTCCCAATTGATCTTAAAATTTGCATGACACTCAAACGCAACGTATCCCAAACATCTACCGTTGGAAGTTTTAGTTGGACATGCGTTGGTGGGTGTAAATCCATGTGGAAGGTGCGCACCATTGTCTCAAATTGCAAAGCTTCCCAAAAAACATCACAATGTGACGGTTTCAAGATGTGTGAGTTGATTTGATTTCGTATATTGTCTCTCTTTTGAATGAGGGAAACAGTCTGTTGTTTGGAGACGATTTGAATGGAGGTTCGAACAAAAAACCAACCTCAATTTCATTTCTAAATCGTTGCCCCTCAAGACCACTATTGACATTCTTATTATAATCTCCTACACAACAAAACTTCAACGGTTGGATTTGTCGAAGAAAAAAAACTTCAGATCTTCAACTACGGTTGCTGCAACATTTTCTGGGCAGATTTGAGGGAAATTGGGCGTGAAAAGTCAAGGGTTAAGAAGCCGAGACGAGAAATGAACATACAAGAGACCTTGTCTATCTCTCCTCAATGCACTAAGTTACCAAAGGCAAGAAACAAGCGGAAGATACCGTGTAGTGAAATTCGCGATCGATATAGCTTGGCGTTGAGTGTCGTTGCCGCATTCATGATCCCCATTCATTTGGGCTTCAATTGAAGGGACCACTTGAGAAGTCAATAGCCTGACCTTTTGGCTCCCCATAACAGACTTTGTCTTCCTAATTACCCACCGTTTGTGTTTGTTAAATATTACAAGGATAACAAGTCGTGGTCTCACATATTTGCATTGAGAAGATCGGGTCCAAATTACGCGGTGGTGTGGATGGGACTCCAAGGAGATTAGGTTAGGTATCTTACTTGTGTGGATTCAATGGAAATTATTAACTCACCTCTAATTGTAATTCTTTATGAGAAGATTAAATCCCCCAAAAATCAAACTATGGACTTCTCACATAAAATTGCATGTGGTATGATTTTTTTTTGAAGTTGAGGACAAGTTCCATTTGGGGTTGGAGTTGTGGTAGAAGATTGTTGTCTGGCAACTGAGTTGGAGTATGGGTTGATGAAGGAGAAAACTAGAAACCATGTAAGGGTGATTGTACAACATTTTTCATGTTAAATATAAAGGGCGAGTTAACATGAGACAATTGACTAGTACACCAAAATGCACTTGGCTTTGGTTCAAAGACAATAATGGGTTACTACATGCAAGGCTATTGACAATGGATGAGCCTATGCTTGCGAACCGCACAAGGTTCAGTTGAAATGAACTCACTCTCAGACTATATATTGTCCAGGTTCATAATGTGAGATTGAATGATTGTCACAAATGACGGATTGTGATTAAGAGATTTCCAAACTTTTATTCTTGAAGGGGTGTATGAATTGTTAATCAAAATCCTAAATAACTTGAAGTAAACTTGAAATTGCTCTAATACAACTTATCTAGGACACCTAGATGATACCAAAATCACCTTTTAAGTCTTCTTTGAGTGTTTCCCTCGGTTTTCTCTTATCCAAAGTTTGAACTACAAACACTTTATTAGGAAATGCTTACATATAAGGTGGTTGATCCCATGGACATTAGGATTTCACACTTAATTTGTGCCTAATTTGGTCACTTATCTTAATCGAACGCCTATATTTTGAGTGGTATGTGGAAAAGTGTGGCTCCAAAAACGGATATCAAAAATACATGTTCTCAAAATACGAGAACCATTCGAGGGTGAATAGTCAACATGATCGAGGGGACCTATATGACCACTTGATGAACAAACCAATCCTCACTTTGATAATGGATAGAATGTTCATATGAGCTCCGAGCACTATGAGAAAGGTGGGCCACAACCTTGATTTCGAATGTGGTCACCATCTCGTGCTAATCCCGTGTTTCATATCCTAGGAGAAGTGGCCTAGTCATAACAACTAACCATTCAAGACCCATCTACCTTAAGATCTTGACAAAGTATGAATAGTGTCAACTTATATAAGAGTAGCACACATGGAAGGAACATGGGCACATGGAAAGAGAGCAGAAAATTTCACCTAGATAGCCTTGAACTTTTTGCCCCTTGATCATCATCATAGGTACAATATGCATGTGATTCAGTATGATCCATGCACTATTCATCTTGGGCCCACTTGATACTTAGGTTGGGCCTCTCCATGCAACAAATAGTGTATTTGAGCTACATACTTTCAATTTTATTTCATTATGTCAGAAGTGACCCTATCTAAAATCAATTTGTTTCTTCAATCATACTTTTCAAATTGGTTGAGTACCTTGATGTTATTGAATATTTAAGTTAAAGTTTGCAACTCTAGGTGCCCTTGGATGCAAAGACATACGTTGTATTTTGATCACCAATGTCAAGTATGAATAGTTTCTTTATTTTCTCGTTGAAATAACTTGACAACATATATTAGAATAGGGTTTTGAACCCATAAAAATATGGTTCATATGAGTTCTAAACTTGATGATGCATGCATACATTCGACACTTATGTATTTGGATGCATATTGAGACCCCACGTCCTGTAAAGGTTAAATAACCTTATGATCATTGGGTGATAATCAAATAAGACGACACTTGCTACCACGTGACGAGTGATAGAGGCTACTTAAATTGACGTGGCATAGTGGTTTTAATGCCACATTGAATCATCCATGTACATTGTGTAGTGTGCCCTAGAATTGGAGGTGATATACGTAGGAACATTCGATGACATAGCAAATATTGAAAGGAGTGGGAGAGTTCAAAGCTTTGCATGTTATTCTAGTGTTCCCTAGATCTCATGACTCAAAGTGTTTGGTTGCGTCTAAGTTGATTATCCGCGTGTGCAAGACTTTTGGGTGATGATGAAAGCTTGTGTAAGGCACACTTATTTTGGTTTGTGCCCAATCAAAGGGAGCTTAACATTAAGGGTGTGGAATGGACACAAAGCTTGTGTTACATGTTACCATTCTTTTTAAACATAAAATAATGAGTGGCATCACAACATGACATATGTACACACATGGAGCGTCTATTGTGTGGCATATTAATATGTAGACAAGTGAGTGGAGTTTTGAGGTGGGTATGTTCTGAGGCAGGCCTGTAAACAAGTGTGGCATGTCAATTATAGCCCCAAAATTTTAAATAAGTATCCAAAAGGCGTTACAGTCCATGCAAAAATGCAAGGTAGGAGGTACATGGGGTAACCAAACAGATGATCCTACGTGACGATGACAATCGGTTAAAAAAAATGTAATGACTTGAAAATAGAAATAGAAATGTGGTTCATATGTTTTCAATCACATAGCTTTCAATTGGCGCATGAGTGAATTTTTAGGCCTACCATTATTACATATACAATGCAAGAGAAATTTATAGAGAAAACACATGTATACGTAATAATGGTAGGCTAGAAAGTGAACTCATGTATTTATACCATGCTTCTCAATGTGATGTGATAAATACCTCCACTACATACACAAAGTAAACGTTTTGAAATAATTGACCCCTTATCACATATACAATCAACTTTCACTTTTCAATGAGAATGTTAGTTAAGAACCTTTCATCCATAGGATGTAACTTGTAATAATATGACCCACAAACACATGTCATTGAAGCTAAGGCAATAATAACATCTAAATTCACCACCATGTAATGAGTTACATCATAAGTCCACATTAACCCAATTTGGAATAACCCTAGAAACCCAAATGTAGTGATGGTAGTCATTGGGGATGATTACCACATGACAATAATGGATGAAAACGTAAATTGGATGAAACTAGCACACTTATCATTAACATTTTCTCCAAACCTCAAGGTTCCCTTTTGGTCCATCTACCTTTTTTGCTTCAAAAATATTATTAGCCTATCTAAATATGTAAATACTAGAGGAAAACAATACCTCTCTCTAATGAATATAGTGTACGCTAATGCCTCATATAATATTCCTTTTTACACTCAAATTAGTTCATCCATAGTATGAAGAGTCCACCACTTGGGTTCCAAGCCCAATTTGAAACACTTAACCCAATGAGACAATCAAGACTTAAAATCAAGTCCCTATAAGCATTCAAACTTGCCAAGCTATCAAGAATTGGCGCAATCACCTTAATTAGTGTGTCGGAAAAACATCCGTCAAACTTGCCGAGTCTAATGTGGAGGGCGGAATGAAGCAAGGTCATAATAGATTGTTCAAGAGACACAATATGACGTATGACATTGATGAGCTTTAGAATGTTCGGACTTGGAAATTCCGTAAGAAATAGAGTTGCAATTCAATTTTCTTTTTGTTGGCATAAAAGGGTTCTAGAGTTAAAGGTGTTGAATTTTCTAGATGGTTTAGGGTGCGCCCATCAAAGCTAATGCGGCCTCCACTTACCGTGATGTTACTAATTTGTCATAGTTAATATGCGCTCCCACCACTAAACAAAACCTCTTGAATACAACTCAAAACTCTACATAGATTCTCAAGACTTCCTCATACGAGAAGAGCCAAGTCATTATGAAAGGGATAATCACCCTAAACCATCTAGACAATCATTTAGGGCTCTTATGGATGTTGGAGGGGGTAGCATCAATTGAGTATTTGGGGGTTTTAACTTGGCATTAGGGTTCCATAATTTAAAGAATCATGAGTTTATTCTTCAGAATGTACAAAATCAATTTTCATATTGGGTCTCAAGGAGGCCATATTAGCTTTCCCATGGTATACATCGTCTTGCATTTTTATTCGATCTCCTAGTTTGGACAAGGTCAAATCTCTAGTCATAAACTTTTGTGGTCTGATGATGTTGCCAAAATCACAAGGTTGAAGGTGGCCTATGATTCAAATAATAAACCATATTCACAGGGTGGATTGAAGCTTCTTGACCTTAAGATTGAAGCCTACTCCTTCCTGAAAAAATTTCATGCAGAGCTTTGCACCCCGGGGGGGGGGGGGCAGATTGTGGAAGGTTATATTGTGACATCAGCTGTTGAAGGTTATACATGCGGCAAGGACACTGGGATGGTTGGCAAGTTTGGATTGGGTGATGAGGACTAAGAGCATCAAGGAAGGGGGCCATATGGAATGCTTGGACATTGTTGAGAGAGGGCATTTTGCAATGGAATCCCAATCACTTTTGGAAAAAAATTGGCAACCGCTTTTTTGGAGTAAGGTAGTTTAGCTCCAATGCTTTTGGTGAATAAGCTTCAACATGTAATTTAAAGTTTGGCAAATTTGGAACACGGAGTTGGGGGACCATGATTTTGATGAATACAACCATGATTTTTCTCAATTGGCAAAGATTGGTCGGTCAAAGTTTTCCACAATATTGAATACTGCGCAATTGGCATGGGATCGAGGTGAGTGGTATTTGGGGAGCATTCAAGATTAACATTTGCGTCCTTCTTTGGTTACTTGGCAAGGAGAGGCTAAAAGATGATTTTGTTGCAAAGCATGAAGAATCCTCGAGCTATGTCTCACAATCTAAGGATGGAGATGGAAGAGTGGGCTTGTAAGAGGATTCTCAAAACCACCTTGCATTTTTTGGGGGAACCCATGAAGGTTTCAACATTTCTTTGGCTCTTTCTTAGTGAGGGTCTTCCTACGAGCCAATCGCTCAGGAAAATACGCATTGGAGAAAAATGTAGGCTTTGTACCATGGGCGTGATGGATTCGAACAAACATATGTTGTATGATTTTGAGGGGTTCGTGAGGTTTGGCATTTTTTCAAGCAAATGATGGTTGAGAAAGGGCTTGGAGAGGTTTTGGGAGACATAGAGCAAGTTCTTCTTAGGGTAAGCATATTGTGTCTTGCGATTGCTAACGGTCAAGGTGGTGTTGTTGGGATTAATGAGGTTGCCTTACCTTAGGATTTGTTTCACTCCTTCTTTCTTCGGAGCTTTTGAACAACATGGTGCAGGGGTTCTCTTTTCCTTTTGTGGCAAGATGGTGATCAAGAAAGCTTGAAGATTTATTGCTTAAGTGGGGCTTGCTATTTAGAAGAAGAAAAAAAAAAGGATAAAATGTAATAAAGAGACATTGGTTAAGGCCAAGAGTGATTTTAGGCAGGAGTGGTGCTCGTCGGGTGCTTTTGTTGAAGGCAGTGATAAAGGCCTTGTGTGGCACTTTAAGGAGGACATATCTTTTATATTCTAGATTTCACTCTCTTTGTAACGGTGCTTGGTTGGTGTTTTAACGCTTCACCTCGTGTCTCTCTTGGGGGAGTGACTTTCTCAAAATACCTTACTGTACACAAAATACTAATGAAATAATTTGAGAAGTTGCATACATTGATAACCAACGGAGGCCGCATTTCTAAGCCTCTAAACAAAATAGTGTAACCCTTGGGCAATGGTGTATGTGACACTAAAGGTCCAGATCCAAGAAACTTGGGGTCGAAAACAACCCTCAATGGATCTTTCGTTTAGACTCAAGATTGGTTCTTCAAACTAGGAGGAGTATATTCCTGAGTGTGGACTAACAAGATTTGGCAGGAGTGTGATGTCACATTAGTTCCACTACATTTTTTTCATGCCTTGACCAAACCCTACTGTAAACTTCTTGGGTCCAAAAAAAAATCTCTAGACCAAAAGGATCGCTTGATTTTTGAAGTTTCTTTGGTCTTGGATCTTAGTGTAAAACCCACCCAAAATACCCGTCAACGTTGTAGTACGATGTAATGTGGACGAATTAACCACGATCCAAATCAAATGAGGTTTCTACGGAGAGAGAGAATTATCATATACAAGAGCACCTCTCATTCATCCAACTTAAAAGCCCTGAAATAATATGCAAGCCAACGATTTACTTTGTTGAGTTGATTTGACACCATAACTAGCTTTAAAGACCATGAATTAGTCTAGTACTGAAGGTTATTTAAGATGAATTGAGAACAAACATATAGGAGGTCAAGTTTTTATGTTGGATGGATGAGAAGCTCTCTCTCTCTCTCTCTCTCTCTCTCTCTCTCTCTCACACACAACTACATTGATTATCCCAATTAGTGGGTGCTACTATTTGAAGCTACGCGACGTTGTAACTATGTAACGAGAATGTAACATTTTGCCCAGCTAAAATTTTTGAACGACATGTTAAAACTTCCGTTAATAATAAAGTAAACTCCTGAACAAGACGATATTGCATTGCGTAACACAAAATAGGAACACACACTAAAAGGGACAAGATTTGGGCGAACCAACCCAAACACTCGTTCCTTGTTGGATGCCTGAACCTTTGCCTCCAAGGAACCAGTGTAACAAGAAGGCTAGGGTTGGTTCGCCCCAGCCCCTGTGTAGAGACTCTGGTTTCACCTTTCAGAGCCCAGGGAGCCGTGGGACCCACAGTCCCCACTGACCTGGTGTGAGCGGGCGGGGCCCACTCCACTTGAAAACGAGTGAAGCGAAGCAGGAGACCCGGGAGTCAACCCAACACCGTTTCCAGTGATGATTACGCTCCCTGTTCCCATTGGAGGTCTCCCATTCCTCCTATTATTATTGTTATTGTTATTGCTGCGAGCGTCCAGGTGGCAGGCCCCACCCCACGCGCCGGGTCAGCAGGGCTTGACTGGCAGTCCAGGTGGCAATGTCGGGTGTCAGAAAGGGAAAGTGCCCCCTCTGGTACTGTTGGGTGTGTGCGTGTGTTTCCCAGAATGTTCCGAGCCAATCAGACAGGTACACCTGTATCTTGGAGGTGCCTAGATATGTGGGGTCCACGACGCCCGCACTGGCCCTGTCTGCAAGTTAGGTCTGTGATGACCCCCTTTTCACACTCCACTGCCCACGGTGTCATAATTAAGGGCCGCTTCCCACTCGAGACCGGTCGGCCGTGACCGTTGCATTCTACGATCTCTCATTGGTCGGAAAAAGGCCGGACTGTCCCAAGTTCGCTTCGCACTAGAAGGCGAAGGTCTTAAGGGTCCAAAGGAAATTATCATGGATGAAAAGTCTATGTGGATTCCTACGACGGGATTTGCGTCAGGGACCGCCTCCAAGTGGTAGGCGTGATGCAAATTTTGTCAGCCCGTGTCAGTAATACAACCTTTGGATGAGAATCAAGGGGGTTCACAATTACATGGTCGTGGCTTCTTCCCACCGGCCCACTTCTCCTGGGACATGTGACAAGCGATTAGTACGAGATGGTTAGCAAATACTAATCAAGGGTGTGGTTGTTTTTGGTCTCATATTGGAACACAAATGAATAGCATGTTCAATATCAAAAGTGAGATATTATTGTGCTCAACAAATAGTCATATCGGTCCCCCGATTCCATTAGAGTTATCCTTTAACTCAACCGGGTTTTGGGTCGGGAGGTGCTTGTTTTGGGTACAAAACTTTTCATGTTTGGCAAGTTTCCGGTGCATGGTTACAGTCAATGCGGAGGTTTAACGAAGAACATTCCATATCGGTTAATTGGGGGCCGAACTCGTTTTAGCACCTCTTAGCACACCAAAATCAATTTTATCGACCCTTGAGAGCTCAAAGAAAGGAGACTTTTGACAACATTGACAAGGTCCGAATGAGGTCACTCCTAGACAAGGAATCACAAACCATTGCACCAATAGAAAGAAAGGACCAACTTCCTACGCATTGAGGTTGAATCTAGCTTATCTAAGTTTATGCACGTCTTGAATATCCTATCTAATGATGCTATTTTTGAACGTATGCCTTCTTTGGCTTCCCATAGGTTCTCATTAGTTTCAAGCCCCCCCCCCCCCCCGGTCCTCCCTTAACAAAACCCTAAACAAGTTTGAGAATTCGATTCACATCAACTCCAAATGGGTTCCAAATTCCTCGGCTGGCGATCAAACACAGCTTCTCCGATCCAGCCACATTCACGGAGGAGCCGCGAAGTTTGAAGGACGGGTACGTACGGGAAGTGGAGGTGTTTTGCATGTAAAAAGCAAGGCATTCAAGATGAGCGGTCTGCCTCCTCAGCAGCAGCAGCATAAGCATATTAATGAGCGATCCTTTTGAGATTCTGACTGGGCCTGGAGTAAAGTACTAATAAGTTACTCCCTCCCCAGCCCTTTTCGGAACCTTCAGAGCAGTTGCTAATACTCCTCAGTAGCAATAACTAATCAGTTCACGCGCACTCACCGGAGTCGCACCTGACAGGGCAGGCCAGGAAGCCGAGTCCCTTATTAATGACACCTCCAAACCCTTAACTGAGGGGCCGCATCACACCAGCCACTTTCTGGCACCATCCGTCGGCACCTCCGGCTGTAATAGTTGTGAAAAGTGGTGGGTTGGCATACCGCATGTGTTGTTCTCAACATAATCCCAGCAATTTCACGGCTGGGAACTGGACGGAAAACGTTGGTGTCATCGGGACACGGGTTCTTCTCGTCCCGAGTCTCGAGCCCGAGTGCCCGGAGAGATTTTTGGGCATAATTGGTCGAGATCCTAGTGTTTCTCTCAAGTCCAGCTGGTGACATGTTGGCATCTTTCGGTTATTGTATTTGATGTCGTGTGATGATTTGATGTCACGGCGGTAACTTTTTCCATAAGAGGGCAAGAAGCCGAGTCCCTTATTAATGACACCTTGAAACCCTTAACTGAGGGGCCGCATCACACCAGCCACTTTCTGGCACCATCCGTTGCCACCTCCGGCTGTAATAGTTGTGAAAAGTGGTGGGTTGGCATACTACATGTGTGTTTCTCAACACAATCCCAGCATCACGGCTGGGAACTGGACGGAAACGTTGGTGTGATTGGGGCATGGGTTTTTTTTTCATCCCTGGCCCCAAGTCCGAGCCCGTGCATGAGTGCCCGGAGAGATTTTTGGGCATATTTAGTTGAGATTCTAGTGTTTCCCAAGTCCAGCCGGTGACATGTTGACATCTTTTGGTTATTGTATTTAATGTCATATGGTAATTTTATGTCACGGCGGTAACTTTTTCAATGACACTTTCTGTGAATGAGTTTACAAATATTGTCGTCCCCAACCTGCTTTCAGTTCATGTAAATGCCAAATATCGAAACAAAGTTTGATATGTTGCGCATCCTACCATAATTGCTTGTAATATAATATTTTCATGAATGATTGAAATTTGGATGAGAAGTCAGTTGGCAAGTAATGATAATTGCAACATTGTAAACCTGTAATGCCCAATTTTTGTTTACATGGAATGAGAAATAATGTTAGGTTTACATTTAGTGTTGGTGACACTACACGGGCAATTTACAGTCAGTATGGAGGACGACAATTAGATTTGGTGACACAAAACACAATATTCAATGCAGCAGTTGGTTCTTCCCGTTCATTGCTAAGGGCGACTTCATACATGAGACTGAGAGCCCGTGACCATTATAGTTCAAGCACTCACATTGGTGGAAAAGGCGGAGCCGGTCCAACTTCGCTTCACAATACGCTCAAGGGACCAACGGAGTAAGTGACTTGCAAAATGGATGCAAAGCCTACATGGATTCCCAGGTGGCATCAAATGGGTCATGTTTCATGGTCACTTGGACTGTTTTCCAAAACCACCTCTTGGAGGTAGGCCCAACACAAAACCGGGAGACCATGGCACTCCGAACGCTCATAACCGTTAGTTTATCCCATTTCATCATATGTGAGGACCCGCATGAATGAAAATTCATCGAAATTGCATTCGGTTGAGGACCTGTCACATATGAATTCACACTACACTTGAGGGCCCGTGACCACACTGCATGATTTTGGAGGTATGTTGGAACGGCCTTTGGACGCTTTCTTTTGGGCTCTCACAATTTCATGGTCACGGCTCTTGGCTTGTGGCGTGAAGTTGCCGGGAGTCACATGGTGAGTTGGTTGCTTGCCTGTCAGGTATCTATAAATACTATAAGTGTGATTGGAAACTTATGGAGACCGTCAGCTTTGAGATTTAGGCTACTATAATGACATCAGCCTGATGCCCTAGCTCCATATTTAGGCCCATGGGGGCCGGTCGGAGGCTTTGTTAACGCTCGGGACCAAAAATACATCCAAAAATAGTGTGTCTGCCTTAACTCAAAACCCTTGGGCCAGCTGCACCATATATTGTATGTGTAGTGTCACATGGCATTTTATGTCCTTGGTGCCAGTGGTGATTTTTCACAAGGTCTCCAACATGTCCAGGGACATGTTCATAAAAAAAAAACTTTTCCAGTGGACGGGTGTTCTTAGGAAATGAATCAGGTTTTGGACGTGTCAAATTCACTGTGGACGGGTTCTAAAAATAACGGTTTTTTTGATTTTTTTCCAAAAAAATAAATGGTATAAATATCAATTACATTATGTCATGTATGACATGTGAATATAAGCATGATGCAATCAAACCACTAATTCCAATTAAAATATCCATCTTGAAGTGCTTGATTCACCTGCATACATTAATTCATCAACCACAACATTTAGAACCTTTTTAACATAATGTCAAAGATTAGAATTGAAGGTAAACTTAGCAATTGAATAAGAATTAGTATATATAAACATGTTCAAAAATTTAAAAATAAAGAGCTACTCACCCTTCAAAGAAGTGGATGAATTCTCCTATCCTTCATGTTCTCCAAACAAGCATCACTGCATTTCAATTGATGTTTCAAATGGAATATTTGCACATGAAATGCGCATCAAAGCATCTAAAGTCTCTAACTTCAAACTAGCACGTAGATGACTTTTGATTAGGTTTTGTCTAGAAAAATCCCTCTTGTGGAGGGAATGCGGGTGGTGACGGACGGTCGATGACGGGTGGTGGAAACACTTTGAGGATAGAGTGTGGGGAAAGAAATGGGAGATTGAAGGACAAGAAATAAAAAAGAAATGATGGTGGCAAAGGGAATTAGAATGGGGTCTACTGGAAATATGAGAATTGACAGCAAAAGACAGATAACTGACAGGCATTGAAGGCATAATTTGTGAAGATCCTATTGTTTCCAAGTGCAAACAGTCACATGTCAACATCTCTTGGTTTTTTTGTTTTTTTTTCCAACATTGTAAGAGACTTATTTATACGTATTGCGGGACGGGTATTTTCATTTCCAAACCGGTTTTGGGACGAGTTGTTTTTTCTTTAACCTTTCCATGGACGGGTTGGTTTAGAAACTACCGGTTTTGGGACGGGTTGCAAATTTTTTTGCCTTTCAATTCAAGGTTTTTGGACGTGGACGGGCAAAAACTTTGTGAAAAATTAGCCCTGCTTGGTGGTCATTTTTCTAATGACACTTCATACACACGTGTTCACGAATATTGTCATCCGAACTTACTTGGAGTTCGTATGTTTTCGGGTATACTCTGCATCCTAACATTCAGTAATGAAATATTGTAATGGATGACTGGAATTTGGGTGGAAAATCACTTAGTTAACGACAATAATTGCAATACTGTGAATCTACAACATTCCAAAAACTTTACGAGGAATGACAAATAATGTTAGTGTTGGTGTTGGTGTTGGTGTTGGTGACACTACACGGGCAGTTTACAGTTAGTATTGAGCAAGACAAATGTAATTGGTGACACTAAATACAATATGTCGTGTGGTAGGCTAGAGCTTCATGAGGTTTCGGAACGGATCATGCATTGTGAACTATGGTAGTTGGGTCTTAAACGGTTATTTTTTCCCCCGATTGCCCACTTCTCCTAGCGTATGAAGCACTCGATTGGTAGGAGATGGTTAGCAAATCCAAATTGAGGTTGTGCCACTTTTCCTCATGGATTTCAGAGCTCATCATATGAGTATCTTATTCATTATGCAAACTGAATAGTTTCCTAGTTATATTGATCACTGAGCACGCAATTCAATCTTTTTCAAACACGTGTCTTTTTGAAATCAGTTCTTGGAGCCACACCAAATTTACATGCCTTTCAAATACAAGAACACTATATTCGTTAAATTGAGACTTTTTGGGCATTTTGAGACATTCATAGAAATAAGAACAAGGATAAATGGAACACATATTGGTGAAAGTTGTAAGATGCGAACACTTTGAAGCGGTTGTTTAGACCAAGAACCCCATTAATAACTCATATTTGTGATGGTTTAGGGTGGGCAATCGAAACCTTAGATTAAATTGAAGGGGACATCTTAAAACATTCATATTAATGCACACAAAATATGAGAGCTTGTATGAATATGGTTTAGGTAGGGCAATCCAAACCATAGATCTTATTGAAGCGAAAATCTTAAAACATTCATATTAATGCACACAAAATATGAGAGCTTGTCATGTATGGTTTAGGTAGGGCACTCCAAACCATAGATCTTATTGAAGGGGAAATCTTAAAACATTCATATTAATGCACACAATAAGGCACTCCAAACCTTAGACCATATTGAAGGCAAAATCATGTGACACTTATATTATTGCAAAAAGAAAAACATACAAAGTATGGCACGTAAAATGCATAGCATGCTAACACCACACATCCATTGGATAGTGCGACCCAAAATCATATTGCCTATGGTCCAAAACCCTACACCTACTATGGCCTATGTAGCCTCGGAGATTGCCTCTATCTCTTTTGCTTTTTTTTCTTTTGCCTCTTTTGCTTTTGCCTCTTTTTCTTTTGCTGCGGCTTCTTTTGCTCGCATTGCTTCAACATTCCTGAAAATCTCCGCCCCGCGACTATAGCCATTCTTGGGGTGAGTGCCAACAATAACACATTTTGCATTCCGTCGGCCGCCCGAATTATACGACGAAGAATTCGAATACGATGAAGTGGACTGTCTTGCATTTCTGGTCATGGAGTAGAAACGCTCCAACTCGTCTGACGCACTAGCCCGCATAGGTTTACGGGTGGGAGCAACTTGCAACGCGTCAATGCAAGAACACATGTGTTAGTTTAGGGAGGAAGACCCAAACGTGGCACACGTTCATTTTTTAAGTGCGGGATGATTGTAACGCGCGGTTAACCATGTGAAGGGGGCGGGGGTTCACCTTGTCACCGGGGGCGTTCCCGTCGGAGTCGGCGAGGAGGGGCAATGCGTCCCACAAAGGAATAGGAAGGGTGCCGCTCTTCGTAGGCCGAGCGTCCATCCGCAGCCGCCATTGAGGTGTACTACTGCCGCCGGGCCGAGAGGGGGACGTCCGGACGCATTTGCGATTTATGCCCTTGAGCGGGGACGGGGACGCAGATCGCCGGAAGATTTGCTTGGGTGGGGGGTTATCGACGACGCCGGCGTCAATAGGCTCCTTGGAGTAGTCAATGGTTGACGCGGCGTCGTAAACGGTCTCGTAGAAGAAGCTCCCCAACTCTGACTCGCTGACGATGTCAATCGAGGGCTCCAAACGCTGGCGCAAAAAAGGAAACGAAACAAAACCCAAGGGAGGAGGGTTTGATAGAGCGCGTGAAAATCAAGATACATATGAAGCATATATTACACAAAATGAACGGGCGCGCACACACACACACACACACACACATACATACATACATACATGCATACACATACAAACACACGTAGTGTCTCAAATGAGCTTGTTAAATTTCGCGTGAGATAACAACTCTCTGTACAAATGGTCTTGTGGATCCAAGTATCTCTCGCCTATCGGATTGTTCCTAACAAAATTTTTTACGGGCAGTCCGCTTCCGCAGAGCGCCTGGAGGTATTTACCAAGGTCTAACAAAAATCGGTCCCGGACCTTCTCGACCGTCCACGTAGGGCAAACTATGAGGTTGGCCGTCGGGTTCAACATGTTCTTTGCGGCGCTGTCGTCCACCATGAGCGTGTTCTCGCGGGTGGGGCGGACGTCGTAGGGAACGCCTATCAAGGACGGTCGCTGGTCCCAAAAAATGGGCTTCAAGACCTTGAGATATTGGGGGGAAGCGGGGTTGTTTGGTTTTTTGACGACTTTGCCGTCCTGTGTGTACAATATTCTACAGGCTTCCTGTGCTAGGACCATGCAGGGGGGCTCGATGCCCTTGAAGATGAACTCCACGACAGCATTGGTGTTCTCGGCCGTCATGGAGCTCCACACGACCACCCACCATCGTTGTTGGGCCATCTGGAGGAAGGTCCGAAGCCACGGGCGGAGGTGAACTAGCTTGCTCTTTATGAACGTGGGCGGCCCGTCGTAATTCACGTCCTCGGGCTTGCAAAAGGGCACCGTGGGGGTCCTAGGGCAATGAACGCATTGGACGAGGACCCCGTTCAGGTCTAACACCAGGAATCGTTTCTTCGGCCGCGGGGGCGGGACGGGTAAAATCGGGGGCGCCGCCGCGCTGCCCTCTCCGCTCCTTGGAGAAGAGCGTCGGGGAGCCGCTATGCTATGCTCCGAGCCCTGCGGATACGATCGAGAGAAAACGATGGGCGACTTATGTCATGCTATGTCCAAACGAAGCATTAAAGAAACGAGTGTTCTCGGTGCAAACACAAAACCATTTGATTCATTTTGGAGGGGGTGCAACAAGGGACACAAGAGAGGCAAGAGCATACAACATACATTCAAACACAGGATACAAGTATATAGGAGTAAGAAATGGTGATTATATTGTATACAATGCTCTATGTACATCTTGAATGGGGGGAGCCGCGTTGAACGATGCGTTCAAACTAGCCTACTTCTACATCTGGCAAAAATTGAAGAGACGGGCCGCCGTGATGAAGACTTCGTCGCAAGCCGGGGGGTATGTGGACGATCGAATGGTCGGGGGGATGTGGCGAAGGGCGCGAGTGCCGGGGGGCGTGACGTGTGCGTGAGTTTAGGGTAGCTAGGGGACACGACCAAGGCAAAAAGACAAAGACCCAGGGAGTTTGGGTCGACCGACCCAAACTGAGTGGGGTCAGTGCATTACCTCGCCTTGGTCGTGCCTTGACGACGTGGATGCCGTCACCGCGTGCGCTGCCCCACCTCTGTCACCGCCGCCTCCGACGACGACGTCAACCGCAACCTGCTCCTGCAAAGGCTGACTGTCAGGCCTTTGTCCCAACCCAACCTCCGCATGCGCATCATGCATTGGTTCATCGACTGGGTTAGGAGTAGAGGTATCACCAGGCCCTTGCGGGCCTTCAACATCTAGCATGGGCTCGTCCACCGGGGTCTGGTCGGGGACGGGGTTTGGGTCGGCCGACCCAAACCCTGCTGCTTGGCGAACGTCGCTCTGGGATGCTGCAACGTCGGCACTGTTTGGGTCGGACGACCCAAACATGTGGGGGTCGTCCCGCTGGTGGTGTGGGGGCAAGAGGATGGGAGGCCGGAGCGGCGGGGGTGCCAATGGGCTAGAAGCTCCTGGGACGCACCAAAGGTTGGGGTCGTCCACCTATTGGACGGGCGCGTAAGGGCGGGCGTGCGGCTGCAGCAAATGCGCGAAGCTGAAGGACTGCTGCGACGTGGGCTGCGGGCGGATATCCTGTGGAGGGAAGCTTGCGGGCAAGTGAGGGAATGAACTCGGGGGAGCCATCACCAATCCCTGCGCCAGCATGCCCTGGATCACTTGCGTGATGAGCTCCGCTTGGGACGGAGGTTGGGCCATCGTCCTTTGCCGCTCCTGCTCCAACAGGAGAGCCCTCAACTCCGCGACTTTGTTGCGGACCGAGGGCTCCTCGGCCGCGGCCTTTTGCAACCGGACGCGTTGCTCCTCGTCCCGGAGCATCTTCGCGTTGGCCTCCTCCACGGTGAGGACCTCGGGTTTCACCCTCACCATCCCAGCGAACGCTGTGGGGGAGGCAGGATCCGACCTCAGCCTCTTCGCGAGCTCCATGTCGTCCTCGTCCTCGGAGCTTATGGCGATCGTCTCCTCAACCGCATAATCGTTGTATAATTTTTTCCCCTTCAGCATTCGCCGCTCCCTGAAGGTGGAGGTCGCGTCCCTCGAATACATGTCCTTCGCGTCGGCCACCGTGAGGACGAGCACTAGCTTGCTCTGCGGCGTGGCAGCCCGCATGGCCTTCGTCCGCTGAGGGGCCTCGGATTCTTGAGTGAATCCTGTTGCCCCTTCCTCCACCTCCCCCTCCACTTTCTCTGCTTCCTCCTCCTCCTCCCCCTCATCCGCAACATCGCCACCTGCTCCCATTGACGGATTGCCCGGATGCAACCCGATGAGCGGCTCTGGCAATTGAACGGGGGCGCGCATGGCGAATTCACCCGGGTTGATTCGCCTCGCCATATACAAAGGATTCTCGCCCCCCTCGACGATCTCTTCGAGGTAGGATCCGGGTATCCAGTCGAGGATGTCCATTATCTTGGCCAGCGCCTTCTGGGTCCTGTAGAATTGAACATCGGCATCCTCCACATAGGAGTAGATGTTCAATCCAGACATCTGCACAATCAAAATCAATACTTAGTATCACCAAATGAACAAATAATGGAAAATGACATCCAAAACAAAATAAGAATAGTTAGTTTGGGTCGAGCGACCCAAACTAGGTATGCCCATAGTTTGGGTCGAGCGACCCAAATAGACCGTGCCCTAGTTTGGGTCGCTCGACCCAAACCGTCCGTATAGGCTCTGCAGGGTTCTTTGCTTACCATGGCTGCAAAAACCGGTTTGGAGCCCCCGAAGACGTTGAAGATGCAGTCCCCTCTCTTCGTGAAGGTCCTCATCATCCGCAGGTAGAACTCCATGCGCAACTCATCCGCGGGGTAGTTGGCGTACTTCGCCTCGTCGTACAAGCTTCTGCTGGAGCCCAACCCTTCTTGGACTTGGAAGAGCTTCTCCATCCTGGCTATGGGATGGTTTGGCACCTTAATCAGCTTAGCTTTGTACACGAAGTACAAGCACAGTACGTTGACGATCTTTGTCTTCTTGTCTTTCAGCGTGCTGTACGCCCCCTCCGCCGGTGCAGCAACGTAGTGAGATTTTGAGACGGCGTACTCTGGCTGCAATTTCCGCACAATCTCGTACACCTGCTCTGCCCTCCTGTCCTCGACAATCCACAGCCAGACGTCCACCTCCCTGAATTTGGGGCTGCCGTAATCCACAAACTTCGTGAAGAATGGCTCGTAGAACGGGGTGCTCATTGTGCCCTCGAATGAGGCTCCAGGGATGTTCCTGAAGTCTATCATTCCGAAGGGGAAGCGGTCCCCGGCTTTTGTCTTGATAGCCTTCCTGGCATCAGAGCCCGGCCATCCTTGGATCTTGAGAGGCTCGAGGGTGACCAAGTTGAAATAGGCGTCGCCCTCGAAGCTGACGATCTTCTTCTCCTTTATAAAGTTGGAGAAGGCACGCGTGGAGTGTTCGGGAAGCGCCCGGTTCCTCCCCCCCTTCACAAGCTTGGACTTCAGGAAGTCGTCTCCCGCCTCCCTGATGAGTGCCGCCATGGACGCACTGGTGAACTTGTAGTCGGCTTTGAATGCCCTCCAGTGCGCCTCGTCGACCTCTCCATCCACTATGAGCTTCCTCTCCGGCACTAGCTTGTGCAGCTCCTGGACGATGTCCGTCTTCTTTTTCCTATTTTTCGTCCATTCCTTCATGGTGTAGCATGAAGGGACAAAGATTTTGGGCTTGATGAAGACGATCTTCGGGTGGACCCAGCATCTCTTCGCCGTCGGCTGCACGTGAAGGATGTGGGACGCCGCCTTTCCCATCTCTGTCTCCGAGAGACCTTGAAGAGCCCTGAAGAACTCCCTCACCAGAGGCTTCATTTGCTTGAAGCGCGCAGTCTGGTTGAAGAGCATGCCGGTGTCGGGGTCGATGAGGTCCCCCGTCTCGTGTTTCTCGAAAACACTCTTCCATCTCCCCCACACGGAGTCAGACGCTGTGATCAAGTAGATTTCTCCTCTTAGCTCGTTGTACTTCTTCTGCTTGTGGGAAGCGTTGTCAATCGAGGAGAATTTGTTGATCATCTGGTATTTGAAGTCTTGCACATGAAGTAAATAACACACGTTAGAAAACTGCGAATGCAAGAGTTTGGGTCGATCGACCCAAACTATAAACCTGAAGAAAAAAAATAAACAATGTTATAGTCTGGGTCGATCGACCCAAACTATAAACCTGAAGAAAAAAAATAAACAATGTTATAGTTTGGGTCGATCGACCCAAACTATGAATCTGAAGAAAAAAAGTAAAACAATGTTATAGTTTGGGTCGATCGACCCAAACTATAAACCTGAAGAAAAAAAGTAAACATTGTTATAGTTTGGGTCGATCGACCCAAACTATAAACCTGAAGAAAAAAAAGTAACATTGTTATAGTTTGGGTCGATCGACCCAAACTATAAACCTGACGAAAAAAAGTAAACAATGCAAGAGTTTGGGTCGATCGACCCAAACTATAAACCTGAAGAAAAAAAAGTAAACATTGTTATAGTTTGGGTCGATCGACCCAAACTATAAACCTGAAGAAAAAAAATAAACAATGTTATAGTTTGGGTCGATCGACCCAAACTATAAACCTGAAGAAAAAAAATAAACAATGTTATAGTTTGGGTCGATCGACCCAAACTATAAACCTGAAGAAAACAAATAAACAATGTTATAGTTTGGGTCAATCGACCCAAACTATAAACCTGAAGAAAAAAAAGTAAACATTGTTATAGTTTGGGTCGATCGACCCAAACTATAAACCTGACGAAAAAAAGTAAACAATGCAAGAGTTTGGGTCGATCGACCCAAACTATAAACCTGAAGAAAAAAAATAAACAATGTTATAGTTTGGGTCGATCGACCCAAACTATAAACCTGAAGAAAAAAAATAAACAATGTTATAGTTTGGGTCGATCGACCCAAACTATAAACCTGAAGAAAAAAAGTAAACAATGTTATAGTTTGGGTCGATCGACCCAAACTATAAACCTGAAGAAAAAAAGTAAACATTGTTATAGTTTGGGTCGATCGACCCAAACTATAAACCTGAAGAAAAAAAGTAAACATTGTTATAGTTTGGGTCGATCGACCCAAACTATAAACCTGAAGAAAAAAAAGTAAACATTGTTATAGTTTGGGTCGATCGACCCAAACTATAAACCTGACGAAAAAAAGTAAACAATGCAAGAGTTTGGGTCGATCGACCCAAACTATAAACCTGAAGAAAAAAAAGTAAACATTGTTATAGTTTGGGTCGATCGACCCAAACTATAAACCTGACGAAAAAAAGTAAACATTGTTATAGTTTGGGTCGATCGACCCAAACTATAAACCTGAAGAAAAAAAAGTAAACATTGTTATAGTTTGGGTCGATCGACCCAAACTATAAACCTGACGAAAAAAAGTAAACAATGCAAGAGTTTGGGTCGATGGACCCAAACTATAAACCTGAAGAAAAAAAGTAAACAATGTTATAGTTTGGGTCGATCGACCCAAACTATAAATCTGAAGAAAAAAAGTAAACATTGTTATAGTTTGGGTCGATCGACCCAAACTATAAACCTGAAGAAAAAAAAGTAAACATTGTTATAGTTTGGGTCGATCGACCCAAACTATAAACCTGACGAAAAAAAGTAAACAATGCAAGAGTTTGGGTCGATCGACCCAAACATACTCACCTCCCATTTTGGGTTCTTGTCTTTAGCATTCTTCCTTTCCTTGGGAGGCCTGCCGTAAAACTCCCACACCTCCCTCGAGGCCATGATGTTCCGAATCCAGGATGTCTGGTACGCCCTCTTCTTGTTCCCCATGTTGAAGAAGCGTGAGATGTCGGTTAGTACGGTCTCGTTGTCAGACCAAACCACCAATGTCTTCCTCACCTTTAGCTTCTCCTTTTGGTTGTTGGGGTCGTCCCACTCGGTCATCAGCTGAATTTTTTTAGAGGCCTCCACACTGTGCTGGCCGTCAATTAGCCAGAAGTCCCCTTTGCATATTGTCGGCCACATTTCAGGCGTCGGCATTTTCTTCAGCCCTTGGGGCATGACAACAATTGTCTGTCTGTCGTCTTTGAATTGCCCTCCCAAGATCTGAGCGACCATCCAATCGACGTAGGCGTCCTCCTTCGCTCGGACACATTTCTCAGGTGGCGCAAGGTGGCACTGTGCAATGTTCACCTCGAACTTGAAATCCCTGCCCATGAAGAAGCAATGCAGGCACTTCGTCTCGAAATTATCATTGATTTTCTGTATCTCGCCTGCATCCACCTTTTGGCTAGGTTTCGGCATCCGCAGCTCCGGGGAAACTGGCTCGGTAGTCATGACGGAGGACTCTCTCGCCCTCTTCGACGGGGTTGTCTGCCGGCTTCCGGACGGTGTGGGCGTCTCGCTGTCAGCCGGCGTTCCTGTAGTGCTAGGCCGTCTAGAGTCTGCAGGGACCGGACACGGTATCCTCACAGTTTGGGGTCTGGACGACCCTGCGCCTTCTTCCGCCGTTGCCTTACGCCTCATAGGCTTCTGCGTTTTGGCTTTACTTTGCAGCGCCTTGTTGAAGACCGTGATAGCCTGTTTCAATTTTGAAACCTACTTGCAACCTTCGTGTTGGTTACATTGCCATCTATGAAAATTGTCTCCGGTTTAATTGTTTCAGGCTCCACGCATGACTCCTTGGCGTATATGGTGTCGAATGACTCGGAGAACTGGTGCATGAACATGTGGGCGTTCTGCACGGCGGAGTTCTCCAGAATTACGTCCACGTAATCCCCAAGGGCTTGGACGGACGCAACCTCCCATCCTGTCAACATTGTCCAAGTGTGGTTCTCGTGGGTCCCTACTTTTACCACGAACAGGAGCTTGAACTGGGAGCCCTTGACAACCTGAACTGACCACGCAAGAACGAGCCCATCCTTGGGCACGTATGAGTCATCCTGGGGAGTTTCATACTCCTGCCATAGTGCGTCTGGCGCGAGCATAAAAAACCTTTCTCCAGGTCTCTTTTTGGGGGCCATCTGTAAGTCCAAAAATTGAAACTATTAGTTTCGGTCGATCGACCTAAAGTAGTCCACAATGCATTTAGCATTTGATGGAATGGAACAGATGTATTTTATTGACCATCCCGAATTCAAGGTTTGGGTCGATCGACCGAAACCTTGACCACTTGGTGGCTCGTATTCTTTAAATGTGGAGGCTAGAGTGTTTGGGTCGAGCGACCCAAACATTTCATTAATTTTAAAGCTGATTTCTAGTGTTTCAGTAGATTTGAAATTGGGGTTTGGGTCAATCGACCCAAACATGAGGCTCTGTGGTTTGGGTCGCTCGACCCAAACATTTTATTAATTCTCAATCTGGTTTCAAGTTTTTTTTTTAATTGAGGTTTGGGTCGATCGACCCAAACATGAGGCTCTGTGGTTTGGGTCGCTCGACCCAAACATTTTATTAATTCTCAATTTGGTTTCAAGGGTTTTTTTATATTTTGAATTGGGGTTTGGGTCGAACGACCCAAACATTGCAGCCTCATGTTTGGGTCGCTTGACCCAAACATGAGCCTTTGGGGTTTGGGTCGAGCGACCCAAACATGAGGCTGCAATGTTTGGGTCACTCGACCCAAACATGAGCCTTTGGGGTTTGGGTCGAGCGACCCAAACATGAGGCTGCAATGTTTGGGTCGATCGACCCAAACATTTAATCAATTTTCAAGCTGATTTTAAATGTTTCGTTACATTTTAAATTGGGGTTTGGGTCCCCTCCCGAAACTACTTAGTTTCCAGAGGCATGTTTAATGTTTAAACATCATATACAATGCATTGTATATGAAACATGATCGTAAAGGAAATGAAGCAAATTGTGTAGAGTGAAATGATATACCTTGTGTTTGAAACTCTTGTAAGCTGCTCTTACAAGCTGATTCTTATAACCAGAATCCATAAACTCTTGTAAGCTGCTCTTACAAGCTGATTCTTAGATCCAGAATCCAGAAACTCTGTGATATCACTAAAAATCAACACTCAGAAACACCTAAAAATCACTATGAATCTCACAAGCACTCTGAAACCCTCTCACAAACACCCTGATTCTTGCAAGCCTTCTGATCACTACTAATAACAACCTGAAATCACTCCACAACAACAACAAAACTCTGATGTCACTCACTGCATCCACTCTACAATAAGAAATGAATGACACTCAACTAAAGCGCTCCGGACTCACTCAATGCGTGCACGCTGAACCAGGAAGAGAGAATAAGCCTATAATCCTAGAAGAGGACTCGAAGGACTAGAGAGGAGAAGAAGAATGCAAAGGAAGAAGTGAAGAGAAAGACAAAGAGGAAAGCGGCGCTTCGCGGGAAGCGGCGCGTCCAAGCAATACCCAATGAGCGCAAGAAGCTATGCGAAAAGACAAACTCACAATCGCTTGGCACGTCGCTATGGAAAGCGGCGGCGCTTCGCGCGGAGGGAGAGGAAAGCGAGAAAGAGAGAAAGAGAGAAAGAGGAGGGGAGAGAAGGGGAGAGCCGAAGGGGTTCCCCTTCAGACAATCCTGGCCATGCGATTTCTCGGGCCCATCAACGGCCCAGAAGCCTCGCGGGCCAAAACCCTGCCAGGTGTCCAAACCTCCTTGGTGGAGGTGGTTGCCCGCGCGGCTTCTGGTGTTGACACATGGCACCCTATGGACATTGCCTTCGGCATTGTCCTTGCCTCTAGGGGCGGGACATAGGAGGGTCGGCGCCTCTCTTGGCCGCCCGGCCCCGGCATTCTAACCCGGTATTCATTACCGGCAATTCAAAAACATTCAAAAAACTACATAGACTAAGGTGTTGCACAATATTTACACCATCACCAACTCTGATTTTAATGGTGTTGAATTGAATGATCGCCCATTGGAATTGATAATTGATAACATCGTAGCCATTATTTGTTTTGGTATTTCAATAATGTAGTCGTATGGAATCATATGAGAGTGTTACAAAATCTAAGAGGAGTAATTCATAATTATATTGCAATCTTCAAAGGCAATTACACGGTGCAATAATATAAATATGGTAACCGTTCACATGGTTAAGGGTATTGGGTTATGTATTCTAATTTCTATGATGGTTGTTGGTAGAGGACAAAGCTCTAGACTACAATGGATACCCTAACAAGTAGCATTACAGTGAACATTAACATATGTACTTAGAAGCTCAAATTTGAAGTACATGGGAGAAACAAAATGATAACAAATGTATCTACTTCAACCCCATGGACTTCACATATCATATGAAGCCATTTAAACATTCAGTTTTTTGTTCGATGATGCCTAAACCCTAAACCCTAAACACCACAAACCATAAATGAATGGCACACACGTCAAATGACAGGGCCTTGGTGCTTGTAGTTCTCAATACAAATGTATATTGTCATCATAACATCCTAATTCACGAAAGAATGAACTCACAAATGTCATTTGTGATTTATGGTTCTATTAATGACTTCCATATACGTAGGTTAATGTCACACTTGCATGCTTGAGGATGGAGCAATGTTGTGTGCACACATTACAAACAACATATGTTCTTTTGATTAGCGCAAATTGAAAGTTGGCCAAAATATTCAACTTTGTCATGGCATCAATTCCTTGTTTTCAAAATATAAGTCCTCGTGTGAGGGTCTAAATAATTGCATTAACTATTATATTTAGTGACTTTTAGTATATGAGGTTTTATAATATTGGCACCTCTTTTGTCAATATATTGTTTGAATTATACCACAATGTTTGACTCCAAGTAGAATAAAACCCCTTAGATATAACCTTACATATTGTCATAGGGATATTGGTAATTAGTGTATGCATTCATATTTAGTGTATCAAACTCTATATATCCAATTTAGTTTTATCTAGTCAATGAAAGTGTTGTAGTGTCACTACAATGAATATGATAATTACACTCAATATGATAGTTAGTATTTGATACACTTAATAAGAACGTTTAAAATAGATGTTGTTTGTATATGGGGGCATCAGTGAACCACTACTAAATTTTGGTGTTTAGGGTTTAGGGGATAGGGTTATAACATATTAATCTATCCAATGTCAATGTATAACATTGTCTTACTCGTGAGAAGAGTCTTATAGGAAGGTTATAGTGAAGACGATATTGTGTTTATTGGAGACATTTAAACGCGATATATTGATTGGTCTTGTGTTTATTCAAATAACATGAAATATTGTGGATGTTAATAGGGGCTAGGGGTCCAACTTTGGATGTTTCGCTCACTTTAGGGAATCACATATTAGTCGCTAATAAACCATCGTTCATGATGTATTTAATATATGGAATGTGATGTAAAAGTAAATCGGAGAAGCACAACATCATGTTGTTATTCATTGTTCTCTCCACGTGTATTAGATAATGGAGGAAGATATAACAGATATTGTTTGCATAATATGAAGAAGAGTCTAATCGGAAGGTCATAGTAAATACAATCTTGATCATGTTAATATGTTATATGGGACGTTTAAACATGATATCCTAATTGGTTTTGTATTTAGTCAATGCGTATTTCATGTTGTGGATGTTATAAGGGTTTAGGGTCCAATCTTCGATGTTTTGCTTTCACACATTAGTAAACTTGAAGTGAACTTGAGGATGGATTCAAGTAACATTAAAATATTGAACTAAAAAGGGACATTGGTAGTTAGTATCCCCTTAACAACGTCCACATACGTTCGTCATTGCCACTCTTGCATGCGAGATAATAGAGCAAGGTTCTAGGGTTTAGGGTTTAGGGGAGACAAATAAATAATTCTATTCATCATGACAATGGCCTCAAGCCTTAGAAACTCTCTCATAATTGCAGCCTCCAAATGGCCCAAACCCCACCTAAATAGGTTTACACTTGAAAGCATTGAATGGAGTTGTGTTTGGGTCTACATATTGGTTAAAATATACCTTGATGATACTTGAAAAAATTAATGTGGCCGCCACCTTCCTCCCAACGGCGTATGTCATATCCACACAAGACAAAAAAAAATAGATTAAATATCATAGACTAAGTCATATGACGGCTGGGGTATGAGAGGGGCATTGATAGATGCGCATTTTCTACTATAAACAGAAAACGGGGAATTATGTCAGGAGGTTTGAAAAAACCTCTGCAGGAGAACAAGGCGGGAAAGGCATCCAATGAGGAAGTCGGAGAAACGGAGGTGGATAGTATAAAGGGACGCACCCCCAAAACTCTGTCTTTTTTTACTCTTCTCCCACTCTTGAATTCGTAGAGAGAACTCTTAGTCGGAGCTATACTTCAAGGTTCGTGCATGCTGCCGTTCATTAGCACTTATCCACAGCATGCAAGTTCATGAGCGCCTATCCACAGCATGGAAGCCCACCGGAAACTTTGCAATGAGCTCAAAATCATGTGGGATTTCGGATTATCTGCCGCATTATCCGCCGGATTTTGAGGGTTTTAGTGTGACTCTTATCAGGTTTGGGTCGGTCGACCCAAACCCCTCCGCTAGTGTGGGTGGGTTTCAGCCTGACCCTTATACAGGTTTGGGTCGGTCGACCGAAACCCCTCCACTCGTGTGGGAGGGTTTCAGCCTGACCCTTACACAGGTTTGGGTCGGTCGACCGAAACCCCTCCACTCGTGTGGGAGGGTTTCAGCCTGACCCTTAACCAGGTTTGGGTCGGTCGACCGAAACCCATCCACTAGTGTGGGTGGGTTTAACCCTAAACCCTAAACCAGGTTTGGGTCGGTCGACCGAAACCCCTCCACTAGTGTGGGCGGGTCTCAGCCTGACCCTTACCAGGTTTGGGTCGGTCGACCGAAACCCCTCCACTAGTGTGGGCGGGTCTCAGCCTGACCCTTACCAGGTTTGGGTCGGTCGACCGAAACCCCTCCACTAGTGTGGGAGGGTTTCAACCTGACCCTTACCAGGTTTGGGTCGGTCGACCCAAACCCCTCCACGAGTGTGGGTGGGTTCAGCCTGACCGTGATCAGGTTTGGGTCGGTCGACCCAAACCCCTCGACCAGTGTGGGCGGGCTTGACCAAAACCCCTCGACCCCTTGACATACAATGTTTGGGTCGACCGACCCAAACCCCAACCCCATCTTGGCCGGCTGGAGGTTGACCATGAGAAGGTTTGGGTCGGTCGACCCAAACCCCCTCCCAAAATGTTTTTTGGAACTTGCGCAAAGTATTGGGAGTTCACATTGTAGTTGTGTTGCAAATGTCTTTATCTTCGGTGTCCCCATTTATCATGATGTCTTGCATTTTTCGATATTTGATTCTTTTGAACCCTTACATGGAGTGCATGTTTGTTGAGGTTTCATGTGCATGTGTGTAGACGAAATGGAGGGAGCTGGTGGAAGAGGGGATGCCTTCTCTGAAGACATGGGCAACTCCCATTCTTCGTCTGGGGATGACCTAGACATTGTCGGGGAGGATAGTTTTGGTGACAGTGCAGGTGAAGGTCATTTGGGGAGTCCTTCGCCATCTGCCCCTTCTTGCCCCACTGTGGAATGTGCTAGGCTTTCACGAGCTTCATGGGTGAATTTGGATGTGGTACTTGTTAATGACAGTGGAATTGCTGTGGCGGAGGGTATTTGTCGTAACACACATCCACAAGATTGCATTGATGAAAATCCCCTTGGTACCGAGGACGTTGGAGTTGTTATATTGGAATCACTCGTACATTCCGAAGTTAATCCAACTCATAGGTTCTCGTTGCGAAGGTGGCCGTTGAGGAATGTGACAATTGATGAGGTTAATTTGCATGAGCATGAGCGACGACACATCCAAATCCAACAGGAGCTCCAAGCAAACATTCGGCCACGCAAAGGCCTACGGAAGTACGATACATTGGTACGTCCTACTCCGTCTGCAAATGAGTGTAAACGTCAAAGGTTGCTCTGTGAGGAGTCTATTAGAGAAGTTGCCACAAAGGATTGTTGTGTACATCGTTGTTGCCAATTGTTCCCAAGGGATAAATTGAAGGCCATCCGCGAGGAAATGTGGCTTGGAGATTTCCGTCTAAGATCCACCAAAAAGCTTGATGTCCATAGGGCGATACATATGAACGGAGCGGGTCGAAAGGTCATCACCTTGAGAGCATAGACGTGTGTTGTACGGCATGGTACACCATTCACGGTGTGTCGAAAGCGGAATTTTATAGACAAGCCGCGTATGCCAAGGAAGGACGCCGGTCCCGTCACCATGGGAATACGGGCTTAAAGAAACCAAGGGAAGCAACGAGACAAGCAACAGCCACTCTGGCAACCATCATTGACCCCCTTGCCGATGCAATGCCGCACAAAACACGCACACTCTTAACCGGTGAAAAGGTTGTGGAGAAGGTTCTTCCTACAGGCACGAAATGGAAAGACATATTGTTGGACGTAAACGCAGTTGGCGAGAAGGCTGGGTTGGACCCTATTTCATTGTCGAAACTGAGTGCAATAAAAAAATCTCACTTTAGCGAATACATCACAAAAAGACGAGGCGACAAATTTGCCCGTTGTTCCAAATGCGAAAAGTTGAAACGCCTGCGAGATGCACACACGATGGGGACAGAGTCCTATGCCGCACATCAAATGAACTATTTCAAGCATGTGAACATGCAAGAGGCACACCGTAATGATTACTACACAAATAGAGCTTTGTCCATCTCTAGGCCTTTGGAGGTCCTTACAATCATCCATGACAAAATGGACCATGCCAAAACAGCCTCACCATGTTTTGCAAATCGAATAAAAGCCACGGACGGCCTTTTTAAGCTTCATGTATCGGTTACATGTGATTTCGATAACAATTGCATTGCATTACCTAAACACAAATTTGTGCTTTTAGGTTTGTACTTGGGGCCATAGATGTACACAATGTGAATTTTTTGGTGTTATAGTTGAATATTAAACCATTGGGTTGGCTTTGCAGGGATGATTGCACATGGACACGGTGATGTCAAGTATGCTCATTATGCTCTTGATTTGTATCCGGCGGATTCAAACCACATGATAGGGTCATTTGCAAAGTTTTTACGTGATTTGGAGAAACCGCCGTCCTATTCATCAAGATTGTTATTTGAAAACTCGGGATCAACACCTCTATATGAAGCGGTCTTGGATGGAAGAGATGTATGCGTGCACTCCTTGCCGGAGCCACCAAGTGAAGATGTGATAGCCAAGAATTTGCCCCCAACTCTGCGTGTCCAATTGGACAATTGTGCGAAGGACAATAAAAGTAGATATGTTTTTGCATATTGGTCGTTGTTGGTTGCGAAAGGCATTTTCAAGGAGGTTTTTGTGTCCTTTCTATTGGTAGGCCACACGCACGACGATATCGATGCATCTTTTGGGCGTTGGAGCATGAAGTTGCGCGAGGAGGATTTTCCAACAATCCCATTGTTGATGAAGTCGTACATGGATTTGGAGAACATTCCCGTCATCCCCCATATGATCGAGGAGGTTCCCGACTTCAAGGCATTTATAGAACCGTATATTCGAAGCGGAGCTCACCGATTGATCGGACATACGAAGGCACAACAATTTTGGTTCTACGTGCGTGACGATGGTGTCCCCGCCATGCAATACAAGTTGTTGTGCATATCACAAGACTGGAGCCCGCCGGAGGGTCTCCTTGTATGGCGTGTTGATGGGGAGGGAAGGATGATGTTGCCTGACGGAGAGCCTAAGCCTTGCAAACCAATACCCATGAAGAATTTGGAGGACATTTGTAAAGGCATATCAGGCTTCATACAATATTGGGAGAGTTTGAGGGTAGCGGATGTTGGTGGATCGTGTTGGCTTCGTTACGGAAGTTGGATACAATATTGGACACGTGTTCGTGGCGCTTTGGCAAACCTTCATCAAGATACACCCCTTACTTTAAGGCATGGGTTTTGGCCACAAACACGTGTCAATGTACAAGCTTCGGAGGCTAGTCTTTTGGGAAATGGAGAGGTTCGAGAGGAGTTTGATGTGGACGACCATTACGTGGGGCCTGCTAGTAGTCGTCCGCCACCATCTTTCCGCATTGCAGTGGATTGTCATGAAGGTTATATGCTCATTTTGCGTCCTGGAGATGAGACATATGCAAAGCCAGTATGGGTGGCAAGAGCTTTGTCCAATCCAAATTTTGTAACTTCCAGCCCTCATTTTCGACAAATACAAGTAGAGTACTACCGACCGACAGCACGGAATGAAGATGTTGTTCGGCATTATACAGGCTGGGATACAAACCAACACTTTCGGTGGAAGGTGGATTCTGAGCACGGTCCATCTTGGGTAGATACAGATTCCATATTCATAGCATGGAAACCACGGAAAAATCATAGTGGATCAGTGTCCATCCCTCAAAAGTACATAACTTTTGCAAAAGACAACCTTGCTCGGATCGTAGAAGAAGCAACCCACGTTGAATGAGAAGTTGGTAGGATTGTGTTAGCATGATTATAGTGTAAACAGTAATTCGACGAATATATATTACTCATATGTGTGCTCCTCAAACTTGGGGCAAAGTTTGGGTAGAACTTGCGAATGCTATATTGTTTGGGGTTGGATGAATATCCATTTACTATATTTCAATACAATTGTGAAGTTCATTTTTTTATTAATTTTGGGACTAAATTTTCCATTGAAGAAAAATGCATTTATTGCATGCACTTTGTATGTTGCAATGTCTATATTTTATTGACCATGCTAATAATAGAAATCATTTTATATGTTTCTTGGGTGAAACTAGTTTGGAGTGCTCTACCCAAAGTGTTTTTGTTGATGAAGTTGGTGTTGAGTGCTCTACCATATGTGCTTATGTCCACACATAATAGATTTGGGATATTAGAACATATAATATATTTGAGATTGTTCGCAATATAGTTTCGGAACACGGAATGTTGTTTGATCCATATATTAATTTGAGACTATAGAAAGTCTCAATTTAACGAATATAGTGTTCAAGTGTTTGATTGAGATAAGCAGTTGAGTTAGGCACGCCTATTTTAACCCTTGGCCGTGCTTGTAGGCTAGAGCTTCACGGTTGTTTAGGTACTCTTGTCCTACATTGTGAAATGTTGAATTTGTCTATCTCTTCAAAAGCTTGATGACAAAAAGAAGAGAAAAGAAGGAAACATATTTCAACTATTCAACCTTTATACAAAAAAATGTAATATTTGGAGCTTCTTTTAACTACAAGTATTTATGATTTTAGCCAATCAAATAGGGAGAGTTTGGTGTATGAGGTGAAGTTCTTGAAAATTAAAAATTGGGTCCGATTTATTTATTCAAAGTTTAACATCATGGATGTGCATAACATTACTAAGAAATTATGAACATAACCATGGGATGCTAGGAGCTCGGTCTGAATTTGAGTCTCCTTGTGCATGGTTCATGCAACCCATGGTTATATCCTCCAGGCCCACATGATGACCACATGTTACTTAGTAATGTTATGTGATCCTTTGAAGGTCGCTAACAATTTTTCCTTTGCAACAAATCCTAATCTAATGCATCAACGCCAATATTGAGGCCAAATCACACGTGTATCAATATGCTATTGACCCAAATGTTACGTCATGTATAAGAATATGCTTCAATATGATGGCGATTACACGTGTATCAATATGCTATTGACCTCAATGTTGAGTCATGTATAAGAATATATTTCAATAAGATGACGATTGTTGGATATCAATCTCTACATCATAATAATAAAGTTATCCTCCAAAAGAGACAAAGCAACCATCGCATATGCTTCTTATCTTGGGCATGTCAAGTAGGAAACGCTCTAGTTCCAACAATATCTTGGAAATAGATAGCTAGGCCCACCAACCTTGTATAAGCTCCCTCCCCGGACCCCAAGAGATTTTCCAAGCTCAATTTACATGTCCCAAAGGGGAAACGACCAAACTCGGGACTAGACTCCGATGGGACTGAGAAAAGGAGTTAAGACTATTTGACCATGTGTGTTTATTTATGAATCCTAACACAAAAGAGACAATAATATAATTGCATATGAAACTCAAAATGTCTTCTTGTGTTTCAACACATTCGTGACATTTTAAGGATAACTCTAATATGCTAGGGCTTGACGTACACCCACTTATTCAAACTAGTTCCCCACCAACACTACCCAATTAAAGGGATATAGTAAAACCCTAACCCCCACATCTTCGTGCTTAACCTTTTCTTAATTAGTAAATCATTCTAGATTGGTTTGGGGCCTTTGATGCTAAGTCCACAGTCAAATTATCCATGACATCCATGCTATAATATAATTGAATGCGTTTTCACCTTGGGTAATGTTGGTGGGGACCCAACTCAAAGAAGTGGATGTATAGCTCTAGTCGCTCCAATGTACTTCTTGATACCAATCGGCAGTGTGTATGTTTGACAAATTTCATTTGATGTTCAACTTCAAATTTAAAGTGTCAAGTGGCGTATTTAGAAAACAAAAATGAATTGTCAATCGACATCTACATTTTTCTTTGAATGTCACCTCAACTCCTAATTTCAATTTCTCATCTCCAAGTACATATCATTTCAATTTCTAATGCATCAATCAACGTGTGATCCTATTTCTTCTCACAAAATACACTACATGTCAAACTTTAAAATGTGTATGTCAATTTACGGGCATTTTTTGGGGACGCAAGTTTTTGCATGTCAAACGTCAAAAACTTGCCAATTTTTTTGTCACAAATACACACAGCCAATTGGGGGAGAGAGGAATTATCGTATACGAGCATACCCTCTCATTCATCCAATATAAAATCCTTGAAATAGTATGTAGCCCATAGGTTGCTTTTTTTGGGGGGGGGGGTTGATTTGACACCATAATCAACTTTGAAAAACCCCGAGTTCATGTACTCCATGCCATTTAAGATGAATCGACAACAAGCCTATATGGCATCAAGTTTTTATGTTGGATGGATGAGAGGTACAGTCGCATTCTATAATCCCCTCTCTCCTTATTGCCCAATCGTACATGTTCTCATACATTAACCCACAACAATCATAATTAGGGCCACTTCACACACGAGGGCCCGTGACCATTGCACTTCAAGCACTCTCATTGGTGCAAAAGGCAGAGTCGGTCCAAGTTCGCTTCACACTACACTCGAGGGACCAATGGAGTAAGTGACCGCAAGATGGATGTAAAGTCTACATGGATTCTTACATGGCATCAAATGGATTATGTTTCATGGTCTCTTGGAGGTAAGCCTAAGGGCCACTTCACACACGAGCCAAGGGCCGTGACCATGAGATTGTGACAGCCCAAAAGAAAGCGTCCAAAGGCCGTCCCAACACACCTCCAAAATCACGTAGTGTGGTCACGGACCCTCAAGTGTAGTGTGAAGTCATATGTGACCGGGCCCTCAACCAAATGCTATATTTATTCATGCGGGTCCTCACACATGATAAAATAGAATATACCAACGGTTGTGAACGTTAGGAGTGCCACGGTCTCCCGCTTTTGTGTTAGGTCTACCTCCAAGAGGTGGCTTTTGAAAATAGTCCAAGTGACCGTGAAACATGATCCATTCGGTGCCATGTAGGAATCCATGTAGACTTTACATCCATCTTGCATTCACATACTCCGTTAGTCCCTCAACCATAGTGTGAAGCAAATTTGGACCGGCTCCGTCCTTTCCACCAATGAGAGTGCTTGGAGTGTAATGGTCACGGGCTCTCAGTCTTGTGTGTGAAGTGGCCCTAACATATAAACCAGGAGACCATGGCACTCCGAATGCTCACAATCGTTGATTTAGTCTATTTTATCATGTGCGAGGACCCCGCATGAATAGAAATTCATTGGAATCGAATTCGGTGGAGGGCGTGATCACATATGACCTCGCACTACACTTGAGGGCCCTTGACCACACTACATGATGTTCGAGGTGTGTCGGGACGGCCTTTGGACACTTTCTTTTGGGCTCTCACAATTTCACGGTCACGGCTCTTGGCTCGTGTGTGAAGTGGGCCTTATTCTCTTCCCGTTAGGATTGAAGACCGTCAATTAATAGAGAGGGAGCTTAAATCTAGGACACTTGATACGGCTTGGCATTTGGACACGGTTGCCATAACTTGGGGAAATGCACGTTATGTTATAACTGCCAAATTACAACATGACCCGGATGACAAACGTCGAGGTACATCCTTATTCTATTAAGTACTACAACTGGGTGATAGTTGTACTTCTTCTTTATTTGAGTGCAATCTAAATGTGTGAATACTAAAATTTTGATACCCATGGCCTTTGATTGGTAGAGTACAGATTGGCTAAAGTGAGTAGATCTTAATGCTTTCATTGGCCCACAACGATACTTCTATGGTAACTTCTTTGGCACTCGTTGCATTCTATTTTCTCCATAGATACATAGTACGTTTTGTACACTAAATATGCTATTTAGTGTTGCCAATTCTAATTGTCTCGCTCAATACTAATTGTAAACGGTGGTGTAGTGTCACCAATACTAAATTTCAACCCAACATTAGTTGTCATTCCTTGTAAAAAATTGGGGGATTATAGATTTACCATGTTGCAACGCCTGTCACTTACCAAGTGCTTTTCCAACCATTACAATAGTTGCTGACAATAGAAAGTAGGGTTTTGGCCCATGGATGAACTCATCCATCATCCATGACAACATTTGTTCACTTTTTCGTAACTAGTGTCATCCGAAAAGTTACCATAAAGTACCATAATATCATATTTAGTGTAGTTTTCGGTTTTGAGCAGTTGTACTCTATTTGATATATCCTTGCGTTGCTTACATAAGGACTTGATGTACATAATGAAATTGTCCGTGGTACTTATGGTCTACAAGTTCAAGATTGATGTGTAAGTGGCTATATCAATATTCTTAAGAGTCGCACTATTCATTCCCGTTCTAATCTTAGCATAACTTCTCCAAAGCATTGTAGCGCTACAGTTTTCAACCAATGGTCATCGTTGGGTCGTTCTTTTAGTCCAAAGATTTTGTTCACGTGTGTTCATAACATTACTTAGATGATGAGTTGTGTTCAACTTCCTTGACTTCATATTAAGTTTGAAGTATTGGGATTCTGGCATAATGGCTTTATTCTTGAATTTATTGAGGAACCCATGAACACAACTCATCGATTGAGTAATGTTCTGTTACATTTTTTTTATTTTCAATATCCAAACTCTTGTTGTCATGTACATTCATTGTCATGTAATCTTAGGGTTGCTTTACACCTAGAGGCCACGCCAATTTCCCTTGAGGCCGATTGCATGAAATTTTAGCCCCTTTCGGGTTGGAGGCCGGCCTCAACTACACATTATAATAATATTATAATGGGGGCCAATTTTCCCATATGTAAAGGCCTTAGGGCCAAGAAGCTAGGCTAATTCAATAAATCTAGCGTAATCCAACGGATCTAGCATAATCTAGCATAGAGTTGTTCATATTTCCACATAATCCAATGGATATGGTTTGATGAAAAAATCAATTTTTATTTTTTTTAAATTAATTGAAATCTAACATTGGCCCCGAGGCCAAGAATTGGCCCTCCATTTTGGGTTCACCCAATTCAAAGAGCTCGGGCCGTGCCACACCATGCATTTTTTGATTAAAAACTTCACACCACCAAATTGGTCCAATCTCTAGGTGTGAAGGGGTTGGGGCCAATTTCAGCCTTTTGGCCAATCAAAAGTGAGGATTTCAAGCCTCTTACACAACGAACTGGCCCGTCCTCTAGGTGTAAAGCGGCCCTTAATGAATAGAAAGAAACATGGTTGATTAATGTTATGTAGTACAATTGATCCTTACATGCATTTATTACATGATATAACATGTGCTTATGTTATATAAATGGCCGTGGATTATACTTATGAATGAAGGTGAGATGAAATAACAATGCTAAAATATCAATAGCAAATAAACGAGGTGAAAATCACGGGACGATCATAACATGCTCTCACACTTCCACCTATTATCATTCCATATGATCTCCTCTTATGAATCGGGATGGGATTGTCTTAGAATCAAAAAACCGGGACTTGGATACTATTCACAATTCCACGATGACTATGAATCATATGCTTCTAAAATGTCACATGGGTTTATCCAAAATTAGAAAAGAAAACATGTTTGAATGATCAATCAATGTTACGACGGCATTATTTGATGTGAAGTTGTGTACGGATCATCCATGCATGAGACTCAACCCTCATATCTAGATGCAAATCTATTGTATGGGGTTTGCTACGCTTTGACACGGGGAGGTCACTCTGTAGGATTTTTGTGTACCACGTGTGGCGGAGGGGTATTTGTTTAGGGGCTATTTACCTCCAAGGCACGAATTAAAAGCTCCCTATAATTACATAATATTCTAAAATGGCCTATTTTTTGTACCCTACCATTACTTATAATGCCCATGTCATTGAAATTTTTTGTAGTCTATATTCCTTTTAATTTAAAAAACTGAATTTAAGAATGTATGCAATGCAAAAGTGATGGGAAAAGCATGGCAACAAAAAAATATAAAAATTACGTATCATTGCAAAAACCAAGTACAAAAACTTAAAGTGAAAATACAAAAAGAAGACTTAGGATGGAACACAACATGATTGAGTGTGTGTTTACAAACACAACAAGATTGTGTGTGTGTTCACAAACACAACACCCGCTCCATAAAAATCCTTTATTCAAAATCACTTTACATGCTAGTGAAGACCAAAACCATATAGTGTGAAACACTTTAAGCTTGGTCATGAATCTTATATAGTTCATTATGTCACAAACTTGGACAGTTGCTCTGAATCATTCCTATCAAGAGTGTACACCTCATTTGTAGAATTGTAGCTCATGGTTACCGTAGATATAATGCAATCTACATCAATCCATTTGCTATCCGTGTGATCATACTTAAATTTGTTATGGCCCGGATATTTTCTATAATATTGCAATATTACTTCGATGTGGGGATTATTAGGATTTCTCCTCCCTGATTCCTCCGTTCGAGCAAGGAGGTCAACCGCTTGCCTAAGTACTCCAAATTGTTTCCCATTGCGCCGCCGCATAGCCTGCACCCTACCCACCCACCATGAACTGGAATTCTACTAAATATACATCCTAAGATCCTTATTTTCAACCCCTATATTATTTTTAATAAAAGGGAATGGCCCATATTTTATACATATCTATTTTACTTCTAATGGGCTTGTGTACTTTTAATGGACCCTTCATTATTTGGAATTCTTTTATAATTTTTATGTCAAATGATTTTAATCCTCCCTATATTATGCCGCACGTCGTTTTTAAAATGCACTAAGTGACCTCCCCGTGCGCTTTGAGCCCCCAATGCTCACATGGAAAATTGTTTTATATATATGTATATAAACCGCTTGATTTCAATTGCGAAAGTGATTCTTGGTGGAATTTGTTTTCATGGGTAGGTGGAGGAGCATTGCATGGCTTTATTTACACATAGATTGCACAGAGGTGGTCAAAATACCACTTATAGTATAACATTGTGTAAAGATGATATGACCCCATTATGGCTTGAGAGTCGACATCCACTACTAGAATTGGGGAGGGGGGGGGGGGCTAGAACACACTTCCCATTTGACATGGGCACTCATGTTAAGACATGACCCTATTAACATGTGTCAGGTTCAATTCACAATTGTCGTAGATGGGACCCGACACATGCAAATGATGGTCATGTCTTCAAACTTAGAAGTAAATTTCTAAAAGTTTGTTGGTTTTTTAGAATATATTACTAACAATGCCTTTATATTTAGAGGATGCTCTTTATTATTCCTCTAAAATGGTTGATTATGTATGTAAGGTTTGAAAGCAAACCATTTTATTTATTTAGCCTTTGATTCTCACTCCCATGCAACATTCTGATGAAGCTTAAGATAGGTAATTTACATTAGAATCTGGGTTTGAGAAACTTGGGGTCCAAATTGTTGTCCTTGATCAAAAGAATCGTACGATTTTGGAGTTCCTTTGATCTCGAAACCCTAGTGTAAAACCCACCTTCCAATAAGATGTGCCCAATTCAATAACTAAATTTAACATGACACTTACATTTAAGTAGTATGTGGTTAGGTATGGCTTCATGTTTCAGTGATCAAAAACCACATGCTTCAGTAAAAATTGAACTACATGCTGAAAATATGATAATTATTCTAGACTAGATAGTCAACAATATTGGGGGGGGGGGGTGGGTAAAACCACTTAAGACCCATCTACCTTAAGGACAAAAGGAGGACAATGGCTTCTAGGACAGTACAAAGGCAATGGCCAAGAAGTTCTATGAGGTCAGAACAGAACCCTAAACAAAAGTTGCAAGGAGAACCGTAACTTCAAGTAAATTCAATGGCAGCTATAAATTTAAAAAATATAAATAACCCTAAACAAAACAATGTCGGATGTCACCGGTTTTTGGGAGGAATTTGTGTGGAAGATGGCCGGCTCTTTACCTGCTACAAAAAGCTACAAAAAGCACCGCTAAAAGCTTCGTGCATGCCTTCTAGTGTGATTAATGCACACTCATTTCCATGCAACCTTACCGCATTTGCTTGGAAATTAGGAGGAGGACGGCAATAAGTGGGGAGCACCGACCGGTGGTTACGAAGGAACCGGTCGGGCTTGAGAAATAACCGGTTGAAGTTCAAGACTTCATGAAAACTACTCATCGTCTTAGAAGAATCTATGGAATATCGTAAATAGGCCACTTACCGCTCACAGCCACTAACCGTGCACTTCACCGTTCACTACTCTACTGTTCACCGTTCGTCTCCTCTATTGTTGTTTTGTTCTTTGACAATGTATCTTGTGATATTGCATGTGTATCAGCTTTGCTTTGAATATATCATCGGGATAATCTGTTTGTTTGACGGAAGTTAAAATGCCAGTGGAAACATACAGAGGTAGATGGTTTACAACAATATCTTACTGCATAAAATTGGTCAATGGAGTAGCACACTAGAGTGAATCTCTGTAAGCCTGACGAAACTCAAAATCACTCATGCAGGTGGAGCGAAGGATGATGAAAAAATCCGGATGCAGCTTGAAAAGGAGAAGGTAGCATAACTGAAGAAGAAAGAAAAACAAGAATGCCCAACAGATAATAAGGTTGAGAAAAAAAAGAAACGAGGCTTAAAAGCCAACAACGTCCAACAGTCGTGTTTGCCATAAAGAGAGCTTCTTTTGTGACGCCTGTAGCAAAAGTTGAATGAACATTGATAGTGCATGGTTAGTGGTTAAGGTAGTTAATTTCCAATGCCCAATACAATTGTATAAAGAACTATGAAAAGGCCATGATTTTTTAATAAAAATTTCCATTTTACTTTTCAACACTAATATTAAGTGAGCCATTAATTTAATTAAAATACCAAATTTGGAAATTTTTTGCTACCCACCTCAAAAAATAAAACATCAAAGTCAAATGTGCATGGTTAGTAGCTTGCTTACGATATACCAACGTTGGACCAATCAACATACATGTGGATGCATGGTATCAATAATCAACATCAATAATGGTGTGGAAGAACCTACTACCCGTGGGTTTCAAGACTGTAATACCAGTGAAATTTTGATGTTTTGGTGGGTATGTCAAGGTGAGAGAATCTTGTATACGCGAGTTATTATTTGGGTCGATACCATTTTAAACCATGTTGATATTAGGGTGGTTTTTATCTAGGTATGAAGGTTCTTGCATGGTATGTAGACGCCATGGTAGACGCAGATGGTATTGAAATAAAAAATACCGTCAAGTTCCCATACACGTGCCCATCAGATAGTATGAAATCCTCATTATAGATACCCAAATGGTATAAAAATAAATACGATACTAATCTGACACTAGTATATACCTCAAATTAATAAAATGAAACTGGAAAATCACAACATGTAACCGGTTGGATTTGGCCACACTAGGATTTAGACCAATTATGCCCAAAATCTTCAATGGTTGTTGTTCCTATGAGCATGCTTCTCCTAGGATATTGGAGAAGCGAGTAGTATAAGATGACTAGCGAGTCCAAATAAGATAGTGGAATCTTACATGGTTTCTTATCCCCAACAAGCTAATTTTTCCTTGGATATGTAAACACAATATTCGTGACAACATCACATTCACATGTGACATTTTTGTGGCCGACTTAGTTTCTAGTCTTGCGGAGTGCACTTCAACCTTGAAAAAAAATTGCATTTTGAAACTAATTCTATATCGGCACAAGTTCATAGAGTAAAGAAGAAGTCTTTTTTTATATCATGAATGTTATGTTTTGATTGCTATGAAGAGTGTTTGAAGTAACAATTAAGAACATAATATTCACGATAAAGAGACTTTTTCCCTTGTTATCACTTGCACATGCTATTAGCATTGTGTAAATACATCTATATGTAGTTGGCAAAGTTGCCTCCAAAAACCAATTCAAGCCAACATTCCTTGTATTCAAGAAAAACACACAAGGCATTTGTGACATTTTTGCATGCCAGGTGATGTCTTCACAAATACCATGTTTGTGTTACGAAACGCACGATTAGTACAAGGTAGCTAGCAAATCCAAATCAAGGTTGTAGCCACTTGGGCCTCATAATTTTTGGAGCTCGTATGAGTATCTTATTCATTACCAAAGTGAAGGTTATTTTGATCATTGAATGGTCATATAGGTCCCTCCAATTTATATAGGCTTGGAGCCTAGAATGGTTATCATATTTTGAACACGTAGTTCAATCTCTTTTGAACCCACATATTCAAATATTGTCATATTTATGCATGCATCTAGGGGACTAGGTGTTGGGTCCAGTGATCCCAATCCCCCAACTGAAGAATGTTATGTCACGATCACACTTTTGGAAGTGATAGACAATTTCAATAACTTTGATTGAGTTTTTTTTTTTTGGCTTGTTTAGGCCGTGGACCAACAATGTCCTCTCAAGCATTTACGGGCTAGTGTAATTGGATACATGGATCACGGGGGGATCACACCCCCTTACATTTCATAGCCACGTGCGATAAAAGTTTGCTACCCTATATTACATGCCATAGATCATTTTTAAAATTATGATATTTTTTCTACATACACATAACCATTGATAATATCTTTTGTATTTTTTTTTGAAATTTTTAGTCATCTTCATTTTTTGTAGTAATTTGTTTAGTTCAATGTTGCGTCATTCTAGTTAGAAACGGTATGTTTTATAAAAAAATACAAATCATCAAATTTGGTTACAAATTTTTACTATGTAATAGATACCATGTATATCTACTCACGAAAAAAAAATCATAAAATTTTGAACCATTTTGGTGATGCTTTATGTAAAAAGTAGATTTTGTTTTATCGCACGTGGTGTTCAACTTGACAACGAAGTGCACCCCCCGTGACATGGATATTTTACTTTCGGGATATTAGGTGTGGGCCATGTCAACATAGATTTATGTGGAGAAGGCACATGTATTGTCCACCAATTTTGCAATAAAACATTAAATTATTTGGGTAAGCCAAAATTTAATCATGCCTAGACATCCACCTAGTATTTGACATGGAAGTTTCTTGGATGGGAGAAATGTCCCACCCAAAAGAAAGAAAGAATACAATAATAAAACAATAAAACTAAGAGTGATGGAAAGGTACACTAAATCGTTTGTCCTATTAGTGTCGACAACAATGCTTCTCTAAAGCTCGCAGAATTTTAATGTTGGATGCTAAAGCACCCCCAACGAGTTTTTTTAAGGACGGGGTCCCATGATAGGATAAGGGCCAAGGTCCGCAACCCTTGGGCAGCCAAACAAACACTTTTGAGCCCGACCGAAAAACGTTGCTAGCCCCACCCGGCTTCAAAAAACAATTGTCCTTGCAATCTTGAAGGTCGCGCCTAGTCCACAAAACCCATATTGAGTGCACCTCAACTTCAAGGACTAAAATCCAATATATATATGTTCACTTCCACTTAGAAAACAAGCAAATCATTTGGATTTCAATCTTGAGATGAAAATGTCAATAAAATATATAATGGACTTGGATGTTAAAGATATGAAAAACTCCTTATTAGCATGGAGGTGATCATTTTCGTGACTTACCATTTGAAAGGGTCTTTCTCATTTTTAAAAAGAGATTTTAAATGATGGGCTAATTTAAGCTAATGTGTCTTATAGTATTTAAATAATGTCTTCTCCTTTCACAAGTATATTTCTACACATCTTCATACACATTCAAGCTAAAGAAGCGGTAGGGCCCCAACCATGCCATTATTGCATGCGGCAAAATTCTTCAAAGAATTAATTAATCAATTTTTTATTAGTCATGCAACCACCACATTATACGTCAATGTGATACGTGATCTATATCTACAAGAACATCTACTCAAAGTTGACGGACATGTTGACATATATGACTAGGGACAAGGAGGACGACCACGTGCTATCGTCCAAGGTTTGGTGTCACAAGGTCCCATGTTCATATTTGCTCACAAATTGGTGAAATTGGGAATGTCCTCTTTTTTAGTGCCATGATTTGAAGGTCATCTTGCTTACACAAACATCTTGTCAAATCAAGTTATCGTGGGATAAACTGGGAGTGATTTTATGTGAGTGGTGAGGGAGGAAAAATATTTGGACACACACATACTAGTATTATATAACCATAGACAATAGACAAGTAATTTAGTTTGGAGTGATCAAATTTATATACTATAATATGAAAGTGGTGTTGAAACATAATGCAGTCAACGAGATGTATGCCTAAAGTACACTCATACTAACCAACATGAAATCCATATAGAAAGTGACAAATTAGCGAGTGGTTTAATTGCAACACAATCTTGCTTTGAGATTTTTAACGAATGCCAATGAAAAGAATATTCACTTGTGAATACCTAGGCATCGAGCACACTAGCTTTGGATATAATTAATGTCTTGATTTGGAAATTCGTATATGTAGAGGGTCTTTCTTATGTCCATATCTCTCTATGAAGGTTTCCTTTTATCACGAGTCCTGTAAACCAATGTGGTAAAATTTGAGAAGATGTTGGTGTCTTCCACATCTACCTCTCATATATCATTATTCTAATGAAACGTGAAATGCACATAGGTTTCCATATATGAACAACATTATATGTGAAAATACATGGTCTATAGAATGCTAATTTATATTAGAACACATCATAAAAATTCATATATGAGCACTTAATCAACATGATAAACAACACAACAAAAAAATCTAGCAATGATAATTGCAACTTTAGGATTAGTCATACACAATGACAAATCTGCCAACCCCTGAATACAATGCCAACTTGTTAATGCCCCACCACTCATTTGCAATTGAATTTCATATGTGTCCACAAAGGTCCTCACACCGTATTTAAAATCATTGAATTAAGGGAGAAATATGAGTATAGAAACAAACCTACCACAATGTGATCAAATTTACAAGCACTCAATGACACATGCAGCGAGGAATGCCAATTCATATTAGAAATAAACTCCTTGCAATGCAATTGGAATGGAGGGATATGAAACATAACTATATTTCGAATGATAGTATGTTATGCACTTACCTTCTTCACAAATTGAAATTGTCTTGAGCATAAGAGGGTGCTTATCAATATTGTTGTCCATCAATGGTTGCAATAAATGCCTTTTGAATGTAATACATATGTATGGCAATTCGAGCTTCCACACTTCCTAGAATCTAAGTTGAAACCCTGGAAGGTGTCAAAATGCAAACCGTGGGCTTCATTGAAAATGCCAAGGTTGAAATCAAATTATCATAAGGTCTAACAAATTGTGTCTTAAAGTCTACAAAATTGTTTTCTCATACTTGGACATGTTGAGGTTGGTTTAGATCTTCATTTAGTTTGTTCATATGGTCTCCAAAATGACCCCAACAACGCTTCCCATGATCTTCAAAACTATTCCACATGATGCCTCCAAAATGCCAAATTGTTGTCTTGGTGCCAAAACTAAAAACAAGAAGATTTCGGTGATTTCAAAGGTGTTAAATTTCTTGTGCAAAATGTGTTCAACTGATCAAACTATGGCACAACGTCACAACCTTGAGTTTTCAAAAAATACCATAAAATTGAGACTCATAATTTTGGTCTTGAGACTACGTGTATTAATAAATTGGGAATCTTTGAGTTGGTTCAAGATTTCATGTAATTGTTTCAAGATTTATCCAAATGAACCCAGTAGTCCACCACCAATGCTTCTTAGTGTTTTTAAATAATTTCCAACAAACAATATATTGTTGTATGAGAGTCGAACAACAAATATCAATCTTTAGGACATCATTTTAAATAATTTTTTTGAGTTTGAGTCGGTCAAGTAGACTTCAAATGACCCAACATTGTTTCTTAGGGCTTTCAAAAAAATCTCCATAAATGAGAATTTGTTGTCTTGGAGCAAAGACAACAAACAAGATTTGAATTTTTTTGCCTTAAGAAAAAATTGAATTAAATGTGATCAAGCAGTCTTCAAATGACCCCAATAGTGATTCCTACAGCTTCTAAAACATTCCCAAAAACAAAAATGAGAAGTTGATGTCTTAGCTATAAGACACCAAATTTCAAGATTTTGGAAATTATTCGTTAGGAAAAAAATAAAATTTAATTTGATTAAGTGGTCTCCAAATGACCCAACAACCTATCTTGGGGCTTCAAAAAAAATTCTCCTCAAAAAATAAGAAATTCATGTCTTGGCACCAAGACACCAGATGTTGAGTTCTTGGAAATTATTCCCTTAAGAAGAAATTGAATTTGATTTGGTCTAGTCGTCTCCAAATGATCCAGCAATGCTTCCTAGGGCCTCATAAAAAATTCAAAAAGTGAGAACTTTTTGTCTTGGCTCCAAGACACCTAATATCAAGATTTTGAAAATTATTCTCTTAAGATTGTTGTGTTGAGATGCCCTCATGTAACATTGCGGAAACAATGCATAAACAAATGGATACCATTTTGTTTCATGGACAAGTACGATGTCATTGGTGTCACAACCATTCCATTCCATGCCAAAGATTTGAAGCCATCATCACCATTGTTTCATAGGAAAACAAGTCCTACCATGTTTCCATTGCCAATATCCCTTAATGCACATGGCTTGATTTCATCAAGATGGGGCCAATATGTGCTATGTAGCTGTGGGGAAGAAACAAAACGAGTTTATCAAGATTGCCAAATTTATTCTCGACCCAACCTACGCCTCCAATAAGATCATGTAACTTCTTAAGCTTGCCAAAGTTGTAGAACACTTGTTGGGATTGATTTCTAAGTTTTGTTTTCATATTATGTTTTATTCACAATAGATGACATTTCATGTTTGTATTTGACATTGGTTACAAGCCATTATCAATTTTGGATTTTAATAAAGCACTTTATCTTTTGATCACACATATTATAGTGCATGGTAATAAAGACTCTTTCATGTGTGAGCTTGATTTTATTTCATTCATTCCTTATAATAAATTTGTCGAATCAAGAGCAAACTTTACATTATAAACATAAGCCTGTGAAAATTTCATCACTCCAAGATCATTGCTCACATATTATTGCTCATCGTTTACAATCCGATCGCTCATCAACTCAGTCTCCAATCCTTCCACAACTTTTATTATCGGGCCAAAGGTGTTGTGTACAAGGAATTAATCAAAATGCCATCTCTCGCACACAAAGGTTGAAATTTGAGCCTTTTTGTGAAGTAAATAAGCTTCTAAGCCTCATCAAGGTACCTATGGAGTTGCCCAAGCTACTCTACATCCCATAGCGTCTCATAGATTCTTCAATGCTTCCTCGACTTCATTTTGTTGAGTTAAGGTGTTGTGTAAGAGAATTGAAGGAATTCTCTCACCCTCTCCCAAGATTAGAAATAGAATAATCATGGTTTTGAAGGATGAAAATGATTGAGGGATTTGTTAGCCAACTTTTGCTCTCCACACTTTGGCTCTTCATTTATGTCTTGGGAGGCTCAAGGAAAGCACCCAAGAAAATCAACAACATCCTTATGAGTTACCTTTGGTTTGGAAAAGACCAAAGAGCTTGCACCAGGGTGCCCTGGAATGACTGTTGCAGGACAAGAATCGACGGCGGTCCTTGTCTTGTGGACCCGAAACTTGTCAAAAGTAGCCTCCTATGCAAATGGATCATCTACACTATGAAGCTTGGAGAATCCAATATCCAACTCCTCCGTAGATAAAGACTTGCATGATTTAACCCGCAACAGGGCAATAGTTGGGGAGCTACACTATTTATGACATTTAGTGTCACCAATTTTAATTGTCTTGTTCAATACTTATTGTAAACTGCCGTATAGTGTCACCAATTCTAATTGTCTTGTTCAATACTAATTGTAAACTGCCGTATAGTGTCACCAACACGAAATGTTAACCCGAGATTATTTGTCATTCCTTGTATTTTTTTTAAAAAAATTTGGGGGGGGGGGGATTATAGATTTACATTGTTGCAATTATTGTCACTTACCAAGTGACTCTTCATTCAGTTTCAATCATCCATGACAATATTTCATCACAAGTTGCTGACAAGAGAAGGTATGGGTTTGGCCGATGGATGAACTCGTCCATCATCCATGATGGTATTTGTAAACTTATTCATAAGAAGTGTCATCCAGAAAGTCACCATAGTGACATTAAATATCATATCACACTAAATATCATATTTAGTATAGTTTGGATTGGTCTACCATCCCTAAACACCAAAGTTTTTAAGGGTCTAATGTCTAGGGACACATCACCAAAGCTTGGCACCACATGGTGAGCTCAATTGTCTAAATGCCACCTCGTGTTTTTTTATAGTGGTTCACATTCTAGTATTGGTGGTCCAGTGAACATCCAACTCAATGGACATAGGTTCTCCTATTGTCACATTAGATACCTCTTTAAGAATCACCTTTGCACTATGGATGATATTTGGGACATGGAACACAATCAATTCATCCCATGGTAGGACACCCAAGTTAAATTTAGGTTCTTCAACACTAAGGTAGGGGATTGGGATCTTATCACAAGTTCGGTCATGCATGTATGGCATGATATTTTTGAACGGGATAGAGAAACGGTCAAACATGGTACATGAGTTGGTTGTTTTATGGACCACCTTTCAAACCTGGTAGGTGGCTTCTCAAAATGAAGTTGCATTCAACCCTTATTGTATTCAGAATCCCGGTTGATTGTAACAATCCCAATCCCATGTTTTAGGATCGACCCACAATCCAAATGTCTTCAAGAGTGGAAGAAACTGGAAGGTGAATTTGAAGGGGCATATCATGAAGTTAGGATTGCCAAAACCATGAGATGCCAAAAGAAACACGAGGTCTCATTTTTTGAATGGAAAAGGCCTCCTTTAAATTGGACTCAAATAGATGGGTTTGGAGAGATGCCATGCAATTTCTAGACTATACTAGCAAGTTAGGCCGGAACCTTCTTGACGCTCCACTTCACCAATCGGGTTGTCCTCAACAAGTGGCAAGGGCTTACCCTGGAAACCTACCAAGTCATATGGGCTTGTGTTTGGCAAATTGGCACAAAGGAAGAGCTGGTAAGGAGGCGGCCTTTATTTGTTCCATTTGGCACTAAATAATGGTAGTTAACAAAAGGCGTGCCAAGATTTTAGTCAACATCTCCATTCAATGCCCCTATTGTCTCCCCTTCACCAGAGGAACCCTCAAACATAGATTTTGGGATTGCATCCAAGCTCAACGAATTTGACGGTGGGCCTTACAGTTTTGTTTTAAGCTTAGCGGTGCCTAGCAACACCCATTCCATGAATTCAACCGGCAAAATGGCATGTTTGGACATGACATAAAAAGAAGTACAAACCTTGGTTTGAAATTTGGCATATTCTTTGGGAATTTGTCATGTGGACTATTTGGATTGAACAAAATGATAAGGTCTTTAACCAAGAGCCGTAGCATGAACTCAAATTTAAGAACCTCATTTTGTAAGAATACATTGTCTATTGCAAACTCGCCTGGAAATAAACCCTCAAACGCATTGAGAGATGCCCTCTGGCGAAGCCCTTTGTTATTGAGGGATTTGACTCGTCTTGGGGGGCACATAGCATCTTACCCACCGCCACGGACTCAGGGTTTCTTGGAACTGGAAAATCATGGGCAATACACCGCCTTGGCTTGGGAGGTAGGTGGGTTGAATGCTCCTTCCTTGAGGTTTGCAATTCACGGGGTTGTTAGACTCAATTGTGGTTTTGGTTAGATTGACATGCACTTTGGTCACTTGGTGGCTTGGAGTGGTCTTTGGTTGGGTGACTTTGGGGGTTGTCCTTGGCATGTTTCTTTTTACTTGGCTCTTTGTTACTCTTTACGTAGCATGTGATGCGTATGAGGGGTCTTGCCTCCCCTTGAAGTGGTTGCGTCTTCTTTAGTTCTTGATGCGTTTGAGGTTGGGCTTTGGCCTCCTGTCTCAAAAAAGAGAGCTTTTGAGGGATAAATAACCTTTAAAGTTACATAAACAAAGTAGTTCCTAAAAACATGGGGATGCCCAACTGTATAAGAAAATAACTATAAAAACCTCTATCTCTCTCTCAAATAACCATGATGGACATGTTAAACATACTAAGTTTGATTGTGGGGTAAATAAGCTTATAAACTTACATCATCATTCAACGATTAGGCCTAGGGTGAGTTTCCATGTAGGGTGCTTGCCCATCATATTCTAGTGTGATAAAAGACAAACCCACACAAATCTAGAGGGAATATGATGGGGTAGGATTCATATGTGCCACCTAGCTATCCCTATCTTCTCAAATCTATGCCCACTACTAACCTCCTCTTCCCAGTTACCAATGATGGAGTTCTAGACCATCATTGGTTCTCTTGACTTTCGAACTGGTCGTAATCCTTCGGTGACCGGAACTTGTAGGTTAAAGATTCTTTAGTGGGCACACAAAAGTCTAGTGGCCCGTGTCCACAACCCTCCGCATTTCTAGCAGACCACCAAACTGTGGTTGGATGGCGGCTTGTGCATAACTGCATGCAAACACCTTCGACCCATTATTATTAGGATCTGGTGGGCAAGCAACCTACATGGAAACTCTGGAGTTGCCTACCCTGTTCTACTATACAAGTGAAAAAGATACCACACTAAATATTATAGTTAATGTCACCAATTTTATTTGTCTTGTAAACTACCAGTGCAGTGTCATCAACACTGAATGTAAGCCTAACATTGTTTGTCATTCCTTGTAAAGGCATTTGGGCATTATACACATATTGCAAATATTGTCGCTTACTGAGTGGAATTTCATCCAAATTTCAATCATCCATTACGGAGTTGCTAGGATGCAAAATATGCCAAATTTTGTTGCAAGATTTGGCATGGATTTGATCAAGATTTTAATCATCCATGGCAATACTTGTAAAGTTATTCATAAGAAATGTCCTTAGAAAAGTAACCACAATGACATAAGATTACCATATGACACTAGATACAACATTTGGGGTAGTTACTCTACTCAAGTTCGCTTTTCTCAACTTCCATTCAACACACACTCCGAATAACCATGCATAAGAGGTCGGAGCATATGAGCCTCTTTGTAGGGAACTAAGGTTTTAAGTCATGGGAGTAGTACACTAAATATTGTATTTAGTGTCACCAATTATGTTGGTCTTGCTCAATACTGATTGTAAACTGCCCGTGGAGTGCCACCAACACTAAATGTAGACCTAACAATATTTTTCATTCCTTGTAAACAAATTTGGGCATTATAGATTTAACATGTTGTAAAAGCTGTCACTTACTATGTGATTTTCATCCAAGATTCAATCACCCACGACCATATTTCATTACATAGTTTTTAGGATGAAAATGCACCGAACTTTACTTCAATAATTGGCATGGATTTCATCAATTTTTTTCATCCACTATAATATTTGTGAACTTATTCATAAGAAGAAATGTCCTTAGAAGAGTCATTGTAGTGACAAACAATACCATATGACACAAATAACAACATGTAGTGTACTTACTCTACTCAAGTCCACTTTTCTCGCCTTCCATTCCACTTCCATTTATCTCTCTCTCATGCCCCGATCACACCAAACTTTCTGTCCGGTTCCAACCTTGGAAATGGGATTATGTTAAGAAATAGATGTTGGCCCATCACTTTTCACACTATTATAGCCGGAGATGCCGACGGATGGTGTCAGAACTGGCCGGTGTGATCCACCCCTCACACAAACACACACACAAACCCAATAACCACGACAAAAAAAGCTCGGAACATACGAGCCTTGTTAAAAGGTAAATAAGGATTTCAGTTACAAGAGTACATTGATCACCCCAAGTAGTGCATGTTACCATTCATGGTTACGCAATGCAATAATATTTTTACTCAAGAGTTCAATTCTTGAAAGTCTACTAGGTTGTTTGGAGAATGTAAAACATGGATTAACATCTCACTCAGGAGTTCAATTTTACTAACGAGAGTTCAATAGGTCGTTCGGACATCATAGAACAACCTATAGGATATTATAGCACAACTTGGCTTGGTAACACGTTACATTCTCATTGAATGGTTATTTTCAAACAAGGGGGGGGAGGGGTTTGCCCAACCTACTCTACTAGCCCTACCACGTCTCATAGACTTGGGTTTCGTCTAATCCATTGTCTCGGCTTCCCACTTCATCATGCTTCGAGCACTTTCCGTCACGGCACACCTAGTCGGATATTATATGTTGGAATGCCTTTAATGCCATGCACTAGGCCGGCCTTTCCAATTACTTTAGAGTTTCCGCCATTACCGAATCCGGGGAGCAAACAACAACAACAACAACAACAACATCTATTCTCGGCCGGAAATACCCGGGAAGCAACCCCCGCCATCATGATACCCCCCCCCCCCTTGCCCCATGGCCCGCCCGGAAAAAAAAAAAAACCAAAAAAAACCCGTGAAACTATTAAACCTTGTCATCATGGTTTTAGCAAAGGTAGGTGGAAGGGGAGCCTACCCCTATCCTTCTCACCGAGTTGCTTAGAAGGATCCTCCCCAACCCCCTACAAAACCCCGCCAAGTTCCCAATAGAGGTTATCACGTTCCCATAGACGTTCCCAACGCTCCCCAAGTTCTGAGAACGAGTCTCCAGCGTTCCCGCACGTTCCCTTGGGTCGTTGAAGCATCGTGAAGAAGGGCGTGGACTGTCGGTAGTCTAGGTCAACACGGAGTCCGCACGAGAGGCGTCGACCATGGCCTGCCAGAGACCGGATGAACGGAGTGGGGATTGTGTTCGTCTCCCCTGTTTTCATCCACTTTGCCTCCCATATCCCGCCTTGCTCCTTCGGTAATAAGCCATTCCAGGAAGAGCTTTAAGAGAGCTTTAAGTGAAGAGCTTCAGGGAGCCGCACCACGCCTTGTGAAATTCTTCTGTCGGCCGGGCCGAACATTTTTATTTACTCATTTCGATCAGCTGTAGCAGTGCAAATGCGAATGCGAGTGAGGGTGAGTAAGCTTGATTTCGATTGGAAGAGTATCGGATTCTCCTGAAATTGCTCCTCAGAGCTCCTCAATGTGGAGAATTGCTCTTGCCTGAAACGCAATCGACGGGAGTTGTGGAGGTCTTTCCTGTGATTTTGGTGAAATTGGAAGGAGCCAGACAGAGGATCTCAGTCGTTCGTGGTTGAATCAGGTATTCTTCTCCTTCATCCATTGGTGCAGTTTTGAGAATCGCATTGGCTCACTCCATTTGCGAGAGATTTCAAGGCTCAGATAGATATTTCTTCAGCGCTCCCTAGTCTTGTCTGTCTTCAGATTTTTCTTGTTGCGAAAGTGTTTTCTCGCTTGGCGAACAGTTGATGAAGATGGGTACTCCATTTTCTTTTAGTTGAATTTCGTTCCTGAGGACTTTATAAGAAAAATGAGTTGCAGAGTGCATTAGCAATTTAAGAGGATGTTCCTTGACGAAATTGCATAGGAATCCTTGGCGCAGAGTCTCTCTTCCTTCACCTTAGATGTAGTTATGTCGTTATAGAGAGACTCATCTTCTTGCCATCCTGCCTATAGATAACTTTGAAATGTGGACATTGACATCAGTGCAAGAAGGGTAGCTTCGTTCTCCTAACTTGTCCACTATTAAGGAAAGTGCTCGAAGTTTTTAGAGTGACAAGCGATCCATCGCCATAGCCAGTCGGGTCACAAGTGCAGACAATATTCTCTTTAGCAAAACTTCCAGGAAACAAATTCGCCTAACATTCGCCTAGGGTTACCAATCCTTCTTATTCATAAATATATATATATTTCTCTATTTGGTTTCCTTCTCTATCTCAGGCAACATTCGGTTGGGTTTTCCGGACGTACCAAAACCAGCTGAATCGATGGTCATTTAAGGAGTCTGCGGCAGGGATATCTGGAGCCTCCAGTAACTGGCTGGCCTTAATGCTACCTTACACCACTGTCTTATACTTCTTTGTAGTCAGGATAGGAAGAAACAAAACCCTTAAAACTCACTCTAGAGTCTAGAGCTTAGACCCACAAGTAGTCTCAATGGCCACACCTCGGAATGATTTTTGTCAAATTCTAGTGATTTCCAGTTTCCATGCCGGACGCATATATATATTTATGTTTCTCAAACTTCTCTGTAAGGTCATTCTGTTTGCTTTCTTCGATAGTCGGATCAGACCTTGCCAATTTCGATCTCCTCTGATTTTGCCACACTACGCCTCTCCTTGCACCTGTCGAGTACCTTTCTCTGGCACTGTGTTTGATACCTTTCTCTTCTTGTATGTGCAGACGAAAGACGTGAACTGCAGCATCGCCTCCAGCTAGTTGGCTGCTCTTCTGAACACTTTCTACAAGATTTTGAGCCACTTGATTGAATTGCAAGGCATCAACTCGACCACAACAAACAGACACTGCAACAAGAGATCAGAAAGAATGCAATATTTTACCGAGTCATACATTGTGTCCGGGAAAGCAGACAGTCCAGGAGCGTCTCCCACAAGCGTGCTAGACGAATCGGGGATGGCCAGCTGGCCATGGGAGTCCATGTCCTCGGGCAGCCAGCACAGTTCACCGCTGCGGTCAACAAGCTCCCAGAGCAATGAGGCGCAACCAAACCATCAGGACACGACGAACCTCAGCAAGCAAGATGATGTGGTATTGAAAAACCTATGTGCCAGCTCGACTCACGCACCAAGTAGTAGCAATAAGTTGGTTGAAACGTTGAAGACATGCCTCACAACACTCCCTCATCACAGCACGGCCGCGGCCATGTCATCTGTGTCGCATCGTGTGATTAATGAGAGCAGCCGCAAGAAGACCGGCAGCTCCTTATTGCCAGCCTCCAACAACTCCGGATCCGTGGCTAGTAAAGTGAGTAGTGGCGCATCGTCAAAGCCTCTTGGCGTTGTAGGCACTAAACCCACAAAGAGAAGGCCTCGGGCTTCGCGTCGTGTGCCTACAACCGTTCTCGAAGCAAGCTGTAACGAGTTTCGAGACATGGTTCAGAAGCTGACTGGTATCCCCGCGGGTCATCACGCGGCTAAAGGTGAACATCACGGGGGTGCTGTGCGGCCCCAGCCGATACGTCCTGGGATGCCTAATGGTAGCTTGGTCGACAGACCAGAAGTACCGATGTCTTCACCATACGGTACTAATGCAAATCAGTCGGCCATTGGTTTTCTACAGGAGTTGCAACGCAAGTCATCGTCGTTCCCTTTCATCTCGATGAAAACCGAGGGGGGAGGAGATCAGTTCGGAATTAACCAGAGGCTAACGGACCTCACCAATGCAGCACCCCCTGAATTTTCAGCAACAGCTCCCTCATGGGGTTCGGGGTACAACAACATGAGAGGAGTAGGGCAGCTGGATCAAGCGTTACTCCCTGGCCACAATTTCCTAGAGGATTCACTGTCCCTGAGCCAGATCGATTCATGGTTTCACAACGATCTGCAACCTGTATAAGAGATGATGGTTTTAGATGTTTTGCAGGAGATGAGATCCACCTTAGTGGACAGACAATTTTCAGGAGTCGCTGTGTATAGAGCGCCGATCTCTGTATAAGCTTCCTTGTAGAGTGTTGGTATAAATCGTAGCATGTGAGCGACGCAGATTCATATGTAGGGCAATTTTTAGGTCATGAGGCAGGCATTGAGCTTTCCAAGACTGTCTGTACAAAAGCTTTATTCACAATTGACACGGTCTAGAATTCGATCGGCCTTGGGCAAACACCGTCTCTGACTCCCTCCCTCAATTCTTCAAGTCATGAATGAGAATGCCATTGTGATTGAATCCTTTATCGTGGCAGTAAATGCCATGTGTGTCGAGGGAAATCTAACCCTCTTGAAAGTTCCTTAACAAACCAAAGCGTCTCTCCGACAATCTCATTAATGTAGAGCATGCTAAAATCCCACCCAAAATCAACACCTTTAACACCCTCATCACCAGGTCAGCGATATCATATAGGCTAATATCAACTTGATGGTTTGATTTGAAAGAAAAACATGAGACTACCTAGTACTACATTCTCAAATAGGGGAGGAACCTATCTCTATTGAATGAAATTGTTTTTTAAGACCGGGAAGTTGAAAGGCTTATAGGACTAAAAATACATCATGTTGGTATAAAACCGGCTAATTCCTTAGAATTAGAGTGGCCGAATGCGGTAGCATCCCAGTACCCTCCGTGAGATAGAGGCTAATATCGACTTGTTGGTCCAATTGAAAAAAAGACTTGAGACTCCCCAATACTACATTCTCAAAACCCAACAGTTAGCTTAAGGGCAAATGATTCCATGGAAGTTCTCGAAATCCGGCCAACAAAATCTGATAGGTTATTGAAGAACGTACTTTGATGAGAGACATCATACGTGTCTTCATGCCCTTCTTGAGAACCTTCCATTGAGCACTTTTCAAGTCACCTTCCCAAATTTCAGTACCATATGTGAAAGTTGGAAGCACCAATGCCTTGAATACATGGGATTGAGTTCCCAATGTGTGACTCCAACTCCTTGTGGAGGGATGTATATCACATGTGACCGAGGGGCATTATTGTAAGGGGTACTTTGATGGACGGACAAATTAAATGTCCCATTCATTTACCTAAATATCAAATTCATAGTGTTTTAATTCATGGTTAAGGGTGTTTTTAGCCCCTTAATTTATTATAAAGAATAAGAATAAGAATAAAAAATGGAAATCCAAAGATTATAAACAAAGCTATTTCTAACAAGTTGAGTGCCAAAACTAAGTCTACGTTATCAAGGAATAGCACCAAGAAACTTAGAGACCCAAATAGCAATTGCTTTTGTACTAACAACCATAAATATGAAACTTCAATAACTATGGTTTCAAATATGTTGGCATTACACACTCAATGGCACAAACAACACATAAATGCTCCATTATTAGCATGAAGAGAGTTTATCCCACATGGAACATTATATCTAAAAAATAATTGGCTATGTTATATAGGACCTTATCTTAGTTATAATCTAATATGGCATATTTTATCCATCATATATCACCTCTTAAGAATTCAAAATTCTAGGTACAAATATTATAATAAGCCATACCTTTGGTCACACTATTCTAGCTTAATTTTTTGGGCAACTTCTTCTTCGTTCCTTAAGATGGCCATCTAGGCTTCCATACCCCATGGGGGGGGGGGGTTAATTTTTTTGGCATACATTTCAAGGACCCTATAATTATATAATATTGGAATTCAAGCCTTTTTCATGGGATGGTATGTTGAATTTAAATTTTTAGAGCTTTAATATACATAACTATATATTTATCTTAAGAGATAAAAAAACTTTCAAAGTGAGACTAGAAATAAGAGAGGCACATTTCAAGATTCCAATACACAAAAATATAGCAATGAAAATTGCTTTTGGTATACATTTATTGATAAGATGTCATGTAAAAACTAAATCACAAATGATTCAGGTATGAACCAATAAGGTCTAGCATACACATACACAACTTAACCTCAAGCACGAACAATTTTTGTTAGACACTCAACATCATTGTTATCCAATGCACACAACTTGGAGGATGGTTGATATGTCATTATCAAAGTCGATATAATTGAAACAACGTCTATCCACTTAGAGTCTTAAGCATCATGTTTGTACTTCAAAGGACCTATAGCTTTAGAAAATCAATACAATAAGGCCATAATATTGCAACTTAACCCAATTTTCTTTCCAGTGGATGATGTTTTGTTTAGAAGATCCACATGTTGTTGCGATATTCCCCCATCATCATCCAACTTTCCTTTACATCTTTTGCACCCTTCCTATCCAATAGGATCCCACATCCCATATCATTGCCACACTAGATGCAGTTGCAACTCTTCCCCTAGTTTGCTTTCCTGCAACCTTTGTAGCAGATGTCTTCAATGTGCTTTGACTTGACACAAAGTAAACTCCACAATCTAAGTCCAATCCCAATAGACAAGTAGAACTAGAAGAAGCAACACTCAGATAATCAAGAATTACTAAAGTCACACATCTTTGTTAGCCACACAACACATGAGGGAGAGGGGTGGAAATGAGCCCCCATTAGGATTTTCACAAGGTCATTCCTCCTTCCCTAAGGGTCTCTTTTAATCAATGAAATATTGAATGTTATGAATGACAATAATCTCACTATTTGGAATGACGGGATAGAAATGATTCTCACTAAGCAAATATCATAAGGTCTCTGTAAGCCTATTGAACAATTTGGCGTTCGTTGGCATTCTTTAGAAAAATTATCAACAAACTCTTGATTTTTCTCTCGGGAATATTGTTCATTTAATCATCTTTATTTGAAATCACCTAATAACTAAGTAGGCTAAGTTTCTTTAACCCAAGTATTAGGTACAGAGTCCATCCTTTGATAATTGTAGCTTTATTATAATTTTGACTTTTGGAAAATAAATGCCACCCTATGTTGTATTCCACCCCCTTTTGGAAAATATTGTAAGTGTGCCCCCCGAGCTTTCATACCTACAATTCATTGCTTTTTACTTGATTGTTAAAAGTAATTATGTGAATCTAATTTAATTTTAAGGTATTTATATTCATGGGTTATCTAAAGGTGGTTCTTTGCTAAGTAAAATGCCTCTTGGTTTAATTTTTTTTTTGGTTGCGGCCAATGATCATGATTTTGGTCTTAAACAAATTGACATCAGGGCTAGAGGAAGTGGGAAACTCATATAGCTGGTTCAAATATCTTTCTAAGCTTGCTCTTGGTTTAGAGAGAAAAACAACATCATCAGGATAAAGAAGAATGGCAATCATTGTGTTAAATAAACACATAACATTCCCTAGTGATGTTATCTAATGCATTTCAGGTTTTTTAATGTACAAGCCGAATAGTGTGAGGGAAAGGGGCCATCCTTGTTTAACACCAATATCGGACATTACTTCACCATGTGTCTCATTGTTAATTTGTGCTTTTGCACAAATTGTCTTGTTGTGAATGAAGTAGCACGCATAATCTTTGGAGGCCTTCCCAAAGCTTGTCATGTTTAATTGGGTCGAAAGTTGTTTTGAAATCAATAAAATAGGAATAAAGACATCAACATGCAAAGATTTCTTGCTCAATTAAAGTACATAATTTAAGGATGTGGTCCAAAGCAACATGGTGATCTTCCTAGAAACTTGTTTGTCCTGTTGCTCAGACCCCTTTCCATTATGCCCATGAACTCATTATGTTTTATTATTATTCAAAAAACGGAGTCAGAGAGCTTGCCAAAGATTGTTCCTAGGATTATGGTTCTAAAGCTTCTCCAAGGAGTTTCTTTTGCCGGATTTGAAGATCGTTCAAATAATGTTAGTAGTCCATGAAGATGGAATACCTTTTGTGGCCATAAGACTAAATGACTTTATGATTGGCTCACATAGATCATTTGCAGACATTTTAGAAAGTCAAGTTTTATCCCATGAATATCTCTTGCTTTGAGATTTGTTGCATCTTTCATCATAGCCCATATTTCATCTTCTGTAAAAACATTTGGAAGTTGTGTGTTCATTACAAAATGATCATTGATATTTTATCATGAGGTGTATAATTTTGATCAATAACCCACTACTTCTTGTGGCGTGAATGAGAAGTTCGAATCATCTATTTTCTTCAAATATCTTCCAAAACATTTTTGGGTCCCTTTTTAGCAAAAGATCCAGTTCCTTTTGTCTTTACTCCAGTTAAGAGAGCTTCTTATGTCGGATCATTGTGTAATATTTTTTTGAAAGGTATTCTTGAAGTACTGACCAAGTGAGTAGCGTTTGACAACTACTATCAAATCATGTGTTGGACAGTTTGCCACCTAGTTTTTTTTTGTTTTTTTTTTTGAGAAGATTGATTGAGTTGTGCATAATCTCAAGTGCAACCAAGCTTGAGCGTATTCATCTGATGAAGTGTAGGTCTCGCCTTGCATACAAGTGAGTTCATGTTTGACATTTAGAATATATTGGTTTGCCTTCTAATGGATTTATAGAGGGGACAAATTAACACAAAGTGGGCCTTGTTATCAAGTGTATTTTCAAAACTAGTTGGCATACTCTTTTATCCCTGGAAATTGGGATAGTTGACCACAACCATTTTCAATGGTAAGTCTAAGATTGAGGCAAGGTAAGAAAACATGAGTTTGCGTTGGGGTGGCATGAATGGTTGCTTCAAGTACAATTCACATTCAATATTGAGAAAATCCTCGAGTTGTAGGTATTCTAATTTCTATGGACAACATGCACTATAAGTTGAGAAAAGAACGACCCTATGTTGATCGTCCCTTTATTTAATCATGTGAACCACATGAGCAAGGGTCACTTGCAAGTGAGCCTAAAAGTTGAACCAACATGTGGACGATTGCATGGATAAAGGCTCAAGTAGGTGGGACACCGGAATGCTTAGATGCTTGAGAATGGAAAGTGCAACCAAGTAGGTTAGTCATGACAACAACACTTAGATTGCTTGAGAAACGGACAACGGTTATGTGCACACACACAAGACAACAATCCTCTTTTAGATGACCTCTCCTTTGCACTACATTTTTATGGTGTTTAGTGTCACTTACTATTTGGACTTGCGTGGAGTTATAACTTTTTTCTTAAAATAATATATAACCTTCTTGGCATGTACTACTATGGCAACTACACCTCAATATAACCCTCATCGAAACGTGACCCCCTAGAGGTTCATGCCTAAAATGACCATGCTTTGAACATGAGAGCCATTGATCAATTTTGGACACACATGTAATCAACATTGTGAAAACCCATAGAACTAGGATTTAAGTAAATATGAACTTGTCCAACATTAATAATGCATATAAGTGTATTTTTTGCACAATCAAGATGAGCACATTGCAAAACAACTTAGTAGGAGGGATTATTTAGAAGAATCAATTGAAAATCTCAATAACACATACTCTAAGAAGCACTTTGGTCAAAGAATCCCTCTAGATTTGTATTGTATTCAGTATACATGCAACTAAAACATGCTACAACAAGAGATGTAGTCCTCATCTAGGATTAATCCATGTCAATTCTATCGTAGGTGTTGATGATAGAAATCCACATACATCATTTCATCATGTCCAAATTTCATGCCTAACTCCAAACCATTCATACCAAACCATGCATTCGTATCCATACAACATGTCATCATGAATTCATGCCAAATTTACTTATACCAGGCATTCATACACATGCAACATGTTAAATTCCTCTTTTGATTGCCATTTGAAACCCAATAAAAGTAAGAAAATATAATACTAATCATTTTAGCTTAGATGATTAAAACCATAATGAATACACATAATTACCATGCATTTCTAATTTTTTTAATGAACAACATGACCCACTATTGGGGAGGATTTTGTACCTTTTAATTGGAAATCAACGAAACTAAAATAAAGTGCCATCGAATTAGGCTAGATTACTATAATTGATGATACATGGTGAGACGAATCTTCACACTAAAGTATCTACCATTTGGTTGCGGCGTCAACAAGGGCCTTCAGAACACCACTAATTTGCCAACAACTCCTTGCACATTGTGTGTTGCCGCCACTCTCAAAACGAACCATGTTTTTGAAAAATATCAAGATTGCTTGGAAACGCCTTGATGTGTGGTTCACCGGCTCCACCGAATACTCTATTGATTTTGAGCCAACTGAGATGAGAGGATTGAAAAGACTACCACACCTAGATATCCATCCTGGCCCATAAGACGATAGGACTGCTCAGTTATAACTCTTTTGTGGGTAATATAATAAATTTGTAGAAAGTGAAGATCGGACACTATATCGACAGTAGCTTGGATCACCGCCATTGGATGTAAAAACCCTACGTTTTGGGAATTCCACAGTAATTGATGTACAATAAGTTTAGACCCATGTTGAAATACGACATATGGTATCTTGGAGAATACACCAATTTGTTTGTAATACAAAATTATAATGTGATGTTCTACTATAAATCATTATTTACAAAACCACATTAGTGACTAAAATTTTGAAATTGGCAAAGCCTACACTAATGATTGTAGAGCCGAATGAGTGTGGTATGTGCTTTTTTTTTGGTTTTTCCTACGAGAGCGTTACATTTTGGTGTGTACCCGGGCAGTCTTTAAAGTCGGCCAATCATTTTACAGCCAGTTAATGCCACCACTTGGGTATGCATATGTATATATATCAAGCAGTTTCTAGGCATGGACGAATAGCATGAAGTAATTGGGAAGCAAATGCGGTGACTCACTTTTTTATTTTTAGGGCTGAGTCATACTCCAAGGTAGATGGGTCTTAAATGGTTACTCTTTTTCCGACTAGCCCACTTCTCCTAGGATATGAAACACGTGATTAAGGTAGAAGTACTTTAAGCGGTGAAAATAAGTTGATTCGGTTAGAACAAGAGGCTTGAAATTTTGTGCAAATTTTTTTCAGAGACGGAGAAGAGGAAATGATGAGGAACGCAAGTTTTTTTTGTAATTTTATTCCTTGTAAATAATTAGTTACATTTTTTCAAAGAGGCAAGTAAGTCAAACCCCCCACTTGTACAATAGAGTCTCCCTAATCTAAACATCAAAATATTCTACTATACATACAAAGACACGCAAAACGGTTAAGTTAATGGCACCCAAAAGTGATCACAAGTGGTGTGAAACAACACCTATCCGGTCAATCATTGCATCCCACCTTGCAGTGCGTCCTTTTCGGGCCACCACTTTTCCAATTAGCCATTTTGGGTCCGCACAAGAACCACTCTACCCCTAGCCTAGTGCACCACTAGTGGTATTCACTGCTTTAGGTATTTCTACCTTAATATGAGATGGTAAGCAAATCGAGATCAAGGCCGTAACTCTTTTTGGGAGCTCATATGAACATCTTGTTCATTATCAAAGTGAAGATTCCAATGTTCATTAATGGTCATGTAGCCTTCCTTCCCCCAATTATGTTGATTATTGAGTTTAGAATGGTTATTATATTTTGAGCACGTCTCTCTCTCTCTCTCTCTCCCGCTTTGCTCTTGATTTTGCCTTTAAATTAAAAAGTAACATTATTGACAATCTAATATGAGCATTCCAATAGGGCTAAGACACCTAAAGGGAATCCACACCACAGTTCAAAGGCTGAACTAAACTTAACCATGGGTTAAATTACTATGGTAAAGAATAGTTACCATACTCCGCATTTTTAGGGTTTCTGTGACCTAAAACAACCTCTTTGCTTGACCACACCAATACTTAAGCTTCTCATTCCTCCATGTGAAAACTCTTTTACATGCGTGAAGGAAAACGCTTAACTTTGAGTGTGAGAACAAGGTTGGAGGGGAGATGAAAAAACTGACATTTGGTGTACTAAAGATTGTTACTATCAAGTTACACAACATGGCAAAATAGCAGGTAAGTATACTCATTGATTTGTAATGAGTATTGATGTTGTAAACTATCAATGGACTTGACAGGTGAGGTTAACGTGTGACATGGATAGCAACTGAGCTTAGCTGAAGACACCTGACACACGCCTTTCTAACACACATTTGTATCTATGGGTTGGCACGGGTGCAGGTGAGGCTAGCTCTTCACATTTTCTACACCAACAATAGTACATTGTTCAAGTTTGAATACTCTTTCACCTTATTATGTGATAAGTATGAAAAGCTTATTTACTGCTTTGAAATAGTATTTTGATTAGCACACAAACACTACAAAGTAGTTGAGATAGTATGGATACATATATGTAAGCTTACATCTTACATACTCAACCTATTACTTGATGGTAACATTGGTAACATTAGTAACATTAGTTACATTGACTACCAAGCACAATGCATTGCATTGTTAGATTCTATTCCAGACTATGCTACTATATACAAAGTCATGTGATGAGCATATCATTACATTCTGACCACTTATACCTCACAGCTAGGGTTTCAAAATGATTTGAGTTGATTTGATTTGAAGGAAGCATGATGGTGAGGATACATGTTCCTCCTTGAGAATGCAAGTTATTGCAAGTTATTCCATGTTATACAAAACTTAGCAACACAAGCATAGTTACATTGATAAGTACTATGACTTGATAAGAAAACATATTTGTGTTGAATGAAAATCCCACCCACCCACCCTTGCTTTATTTTGTTGAAGAATAGAAAGGAAAGGGCCTCTGAAAAGAGGAAGATCAAGCTTTGAAAAAAGCTCTGAAAAATACAACTCTCCCTCTACTTTGTATTGTCCTAACCGTAAATGAACTAAACTAGTTACTAATGCTAAACCCAGGGTAAAGTTACTTTAGGGTTAGGGTAGTCTCAACTAACGAGTTTTCACCATAGATCAGAGCATCTGCATCTATGGCCATGAAGGACTACCTAATTCTATATTAAGAGAGTGAGATCACAAGGACCTCCTTTCAAAGGCTAAACCGCGGTGGCTGTTTACCCTAAGTAACTTTTGAGCTTAGCTTAAGTGGTGCAATCTGGGAGGTGTATGTAATTCAACTCTAACCTCGGATGCACAAGGTTCAAATGGCTAAGGAACATGTAGAGTACTCCATGAAAGTATGTGTATTCTTGGTTGCAAACGTATGTTCATGCTGTGCATTATTGTGTGACATAGATAACAATTGGGTTATGTTGTTATTCACCTCGTGTACGTTACTAACCCTCTCTTTGGATTTGGTTGGTGGTAGGGGCACAGGTGAGGCAAACCCTTCACAAACTTGACAGCATCTTTGGGTTTTGCATACCAATTTTTGTCAAAAAATAGTGTGTGCATAGAGCTTAGACATTCTTTAATCATGAGGAATGTTAGGCAATATATTAAGTAATGATAGGACCTTTGAAGTAGTAGTAGACAAGGTTTGTACTAGAAGTTGACATACTTTGGATATGAAGGACATTACTTTACATTAAGGGTACAAAGGTAAAACCTTAGTAAGTGGTTTACTTATGGTGGTTTACTTTTTTAGAGATTTACCAAGAAATGACAATGACCATGGTAAGTGGTTTGGTATGCAAGGGAATAGCCATGGGAAATGATCCCACCCACCCACCCAAGTTTTGTAAGGTACATGAATATGTAAAGGAATGGTATGGCCTCTTGATAAGAGGATGTATTGCACAAAGACTAAGCTTGACAGTAAGCATGGCTATAAGCAAGAAAAACCCAGCTCTCTCTCAATTGGCATTGTTTCTTGAAGCCACAACAAAGCACACACTAGTTCAAATTTGGGTGTCCCAATAAGGAAAGTAACGGAATGAGGGTTGCACGGGGAGGTCACTTCATTATCAAGTTGACACCACGTGCGGACAAAGTTTGCTATCCCTATATTACATGCCATATATAATTTTAAAATTTATGATATTTTTTCTACATATACATAACCATTGATAGTATCTTTTGTATACTTTTTTGAAATTTTTAGTCATCTTTATTTTTTTAATAAATATTTTAGTTCAATTATGTGTCATTCTAGTTAGAAACGGTATGTTTTATGAAAAAAAAAATCATCAAATTTAGTTACCACTTTTACCTATGTCATAGGTACTGTGTATATCTACTCATGAAAAAAATTTGATAAAATTTTGACCCATTTTGGTGGTGCAACTTACCAAAAGAAGATTTTTTTTGGTCGCACGTGGTGTTCAACTTGACAATGGAGTGATCTACCCGTGGAGGGTTGCTGGGGGGGGGTGTCTACCTCAAGTAGTCTCGAAACCCTCCAATCGTGTTTTGTGTTTTTCTTTCAATATGCTTCAGTGTCTCTTTGATAAAAAAAAATCGCATACGAGCTTACCTCTCATCCATACAACATATAAACTTGACCTCCTGTAGGCTCGTGGCCAATTCATCTCAAATGACTTGATTTAGATTAATTCAGGGTCTTCTAAACTAATTATGGTGTCAAATCAACTAATGTAGTGACCTCTAGGATGCATAACATTTCAAAGCTTTCATGTTGGATGAATGAGCGGTATGCTCATATGCAATAGTTTCCTCTCCCTTGATGGGGATTTGAGGAAGTTTGAGTAGATTTTTGTTATTTTGATAATCTCATTCTTTGTATTATTTGTAGAGAAAGTTGACTTAGTGATTGATAACTAGGATAATTGAGCTCTTCCAAAACTTCATCATGTTATTTGAGAGACTTGATTGCCTTTGGTAGGCTTGAGTGACAAAGGACTTTGGAGGAGCTTACCAAAGCTCCTCCTTTTGTTCATCATAATAGCTTTGAAAAATTTGGTTTGTCGGAACTTAGGAAAGCTCCTCCTATTGCTCATCACAATATGCTTGAAATTTTTGAAGTCATTTGGTTTGTCATAGAAGTAATTGCATACGTGACATGGGAGTGGCCATCATAATATTATTCAAATGAGTCTATACATTGGATGGGGTCGGGAATAAACCAGATCCTATTCAAAATTATGCTTTCTATTTATTCTCACAACAAAGCACTACACCGGTAGATTCGGGTCAAAAAACTCGGGTGAAGCAATGTACTAATGTTATTAGAACGGAGCGGTTGATAACAACTAAATAATGTTACGATGCTTGTGATAATGGTGACCTTTTTAGCTTGGCTTGGGAGCCCTGGTTTTGGGTTTCTTTGCCTCTTACGATTGCACCCATTTTTCTTAGCAATTGAGCTTGTCTCCAAACAAAATAAACACAAAATTGCACAGAAGGTGCATCATATATAGTGTTGACGTAGAGCGAGGCCTCCGTTTTACATGGCAGGAATCATACATTGTCTTCCTTCAAGATGTGATGAAGATTCGCGAGTCCCAAGGTGGACGTAGAACGTTGAAACACTTTGCACGATGATTTAGTAAGCAAACTTGTTTGACAAATATTGATATTGAACCCCTCAATCCACCCTACAACTCTTTGGTTTTTTCTGTTTTTTCTGTTTTTAAAACAAGAAAACGGTAGAACCGTGAGGCTCTGTCCTTTACTATGAGAGACTACAATTATAATTGTTCACTTTGCTCATGCCAATCCATGGCTATTTACTATACCAAACTTTTCTTGGATTTTGTGCACCTTCTTCTCAAATGCAGGTCAAGAATTGAAGCTACCCATTTATTACCCGAAATTTTTAGAATACATAATCAAGAACTGCCGAAATAACTATAGTTAACTAGATTTCTTTCAATGCATTTTAGGAAGCAATTGTAGTGTTATATATACACACATATATATAATTTTAGTTAACATCCACATTAAATAAAGTGGACCAAAAATAACAAGAACAAGTAACGTCCAAGTGTGAACGCAAAGTGGTTAGGAAATTTGCTCTTGAAACGAAGAAGTTGATGCATAGTTTGTGTCCTATAGACAGAGCCAATAAACTATAGATAACATCCACATTACATAAAGTGGACCAAAAATAACAAGGACAAGTAACGTCCAAGTGTGAACACAAAGTGGTTAGGAAATTTGCTCTTGAAACGAAGAAGTTGATGCATAGTCTCTGTCCTACAGACAGAGCCAATAAACAATTTTCCCCGTATGTTTCTGTTACGGTTGAGTGTATGCAAAGATGTATGCAAGCAAGCAAGCAAGACTCGCTGCTAATTAATTAGATTTGAAAAGGTCTTCATGATTTTCAGGCTGTCGTGGTATTCAAGGCTACGAAGCAGCAGCAGCAGCACATGACTTCTCCGAAGCTTCCCAAAAGAATCGTTGTAATGAATGATTCAGAAAAAGTTGGGCCCGTTTTCCGAGTTACTAAGAATTCGGTTACCTACATCACATTACATTTAGAGCCCACCACTACTCACCATGAATGCGAGATGCCACATACACGAATTGGAATTTCGGAGTTCGGTTTTTCGACCACACGGGCAGTGTTAAAATTCCACCCCATGGCTTCTTTCATTACCGCACTTCAAAATCATAGACTTGTCATTGAAACTGGTCGGTGATCGTCCATCCCAATGTCTGGAGATAACATATCATGTCACTTTTGTTCTTACACTTTGCTCGAAAATGAGGCACAGTTTGTGTCAGAGTGTCCTCTTTACAACTTCACTGCATATGAGTTCCCTTCTCTATTTGGGAGTGTGTATTACTAGGGAGTCTCCACGAACAGCTTGAGAATCACTCAGAATCTGAAACTTTATAATAATAAAGGCCGTTCGACAATAGATAAAGTACCAAATTATGGTGTCGAACTAACTTTGTTGCCAAATAACCTGAAATGATGAATTGATTAACAACAAATTCTTTGGATGAAGGCATTGTTCTGTGAAAAACTAGTGCAATCTTATACCTATTTCTTTAACTCAGATTATGTAAATAGTAAATTACTTTAAAATAATCAAACTCATGTTCATAATCCATGAGAGCCATTTTCAATAATACATTACTCTCACTAATGGCATTGTTGTGTTGTTTTTTCTAATTTTATTTTACTTCCAAGCTTGTGAGGCATGTAACACTTGAAGTTTCACGAAATCCGTGTATTCATGTTCATTTACTACTTTTACACATGAAATTGAGGCAACTTATTGAATTTCAACCATTTGGCCAACATGGTAGGCAATGAATGGGATTGGTGGGATCATGCTTCGGCCTTTGAGATTTAAGGGAAAGAACGAGTTCTAAAGAAAACTCTTGGGTAGGGAGAGAAGGCATGAGCCCACCCGCCCCCTAGAACCTACAATATGCTCCATGATCTTATCAGATCCTCCTTAACAAAGCTCGTTATGTAGCTTCGTGCAAAATAAACATAAACGTACTATTGAGCTGCATATAAATGTATATTATCGAGTTGCATCTAAGAAGTGATCGCAACTTTTGATTCGAAAGAGTTGTACCTATGCACATATATGCAAGCAAAGACTAGATTAAGTGGGTCTAAAACATGCATTTTTTTCCTTTGCACCCACTTCTCATAGGATGTCAAAACACGCATTTCATACGTGATGACAAGCAAAACCCAAATCCAAGCCGTAGCCATTTCACTTACAATTTTGGGAGTTCGGATGCATATCTTGTTCATTGCCAAAGTGGGAAATTCTCGTTCATCTTAAATGATCATTTAGGAGTTCTTTTTGCACTTCTTCATGCATGAAGCCATGGGACTGTCCAGATCAAGTTGATTTCGTAAACTCAAAAGTAGGCTTCAAAAGGCCCAATACTATGCCAATGTGGTCCAAATATATGATGTGGGTTGCTAAATTGGGTTAAACCCTAAATGGGGTTAAAATGGTTTAAACACTAAACCAACATGTCCATCGTTCCACATAGTGATAGTAGATGAACAATGACTTCCATTTGGCTTAGCCACTGCAACATGTAGATGGTTGAGATGAACATTTGATTGTGTGCACACATATAAGAGAGGAGTCCCCTTCAAGAGGAATTCTATGTGTACTTGAGCCAAGTGGTTGGGAAATACTTTACTTTTGTCATGAGATCAAAAATGATATGTAATACATTTAAGAGTGCAAGAAACGTTTTCGACTAATTGGAGGCAATGTTTTGAGGCTTCCCATACATTTGATGTTCCATGCACCATCACCTTCCCCATCCTTTCCGCTTACAATGTTGCATCTTTGCATATACCTATCTTCAAACCTAGCCACAATTAGAGTTCATCTATGCAATACCTCTCATTCATCCAACATAAAAAGCCTTTAAAAAGTATGCAACCGAAAGGTTACTCCATTTAGTTGATTGGACGCTGGAATTTGCTTCAAAAACCCCATAATATTCTAGCCCAAATCATTTCAAACCACAAACCTGTAAGAGGTGAAGTGTTTTTTATGTTTGGATGGATAAGAGGTACACTCGTATGCGATAAATTCCCTCTCTCCATGCTTCTCTCCTAATAATTGCCACAGAACTTATCTTTCTATATTACACATCATAGAATCATTCTCTAATTGTAATTGAAGAATCTCATTAAGTCACATCTTTGTATCTATTCTCATCATGTTGCATTATCTCTAGTAAACCGAAGGGAAGACTTCCTCAAATGCTTCATCATAGTGTACCATGTATACAAAAATAATCAAAATTCACACAATCACAAAAATAGAAGTTGGAAGCACCAACAACTTACAATAATCTCAAGTTGTTCCTTCACTGTCTCCTTCACTTGCAATATGCATTAAACTAAAAAGTTGACCATATGTTAATTCCAACAAACAAATAATTATGCACATGTTGCACATGTTTTTCCCTTTCACTAATTCTTTTTGGAATATGGGGCACTAAGGGCCGAAGTCAGACTGTGGAAGATGGCTTTTTTTCAATAGTCCGACTTGATGGTCCAACTTGCATGATCCAAGTTTTTGAAATCATTACAACAACATTTCTCTGTCATTGAGCTTCTACCTTGTTTTTTTGCCAGAGCACCTCTTTTGCCTCTCCCACTAAAAAACCTGTTGGACCATGTTAGTGGATGATGTAGACCAGTGTCCGAAAAGTTTTTGAAGTTATTGAGGTTAATTGCCTACCTCTTTAAAAGGGCATAGGCTATTTCCCTCATGGCATAGGTTGCATCCTACAGTATCAAATTTTTGTAAGTTGAAAACCTTTTGAGTTTTTAAGTTACCCGCCAATTGCCTTCAAAACTAATTTTTAGTAGGATTTGTAAAGATTGGCTATGATGTAGACCTCGCATGCATGGTTACAAACATTATTCCCTTGGTGTAAACCAAAGTGGTCCCGGAACAAGTTCAAGAGCCAATCACAAATTTTACAGAGTCTTGGGACAACTTCATGGTCCATGGTGTAAACAGCCCCTAAGGAGCCCAAAGAAAGTGTTCAAAGCCCATCCCAAGACACTTCCGTAGTAATTTAGTGTGGGGACTTACACCCTCATGTTCAATGTAAGTACAAGAAATTTCTATTCATGCAGGGTCCTCACACATAATGATATAATTAATCAAAGGTTGTGAGTGTTCGAAGTGCCATGGTCTCCAAGTTTTGTTTTGAAAATAGTCCAAGTGTCCATGAAACATGATCTATTTGATGCCATGTAAGAATCCATAGACTTTACATCCCTCCTGCATTCACTTATTCCGTTGGTCCCTCAAGCGTAGTGTGAAGCGAACTTGGACCGGCTCCACCTTTTCCACCAATGAGAGTGCTTGGAGTGCAATGGTCACGGGCCTTCAGTCTCATGTGTGAAGTGGCCCGATGTAGTGCTAATAATTACATACACATGATCACTCAGCACTTCTTAGAGGGTTGAGCTCACACTTGGCCAATGTCATTCAAGACTCAAAATTGCGTTCGTCATCGTGATCATGTGTGCATCTCCCAGTAGCTTCAACAACGAGGATGTTAGCTCGTCGTTTCCTAACAAGAAAATGGTCGAACTTGGAATTCCATAGACGATCCCCAGAAAATCATATCCTACATGGAAGAGTACTCGGAGGACTGCCAATTGCACAAATATTCACTAGCGAGTTCCTGAAGTATCCGTTCTATTTAAGGTTTAAGGTTTAGGTCCGCACAAAGCCCCTGATTCCACATTGAATGATGGAATAGTAGCAATCAATAACAACAACATCACAGGTGCCTGCACTTTAATTGCAAATCTGCAAACATAAGCAGGACCTCTCCAGTCTCCACAAACAATCAATGAAGCTTGAATGAGATAATTGAAGAAACAGAAACTCTTGTTTTTAGGCCTATATAAATGTGACATTATTAGCGCATTGAATAGTACACACAATAAATAAACATTTTCCTGTGAATCCAGTGCTCAATTGGTTTGGAACTGCGTTAACATTGGAGAACATTTTACGGCTGAAAACGTTTAATTGCTAGAGAACATTGGAGAATTTTGTGAACTTCATTGATCAACGTGATCATCCTTATTTAAAATAAGGTTTTCAAAAATATCCTCAACTCATTACCCAAGGCTGCCCGGGAATCCGGGATGACACATACGATGCTAATAACAACGTACCAACGGCTCGACTTAGTCAACGCGAGATTGAGTATACCCGTGATTTTGTTTATCGGAAAGAAGCACTCGAAAGGATCCTGGATGCACATGATCACTCAGGACTTCTTAGAGGTTGAGCTCACACATGGCCAATACCATTCAAGACTCGCATTAGGATTCATCGTCGTGATCATGTGCCTCTCAGCAACAGCAAATCATCCAATATGGAAGAACTCGTCAATTGCTTCGATCAAGTCATATTTGAAAGCAGGGCACTGCGAGGCCCTAAGTCCTAACCCTAAAATCAAAGCTTGGCTTGCACCACACAAACCCATGATCACTCAGGACTTCTTAGAGGTTGAGCTCACACATGGCAAATGCCATTCAAGACTCGCATTAGGATTCATCGTCGTGATCATGTGCCTCTCGGCAACAGCAAATCATCCAATATGGAAGAACTCGTCAATTGCTTCCATCAAATCATATTTGAAAGTAGGGCATTGCGAGGCCCTACCACTAACCCTAAAATCAAAGCTTGGCTTGCACCACACAAACCCATGATCACTCAGGACTTCTTAGAGGTTGAGCTCACACATGGCAAATGCCATTCAAGACTCGCATTAGGATTCATCGTCGTGATCATGTGCCTCTCAGTAACAGAAAACCATCCGATATGGAAGAACTCGTCAATTGCTTCTATCAAAGCATATTTGAAAGCAGGGCATTGCGAGGCCCTAAACCCTAACCCTAAAATCAAAGCTTGGATGCACCACACAAACCAAAAAAAATAAAGTGCACAAAAACGTCTGATTACTGCTCTCCAAGATACCATTGGCAACCCTGAGATAGCTTACAAATTCTTATGTATAAAGACTTCGTTAAAACCTGGGCACAGAAGTTTCAAGCCATATTAGGACCTACCCGCGACATCAAGCAACAAGTGCAGATTGACATGTGATAAGTAGTTTATTATGGTCGGGTACTGGTGTGACTAACGTCTACTAAGAGTTAAACCTTTCAGGCCACTCATTCTTATGGATCAGAGGGCAAAACTCGCTGGTGTAACTTCATGTAGTTCAGAAACACGGACCAATTGCGATCATCATCTCCGACACTGACTACGCCTACAAGGAATGCATGAATGTGCTCATATTCTATGGGTGTAAAGTAGTCTGTCATGCCTACGGCATTCAGTACGAGGAATTTTCAAATCATAGCACACTTGACAATACATAGCTCAAACTGTATTCCACACAATTGAAAAGAAAAAGAATGGAACCATGGCAGGTCAGCTTAGAATGGATTATGCCTCAATGGATTAAGATCAGCGATGGAGAACCATCTCGCACATCTAATTGAAGTCATCATCCCTGCCTTTTCACAGCCCGAAGAAAAACAACACGACACCTATATGGCCATCACACACCTAGGGAGAAACCAACCTCTCACGAACCAACCTTCATAAAACTGGAGTAAAGAAACGATGCAATAAAAAGACCGTGAGGAGCACAGGAAAGAACTGTGAAGATTGTTGATTTGAGAGAAACGTATGGTGGAGACTTTTGTAGGTCTCCAAACCCTAATTTCTATATGGATGAATGACATCGGAGATGTGCGGATGAATCGTTGGCTCTGCCATTGGGCAGAGTTCTCACTTTCATTGGCATTTTAGGCCCATAACTTTGTGCTTGAATGAATGTGTCCACCTAAGTGGATGAGAGTCTAATGAGTGGATGGGCTTTATCTTGCACAAGTGACTATAAAACTATAATGTTGCCATCTTTAATTCCCATTTTTTAATCCATGTGGAAGCCTATTCTATATAGGGTTACACAAAATGAAGGGAATATGAGAATCATTGTGAACGTAAGATTAGATTACACGTATTTAAATGCAACAATCTTAATGATTTCTCCTTGTGTTCTATATCATAATAACTCTTAAGTGTATAAGCTTTAACTATATATCTTTCTTTCTTTTTGGTTTCTAGGTCACACCACATTAGGGTGTTTCGCATGCCAAAATGACACGCCAAAATGAGTTTGATACCCAATGAACTAATATGAAAGGTTCTTCGTTCAAACCTCCACATTGACTCCGAGCATGCACCCACAACTTACCGAACATGGAAAGTTATGCATGCGAAACAACCAACTCCCTACTAAAACTCCGGTTGAGTTAAAGGATAACTCTACTATCTTCAGAGAGGCCATTGCACTCCATTACCTATTCGAAGGAAACTTCGGCCCCTCCTTGGATGTACTTCTTTTAACTTATTTGATTCTTAAACCAATTTCAATTCATCAAGTACATTACATATGTTAAACTATAATGCCCAACATGTGGCTATGAAAAACGCATATTATGATTTCTAAATCTTGATGGATTTAACAATGACATAAGCTAGTTTATTGGATAATTCATAAAGACCCATTGCTTTTAATGTTCTTTAAAGCATGTCCATTATTAAAGAGAATCCACACATTTGAGGTTCCAATGCATTCTGGCCCGTTAAGTGCCCGCCATACACAATCTTTATACAAGGAAATGCTCTTCAAGGTTGTGCATTATGGAGTTTAGGGGCACATGCTTTCAGGCTCCCGCACTTGCACAAGTGCCCTTAAATTCCATAAAGCACTCTCTGCACAGCATACTCCTATACATAAACCCATTTTGATTTACTAGAATAAATTACTAGCTTATACCACCCATTTCAAAGAAACAAAATATTCTAACTAATCATCAACCAGTCCATTAGGCAACGCCTCACTTGAAGAGGAGACTCTGGTCAGAGACATGCAACCGTTACAAATTGGTTACTAGGGTGGTGTATAACTCTAATAAGTACAAGTGAAGAACAATTCAATTCAAGGAAATCTTTTGGATCCCTCTAAAGTGACTTCAAAAGGTCATGGCTCCCCTTCGGTTGATCAATCATTTCTGGCATTGAACAAGAAAAAAGATTTTCATAGTATCACAACAAAAAGCATAGTTTTTGTGGTCTTCCAGTGAATACTTCCTCAATGACAGCTTGAATCTTTGGTAACTTTCTTGGAGCAGTTTTCCAAGGGTTAAATCAGACATGAACTCCTTAACTTGCAAGTTTAACTTCAAAGTCAGCAGCCTCTTAGGACCACTTGAATCCCCTGCAACCCAACAGAAGTATTCTGCATAAAATCGAAAGCTATAACTGACTTGCAATAAGTGAACGGCACATCTTACCCATACTAGGTTTTCAATTACCCAGTCGAGATAGTGACAGATCTGGACACAAGCCACGGCAAACAGATTCCTTGAACCTATTAGAGACAGACATGCTCGAGATAGACCAAGATAGGACCTTAACAAATTTATTCCATGAGGATATGTCACATTCAACAATTCACGCTGCTAACCACAACCATCCCCATGCTCTGCATGATTTCACTTGTCCCTTTGCAAGAGCAATCAGGCTGAGAAGTAAATTTACTTCGTGAAGGAGAGTAAATTAATAATAGACAAGATTGATATCCCATGTCAGACTCCAGAGGTTAAAAAGCTGGAGAGTAACCCCAGCACTGGATACTCTTTACTAAATCACAGATCAGGTCAAGCAGTTGACACTCACCTTGTGTGATGGACCTCAACACTGCGAAGCTAATAAAAGAGCAGAAAAGCACATAAAAATGTGAAATTTTGGAAGGTTGCAAAGGCGAAAGGTGGTTGGGGGAAACAACATGATCTTACAAGTATGCACAACCTCACAACCCACAACCATACACTTATAACAGAGGAACAGACATTGTTGTGCCCCTGTTTACATCTGATGACAGTCAAGAAAGCTTTTCCTGACGTCAAAGTTAGAATGAAATTTGGCAGAAAAAGGAATAATGGTCTGGGATGAAGTTGAGGGGAGCCTCTTTCTTGTCAAGGCTAAAAGCGGCCCAACTGCATACAAGTGCAGCCATATTGACCTCGTCATATTCACCAATCCGGATTTGCAACTTCCCCATAGTGGTGAAAAATCATGGTTCAAACTTCTTCCAGGAGTTCTTATGATATCGACCGGAACTCCGATGCTACTTCTTGAAACTGCCTTGAACCATGCTTGTGACGTAGACTGACCTCGTAGGCAACTTCCATTGCCAGTTCCTCCCATTTTGAAGGTTACATAGATGAGTGGCCAGTCTCATCAATAGGTCGAGCCAACATACTCTGCACCTCTAACCTCAAAGTGAGCACCCGTCAATATCTTCAACTCCATCCATAGTAAAATCTATCAACATCCTCAATGCTTGCTTCCAATATGGCATGCCTGGCCGCATGCACAATTTTAACTGAAAGCTTGCCTCCTCTGCAATCTCTTCACAATTTCTCCCTGTATGACAATTGTAGTTATGTGTCTGTTTGTTATGCACACCTAATGTTGATGATGAACTAAGTTCCAGAAGACAGAATGAGGTGGTATGCTTTCACTATGGGTTTGGGCCTCAGACATTTCTCTCATGACATGTGTTGCAGGCCATGTCTTCTGGACAGTGCCGCTCACTGGAAGTGCCACACTCAATGGTGTAGGTACTACAGAATCATTGCTGACAAAAGTCTCAGCTGATTGACTTGCAAGAGGCTTCGGGTACATGAGTCTTGCTCTTTCTTTTGCACGAGCAGACACCCACTCAATCTTCTCCTGACCAGAAATATGTGACGGGATTTCTGGAAGGGAGGCAGGATAATCGTTTGAAAAATTGAAACCTCCCTTCTTGCCATAATAGAATGTGGCTACGTCACGAACTAGTGCAGCTTCTTCAAGACTCCGGTATTCCCCAAGCGGTAGTTCATACCGAGTCTTGGGTACCCGCACTCTCGGTACAAATCTCATCCCATAGGGATACCTGCGCCAACGGACACCTGTGTAGTTTTTATTTGCCGCATCAGATTGATCGCCTGTTTTGGTGGATGGTTCTGTCGACTTCCTCTTCTGGCGCTTCGCACCCTTTGTTTTTGCTGGTACTGCAGTAGTAACAGCGGAGCTGTCCTCCATTGTAAAACTTGACCCTCCTGAACATTCACACATACAAGTTGACATGCTTAACTTGTCTTCCTCAACGACCCAAACATCGTGAAGCACGAGTTCAATCGAAGTGATATAAAACGAGGATTTCTGAGGCTGGCCGGACACAGGTTCGGCCATGACCATCGATCCCTAACTTAGACCTTTATAACGTGGAGTTCATCAAACTCCAAGTACTATGGCCGCTGAAGCTCAAAATCCGAGTATATCAAAATTATGACGTTCATCGCCTCAGGATTAGTAAGAATGTGTCACCAAAGATTGGTAATATTGGGCTTCGTTCTATTGCAGTATTTACGTCATCACATGCTAGCACATCCTACATCCCGTCCAACACAACAAGAGGAAAAAAAACTGGCCGGTTAGCTTAGAATGTAGAAATGACGCTCTTCAGATACAATCGTCAAGTTTGCAAGGGCGTGTGGCATCAGCATGGTATAGGTACTCGACTATACATTGAGAATTTCTCCAAGCTGGCTGCGTCTTCACTGATATAGGCAATAAGAAAGATACCTCATGTATCGCCAACAAAGACTCTCGCTCCTCACCTCATCATGGAACCCAAAACCCTAACCATCAGCAAGCGACCCTCGAACTTTCAACTTCTAAATGAAAAAGTTCACAGGTATCGACATAGATCGCCTTCTGACGTCGACATGCAACGGCAGCTGTTTTCGAAAGACGATCAATAACATTACCCCGATGTCATCTCGACATCTCTCAAGTGCAATATTCTAAGCAATTCTCTAAAAAAAAGTTTGAAAAAATAAAAAAACACGGACTATACATCCGACACTTCCAAGCCACTGTTAAAGTTAACCTTCCCGTACTCCCAGAGCAGAATACGCAATGTGCAACACTAGCCAATCGCGTCATAGAAACATTTACACTCCTTGCCATGAATTTCACTATTCATTCCATTTCCAGACCGTTCCGTTCCACATTCATACCAACGCATGCAACCTCCTTTGCCACCACCACCACCACCACAGTCTGTGAGCATGCCTGGAGTCAAAATAGAGCCTATGCAAAAGCAGCCAATCGCACCACACCAACATTTACACTCTTCGCCACGAATTCCCACATATTCGTTCCATTCCACATCCAACACCACACATGCAACCTCGTTTGCCACCACCACTGCCACAGTCCGTGAGGACGACTAGCGGCAAAAAAAAAAAACACGCTATGCATCAACACTAGCCAATCGCATCATCGCAACATTTCCACTCCTCGCCATGAATTTTCACATATTCACTCCGTTCCATATTCATACGACACATGCAACCTCCTCTGCCACCACCACTGCCACAGTCTGAGGAAGCCTAGAGGAGGAATAAAAAAAATACAGCGATTTCCTACCTGTCAACAGCAGACGGGGGTATCCTTCCGTAAAAAAATTTAGCTCAAATGCTGCACAGTCGCTCGATCGCCAGCTCAATGTCCACGGCCCGTGCAGCGCGACGAACGGCCACGTTCATTCTTAAAAGCGTAGTCGCAGAACTGATGTTTTGGGAGGCTCAATCCAACAAGCTCCGGAAACCCCCAATCGAAGCTCCACCAAACCCCAATCCAAGCCACCGATGATGCAAACCCTAAGAAGCGCGAAGGCAAGAAGACGACTGAGACCAAGGCCAATGCAGTCGTAGAAAGGAGAGCTCTTCTCAAGGCTGAGCAACAAAGGGAGCCTAACTCCGCTCGCGCACTACGCTTGTTGACTGGGCCACACCACTAGTAATGTGTCTGGGAGGCTAGTAGTTTACTTTACCTTTATTATTTATATTTCTTTCTTTCTTTCTTTTAGTTTGGTTTCTTTTTCTTTTCCTTATCGATGCTTGCATTGGCCGCTTCGGAGCCTTATTTTTATTTTTTTTTGGGGGGGGGGGGGCGGGGATGCCAATACGGACTAGCAGGCCTTTGGCACTCTATGGAACTTGAAGCTCGAGTCGAGTTTATGTAGGGTAGTTGTGCCTAATTCGGTTACTTCTAAGTTCTCCTAATCATCGGAGACCTATAATTGAGTGGTATATGGTTTGGTGTGGCTCCAAGAACAGATACCACAAAGACATGCGTTCTAAAAGGATGGGACTACATGCTCAGTATGATAACCATTCTAAGTTCAATAATCGACATAATTTTGGTCCACAAGGGGGGGGGGGTACTTATAGGACCATTTAGTGAGCACTTAAATATTATGAAGAAAGTAAGGGCCGCTTCAGACTATGACCGAAGGTCGAGAGGCCGTTGATTTCCACCAATCGGTTCGCAAGAAACCAGGAATTCGGCCTCTCAACCCTTCACACTAGAGGCCAAAGTCCAAAGGTTGCCGCTCTCCAAAATGCCTACACGGCAATACTTTTTTACCAAGACGACGGACTCACGAAGAAAGTTTGGGTCATACAAGAATGGAAACCCAAACTATGGTTGAGAGGCCGTCGATTTTTTTTCAAAAAAAATAAAAAATAAAAAATTGGCAAGGTCTTGGCTGTTAGATTGGAGGGGGTTGTTTTGGGCAGGGAATAAAGTGGGATGCTCCTTCTTCCTTTGGACTTTGGACTGGGCCTTTGGAGACTTCACATTATGGCCATCCAAGTCCAGAGGCTATGGGAGTTCATGGCCAAAAGTTTGGACTTTGGGCTTGACCTTTGGAAGCTTCACATTGTGCCCAGCCAAAGGCTCCAATTCCTATATTTTATCGACTTCTATTTTCAGCCCATTTCTTTGGATTGTCAACAAAGTTTGGCCATTCAATCCCACGGCCTCTCGACTTGGACGGCCATAGTGCAAAGCGGCCCTAACTTCGACCTCGATCTGGACTTGCTAACCATCTTGTACTAATTGTATGTCTTGTATCCTAGGATAAACGGGCTAGTTGGGGAAAAGTAACCATTTAAAAGACCCATCTACCTTCTTACTTAGGACTTGAGGCCCAAGCCCCGGGGAGGTTTGTGAAGCAAGGGCCCATGACCCGATTTTGCATGTGGTATCGGGTCTTAGGGTTTAGGGTCATGGGCCTCGCCAAACGTAAAGAGCCCTTGGGCCACCGGAAAGTTCCGGTGGACGATTATGCTATGTAAGGCCTTTCGGAAAAGGGGGCTAGCATCCATGTACTATGATGAAGCACCCTCCGGCAGCAAAGTGGGGGAAAAAAAAAAAAAAAAGAGGTCCCGGGTCTTTATGTGGCACAAATCACCCATTTATGAGATATGTACTAGGTAGTCAATAGAGTTATTTGTAAAGTAAAGCGGATGAAACCATGGGTGTTGTCCCGAGTCACGAGTTTATGAGAATTAACACAAAGTTGTTTACGTTTTTTTAATGCTTAAGTTATCATACACAAAGAGTGATATTGGGCTATTAAAAACTGATTTTTTAGCTTGTTCTACTAAGGTAGGGGTGGCAATTTCCGTGTGGGTCCTAAAGTCGACCCCTATGTCGGAAGCACCTTTTTAGGTGCTTATACATGGGTTTACAAAAGCACCTATCAAGGTGCTTTTACCGTTCACAGCGCTGCCAGCATTTCATTGGCTGTCAGCGGTCGGTTTTAGAAATCCACCAAGTGGATATACCGCGTACCCTATGTGCGAGTGTTGGTCACTCTACAAGGTTTCCTTTAAAAATTTGTAGGAAATCATAAACATGCCGGAAATTTTTGATTTTTTCATAGTTGCTCTTGCACTAGCTTTGCGGAGCGCTCAAAATTTATAAAAAAAATAGTTTCAGCATCCCAACTAGGCACATCTGAAATTTGGACGGAAATAGCCACCCCTACCTTAGGATGGGTGGGCCCATCTAGGTTTGCATAGGCTTGATCCGGGATTCAAGATAGCGGGTCTCATGTACATACCCTATTTTAGACCTACAATTTTTTCAAAGTTTGAGAGGTGCAAAGAAGAGGTCCCAAGATTTGTACCTAACTTTCAAATAAAGCTCCAATACATGACGAGTTAACGGGCTCTTAATAGAAAGTTTTCTCAAAGCATGATCACACCCATCATTTTGTCCCTCTTTGAGGAACTTTATGAATAACTCTAATAAGAAGGGAAGCTTTATCAAATATCATTTTGTATCGACCTATGAAGTTGGAAATCCACACAACGATGATTCAAACTTGAAGAAGGGCGCATGTAGCCAAGAAGGCTCGAATGCAATAAAAACGAGCTACTTGAATGTTGCTCAATAACAAGGGGTGCCTAACTCCACTCACCACTTAAATCGATTGGCTTCTTTCTTCCTTTTTCCTTTTTCCCCCTTCTTTGTCTCCAACGAGTCATTTGGGAGCCTTGTTTTTAAGCAACTAGGAAATGCCATGTGTTATACCAGCGCACACTGAAAGTTCGTGGAACTTCGATCTTCAATCTAATGTGGTGGGTTTACATTAGGGTCCAAGATTAAAAAAAACTATGAAATTGAAGAACCCTAAGTATGCGTGAGAATTGCAGGATTTTGGACCCCAATGAGTTTACACTAGGAGTCCAATATACACAAGAGTTTGGAGGGGTCTGTTGTATATGCATGACTTATCCATGAGCCATGTATTATGTAGTACTAGGTAAACGACAAGGAGAAGGGTATCTAGCAATTATATTATTCTAGTATCTAATTTTACGTCTCCACTGGGGTCATAGAGTAGGGTCACTATCCCTCCACTTTGGTAAGCTCACCCTTGTCATGGCACTTATCGTTAAAATGTACAAAATAACACATGAATGAGATATGAGACATGGGATGGATGAGTGTTAACCCCTAAAGGACCGTAAGGCCCCCAGGGGGCTTTTGATTGTAGAAAAGTGCAAATTGGATGAGATTGTTCCAAAGAAGTCCAAATTTGCGGGGAGAGGACCCTGGCTGTTTTTGTGAGATGGATCCAATGATCTTTTCCGATCAAAAAATGATGAAGGATTGGATTTTTGGCGAATTCTTTGAGTTTTCAGTTTTTGGGCCCAATCTCATTGCTTGGAGACTTCAGAGTCCCATATCTTTTTTTCCACAACTCAAAGTTTGATGAAAAAAATTCCACATGAGGGTCATAATGTTCTTTACATGTGGTAAAAATTTTAGATGTTTTGGAGCACTTCTAAGGACCGTAAGGCCCCCAGGGGGCTTTTGATTGTAGAAAAGTGCAAATTGGATGAGATTGTTCCAAAGAAGCCCAAATTTGCGGGGAGAGGACCCTAACTTTTTTTGCGAGATGGATCCAATGGTCTTTTCCGATCAAAAAATGATGAAGGATTGGATTTTTGGCGAATTCTTTGAGTTTTCAGTTTTTGGGCCCAATCTCATTGCTTGGAGACTTCAGAGTCCCATATCTTTTTTTCCACACCTTGGAATTTGACGAAAAAAATTCCACATGAGGGTCATAATGTTCTTTACATGTGGTAAAAATTTCAAATGTTTTGGAGCACTTCTAAGCAATCTGATTCCAGCATAAGTACGAAGTACCCCCTGCCCAAACAATTTCCATCAATCTTCTCAACGGTGGCAATTTCTTAGAAATTGTGCGATTTTGTCGATCTTTTTTTCATAAACAAGCTATGTAAGTCTTCTTTAGTTTCAACGGTGCCGATTGTGAAAATTACCCCACACTAATAAGAAATTGAGCTTGCTACAAGAGCTAATCAAGAAAACATGACCTAAGCTAAAACACCCCCGGTCCTTTAGGGGTTAAGTGGTCATGCAATGAATTCGAGTTAGCAATAGTGCTAACTCGAAATTAGGTTTAGGATCAAGATCTAAACTCATGCATTGGGAATCTAGATATAAGTGGGCATTGGAATCAAATCTACATTTGAGCACCAATTTCTAGATCTTGATATTTAATATTTTAAATGTATCCTAACAATATTTATTATTTATTATAATATACTTGAAGATATTGTATTATTTCTCAAACAAATCTAAACATTGGCATCAATACGGAAATAGAGCCTCATATGATATTCATAACTATTGAAATCTAATAGCTATAGCTATAGCGAAATGATTTATATACTAGAGAATGAGATCTAAAATTAAGGATTGCGGACTCTAACTAGAACTCGAGTCACCCTAGTCCATGATTTTTTAAACTAACCAAAGCAAACCCCAACTTTCTATGTCTAGGCTTACTCAAGCTTGAGTTAGCTTCAAGTTTTCTCTACTTTTAGACATCGTCCACTAAACTATGGGCTAAATCAAATTTCAATGAGCCTCGACTTTTGAGGCTTGTCCAATTTTAGACAGAATCCCCTCATCCATAGGCCATCCACCCATAGTCTAACTTCAACTTAAGTTAGCTTCAAGTTTTGAAGTGTTTTTTTAATTAAAAAAATAGACATTATCTTCTAACCCATAGGCTAACTCAGATTAATAATAACTTAGTTAATAATATATATATATAATTATTTTTCTAATTTATTCCTATGCCTCAAATAATACATTTTTTTCTAAATTGGAACGATATAAATCCACCCATAGGCTAACCCAAGTTTGAGTTATCTTCACTTTTTGAAGTTTTCCCAATTTGAGACATTGACCACTAATTCATAAGCTAACCTTCAAATTATAGTTAGCTTCAAGTTTTAAGACTTCTTCATATTTCTACAACGTCCACTCACCCATAGGCTAGTTTGAGTTCAAGTTAGTCTCAAGGTTTGACCTCTCACTCCAACCCTAATAAGCCCAACTTGTGACCCGACCCTAAACCAACAAGAAAGTATATAAACTAAGGCTTTCCTTCTTTGCAAGTCTTTGAGAGCAAGGGTGAGGGCACGCGCATTAGTGTTATGAGGTCGTTGGTTTTGTGCCCACTTTTGCAAGCCTACTCCAAACTAATTTGAGATGAAGCGGTAAGATGATAGACAAATTTAATATATACTTTTAAATCTTTATTTCTTTTCTTTTGAGATCACAAATTCTAAGGGCAATGATGTGGTGGCATATGTTTAGACTAGCTCTTGAACTAGTGAAAGTCCGACATGTGCTCTTCCTTAAGATATGATTTTTAGGGCCATTTCACACAAGTCCCAAGTCCTAAGTCCCAAGTATGACATGGATGATTGCATGGCAACGCTTTTTGGAGGTGAGACCTGGGCCCAGGGTGTGCACTATTCATTAAGACCAAGCATCACGTGCGTGCATGCCCCTTATTAAAATACCCCTGTATACATTTTATTTTTGCTAAAATCAAGCAATATACTTACAAATCTCATTGCTTCAAAATACATTTCCATACGTACACAAGGGTCCAAAAACAAATACATAAATTGTATATAACATGTGTACAAATGTTTGGAAATGCAAAAATATGGCCCTATTATATGTATAATATCAAATCATGGATTTTTAGTTATAAAGTCGTTACTTAGTGGATGAAAAAACACATGATTCTTGGTCCAGGTCTGACTTGAACGCGTAAACGCGTAAATGCGTACTTTACATATATTTTTCTATAGCCTCATGTATATCTACTTCTTGCTTAATAGCAATATGTCTCTTGTACGTACATTTTGTACATGCTTTTTTAAAATAATACCCCTTTTGTGCACCCACGTGTATAAATACAGTACTTGAACAGTGCACTCCCTGGGGACCTGGGACTTGTGTTGAGGGCCCCTTCACACTATGGCCGTCCAAGTCGAGAGGCCGTGGGATTGAATGGCCAAACTTTGTTGACAATCCAAAGACATGGGCTGAAAATAGCTGATGAAAATACATGAATTGGAGCCTTTGGCCGGGCATAGTGTGAAGCCTTCAAAGGCCAAGCCCAAAGTCCAAACCTTTGGCCATGAACTCCCACGGCCTCTCGACTTGGACGGCCATAATGTGAAGCCTCCAAAGGCCAAGCCCAAAGTCCAAAGGAAGAAGGAGCATCCCACTTTATTCCCTGCCCAAAACACCCCCTCCAATCTAACGGCCAAGATCTTGTCAGTTTTCATTTTTTTCGGAAAAGAAATCGACAGCCTTTCAACCATAATTTGGGTTTCCATTCCTGTTTGACCCAAACTTCTTTCGAGTGTATGTCGCCTTGATAAAAAAACACTGCCATGTAGGCATTTTGGAGAACGACAACCTTTGGACTTTGGCCTCTAGTGTGAAGGGTTGAGAGGCCGAATTCTTGGTTTCTTGCAATCTTATTGGTAAAAATTGACAGCCTCTCAACCTTTGGCAATAGTGTGAAGCAACCCTAGCTAAGAGTTGGGTCGAGCAAAAAGCTAGACCCAACTCTCAACACATGTCTCAAGAATCGTTTTGCATAAAACAATCAAGATTTGACTTTAATGGATATAAACCATGCTCGAATGGTTTCTTATGCTTCAAAAGTTGGAACTTTGCCTCCATGTAAGAGGACTTGCTAACATGAGTGGGACTTGGGACTTGGGACCTCATGCGATCCGGCCCTTGAAGATCATCTCACCAACACAACCAAAACAAGAAAACGGTAGAACCGTGAGGCTCTGTCTTTTACTATGAAAGACTACAATTGTAGCTGTCCACTTTGCTCATGCCAATCCATGATTATTCACTATACCAAACCTTTCTTGGATTTTGGGCACCTTCTTCTCAAATGCGGGTCAAGGATTGAGGCTACTCATTTATCACTTGAAATTTAAAAAATGAATAATCAAGAACTGCCGAAATAACTATAGTTAACTATATTTCTTTCAATGCATTTTAGGGAGAAATTATATATATATATATAGAGAGAGAGACCACATTAAATAAAGTGGACCAAAAATAACAAGAACAAGTAACGTCCAAGTGTGAACGCCAAGTGGTTAGGAAATTTGCTCTTGAAACTAAAAAGTTGATGCATAGTCTCTCTCCTACAAACAAAGCCAACAATTAAACAACATCACCATTGTAAATGACATAATTGAAAGAGTTCATTGTTCATTTTATGGAACGATATGGAGGATGTGGACGGAGCTCCATCATGTAAGGATGCATCCACCACTATGTATGATGTCGCAAGAGAGTTAGTATACGATTCCAAAAAGAGATGGGAGAGATTTTTCATCATTTGGAATCAAGGAGAATAAGGGCTAATTTTTTTTGGAGCAAATGAGGTTCTCATCATCTAGTTATTAGTCCACCACTATGTGTGATGCCGGCACACACAACTCGTCTTACTCGCTTCTTCATGACTTTGACTCGAGGGTTTGTTACACCCCATCGATCCCTTAAGTAAGGTTAATAGTACATACGACTTCAAAGGGATTGTGAGGGAGTTTGGAGAGATTCTCTATTATTTTTGTTACGGTCTATGGAACGAAAGTCACATGGAGGAGATATTATTTTGAGGGAAGGATATCACCTCTCATCATGCTTGCCGCACAACACTTTCGTTCGCATGTGTCTTGAAGAAATCAATGAGTACCAAACTTGAAAAGATTGTGAGAGTTTTTTCTTGTATCATTTCCATGAATTCAAAGGGAAAAAAAAAACACGTGGAAAGATGGAGCAAATGGGCTCAATCGTTTTGACGCCTACCCAAAATGGACAAGTGACCTCTATACTATGGTGTACATCCACGTCCAAAATGCACATAGTCGATTAGAAAAATCGCTATTGGTCGTTTGTGGGTTTTACTTCAAGGAATTTAGATGGTATTCACCTCGACTTAGAGAACAACAAGTTCGTATCTCGTTTTCTTCATTTGGATTTGGTGATATGTTTTTGTAGATTTTGTTTCGTTCTCAAACATCTACGCATGTTGTGATGCTCAAAGTTTTCACATGAGGTGCACTTAATTTTGTGTATTGTCTTGCATGTCATTGAAATGCTCCGATCATAGTGATTTTTTTGAAGTTAAAACTTCAAGAACTTTACATGATTACGAAAGTTGTTATAGTTTTGTTTTCTTAATATGAAACTTAATTTAATTGGCTAGGATGGTGAGTACTCTAGATTGGTGGAAAGTTGCAACTGCTATATAAAGGGATCAAATTGTCAACTCTTTTCTTAAAATGACGTGCACATGATAGGTAACTATCCATGATACTTCACGGTCAAGGTCTTGAAGGTGATGGACAATTTTAAGAGCTACATTTTTCTAAAAAGGGCCAAAACTCTAACCATTTAAACTAATTTAAAAATGTTGAGAATAAGAGTCCATTGATGGACTATTAAGGGCCCATTAAGGGTTATGGATGTAGAAGTATAAGGACTTAGGAGTACTTTAACCAAAACTAAATTGAGGGACCAATTGAAACTTCAAAGCTTTGTGATTGGCTAAGAAATAAATTGGGGGTCCAAAATGAATTTATGCTTAGGCCAAGGCCCATGCCATTCTCTATGGATGAGAATTCCACTTGGAATCCTACATGACCAAAAGAAATAATGTTTTCAAATTTTTGGAGCATTATTCTTGACCACCTCTTTGAGGGATCTCTGTATTTTAGTGTTACGAGCGTTTGTAGGACGCCTCCCGTGGGCAACGTTCATGCTCGGGCAGCCCGATCCTGTCCTCCCGACCCGACCCGTCTTACCTGCCCCACTTGGCCTTCCTGCCCGTGTCCTCCATCCTGCCCGACGCGGCCTTCCGCCTGTCCAGCTGTCCGCCCGTCTCCACCGCTACCCCACACCGAACCCGAGCTCCATCATTCTTCCTTGTTCACGCCACTAGACAACTCCGGAGCGAGTGAGGAAATTGGGAAAGGTTGTTGCATTGCTAGTTTAGGATTTGGAAGAGTTGTAACTTTGATCGACGTTGTCCTAGTCGATCGCCATGGAGGTGGACATTGTGGATCTGGGATGGAAATGTGTCTATTTCGAAGAAGGATTTGATTTTGTCATAGAGGAGGTCACAAAAGATCTATAGGAAGGACATGGTTTAGTTTCAGATCTGGAAATTCATGCCATGATGGACGATTATGAGGACAGACGATTGTACCTGCTAGTTTCCGATCTGGAAGTTATGAGGACATGCAATGGGTTTGAGGCCATGCAGGCTGAGGCCTCATCCTGGATGAGAGCTTGTTTCTGGAACGCCTGCTTGGATATGTTGGCTATGGACAAAGAGGATGATCTTCGTGTCCTGTGGTTGGACGCGTCAAATGACACAAATTTTGGTGGTGGAAGGCGAGTGCAATGCAATCGTTGATAACGTTGTGGAGTTTAGTGCTATTTCTTAGAATAGTGGTGTGGGATGTTACAATAAGACAAGGTAGAACCAATGTAAGGTTGAATCATAATAGGACACAATTATGATAGGTGAGAACCATTACATGTCCACTTCGGACACATGAGTATTGATACATTGGTCCTACCCATTTTCAATAAAATATCATTGTTTGTTGGATTTTCAATGTAAGTGAAACTTCGGCAATTCGGAATTTTCGGAAAACAAGCAATTTAGTAAAATATGACAGGACATGTACAACATTGGTGTCCTGGAAAGACTTTATGCCTTCCTCATTAAATTCAGTAACATTGTAATATATCTTATCAATGTCATATATTAATCTATGCAACATCCATTGTTTTCAGTGTTGTCCTAACATAATCTAAACTCCCATGACAGGCTTGTCCAACCTTGTTGAAATGGTTAATTTTATGGTATTGAATTTCACATAAAGTGTTGTCCATATACAGTTGTTTCGCCACAAAATTGCATTGGCATCCTCGCTTAGAGGTTAGACTGGCTTACAATCTACTTGCCCTCCTCTGCTTTGTCTGTCCTATTGGAAGTGGTTACCCTGTAAGACTTTTAGGACAGCTTGTATCAGAGTTAGAGGTTGTAGAAACAACTGGACAACTAAATGTGGAACAAGAGGTGTCTTTGTACTATTTTGTTTTTCCACTGTCCTAGCATCTAGGGTTGATCCTACCCCGTCCTTGGTTGATTTTCTCCTCCCAAGAAATGTATGTTCTGTCAAAGGGCCCAGGGGGTGGGATCTGCAACCTCGCCCGCACATTTTCAAGAGTTACATCCCGCACCCTAAACCTTTCTTATGCACCAGCTTTCAAGCACATATTGGTGTCCTTGTGGACGATTGTACCTGCGGGAATTTCCAGATCTGAAACTAAACCATGTCCATCCCGTAGATCTTCCGTGGCCTCCTCTATGACAAAATCAGATCCTTCTTCGAAAGAGACACATTTCCATCCCAGATCCACAATGTCCACCTCCATGGCGATCGACTGGGACAACGTCGATCAAAGTTACAACTCTTCCAAATCCTAACTAGCAATGCAACAACCTTTCCCCAGCTTCCTCACTCGCTCCGAAGTTGTCCAGTGGCGTGAGCAAGGAAGAATGACAAAAGAATGACGGAAGAATTTCTAGATCTGAAACTAAACCCTGTCCGTCCTGTAGATCTTCCGTGGCCTCCTCTATTACAAAATCAAACCCTTCTTAAAAATAAACATATTTCCCTCCCAGATCCACAATGTCCACCTCCATGGCGGGCGACTACAACAACATCGATAAAAGTTACAACTCTTCCAAATCCTAAACTAGCAATGCAACAACCTTTCCCAATTTCCTCACTCGCTCCGGAGCTGTCTAGTGGCGTGAACAAGGAAGAATGACGGAGCTCGGGTTCGGTGTGGGGTAGTGATGGAGACGGATATGACGGATGAACGGCCGGATGGACAGACGGGTGGACAGCTGGACAAGCGGAAGGCCGCGTCGGGCATGATGGAGGACACGGGCAGGAAGGCCAAGTCGGGCAGGTAAGACGGGTCGGGTCGGGAGGACGGGTCGGGACGGGAGGACAGGAACGGGCTGCCCGAGCATGAACGCTGCCCGCGGGAGGCGTCCTACAAACGCTCGTAGCACTAAAATACAGAGATCCCTCTTTGAGGTAGGCCTAGCACACTTCCAAGAGATCGTGATGTCTTCCATCACACAACCATAGATTTAGTTTATTTAGTTGATCATTGGCATGTTCTAGATGCGTATTTTTGTTCTTGTTCATCGTTTGTGTTCCACATAAAGTGTCATAGGTAGCGATGTGTTTGTCATAACAACTCAATAATATCATGGATCATGTTGTAACATGCTAGTAGTGGGACAAGGCTATTAGGAGCCATAGTACCACAAGTGATTTGAACAAGGCTATTAGGGAGCCTTAGCCATAAGGATTGGTGGTGATTTAACTGTTGGCCCAGGGAGCAAACTAGTCGCAATTCCTCTTAACTGAATATAAAAGTGGGATGAGGTGAACTTGCATGAGGATGCATGGCAAAGGGCCATCTTTCTCATTGCTCTATAGTGGGGTGGTTCATGATACAATAGACGACTCTCTTCCTTATGGGTTTCACGAGAGTTTTGTAATTGATACTTTGCAACCTTGTTACACATGTTAAGATAGGACCACCTTAAACCAAGACAACATCAAAACCAAACCAACACCCTCAAAATCCTGCATGATAAGTACATGTTGAACATCAATGCCCCCTTACGGTTTTCGGTGCCAACGTATTTTTTTATTCAATTTGTTTTTATTGTATTTCAATATCAAGGGATTTAAAAAAAATCCAATATGAATGGTCTCCTTTTTTTCTTCTACCCATGATTATTTATTTATTTATTTGGTTCATATGGTTGCCACTTGTATGCCACATGTTAACTTTTTGGTTTAACGTGCTCCTACAATCTTTCCTTATTCAAAATCTAACTTCATTATATATTTCATCCCCCGTCAACTCTTGATTGGGGTTAAGTGGGCCCGAGTTTATCAATGGAGTATTTATGTCTAATATGCAAGGTATGCATGTTTTAATTTGGAAAGAAAACATAGGATGTAACGCTTAATAATATCATGATACAAGTCTTCCACTAAGGTAGATTTAACTAATTCAGTGTTGGTTTTAGCACCATCTACCTTATGCCTATTTGCCCACACTTGTCGTAGAGTTATATAAGAACCTTGTATCTCCATCATTTTTGTTGTCTCGACCACAATTCTGATGAGCACAACACCATCATATTATAAACATGTATGCATCTAAATCCATAAGTTTTCATAACATTATTCAACCATGTGGATCAATTCCATTAACCGTGGAATATGTCAATTATGTTATGTGGGGCCCCTAAAAAAATAGTAGTATTTGTTTACTATTAATACATTCAGATTGACACTTGGAAATTCGGGTGGAGTTATATTCCTGCAGACTCACAATATTCATTGTTCATCCAAACACTTAGTGTTTATGTTTGACAAATTTGATTTGATGTTCAATTGCAAATCCAAAGTGTCAAGTGATGTTTTCCAAAACAAAAATGAATGTTAATTGACATCTACATTTTCTTCTAGAATGTCACCCCAATGTCACATGCCTAGTAGTGCATGTCATTTCAATTTCTAAAGTGTCAATTAACATGTGGTCTTTTTCTCACAAGTGAGACTACAATTCAATTTCAACTTGTGTGTGTCAATTGATGTGTGTTTTTTTCTTCACAAATCACACTACATGTCAAATTCAAATTTTAATGTGTGTGTCAATTGATGTGCATTTTCTTTGTGCAAGTTTTTGCATGTCAAGTGTCAAAAACATGCAAAAACATTGTAAAAAATACACACTACCGGCACTATTTACAAGGAGCACTTTTCATTTGGGCATCATTCACTAAATATACTATTCATAGCAAACCCATTCATTGTCAATACCAACACTATTCACAATATTCATACTATTCATACCGGCACTAATCACTACTCATACTAGAGTCAGTTTCTTCCTATTATCTAAGTTTCTTCATGTGAAGGTAAGATCGTAACATTATTCAGTTGATGAGTTGTGTTCATGGGCCCATAGTATATTTGAGAATAAAGGCTCCGGATGTTGGAAGCCCACTACATTGAATATGAAGTTAGGGTAGTTGAACACAACTCATTAACTGAATAATGTTATGATAATGGAGGCCCATCTCAGATGCTAAATATAGAACAAACACAACCATACAATTGAATAATGTTATGTTATACCATCATCGTGAATGGATAGAAATCTTTATTCTACATGAATAAAGATTCTCACATGTAATGTCACTCCCTCTCTTATATCTTCAAACCCTAGAGAACGGATGTGCTCAGTTTAAATCTCCCTCCTTGTTGTCACATTTCCTCTCATATATTCCGGATTTAGAAAGAAAGAAAATAATCCACCAAAGAATTCCAACCACATGCTCGCACTCATCACATTGTCATCATTGTCATTATTGCATTGTTGACTTTGTGTTATTCCAATGTCACATGCTACACTAATTCTCTGTTATCACACATCCATGTCGACACTGCAGACCTCCTTGATATCATCACATGCACTTTGGTTGCCACAGGCATGATATTAGGAAGGTTAGAGTGTACCAACAAAGATCGGCTCAATAATCTTCAAGACTCGGCTGAGACACGGCATCAATGATTCTCAGACTGAATTTCATCAAGTTCAGTGGAACCAAACCTGCTGAATCTTCATCATGAGCTCAGATTCCAACTATCTCCAAACTGCACATCCAGGCCACAAATTGCAATAATATGTTGCATCCTCGTCATCAATTTAGTTCAGCACAATTCAATATGTCTGTGATGATGACTTGCCTACTCTGAATCTAATCTACTGCAAGCTTCATCACCATAGCCAACACCGACACGATCTTGAATCTGCCGTGTCAGGTCAACAAAAAGAAGCTACTCTACATTCAATCAATCCACAATTTTTTTTCACAACCTAATCTTCTTGGTACTGATACTGGATGTCAATTCTCGAATCAATCAACGAGCTGCTGATTCTTCGTGACCTAATCTGTGGGTTACTTGAATGTGAGTGTTGTAAGTTTAACGTCTGAGCGTCTAATCAAAGTTTTGAGCTATGATGCGGCGGCCGGTGGCTATCGAATCAGAGCGTTCTGACGTGACAGGGCAGGTCCCGGAAACTTGGTTATAGGGGCATGCTCATGCTCATGTCCTAGCTTCTTCTCCTATAACATCAAGGGCCCGGCGTCGTTGGTCATTTGGGCGACCATGGCCGCTGGGCGAGCCGAGAAGCTGGTTGCCTTGGCGTAGAATTTCCCTCCGCCGGTGGAGCCGGAGTCTGTGAAAAAGGCGCCGTCTGCGAAGATGTCACCGGAGCTTCTCCAGTTCCAGCCCTGCCATCCATCGATGTTGCTTCCGTCGTCCGGAATGCGCTTGGTCACCTCCTTGAAGGTGCCGGCGGAAAAGAAGTTGCCCTCGCTGTTGATGGTGGGATTCTCGCTACCTCCGATCGCATACATGAGCCACGGGCTGTAGTAGTTATTCACGACGTGGAAATAGCCATACCTGCACCTGAACCATGGACAAAAACAAGCACATCTTAAAAATGGATAAATGAAGGGTTAATAAAGAGGTGGACTCTTTCTAATAGTTGCAAGTTTGCAACCGGAGAACCTGGATCGCCCATTGTTCCTCCCCCAATTAGGCTCGAAGGTACCGTCGGTCCCCGCGACTTTTTAGATGACCGGTTGGCCCAGTGACCCTTACCGGTTTAGGTTGTTTGGATCCCTCAAGAGCGCCAACAAGATGACGAGGCAAAAACCTGAGGATTAAGGCGAGACCAAAATTTTCAAGGAAAACTTCAGGATTAGAGTAGGACCTATGTGTACATATAATTAGTATGTAATCGGCAGAGACCAGTAGTTTCCCCATGTCAAACCAAGTGAGCTTGGGATATTGTATCCTGAGGAGCAGATCATTGGGCGAGGGTGTGTGCGCGCACGTGTATATATCAATGTTGAGGAACATGAGCATCACCTCCGTCACCCAAACTTGTGAAGAGCACGCTAATAAGAACAAATAAGACCCTTCAAACAATCGATGGTGAAAGTCGATCTTAAAGTGGTTCGATCCGAGATTCAATGATATTAAGTTGGCTCCTAGAGACTCTTCATTCATGCTTGTTCCTTTAGAAACTGACGTCTATAGCTATCTAGCTAGTAACTGCTGCGAATTATATGGTCTGAGAGGTCAGAGAAAGATTGGATTGAAAAGTGGGGGTTCAATATTCGAGGAGTTTCACCGTTGTTACAAAATTAGGCTGTGTCACAAAACGCTCTAGTAACGAACTCTTAGTAGAAAAGTCCTTCAAAAGGCACCAAACTTCTTTGGACCGACTTTGGGGGACTCTGCGTATAACTCTAATAGAAATGAACGCCCACAAACTCCAGCTACCGTTTAGGCTATATACATCTATAAGCTACCATCACTACAACCCTCAATATATACCAACGTGACAAGTCCAGAACTTGGACATTTTTGCAAACGCTCTCGGGATATTCTGTGTATCTACGAAATGTCCATTAATGTGATATGCCCCAATCACGTTGTAATTCCGTTGCAAAAGCGTGAGTCAATACATGCTTACCGGAATGTTCATATTTCGTTCATGCAAATTGCGTGCAAAAGCGTTGCAAACGTGTTTTACTATCAAGAACTATTGAAATGATGTCATGAGCGAGAGCAGATGATAATTTGCTTGTAGATTACATACCTCGGAATGCGCTCGACAAGATTAGGGCCGAAATGGTTGAAGGCGACGGTGACCTGCATGGCCTTGTCGAAGGTGTCCCCCGGGTGCGCGCCCAGGAGCATCACCTTGTCGTGGTTACTAAAGTAATTGTTGGAGATGGTGACGCCGGTGGAGGCCTCAGTCACATCTACCAGCCCGTCGGCGCAGTGTGATAAGAAGTTGTGGTCGATCCAAACGTCGTGGGATCCAAAGATGGAAATGCCGTCACCGTCCGCGCGGCCGCGGTCGCCAACGTGCGTCGGCGAGCTGCGGATTGTTGCCGGTCCGGTTTGCTTGTTGTCATGGATGTGCACGCCGTGAATGATGATGTTGCTCACGTACTGCAGCGTGATGCAGCCGCCACCCGCGATGTGCACGTTCGCACCCCGTCCGTCGATCGTCTTGTAGCTGTTGACGATGAGCTCGTGCTTGAGGCGGATGTTCATGTTGCGCGAGAAGATGATCCACAGCGGCCCTTCCTGGAGGGCGCCGTAGCGGAGCGTCCCCGGCGCAGGGTTGATCATGTCGTTGTCGCTGTCATCGGTCACCACATAGATCGGTCCATTCTTGCCGCCGATCGCGTTCTTGCCGAACCCAATCGCGCAATCCGCAAGCGCCTGCCGATTCTCCCTCCAGTTCGGGTCGCATCTCCAGCAGTCATCGATGGGGTTGCCCTGGCCGCACCCAGACAGCAATCTCCGTGTGTAGTTGTCACTGGCCGACGCAATCGATGATCTGCAGATGAATTAAAGGCTCAATCTTGTAAATTACGCGCGAAAATGCTTTACTAGCTCACAAGAAATGATGCCATGAATGAGAGACGCTTCCACCTTTTACCAAAGCCGCAAACTCAAATGTAAACCTGACGTGGAAATGCAGAGTATGGCTGAGGGACAAGTCCTAAATGCCTCTTGTCGGAGGTGGTCTCTAAGTTTTCACTTTCAAGGTCCAACAACGAAGTGACGGATGACAAATGTTGGCGATTCTGTAGATAGTCCACAAATGGTTGCAGCATGCATCCACGACACAATTTGGCAGCCAATTGTTTTTGAAGGGGGGATGCGCAATACTTGAAAGGTGGGAGAAAAGCTTAGAAATTTTGTAGCTGTAGTGGATAATGTAGATATTCCACAAAAAAATTGAAGCATGCATTCAGCACTTGGCAGCCAATAATTTGAGGAGGAATGACGAAGCGAAAGATTGAAGAAAGAACCTCAAATGAAGCTGTAGGAAAGTTAGCAAATATTATGGCTGCAATGGATTATGTAGATAGTCTGCAAACAGTTTCAGCATGGATTCATCTACCATTTGCCAGCGAAAGATTCAAGGAGGGATGACCACAAGATCCCTGGAGAAATTAGGTCAGCAAATGAAGCTGTAGAAATTAAGGTCAGAAAATCTTATGGCTGTAATGGATGATGTTGATAGTCCGCAGCGACACTATGTAATGGTGTACTGGTGGTGGGATTCGGCAATGGTACACACATCTGTCGATTGTAGAAAGGTCAGCAGAATAACTGTGGCTCATTTCGCCACATCCGGCATATTTGCATTGTTCAAATGTTTTTGTAAATGTAGCTGTAAATTTTGATACACAGATTGAAGGAATGGGATTGTAGAAATTTAATTGGTCAGCGAAGAAGAGGCAGAACTTACTGTTGTTCAAAAATAGGTGTTGCAGAGCCATCTCGGACGCGTACCACTGCTTGCGGAGATAATTTGTTGCCCTTCGAGACGTGCACTTCGGAAGGTTCCAAAGGCCTCACTGCCGAGTATTGGGGCAACGTTACAACCAAAAGGAAGAGGGCCGCTCTGTAAGTTGTCGTCATTGTCCCAGCTGCTTCTTCTGTTCACAATTACCTGTTGATCGATATAAATTCATTAAAATAAGCTCAACAGAATCTCAAACATGTGAGACACATCAATCAATAATAATTAAATGTTTTTGTAAGTTACCAAAACAGAGTGTTTTAACCAGGAGCAATGAGTTGATTGAAGAATGGATGGAATAGGTAATTGTAATAACAAAACAAATCTGTCTTGCCTGTAAACTCGGCTGCGAGACACCTTCGTTGCCCCACTAAATTGAGCAGGTCAACACGCCCACATCTCGCAATGCGGTTCCATTCCTCTGCAAACATCAGCGACAGAATTTTTTACACGTTGAACATTCTAGATTGCAGCAACTTCCTTAACTGACTGCAGCAGAAAGCTGGGCATCCAGAGAAACCCTGAAGAAAAACACCATGGCGTCGTTGGCAATGGGTGGGAACAAGAGAAGTGCGACAAGTGCTTATATATGACATTTCTAGCTAATACAATAGTTTCTCGAACTGGAGCCAAATACGGAACAGAGGGGAGTAGCTGTAGATCTAAGAGATGAAGCAATGTCAATGAGTTTGCCGGACATGTCTTTCTGCTCATTAGTCCAATATACATATGAACTTATGAACGATATTACCTTCATATTAGACTGCATCATCAAGACTCCACATGAGCGGGAAGCACATATTGCATATACAAAGATCTTCGACAGCACTCTTGCAAGTAATTGTAAGCTGGGTTTCGGAGAGTGGGAGTCATGCATGCCATGGTTTCACAATCTCCTGGACAAGAACCGGATTAACTGAACTCTATTTCAAAAAATATATGTTCGAGTGAAATCTCTGTTTTTCTCAACAATGGACACATTATGGCTATGGACAATTGGTTCTTAGTACTAGTAAGCCCCTACTAAGTACACCACTCTACGCACAGGGCCATGAGTATCCTGAAAAGGACACAAAGGTGTACGTACTAAATGCCACCATCCATTCATTCCTTTGAATTTTTGAAACAAGGCTTCGCATCAATGAATGCTTCTGGCCATGGAGCGCCGGCATGACTGTGAAGCCTGCTATGGACAGACAGCTCCAATTCAGGCATCACAATTTTATTGTCCACAAAATTACGCGTATCTTTTCTGAGACCACTTCTCTACTCACCAATACGGTAGCCCATAGCCTTCCAAGTCAACACACATCCCCAAATGCTGTTCCGAGGCTGAAGGAGCCTTCGAAGCTCCTCTTCCATATCAAAACACATCCTAGAATGCTGGTCCTACTCACGAGGCTATGTACCCACCGCAAACAAAGTCCACAAAACAAAACGGGTCACAATTTCCAAATATCGATACTCACCAGAAACAGGACCTACTGATGCAATGCGAAGTACAGATCGACCGTAGCTTGTGTGTCCACCTTCAAACTTTGGCGCCGGCGCTTGACGAGTCGACTTCTCAACACATGAGCATTTCAACGAGAGGGCGCCTTTATTTTGGCGCCTAAAAAGTCGAAGACAAGACACAATGTCGACCACCAACAATAACGACGTAAAGGGGACACAAAGCATGCAGAACAGTCTTGATCTGCACTCTTTGAGAATGCACAGCTGCCCAATGCAAGCGGAGTGCAGGCCTCTCTCTCTCTCTCTCTCTGACTCAGAGTAGGAAACACGGCAAATGGTCTCGGGAGTCCAGAGCAGGCCGGAGGGAGTAATAGACTACCCCTGCATATATAAACATGGAGCAGACAGGATGTGATCCACTTTTTCGTCTCGTCGCAGGAGATGCAGAGTCAGTACTTCTGTGATCAGTAGTCTGCTGTTGTAGATGATGTCAGATGGACTCTGATGCACAGGCTCATGAAGAAACAAGGGAGAGTCTGGAGCGCTGCTGGCATATCCTTGATGGACAGTACCCAAGCCCATTACTGCATGTGCAGGCGTTAGTTACAGACCTGCTGCCAGCAACTACTGCTGGCCAGCCATCCTGCCACCATGCCCGACCATCAACATGATGACCGAGCGACCAAATGGCCCGGGAAAAAAATGAAGATGGGAGGCGATGAAGGAAGAAGATGGGGGCACATGGCTTCCTCTCTCGCATCAGGGATCTCTGCCATGGCTCTGCAGCTGGAGTCAGGAGTCTGCATGATCATTATATTTTCTGGTGGCCATGGACATCGGATAGAAAGAGATAATTACTTAAGTTACTCAAATGCAATTGCTGCAGGAGCACGGACCGCCGGATATAATTGTCGCCCCATCGTGGTTCATTTCCTGTGCACATCGGTCGCTCCCATGCTTTGAGCTGGGCTCCAACAAACTTACTTACTGTAGTACTTCTCTAGCTGCAAATGGTAAAGGTCCAAGGGCTTGCCTCTGGAGTCTGGAGTCTGGAGTCTGGATCTCAGGCTGGGAATATCACAGGATGGAAGACGATTCAATCCAATGAATGGAGGTCATTTCACGTGTGGAGCCTCTGTCAGATGGTTTTGCTTCAGATTAAAGGCAGGTAAGTAAGGAATTGATGAATTTTATATATCTGCAAAGATTTGTTTTGCTTCCGACATGTAAGTTAAGTACTTGCGGCAGAAAATTGCATGGCCAACAAAATATGAGAAGTGAGTTTGCGTGAGAAAATAGGCAGATTCAAAGCACGTACTTAAATAATGGAATTTTGAGTTTTATATATTTGTGGAGATTTGTTTTGCTTCCAATATGCAACTTCAGTACACTAGTAGGGAATTGCCCAATAAAATATGAGAAGTTCCAGGTTTGCTTGAGAAATTAGGCTAATTAAAGGCAGGTTTGTGATGGAACTGAATTTATCTATCTCTTAATATTTGTTTTGCTTCGGACATGTAAGTTAAGTACACTAGTAGTTAATTGCCCAAAAATATATGAGAATTAGGCAGATTCAAGGCACGTAAGTTATGAAATTGAATTTTATATATATCTACAAAGATTTATTTTGCTTCCAACATGTGAATTAAGTACACTAGCAGGGAAATGCCCAACAAAATATGAGAAGTGGGTTTGCTTGAGTATTAGGCTAATTAAAGGCAAGCAACCGATGGAATTGAATTTTATATAGCTACACAGATTTGTTTTGCTTTCACCATATAAGTTAATGACAAACAGGGAATAACCCAATAAAATATGAGAACTGGATTTGCTTGAGGAATTTGGTGCCAGCTCTGTTTACTGGTCGCTGTTGCTGGGGATACTTACGTGAATGCTTTCTTACACTACCGCAACCAGCAACGCTGCAACTGGCCGACCATCATGACGTCGACGGTATGGGTGAGCTCAACATCCCTCTGCCATCTCTGGGCCTTCTTGTTTGCCTTTTTGGAGAAGCAGTGTCATGAAGATAGGTGACGTCCTTCCCATGTTCTGGGGGTGTTTCACCTTGTAAACTAACATTTTTACCATTTTAATTATTAGCTTCTATCATTGCCATCTTCTGGTCGCTCCCAAATGATGAGGTTGTGGTGTTCAAAAAACATTGTGAGATAACCACAATTTCCACCTCAAAATACTTTAGCAGACTCTTCAGAATGTCCCTCCCAAATGACAAGGTTGTAGCGTTCAAAAACATTGTGAGATAACCACGACTTCCAGCTCAAATTACTTAAGCAGAAGTTTCAAAATGTCCGTCCCATATGATGAGGTTGGTGGTGTTCAAAAAATTCGTAAATTCCAGCTCAAACTGCTAAATCCTTAAAGGATGTGGGGTCTCAAAATATGGCCATATACACAATTTATACCAACTTCACCAAGTTTAGAAATCATATTTCATAAATTTATGTGCTTGAAACTGTATTATGTACATTGTCTTATGTCAAGGAGAAAATAAAAATATACTCATACTAGTCATTGATGATCAAAATGCAACATATGTATTTGCATCCAAGGACACTCAAGTTGCATATTTGAACCTAAATCTTCCATAACATCAAAAGTGTTTTAATTTCATCAAATAATGCACTTGAAAAATGAGTTGATTTTGGATAAGGTCACTTTTGACATGATTAGCTAAATATGAGAGTATGCAGCTCATTTTTTCTTGGAGAGGCCCGATGTGGGCCTGTTGGACAATTAGGGTTAAGCTGGAATCTCAGAATATCTCCCAAATGATGAGGTTGGTTGCATCGAAAAACTTCTTGATCAGACAAGCACAAATTTCAGCTCAAACAACTTAAACAGAGTTCTCGGAATTATGTGTTGAAAATTAACTTGTTACTTGAATGTGTTGTTGGAATCCCCCAGATAAGTATTGCTCCATTGGCATACTTAGTAACAAGGACCCAACATTTTCTCTTGCCATTCAGAGGTTATACTTGTCATGTGCAGGGTGGCAGAGGCAATTATGGGACAACCACATCCTGAAACCCGGAACTGTTTGAATGACCTCACCCATGCGGCTTGGTGACTAAAGGCATCTACTGTAGACGATACTGTTACCATGAAAGACAATCGCTGTGGGACCTTCACATGGATATTTCAGCGCATTATCCCTACAAAACTACAGAACCATACTGCACTGCTGTCAAAATGCACTGGTTCACCCAACAGAGTCTTGATCAACTGCCTGGTGTAATAAGTGCAGCAATAGCACCAAAAGCCATCTTCCAACAAAATGCGCTCCGATTCAAATCCTGACATTATGTTTAGGTCAATACACGCACAAATTGCATATACACACAAATTGCCAAGAATAGGCAACATGACGCTGGAAAATTATTGGACAAAGCACACAAAGATGTATAGCCTGAAGGCAACTGCTGGAGGTACTTTATTTGGACCTCCACGTCAACCAACAGGATGTAAAGACCCAAGGTGAAATCTTACAACAGTGTCATTCTGATGGATGAAATCCCAGGGCATGGCCTTCAACATCACAATTACCTCCACATACACCTCTACAAATCATCTCTGTTGCTGGAACACTTGAAAGGGGCGGCACTTCAGAGATGTCAAAGTGTTCATGACTCATCCAGTCGCCCAGTGTAAGGATCTCTTGTGAGCCAAGTTTTCCAAACTTCCTTCAGAATTACTCTACCTATCAATGCTGTACTTCTAAGAGAATGCACAAAATTGACAGATATATACAGGAGACAGAGATTAAGGGAAACCCTAATTCTCAATCATCACCCCAAGCTTCATCCCTAAGCTGTTGCCTGTTGTGTAATCGCTGCTTCCTCTCAGCTTCTTGAATTAGAGCCTGCTCAGCATTTACCCGGGTCTTAGCCCTGAGGTTGTGGCTGACGCCCTGTCTGCTTAAGGCTCCCGCTATCATGCGTTGTGCAACTCGTGCATTTGTGGCTGGGCGTGGGGCTGGTGGCTCCAAGTCTGGAAAAATAGAAGCATTGAGAAGAAATCAATGAGTAGGGCAATTCCACCACATAAGGCAAGAAGCATTAATCAGATAAGGTTAACATCCCATTGTGTTACTGCTACTAGCAGACTGTAAAGAGAACACTGTAGAAAGAACATGTCCATTCTTGGATCAGGACTAATCATCCAAATTCTTCCTATAACTTTTACACGTGGCTGAAAGGCCAGAGCCCTTCAACAATTCAGATTCTGTCAAAATCTGTCTTTTAAACTAATTTTCAAGTTACAAAATTTTCGTCCTTGCCCTCGGGCAGGGCCTCAATTTTCATGAAACTCCCCCCTCAAGGCTTTCCCCTTTACAAATTATCTTGGGTGAAAATAAGATTACAAAATTTTACAACTTTGTTTAATTATCCGTATAACAACCACAGTTTAGATCACACCACTTTCTTTGACACCTCTAGAGAGATGTAATCTTAGAACATTTGAGATTAGCCAGATACGTGACCATCCTTTCAAGGTTATTTAGACTTTACCTGTTACAGATAAGGAAACAGAGTGGCCAATAGCTGCATTGGCATCACAATACTTGTGGAGCCTGAATCGTGGGTCACTAATTCCTGACAAAGCTTGCCGTGCTGCAGGATACACACATGTAAACTTAGTGAATACAAGCTAGCAGATGGCACACAAAACTTCAGTGCTTCTTATCTACGTATTCAAATATGAAGGTATGTTCAACACAGTTCTGTGCTTGATGCAAGTGATAGTTGTGACCAGATTCAACAACTTACCAAGGGCAGGGGTGCGAAACACTGCTAAAACAGTGGTATCATCAACCCAACGGATGGCAACACCTTGACTTGAGTAAGGCCTCACAAGATCCTCAAGGTCCTTTGTCTTCATCATTGGTGTAAACCCATCTATCAGCAGCACATGTTCAGCACCTCCATCCCCTGCAACATTAGACACCAATCATAACACTTAGTTGTTTTCTCCAACCCAGTAAACATCACGTGTGTTAGCTGGCCTAATGTTTAACCAAAGTGAAACAAAGCAAATAGCTGGAAGATATGGACTCCTGTATTTCCGAAAAAGACATTCCAGTTCCTGCCAAATGGCATCTATCAGAGTAATCCTTTCATTCAACATGACTTTTGGTCGGGAGTTGGTTGTTTTGTATACAACACCTTCTATGTTCAGTAAGTTTCCGGTGGATGCTTGGAGGTAGTGTGGAGGTTCAAATGAAGAACATTCTATATCAGTTCATTGAGGGTCAAACTCATTTTGGGATGCCAAAAGGTACTAAAATGAATTTGACCCTCAATGAAGTATAATAGGTTGCACTTCATACAATTCAAACACTACCTCCGAGCATGCACCACAAGTGGAAAGATTTTTTTGGTTTTCTAAGCAAAACAACCAGTGGAAAAGTATAGGGACCCAACTCCCGATGAACAAAAAGTCCCTTTAAATCAAAGAATAGTCCATATTTATACAACCCTATTATTTAGAGATTCGGATTTCAGAGAAACATTCATCAAATTTCTCTTCAATTGCTAACTGTTTCTAGGCATGTGCCATCCTTCTAATATATGCATTGAAAATAGATTTCTAACATGAGAGCGATTTATATCATCCTGATTTACAAAAATGTGCAGACACTCCCATACCTTTCTCTCCACCATACCGTCTGTCATTGCTAAGAGTTTGTAGTATATGAAGTGATTTAATGCATGCTCTAGTTCTTAGACCTTGCCTTGTGGAGTGGGCACCTACAATGGTCGTTTGCTCCACCAGTGTTGGCTTGGTCAAGTCTTTCATTGCGTGTGGCCTCGTCCTCTACATTATCACTGTACAGACCTCCCCCTCCATATGTAAACGAACCTCGACCTCGCTGCTTCTGTTTCCCTGTCTCCTTCGCAGTTTCTGGCTTTTTAACTACTGGTGAGAAGACTGGTGGTGTTGCCAGCAAGGTGGGTACAGCGGCTTCCCAATCTGATTGTGCCATGCATTTTTAATCAGTGAAAGTCAGAATAGCATGCTCACCAAGAAAGAAAGAAAAGTGACTCTGATGTTGCCACCATTGTGAATTATGATGTTGCTTCATCTTTGAGTTGGTCCAAGTCTATATGTATTCTCAAAACAGGCCTCACAAGAATTAGAGAGGCCCCGAAGACTAATGCTTCCTTTGAAAGGTGAACACCTTGAACGGGTGCAGACAAGCCAACCTACGCCTATGGACAAGCTGTGGGCAAGCCCTTAGGTTCCCACATGGTTGGTTGAAATATCCAATTCATCTGGATTACCCCACTATGATTGGATGGACCATAGGTGGTAGGGAGCACCAAGAATCAAGTGCTAGAAAGGTCACCCATCCGAGTACTATTCCGGCCTGAGGTGGCTTAACCTTTGAGTTCCCATGGGATCCAAGTTAAGGCCTTGGGTTTAAGCCACCCTTCCCACCAAAGAAATATACTTGTCTCAGACACGTATGATTTCAAGTCTCTCAAGTACTAAAAAAAACGATGGGAAGTTCCCAAGCTACAATATTGAAAGTTGGTGCTTAAATTGGCCTCCAAAAAGGGGGTGCTAGGTTTGGGAAAAAAGCAATGAGGCTTGCCTTCTTCATCGGATAAGCCTGCTGTGGTGGCATTCCCAACATTTTGCATTCTGTCATGATCCTTGGCACCTTCCTGCAACTTTCCAATATGTTTCAGCTGTTTACCACCAGGTTTAGTGCTTACAATGTCCTCAACAGCATCCTCCCTGCCAGACAAACAGTATAAAGCAATTAATAAATACATATGGATGCCTACACTGGTGGACACAAAAAATGCTTTGAACTAAATGTAGTGAGCTGAGCTGATAATCCTCTTAACAAGAGACACAAGATTTAGTGTTCAGGATTACAAACAAATGTATGCATCAAGTTTTTGTATAGGCAATTTCCATCACTGCAGCATGATAACGAAAAAAACACTTGTCTCAGACACTAATCATTGATTCCAATCTCAAATACTAGCAAAAGAGTGCACTGGAAAGTTCTCAAGCTACGAGACTATAAATTGATGATTGGATTGACCTAAAAAAGGGGGTGGACTGAGCTGATTATCCTCTCTTAGCAAGCTACACAAGATTCGGTGCTGAAGACTGCACACATCATCAAGTTTTTACAGGGAACTGCCATTACTGCTTTCATAAAATTTGAGTCTGCAGATGATTAGAACACTCTGCCACAGCTGCAATCACTTCTAAAACAAAACAAAATTGTGCTTCCAAGATGGATTGACACAATTCAAGACTGCGTCACTATGAAGGGTCACTTAAACTACAAAGGTGGATGTGGTCGTGGTTGTCGTTAACCACAATAGTCAAACACAACTATGTTGTTTTATCAATTTCATCACAATTATCTTGTGCGAACCCTTGTGATTGTGGTTGATGGTAGGGTCAGTCTTCTAAATGGCAAAGTGAAGAAAACAACATTGGTTTAGGTCTTGGACTCGAGAAGAAAACAAAGTGATTATTATCCTTGTCGGCCTTGGCCTCGGATTGTTGTGTTAAAGTGGTTGCTTCCTCGACTTCCTCCCCAGACCTTGACCTTGAAGGTCTCTAGTGATGCTCGTGAGGTCTTGCTCCCCAGACCTTGACCTTGAAGATCTCTAGTGATGCCACATGAGCATGTACACCACCCCAAGGGTGGGTAACCACGGAGACTCCGTGTGAGGTTGCTGGAGTTGAGCATAGTTGTGGTTAGCATTCATTATGCCTTTTCTATAAAAATAGAACCAAAGAAAGTAAACCACAACCACGAACACCACCACAACCACCCTAACGTAGACCACCCTTGAGATGCGATGATCTCTTTGAAGCTGAATTTTGAAGCTCAAGTGATTGCACCATCAATACAAAGGAATTAGGACACATTATCAAGTTTTCATAGGCAACTGCCATCACTGCATTCATGAGGTTTGATTCTCCAGATGATCATACTCTGCCATGGCTGTAATCATCACTACTAAAAAAACAAAGTGTGCCTCCATGTTGGATCATCGTCACTTTGAGAATTGTGATGAAGCTCAAGTGCCGGATTGCACCATCAAATCAACTCAACGGAACTAGGACACATCATCAGTGCATTCATGAGAATTCAGTCTACAGATAATTAAACTCTGCCATGGTCGTAATCATCACTTCCCAAAAAACAAAAAAGGTGTGCCTCCATGTTGGACCATCGACACGACTCGAGGCTCTCAATTTGATAATGAAGTTATGAACCATCAAGCGACGGGATTGCACCATCAAATCATTTAAAGGGCGGAGTTATGACTACGTACCAGGAAGACGAATCTCTCGGCTGAGGAGCCTGTTCAACATTTTTCTTAATCAGCAGGGAATCACTGAGAAGGGCGTCTGCCTTAAGTGACAACCCTTGGGACGTGTACAACCCCGCCAAATCGTTCATAGCCGCCGCCAAACCCAGGTTGTATTGCGCGTCCTTGGAAATAGAGAGCTTCGCTATTACACTCTCCAGCAGCTTGACGGCACCGTCTTCGTCGTCATTGTCCACCAGATCCTCCACCCTCGTCGACCATCCTTCCAACTCGACAACCTCCGTCTCCTCCTCCTCCTCCTCCTCTTTCTTCCTTACTTCAGCGACTTGTTCGTCGTTGTGCAGGCTAACCTTCTTCGTCGCTCCAAACCCTTCCTCGGCCATGGCTGTATTGTTCCCGGCTTCCATAACAACAACACCTCCCCCTTCCTTCCTTCCTTCCATCCGCAAACAGAATCACAAATCCTCGTGGCTTTCGAACACCCGAGATTGCTACTCCGAATGTGCTAGGTGAACTAAACCTTCAAGAAATTAAAGTAACGAACTTTACGTAAATTAGCGAAGGATTGTTGTGCAATGCGCGGAAGTTGATAGAGTGAGCGAGGAAACACTAAAACGCATCTCGTCGGGAACACTACGACACCAAAATGTTCCCACCAAAAATGTTTTTGCGACAGGTAATACCTCCTCTGGCTCTGCTCTGGCTCTGGCTCCGCCTTCTTAATGTGATGGCTTTGCAGTCACGAAGAAGATGAATCCTTTCAGAGAGAGATTTTCACCTCGAGTGACGAGTGTATGGGTACCCACGACAATTGGGAGTTCAATGACCTGTTGATACCGCAGAGTCCGAAGATGATTCCTTCAAATCCAGGCTTGTGCGGACATGGCCAGTAACGATCGCCATAGCCAGCCTTGAAGGACTCGCTCCCCATTGCCCAACATAAGGGACGAAGCCCACGTTCCTAATTCGGTTCCCCATCATGTTCCCCATGGGAACAAGGTCCCATTTCATACGAACTTACAACACTCTACCCTCCCTAAAATCACGCCTGTGGCAACCCAAGTGCACGTGATATTAAGGAGGTTTGTAGTGTTGACATGGATGTGTAATAATAAAGAATTTGTGTAACATATGACATTATGAAATAATATTGAACACATCCGTTCCCTAGGGTTTTGGGATATAAGAGAGGGAGTGATATTACAGAAAATCATATTCCGGAGGTTAAGATGTAATTACTAAGGTGAGTGGCCTTATGAAAAGAAATTGATTATTAAGTCTGATAAGCCAAAGGGGCAAATGGACTAAATAACAGTGAGAGGAGCAGGGAATCATCCACCTACTTGAAGTGGATATCAATCATCACCAATCAGCTCAAGAGCAAAATCTTTGAATTATGGATGATATCTCACCTCTATGAATGGAAACTTGATTTGATAAGGATTAATGGGACTTATTCAATGACCAGGGAGAACCCAACCACTAGTTACAGATGACCTGATTGAGTTTGAGAAATAACCAATTGAAGTTCAAGACTTCCCAATAATAATCGATCGTTATAGAGGAATTTAGAGAACATAACTCAAATCAATAAAGAAACACCAAAAGATGTCAACGTGTAACCGTTTGGACTTGGAACACACTAGGATCTCAACCAATTGTGCTCAATAAGCTCCCCAGACACTAGACTTATGCCCACATTCTCCCAAATTCAGTCCGAATATAAGACAGGTCACCCAAATGGAAACCAGCACTTGATACATGTATATAGAACTGTCTGTGACACAAGCCTTACCATATACCACTCAAATACTCCTTACAATGAAAAAATTGGGCAAGCAGAAAGCGTGACATAAAATTGAAGTAAATTAAAGCCTCTTTGGCAGATCAGGCAACTTGCGGTCGATTATGAGTATCACAACGTTACAAATTTTTAGTAATGTATGCACAACCAAAAACCAAGACCCAGCCTTAGTCAAATATAGTCCTAGCATTACTCCATAGTTCCTAGGGTAAAAAAAAGGTCGAATGTGGCAGACCTGATCAGAACACTGTTACTTGTAAGCTACACACAACCAAACTACAGAAATCGGTATATTTGCACTCAATGCTTGGATGTAAAGATAATATTCTTTCAGGAAGTGGAGGGCTAAATTTCATACTGAATAAACAGTACATGAAAAAATTGAAATGCTATGACGGGTTTATGCAGACAGACAGAGAGGAAGCAACAAATCTCCTCTTTGAAAAATCTCCTCCATTCCCACAGTTGGACCTCGGATGCAGTTGTAGTTGCAGTGGACCCAGTTTCCTTATGATAGAAAAAAATGGTTGTGGTGATGTTGTCCACAGAGATGGTTATTTATCGCACACTGTTACGTCTGTAGCTTTTGAGCAGCAGCTAGCAGCTTGACTTGCGCAGCAGAGTCGATGTCCGCCAAGTCAGCAGGGAACTGTTTTTGCACACACAGTGTAGGTAAATATACATGGAAACAATATACAGGTGTTAAGAAGAGCTAAGGTAGACGTGCCTTAGATGCATAATTTCCATCTGCGCCCACTTCTTGTATGATTCAAAACACACATTAAGTGCAAGAGTCACCATTTGCCTCATAATTTTCAGAGCTCATGTGACAATCTTCTTTATTATCAAAGCAAACATTCTTATGATCACCAAGTGGTCAAATCGGTCTCCCCAGCCATGTTGACTCTTGAGCCTAGAGAGGTTAGCATATTTTGAGCATGTAGTCCAATCTCTTTTAAACATACATCTTTTTGATGTCAGTTCCTAGATCCACACCTGACCACATACCACTCAAATAGAGGTGTCCAGATTTTTGTTGCGTTGGATTTAGACACGTCTACCTTAAAGGAAATGCACATCGCAAAAACCATCCTAAGGAGAAAACCGTCCTAAACAGCTCTTAAGCAGGTGATTAGCCCTTATAATGCTCCTCTTGTATAATGTGGACTCAGACATCATACCCTGGAGAAACATTAACCAACAACTTCTTTGATATGATGCTTAAATTCCAAATATAATTCAGTGAGAAGAAGATGTAGCCTCAAATACCTGTCCCATGAGGTTTGAAATCTTTGGGTTTGCTCCGGAGTCAAGGAGCTGTTGCACAACATCTGCATGGTTACCCCGGGCTGCATGGTGTAAAGGCTGCAGATCACATATGTAAACCATATTACACTATAGTCAATAGCGATACACAGTAAGACAAGAGCAAGGCACTTGACCTATATTACAGTACACTAAAGAGTCCTATTAGTGTGGGTGGAAAAATTAGAGTCAAAATAATCAACGTGGACCAATCTAATTGTCTAGTCAGCATAGGAACAACATGGGTCCAAGACCTTGGATCATCCCCTCACTCTGCCTTGAGACTTCCCACCAACACCGTACAGATAATAATCAGTCACCTTACATCAGAAGTAGCACAATACAAAACTTTCACCCACATCAATCTCCTAGAAAAACAATTAATGTAACCAAGACTTATTTTAAACCAGAGATTTGGCAAGGATTGAGAATTAATGTGGGCTCCTGAGAATTACTGTGGCCCACACTAACAGGACTATTTATTGTACTTGAGATGATAGGAGAACATTTTAGGACGCCTACTGTTGTACACTGTTTAGCCAACTCTACCAAGTGTCATGTATTACCACTAATGCTCAACTTGTTGACTACTGGTCTAACCTCAGGATAGGCATCACAAAATTCTTGAGCATACTCATGCCAAGATATTATTGAGGATACTAATGTCATGTGGTTTCACTAATGTTGACAATTATTGTAACCTAGGCATAGGCCTCATAAGAGGATTAGTGACAATATTCGGCCGGTGATACTAAATGCCATAAATAGTGTAGCACCACCAAGTTACTTACCCATTACCCAAACCTCATCAGTAATTAACTTAGAAAGACATCTTTACAAGGAGAAACACTCGCATGCAATTTTCATGATAAATGACTTCATGCTCCAAAGTGCATATCTAATGCATAATGAGGAATATGTGACAGAGGAGGAGCATCAGTTGCATACAGTGTCACCGTCAATGTCAAACCCATCTAAAACGCGTGAGAGCTGCTCTTCACTAGTAACAGCTTGAAGCAATGTGCCCACTACCTCCTTGTAGCCTGCACCATGATAGATGTACCACATTTCAAAACTAAGAAGCAGCAAAATTGAAATTCTGAATGATGCAAAATGCCTGAAACTTTAAACCCTGAATACGTATTACCCATGCTGACTTATTAAACTTTTTGCATGATGCATATGCCTAAATCCTTAAACCCTAAACCCTAGGGTTGTATTACCATTGTTGACTGATCAATGTAATGTACTTCAATGCTGATGAGACCTGATGGAGTTGCAACTACATTCAAAAATTCTAGTAGGAAGGTCTATAAGGTAACAGATTCACCACATATCAAAACTCAGAAGCAGCAAAGTTGAAGTTCTGAATGATGGATATGCCTAAACCCTTAAACCCTAAACCCTAGACTTGTATTACCAATGTTGACTGATCAATTTCACAAACGTCAAGGTCTATGGAGAGCTGATGGAATTGTAACTACGTCCAAAAACTCCACCAGGGAGTCTATCAGGTTGAGGATGAAATATCCATGATATCAACCAGGTCAGGTCTGTTAGACCAATCTATAACCAACTCAATGGCTTTCCTCAAGAGACTCCTGTACTTACAACGGAGCAAATTTTACCTCCTGCGCATGCATCATGCAGGGGAAGTCCTCCATCCTCATCTCTCACTTCCATATTCGCCCCTGCCGCAAGGAGTATCTGCCACCCCTCCCTTTGCCTCATTATTCTCTCAAACTATTCTAGTCACAGCCAAAAAATAAGAACGTCGTCACAAAAATGCACACAGCCAGATTCAGGAAATTGAATAAAAGTATCAAGTGATTGATCCCTGGACCACCACAAGAGAGATGTCCATACAAACCTGAGATGCATGCTGTCCAGCGCAAAGTAGTACCAGCTTAAACCCTTGATTTTAAGGTTCCAACTTGACAGGAATTACAATTATCTCATTCATGATTCACTCATCCTTCGGCCAGAGATTCCTTGAGGTCTAAATCAAGGAGTTGCAGACACAGTACCTGAACGCAAGAGAGATGGCCATACAGGCAAGCTATGTGAAGAGGTCGATCACCATCTTCGCCCTCACAGTCAACACCGCTTCTGAGGTTGGCTGCACATCGACAAAATTTCTCTCCATCAGAAGACTATACTTAATGAGTCGCTAAACATCCAAGGTCCAGAAAAACCGAACCTGGCCGCCCAAGAATCATAGGAAGACTGTATTAATTCTTGAATCCAGGCTATAACTTTATTTGCGAAGCTTCGCTTGTGTCTACCGTTTCCTTCTCTTACATCATCAACTATGTAGATTCAGAGTTGCCCTTCTCAACCTGTATCAGATCCAAGGATCTAGGGACAGTGATATTACTTCGTCTCTGATTTCGAATCAATTTGGCAGATTTCATTAAGCTCAGTTCTTCCTGAATAGCATCAGCATGCCTCAGGATTTTTTACTAAGACAAATTACACTCCAAACCAGGACAATGCCAGTTCCTTGTCCCACCGATTCTTACACCTCGCATTTTTCTGAATGTATCGTAATTCGGCCTCTTGGAGTCCATGTATCACGAAAGGGAGCCAAAGGAGGAGCTCTGCTTCTACACAATATTTTTTCAGCAGATAGAGCAGAAGTCGGGAACATCAAACCCTAGACCTTGTTGTAGCCGAAATTGCAGATGCAGAAAACATGATGACACCCCAAACACGGCTCAATTCTCTACACAGCGGCTACATAAAACCATGTCAAGCCACATTTTGGTGTGCACCATCTTTCAGAATCCTAAAAAGGTGTTTCACACTTTCTGACAAATTCTTGACGGGATATACGGCATTTCTGAACCTCAAATCAATGTGTCACCATTTTGTGCAAGCGTACGGGAGTAGGGGCCAATTCAGATGGATCCGGAAGAAAATCCCAGAGGGAAGAAGAAGAAGAAGAAGAAGAAGAAGAAGAAGAATGTGATGTGATGTGATGTGATGTGATGTTCTTCACCAAGGGCTAAAACCCTGTTGTGGCCAAAATTGCAGATGCAGAAAAAATGATGACAACCCCAACACCGAATTCTCTACATAGCGGTTACCAAAAAACCATGTCAAAGCCACATTCTGGTGGGTACGATCTTTTAGAGTCCTAAAAAGGTGTCCCCACACTTTCTAACGAATTCTTGACGTTATTTCAAGCAATTTCTTAACCTCAAGCAGTATGGCGCCATTTTATCAAAGGGTATGGGAGTAGAGAGGCAAATTCAGATGGATCCAGAAGGAAAGCCCAGGAGAATGAATAAGAAGAAGAAGAAGAATGGATTGTAAATGTGATGTTGATATGATGTGATGTGAAGTAATGTGATATGATGTTGTTCACCAAGGGCTTGCGAAAGAGCTTCTGCATCGCCATCCTCCGCAGCAGCCATCACAGCTTGCACATCCTCCGGCACAGCTGCCTGCAGCTCCAGATTCTCACCTTCTCCGCCCTCCTCCATCGCTTGCGGCAGGGCCATGATTGATGATTCTTGTCTGTAAGTTACTTACTACCTCAGGTCGATCTCTCTGCGCCCGCACACAAAATTCTCACAATGCTGCGGACGATCCTCAAAAATCTCTTGCCTTGCCGCTCCTGCTGCTCCGGTTGCTGTGCCCTTGGCCGCCCCCACTGGGTTCGTCTAAACTCGTTCGTCCATCCGTCGACGCTCGTCCAGATCTCGTCTCGCATTCGCCCATTCGTCCAGATCTCGTGCACGAACGTTCAAGGAACCTCATTCATACTTATGGCTGCAGCCTTATTACTATATAAATCTTTCCTACTTTCTAACTTCAGCCGAAGATTGTGAACCTGACCTAGTCGGTACTTAAATATGATATTGTCGAAGTTGTTCAATTTCTTAGCGAAGAATGTTGCAGTTGATGAATTGGATGACTGACTATCGAACCATCCATCGACGAGGTGCCATGTTTTGATGTTTGCCAGACGAATTGAACGGCGGTTTCAAAGGTCACTTGAAGGTGATGAATGAAGTGGGGAAGCGTCAGGCCCTTCGCCTGGCACCCTTCCCCGCCCATCAGGCTCCGACCTTGCTTGCATTCCAGAAAGTCTTGGACTGTCCGCGATTTCGAAGCTTGTAGATGGTGATAAAGCCTTAAAACTATGGTGAATTATTGTTTTGGAATGTCCAAGTGAGTTTTGCAATCGTCTGCAGAGACTTTGTGTTCGGAAAAATGAAGTTTGAGGGTTTACCTTGGTGATCATCAGGACTACTAAGTTACTGTCTGACATCACAACTTCAGGACCTGAATGGGATGGTAGCATATGCCGAAATATCATTCTGCGATGAGTCAGGATCGAATTTTGCTACAAAAGTTTTTTCTGTTGTTCGACGTGAAAGATAGGTTTCTTCTCTTCAATTGAGAAGTCGGCTTCATCCTTCTCCTCCACCACGGAGCTCTCATCTTCAATCCCTTTCTACCAAGCGCTGATGATATTTTCCCTTCTTCTCATCACAACGAGGTTACAGCTCGCACCGCTGCTCCGGGGCCTATTCATCTACGTCATCTTCCTCATCTTCCTCCTCATAAACCAGGAGTACAAGAATAAACAGCTTCCTTGATCTGATGATGAGACTAAGTGATGATATCAACCCACTTGAACCATGATGCGAAGTTATTTTAACGTCACAAGATCAAGAAGAAGTAGTAGATTCACGTCGGCTTTCGTCCCTTGTGAGTTGCTTGCTCCGTGTTCTACTAAGAACTAAAATCAAGGTCTCTCCTAGCCAGAAATTCATTCGGATGACCTCAACAACTTTCTCAACTTTTTATTTCGCAAGGTTCTCCAGAATCTACTTCCGTGACCGAAGGTGAAGTAGGTCATCTGAGCTACGTGTGGTTTTCTTTGATTAGGTAGCACTTTGAAGGATGAAGCGGATGTTTTTTTCCCGCGACGCCTTTCGAAGGCACCGTCGGAAGGATTCAGAAACTCTGATAGCCTCAAAACCTACATCCGTCGCCGAAGGTGAAATAGGTAACCTCAGGTATGCATGGTTTCAGTGAGTGACACTTCAGAGGACGATTCCGAGGTTGTTCATGCGACGCCATGCAAAGGCACGCTCAGCGGCTTTCAGAAATTCTAATGACCTTCAACAACTGTCGCAAAATTCTCAAAAGCCTACATCCATGACCTCGGAGGGTGAAATAGCTATGTTTTGTTTCATACAGTAACACTCTTGAGGGTGATTCTTCGGTTTTTCCCTTTCGACGCCGGAAAGGCAGTGATGATGATGATGATGATGATGATGTAAGAGTGATCAGACCACAACAAGGTCAAAACTCCCATGGCGGGCAAGACCGACGATGGGACATGGCCAGATTGCGGGTGCCTTCTTGGCATGGGCACCAGGTCACTGCAAATCGACCTAACGCCCAAACCCCACGTTTGTTCGATTTCCAAAGACGAGGTCTACAAACATTATATCTTCGATAAGGCTGCCTACGCCCGGATCACAAAAGCAAAGCCAGACTCTCCTCTGGGAATTTGGGCAAGCCAAAGGGCTAGTCAACGTCGTTTGTTTGTCGTGAAACCTCCATTGCTTCCCCCACCTCCGCCATCGCCATGGCGATGGGATGAGCCTCTGCCTCCCGAACTGCCCTTGTTGCCCGGATGGCGACATTTTGAACCCATCAACGACGAGCTCAACATCAGCGAGTACTACCCTGCGGAGGAGTATGTGGACAATGTGGACAATCTCTTCGACTGGCTGCTGGTGAATGATCCTGATGCGAGGAAGAGGATGTGGCCAACCGCGGAGGCATGGATTCTGGCGTGTGGGGAGATGGCGGTGGCAAGGCGGGAGGATGAGAAGTACAAGGTGGATAGAGTGTTTGTTACCGTGGATATGGATTTCTTTACGTATGTCATGTCAAGGTGGGATAAGATTGGAAGCTATGTGAAAGATTTGAAGCTTGGTTTCAAGATGACACACATGAAACGCCTTCTTGACATTCATATGGATGCCAGAGTTCTCATTGGAGGGTGCGGTCACCAGTTCAATTGATCCTGACTGACGTCGGAGAAATTTTATCATCTCTATCACCTTCTGTACAGCATTCGAATTTTGTCACCGTTTCTTCTTACAGTCGGATTACACATCTTTAAAATCTCCATGTAAGGTCACAAAATTATGAGAAATCGGCAGCCATGTGAAAGATTTGGCAGCTTGGGTTCAAGATGACACATGAAACACCTTCTGGACATTCATATGGACGCCAGAGTTCTCGTGGGAGGATGCGGCCAACAGTTCGGCTGATCCTGACCTCAAAGAAATTGATCCCTCTCGGCTTCTGTGCAGCATTCAAATTTTGTCAGCATTTCGATTTTGGTTTTACATCTTGGAGATTTTCTGAGATGTCAAAAATTACCCATTTTTTGAGTTGCAAGAGACCCACCCATGTTGTGATCCTATCTGCGGGACAAAACTGGACTGTCCATTAACACCTTGACAATTTTCAGAACGAGAGAATAGTGTCTTTTCAGGGCATCCTATATCAATCACAGATATATCAATCACTAAGAAACTGACTAGCTTACCTTTGACAACCTCAGATAATCTATCAACACTCACTCCCAAAAGCCGGTATGAATTCAGGCTTGGAGCAAGGTGGAACAAAATCGGCAAACTATGTGAAGTATTTGAAGCTTGGATAGAAGATGATACACATGAAACGCCATCTTGACTTTCATATGGATGGGGGGAGGGTGGGGACACCAGTTCAATTCCTGACTTCAGAAAACACCATCTTTATCAGCTTCTATACAGCATTCAATTTCTTCTTACACACCTACGGAATCTCCCTGTGCGGTCACAGAATTAGCAAGTTTTGGAGTTACAGATACCTGAATCCATTCCCAGACCTGCTAGACATAATTTAATCATATCTGCATGATAAATCGGCAGCTATGTGAAAGATTTGAAGCCTGGATACAAGATGACACACAAAATGAAACACCTTCTTGACATGTCACAATTCTCATGGGACTAGGGTGCGGCCACCAGTTCAGTAGCTGACTTGAGAACATAATGTCTCTCACCTTTTGTACAGCATTCAAATTTGTCAGGGTTTTTTTCTGACAGTAGGAATTTGCTTTCCAAATCTTAGGAATCTCCCTATAGGGTCAGAGGATACCCAATTTTTGATGTCGCAAGAGGCAGGCACCTTAGTCCATTCCCAGACCTACTAGACATGCTCTCACCCTCTCCACATAAGTATGTGGAGCTCGCTGGAATGTCCTCTGACGCCCTCTTGACAATTCTTCAGAACAAGAAACGGTATCCTTTCAATCATCAGGAAGCTGACTAGCTTACCTTCAAAAACCCAGATAATCTATCAACACACACAAGCTTTCCTCTGAATTTCCCAAACTCATTCTAACCCAATCTTCAATGAAAGGGCTCTAATTTGATTAACCTTAACATCTATTATTGTTGTGAAAATGTAGCAAAATGGGTTACCCCCAACAACACCTAAACCTGTACAACCACTAGAGAGTCCATTTGTATTCTTCCATAGGTCTTTCAGTAAGCGAGACATTCTTTAGATGATCGGAAGGTGTCATTGTATTCTCAAATTACACCCTCCACTAGGTTTACTGGGAGTATGTTGTGTCCATTTCACACCTAATCTCTTTGGGGAGTCACATGTAGATCCACGATGTTATGAACATGCCCAATCCATGCCACAAAGTATCTTTTTAACTTGCGGAGATAACTCCCAACTCAGTGATCCAAAATTGGATCTTTATAACAAGCTCCACAAAAAACAATACACCAATTTATTTACCATGACATGTTGAGGAGCATCTACTCCAGAGCAAACACAACAGTCACCTTCCTATTCATCTTGATCAACTCCAGACTAGTTTGTACTCGTTAACTGCGTTACAGCCTTCACCTTTCAGGAAGAAGGCATCAACCCAGTCATGTGAGCAACATCAAAAATCTCAATCCAGTAACCATCAGGATCCTTGATGAAAGCCAGACCCTTCATCCTTCCTGCACATCCAAAACCAGCCAGTCATTTGCCTCTTGTTATTTTCAGCAGTCATTGCCATGATCCTTATGAACAATAGCAATGTAAGTATGAGTACAAAGCATGATGAAACATTTTAAACATGTGAACCTATTTGACACAGAAGAACTACAGTACACTAAACTCTGATTGAATGTGGCCCAAACTATTCATCATCGACCCACATGAATTGTCTTTCCATCACCGGCTGGCAATTAAAGAGGATACCACAGGACACCTGGTGCTACATGACAAGTCACAAGGACCACTCTAATTAACATACCACACCAATTTTGATGCCACACTTAATCGTATGTTTAGTGTAACTATCTTCCTTCAAAGTACAGGTTCAGTTCACATTTAATGGAATAGATAAAAGAGATGCCGGATATAAGAGTAATGGTATTACCATCATCAGGACGCTTTGCAAACTCAACCCCAAGCTCCTCAAAACGTGCACATGCTTTGTAGACATCATCAACGGTGATGCCAATGTGACCTGAAATTTCCAGATATTAATTTCTTAGCTTTTTGTCACTTGTAGCCAGGACATGTTTGCAACATTAAGGTTCATCATTACCGTTCCCACATCCATGCCATTTATGGGGTTTTAAGGCCTTCTATAAAATTCAAATCCTATTGTGCAGCTTCAAAGGACCCTATCACATCAATTGACTTCGAGCATACAAACTTCGAGCATTATCAGTTACTACAAATACCTACCATAGCCTCGAGGGTCGCTATTGCCAGTGTGATATCCTTTAAAGTCTGCATCTGATTCAGTGCCCCAATTACTGTGAGGGCACAATACTTAAAGGTTAGTTGTTTGCATGGAGATTGCTGAGCATGTCGAAAGCAGTGCGAAACTGACAGGAAGACTCATTGCTGTAGCCAGTTAGCCAACCCATTCTGCTGATAAATTGGAAATCTACTTGTAGCACGACAAGAATCTGTAAAGCCCACATGTGATACAGAACATAGTTGACCAGGTAACCCAGTCAATACACTTTGGGATCAATCACAAAGAGTGTAAGAGTTTTCGTGGGAAAACAGAAAAGCAGAAATAGATCCAGTACACCGCAAAGTGATGGTAAGCTTACTGAGTGAGCTCTAAGGTGGCCTTGCATTTGATTAAGAATGAAGTTCTCTCAACAGGATCTGTTGGAATTTTGGCAGGATCCTGACATCCCAACAGTTCACAAGTCAGACTGAGAAATTGTTTTACAACTATCACTGTCAGACAATCACACTACTAACTTCATTAAACTACCAGATCGGAAAGACATGAGACAGTGTGAGGTTTCAGTTCTACCGGTCAGGGTCTCATTGGCAGTCATACCTCGTAGCCTAGAAAATAGAGACTGAATTTGGCCTCTGGAAAGTCCAGTCTCTTCAACAGCCTGTAGGAGCAGATACTTACATTTGTAAGAGTCCAAACAATTAGATGCTTGAGAATGAGCGGCAACTGCCTCATTAGTCACTGCAACACTTAGATGCTTGAGAAATGGAAGGTGGTTGTATACACACATGTAAGAGAGTTACCCTTCTTCAAGAGGACTTCTCCTGTGCACTTTGCAATCACAATTTTACACTCAAAGCCATGTGGCTGGGTAAAAGCTCGCTTTTGTAATGACATGGATTCCTTGTATGTTTTATCCTTTAGCTACATCTTTTTGGAATGGGAGAGGGGTACTAGTGCTAATGAATCAAACTCCTTCGATAGTTAGGGGACCAGACAAACTTGCATGATCATGTTATTCATAAAAGGTTTAAAGCAAGGGCACTTACGTCATGCCCAGAACTTTGGAGTAGAACTCCAGGCTTGCCTTCGGGTCTTTGATTCTGTACATCTGCACATGACCCAGACGATTTGTTAATGCTGTAATGCTTGACATGGTGATCTGAGATCACCTCTGATCACAGCGTGATTTCAATATGATGAATTGCCATGGCTAAAGTCAGGACCATAATGTATCCCAAGAAGGATCTCTCAAATTGAGATTAAATGCGATCATCCATTCTCTTTGCAATACTCTCCTCACAGCCAATTCTATGGAGTAACATAACATTCATAAGCCAGTAAGGTAAGTTGGCCTTAAACAGACACCTCTCTCTGCACCCACTTCTTATAGTATAGGGAACGCACAATCGGTGCAAGATGATTAGCAAATCCAAAGTGAAAAATTCTCATGCTCATTAAATGGTCATATAGGTTCCCCCCCCCCCCCCCCCAAAAAAAAATTATGTTGACTATTGAGCCTAGAATGGTTAACATGTTATGAGCATGTAGTCCAATCTCTTTTTTAACACTTGGTCTTTTTCGTGTCTGTTCTTTACATCTGCACCTAACCACACAACACTCAAATATAAGTGTGCAAATTTCAGGAGTGTCGGACTAACTCTGGTTTATGTTACTACATTGACCCCTTTCTAGTTTTGTTACATCCCACAGACCCAAGAGCATTATACCCATGATATACTCCCAAGCATATTGGATGAGTCCTTGACGCAAGGAGAAACTTGTAATCTCCAATTCAGTTTTAAGACACTGCATCGTGCAAACTTTATGCTTCCTTGGTGCCTTTTAATTCCTTGTTGAAGGGTCGCAGGAACCCTGTCTTAAGACTGTTATAAACAGAACTGTCGAATGGGTGATGAAAATCTACGGCACATAACCCCCTCCCTCCCTCCCTCCCTCCTCCATTTGACACAACAAAATTTGGTGAATGGTAGATGGTATTCACCGTTTGCTGCACATAGTAGCTCTTGGTGACTTCATCGGGAGTGTCACAGTAGCCTGGGTTATTCGCCACCCCCTCTTTGTCTGTCGACATCCTTGCTACTCCCTTTACAATCTTCCCTCCTCCCTGTTTCGTAAAACCCACAAAAACGAAGCAGAACCATCATCAGCACACTCCATTGCAAGAATACATTCAAACTGCACACACTTGGCAACCCCCAAATCCTTAAATTCACAACCACTACTCCATTTCACAGAAAGACACTACGCCTCCACTTTAGAATCCCCGAACCATCAGCACAATTTGATAGACAAAATTCATTGAAATGCACAAACTTTGGCAACCCGCAATTCTTAGATTCACAACCATTATTCCAATTTACAGATGTTTATGTTTCTTTTTAATAATAATAAATAATAAACTTTGGCTCTTTACAATCACAGCTTCAGAATCAAGGCACCCCCTCTCTGCCCGTCTGTCTGTCCGTCGACATCGTTTGCCACCGTCAACGAAGCAGAATCATCAACACACACTCCCACACAACATGCAAACCCCCAACGAAGTAGAACTATCAGCACACTCAATGCAAAGTGCATTTAAAATGCACACACTTTGGCAACCCCCAATTCCTAAATCCAAAACCACTACTCACTTTGACAGAAAGAAACTCAGCCTACATCTTAAATTCCACAGCTTCAGAACAAGGCACCCCCTCTCAGTCTGTCAAATCATCAAAACACATTCCAACATGAAATTCAAACCCCCAACAAAGCAGAACCATCATCAGCACACTCGGATACAAAATGGATGTAAAATGCACATAAATGGCAACAACCCAATTCTAAGATTCATAACCATTGCTCCATTCGACAGGGAAAAACTGAGCCTCTTTCCAATCCACAGACCATCCTTGCCACCCCCCTATGCAACGAAGCAGAATCATCAAGCTACACTTCGACAGAACATTCAAACCCCCAACGAAGTAGGACCATCAGCACACTCCGATACAAAAATGCATACGAAAATGGACATACTTGGAAATAGCCCAACTTACAAAATACAACCATTGCTCCATTTCACAGAAAGAAACTGAACCTCTTTACAAATCCACAGCCATCCTTGCCATCCCCCAATTCAACGAAGCAGAAACATCAAAACACGCTCCGACACAGCATTCAAACCCCCAACGAAGTGGAACGATCATCAGCACACTCCGATACCAACAACAACAAAAAGCATGTGACAATGCACATACTTGGCCACAATCCAATGCTTAGATTCACAACCACTACTCCATTTGTCAGACTCTTTAAAAATCTACAGCCACTCCCTAATTCAACAAAGCAGAGTCATCAAAACACACTCCGACACAGCATTCAAACCCTCAGTTCTTAGATTCACAACCACTACAATCCACAGCTTCAATTCAGAAACAAGGCACTCTAGGCATGGGTAGGTCCATCCATGCGCACTTTGGAATGCCACAACAATCCCGTTGCGGTAGCTCCAAATTCCCTTGTGCAGACTCCGGATTGACGAAAGAGCCTTAACCCCAGAGTGCCACACAACCCTCGATGGCCGAAACAAGCCGGCAACACCCCCCGAGCACCTGCTACAACCAAAGTGGCCATCTCCGAAAACCGAACACAAATCAAATCAAGGCAAATGCCCGAAGAATTCTACATCACACTTACGTCAGTTACCTAAAAGTAAAACTAGGGAGGGAAGGCCCAACCAATGAACAGGAAGAACCAGCCATTGTTTTGTCTAATTAGTGTGGGTTTCTATTCGGAGTTACGTGTTCCTATAACTTTATGCCGACATTAACGTTTCTTTACCAACTAAGTTATATCCTAATCTTCGGTGTGCATGCTTCACGACACTAAATATGATATGATATTTAGTGTTGCCAATTCTAATTGTCTTGCTCAATACTAATTGTAAACCGCAGTGTAGTGTCACCAACACTATATGTTAACCCAACATTAATTGTCATTCCTTGTAAATTTTTTGGGGGATTATAAAAGCTAAGATGCATGAACATTTACTAGGATTGTGGGACCCAAAGAACACTTCTCATTTGACACACGGTCATTAAGACATGACCCCAGTTACATGTGTCGGACTGACACGGGCAATTATTAAGACACCGCCCATTTAAATGTGTCAGGTCCAATCTATGATAATTGTAGATTGGACCGAACGCTTGTGAATGGAGTCATGTCTTAATGATTGTCTGTGTCAAATGGGAAATGTGTTTTAGGACACGCAATCCTAGTAGTGGAAAGAGGTTGGACTTTCCACCTACAATATATGAACCTAGTGTGGGAGAGAGGGAATTATTGCATACGAGTGTACCTCTCATCCATACCAACATAGTACCTTGACCCCATGTAGGTTTGTGGCTAATTCGTTTCAAATGACTTGAGCTAGATAAATTCAAGGTATTTAAAGTTAATTTAGGTGTCAAACATAATATTGAAAAAGAAAACTCTTGACTAGATACTAAATATGGTTTTTATGTTGGATGAATGTGAGGTACGCTCATATACATTAACTCCCTCTCTCCCCTAATGTGGACTCGGCTGCCTAATCAAGCAAAACACATATAATTTGGACAATTATATTTGAGTGATACATGGCAAGGATTGTAGTTAAGAGCGGACATGAAAATGCCATGTGTCATGGTTTATGAGGCCGCGGCACGTCCGGACTCCGCACACTAAATCTTGTATTAAGTGTCATATGATATTTTATGCCAGTGCAGTAACTTTTTAATTGACACTTTCTATGAATAAGCTTACAAACATTGTCATCTCAACTTACTTATAGTTCATCCAAATGCCAATTAATGAAACAAAGTTTGGTATAATTTGCATCCTAGCATATATGTGATGAAATATTTTCATGGATGATTAAATTTCGCATGAAAAAGTCACTTAGTAAGTGTCAATATTTATAACTTTGCAAATCTATAATCCCCCCAAAAAGATTACAAGGATTGACAAATGTTAGGTTAACATCTAGTGTTGGTGACACTACACGGGGTTTACAATTAGGGCCACTTCACACATGAGATTGAGAGCCAGTGACCATTACACTTCAAGCACTCTCATTGGTGAAAAAGGCGGAGCTGGGTTAAGTTCCACTTCACACTACACTTGAGGGACCAATGGAGTATGTGAATGCAAGATGGATGTAAAGTCTACATGGATTCTTGCATGGCATCAAATGGATCATGTTGCATGGTCACTTGGACTATTTTCAAAAACCACCTCTTGGAGGTAGGTCGAACACAAAACCAGGAGACCATGGCACTCCAAACGCTCACAACCGTTGAATTATTCTATTTTATCATGTGTGAGGACCCGCATGAATAGAAATTCATTGAAGTAGCATTTGGTTGAGGGCCCAGTCACATATGACTTCACAATACAGTTGAGGTTCCGTGACCACACTACATGATGTTGGAGGTGTGTTGAGATGGCCTTTGGTCACTTTCTTTTGGGCTCTCACAAGTTCATGGTCACGGCTCTTGGCTAGTGTGTGAAGTGGTCCTTTAGTATTGAGCAAGACAAATAGTAGAATTGGTGACACTCAGGGTCGTTTTACACCTAGAGGCCGGGCCAATTCCCCTTGAGGCCGATTGCATGAAATTTCAGCCCCTTTTGGGTTGGAGGCCGGTCTCAACTACACATTATAATAATATTATATTGGGGGCCAATTTTCTCATATGTAAAGGCCTTGGGGCCAAGAAGCTAGGCCGATATAATAAATCTAGCATAATCCAACGGATCTAGCATAATCTAACATAGAGCCGTTCATATTTCCACATAATCCAATGACTATGGTTTGCTAAAAAAACCATGTTTTATTAAAGAATTTTTTTTTTTATTTGATTGAAATTTGACGTTAGCCCCGAGGCCAAGAATTGGCCTTCCATTTTGGGTGCACCCAATTCAATGAGCTCATGCGGTGTCATACCATACATTTTTTGACTAAAAAATTCATACCACCAAATCAGCCCGGCCTCTAGGTGTAAAGGGGTTGGGGCCGATTTTAGCCTTTTGGCCAATCACAACTTCACAAGTGAGGATTTCAAGCCTCTTACACAACGAATTAGCCCGGCCTCTAGGTGTAAAGCGGCCCTAAGTACAACATTTAAAGTAGTAAGAAAGTCGCAGCAGAAACGACTCATCCGCTGCTCAGCTCCGACGACATTCATCCGTGGAGAATTTAGGGGTCGGAGCTCCCTACAAAGAGTCTGGACCTCGGCCACCTTTCGAAACAACGATCTCACAGCTCTTTCTGGCGTGTCCGTATGGTCTTCTGGTTGCGGTGGTGCTCTCCATTCTTGTGGATGTTTGTTTGTGATAGGGTTTCTCCTGCTGCATAGGTGCGCGATGGTTGTGTAGGTTGGTGGTTTTTTTCTTGGGGATGAGTAAGGCAGGAGTGATGACTTCAATTAGATGTGCGAGATGGTTTTCCATCGCTGATCTTAACCCATTGAGGCATAATCCATTCTAAGCTGACCTGCCGTAGTTCCATCATTTCTCTTTTACATTTGTGCCGATGTATCATATGATGGCTAAACTACTGCAAAACAAATGAAGCTTAGGCTTTGATTACCAATATTTAAGTCGCTGATGATACTATTTGAGCGATGTACTGGCAGATGTGCTATGATTTGAAAAATTCCTCGTACTGAATGCCGCGGGCATGACAGACTATTTTTACACCCATAGAATATGAGCACGTTCACGCTTTCCTTGTAAGCATAGTCAGTGTCGGGAGATGATGATCGCAATTGGTCCGTGTTTCTGAAATCTATGAAGTCACACCAGCGAGTTTTGCCTTCTGATCCATAAGAATGGGTGAAAGCTTTGAAAGCTTCACTAAGAATAGCAGGTAGAAATACTATTTCTCATTCGATGATGGTTTGCTTCAGGGTCGCTTCAGAGGGCTAGGGTTTGGGTTTAGGATTCAGTTTTTTCCATAGCTGATGAAAGAATGTGTACGATGCTTGTATATAATTTTGATATGAGTGGGAGAACTGTTGAGCTTCAGGCTTCGGGGAGCAGCAATCAGGCGTTCTGTGCTTCTGATTCTGTTTTACGTATTGTAAAGCCCTGCTTCGGTTCTGTTTTGTTGGCCTTACCGCAATGTAGACCCTGCCTTCTAAAATTACTTGGTGACGAGTATCCTTCATAGAATGAGGTTGCAGTTTCTGAGAGACACATGATCACGATGATGTACTCTAATGTGAGACTTGAATGGCATTGGCCTAATGTGAGCTCAACCCTCTCAATCTGTGCTGAGTGATCCTGCGAATCTTAAAATCACGGGCAATAGTAGAGTCATAGGCTTAAAATTCACAAGTTTTGACAGCACATACCCTTGGAGCGTGTGGGGAAGGCATCTTAAGCAATCGGGCGGGATACTCTTTTGAATAATCTTGTCAATAAGAATGATCGCATTGGTGCAGTGCTGCAATACCTCCAACGTTCACCAATTGAATTAGGGTTCACGAAACCCTCCAATGTTTTCTCTCAATAAATTATTTTTATTCCTCATAAAGGGAATCGAAAACAGTAAGAGCACTCCACGCTAACTTGATTTCTAGGAGCTATACTACTGAATATGATATTTAGTGTCATGGTATTATATGTCATTATGGTGGCTTTTCGCATGACACTACAATTGAACAAAATATTGTCATGGATGATGGATGAGTTCATCCATTGGCCAAAACCCTACCATCTCTTGTTAGCAACTTGTGATGAAATATTGTCATGGATGATTGAAATTTGGATGAAAAATTTACTTGTGAAGGGACAGTAATTGCAATACTGTAAATCTATAATCCCACCAAAAGTTGGGTCAACATTTAGTGTTGGTGACACTATACCGCGAGTTACAATTAGTATTGAGCAAGACAATTACAATTGGTGACACTATAAATATCATATTTAGTGTCCTTCTTGAGAGTCCCCTGGATTTAAATCAAGCCAAGGTACATGGAGGTGTGCAGAGGTGAACTCCTCACTACACTAAATCTGATATTTAGTGTTTGATACACTAAATATAAACGCATACACTAAATGTCAATAACCCTATGAAAGTAAGTAACATTAAATGTAAACTCAAACACTAAATACCAACTATGGTATTATATGGAAGTTACATGTTTAAATTTAATGTTAATAAAGATAAGAAAAAAAAAAAAAAACAAAAAAACCAACAATGATAAAAGGAGATTCTAGAATATCTTTAAACACTAATTATCAAGGAATTGAAAATTAATGTCTAGCAGGGTAGGGTGGTAACAACACTAAATATAATCAAACACTAAATATCATATTTAGTGTGCTTGAAGATTTTTCTTGCATATTGTATACATGATTCTTATATATATATATATATATATATATATATATATATATATATATATATATATATATATGTTTTTTTTGTTGGTATACTAACACAAATTGGCAACATTGGGGATGATAGGCAAAAAAAAATTTGTTGAGTGTACAGTGATTATTCCAATTAGTGAGTGTGGTACTAATTCCCGAAGCATCCACTATTTAGCCAAATCTCAAAGTAACTGAGGGTTGGAATTCTTACATGACACTAAATTCATGAATACATGCTCATTTACCATAGAGAATTAGTGCGTGCCCTAAGATGTTGGAAGAGTGATAGTTTAATTTTAAAGAAAACACATGCTTGTCAGTGAATAGTGCCAAATGTCCATACTCTTTGCAAATATAGCCAAGGGTCGGTACTTTCAGTAAATAGTGCCGGGATGGACAATGCTTCCTAGATCTTTTAGTGGCACCGTTTTCATAGCATAATCTTTGTTCAGTATCACCTTCACTAATTTCTCATTGTCACTATTAGCCCTCCCTCCTGCACTAATTGGGATAATCAATGTACTGATAATCCAAGCATATGTGAACAACTAACAAGTTCATGATCTAATAATGGCATGAACATATGCCTCTCATACGAAGTAAGTGTCCTTGTCTTATGCAATTGCCTATTTCAAACATAAATGAGTGATTGTTTCCAGTGAGGCTATGGTTAAAATTCATGTTCACATGCAACATGTCCACCGCCCTCAATTTCAAAAAACTCATTGTCTTTGATGACAAAGTCCGGGTCATGATTTAGATGAAATTGAAATTGATTCTTTTGGCGAGATGGAATTGTTGCATATGAGCATACTTCTCATCCATCCAACATAAAAAGTTGACACCTTATATGTTTTTGGCCAGTTCATTTCACATGACTTTGTCTAGATTAATTTGGGGTCTTGAAATTAATTTTGGTGCCAAATCAACTAAAAGCAATATACTCCGGACTGCATGTTGTTTAGGGCTTTTATGTTGGATGAATGAGAGGTACATTGGAGGCAATAATCTCCTCTCCCAATTTGCTTTTCCCTATTAGGTCAATTCAATTGTTTTAGCAACCCTATGTATTTCACTTGTTCCATCTTGTCAGTTGGCACTACTTTATGCCTATGCAACTCCATGCCAACATATCGTATGTTGAACATTGACGATAAGCATAAGACAAAAGCACCTTAAATTTCAAGGGACCCAAGATCTTGAACACATATTGGACTACCGCCATTAATTGACAGTCCTATATAACACCAAAACATTGGATGAGGTAATTGACATGTGGGTGTGTGTTGAATGTGTGTTGGCTGGAGTGCATGTGTTGAGTACATTCATCACACCAAGTAATGACACCAAACTGGAGCAAGCCCAGTTGGAGAAGCAGCAGTTACGGGAGCAGAGCCGTCGGCAGCAAGAAGAGATTGAGTTCCTGAAACAGAGAATTTTGCAGGAGAAAGTACCTCACCCTAGTTCCCTTGTTGAATTGCCGGCATCACCCTCCGTTTCTTAGTCCTTTGGGTCTATAGACGAAATATGGAAGTGGGAGTCTACGAGTCCAGTGGCTTCCAACATGTTCCAATTCTATGAGCAGCAGAGGGATTTGTTTTTTCTTACTCAAGGGTTAGCTAAGGCTATGTGGCTGGACCATAGTCAGTTCCTTAGAATATGGCAGGCTAGTGTCAAGTGAGGAGTTGAAAATCAGTTTATTGAAATTTTGGCTAGGAAGCACATATAATTGTCTGACCCACATTCCGCTTTCATGGTGATAGGAGATGTGGGACCTCGTGTCTTAATGTATTATGTTTTTTTAGAGGGACAATGGTCGTTACGTCATGAGTTGCTAGCCCAAAACGAGGGGCGAGTTGTGTCCTGGCAAGACTATAGCGCTCGTATTTCTTCCCAATTTTATGGTCAGACCTATAATACTTTGAACGAGTGGCAAATAGTTTTGAGCAGCCTTTACCAACAGATGTTGCATCATGACTTTGTCCCTTTCCTTCTTGCGAACAATATCCAACGTCTGTCAATAGTCTCCAATACAGATCTTACAGGTTCGCATTACATGTTCCAGTATGATAAAACAGTCAATAGACTAGAGAGGTATATAAGGGACATATCAGCCAATAAGTGTCATCTTCTCAATCTACACGGTCAAATTCAGTTAGAGTCCCCTCCACCCAATTTTTCCATTTCTCGAGTCATACCCGAATTACCTCTTGTGGGAAACCCGCTTATTTTGAAGTATCTTGGGCAGTACCATAAGTTGTTCGACAATCCCTCCGAGGAACCTGTGCCCACATGGGAAGCCATCAGCTGGCTACTTGAAGACTATGGTTTGTTGAGGACTGAGAATGTTCCCACTGATATCTAGTACCGAAGGATCTCAAGACAATGGTCCCCTAACCCACCCCCTGCGGTGGTGAATCATCCTAATTTCTGTCCATGTGCTAGAAGGTACAAGTGGAATTCACTCTCAACATTGTCCAGCATTGAGTACAACTGGCCGTTAATACCTGTACCTAAAACAACAGTGGACGAATGCCATGCGACGTATCGAGCATTCTTTGAGGCCCACCGGTATCACTTGGATCCAGTCTGTTTCAGGGCCGCGGTGTTTTGTAACACCCTTGCCAATTGGTGCGGCCAGTGGAACGTGACAATTGACGTGAATCAATTTTCTGAACGCTAGCATGAATTTCTTTTGCTCTTGAAGCTACAATATAGGCCGACACGGTGGGTCAGAGTTGTGGAAGCCATGGCTATCACGCATTTCATAGCGGGTGCCCACATGTGCCTAATTAATGAGTTTCCCCATATGCGCGCGGGACCATTCGAATGTTTCTTGAAATGGCAACGCCACAATGCACCTGATTTCGTGGAAAAAGATGAGGATCTTCGCAAGGCGGTGGAGAAGATGGAGATTCGGGATAACAAGAGGGCTATTGAGGTTCCACCTTCTGCTCCAAATTTTTTTTTCAAACAACGAAGATAAGTTGTTGGAGGACTAGCAACAAGATCAGCAAGGGGCTATGTGGAGCCAATTTTCATTTATTTTTTGTTGAAAATAGAAGTGTAATGAGAAAACAATCTAAATATAGCTAGATATATGTTTCTCATGTGTGAATGAAGGACTATAGGTATGGAGATTGGGAAAGGGCAGATTTATGAGGACTATGGACTGATAGGAATAGTTACAACTCTGGGCAATCCACATAAGGGGACTGTAAGGAGAACAATATATATATAGGTCTCTTTCTCTCTCTTGAGTGTGTGTATGAAGTGTGTGGACCATAGTTTTTGAGAACTTTTGGTTATTATTGCCGGGAGGGCAATTCTCGAGATTCTCAATTGTCTAACAATTATTAGTTCATATTGGAACATATGTCTTTAAATCTGGAATTGAATTTCACTGATTGAAGTTAATCTTCTGTTGTATCCTCTCGCCATGTTTTTACAGTAAAAGTCAATTACCTACCGTCGAGTAAGGTGCATAGTATTCATCATGATTGAATATGGCTATGGACTGATTGTGTGCAATTCATAATTTCATTTGGAGTCGGTCACTAGCATTTGAGGAGTTCCAATTAAGTCTGTCAAAGATAAATGGGCGTGTGACGGATATGTTGTCGTTATGATCATCTCATGTTTGGATCCAGCTTTCCTTTGTTACAATGGCTAAATGAGTAAAGTGGAGTGATTGGAGTAATAATTTGATGTTTGTTTGATTGCCTAGAAGGATCTGTATCAAGCATCTACTTCGATGATTCTTAAATATAAGGGAGCAATTATCCGATTACCTATTCTCCTTCATTTCATAGTCTGATAGTATACCAATTCAAATTGTGAAAGGCAGAGGAGGGAAGCCATTGTCTTTGAGATTGATTCGGCAATAGGTTGTATCTAGTTCCCACATAGTGTGGTAGGCCTATAAGAGTTCCGGGGACTGTTGATTCTTGGGTTTCATAACTGCAGGCAGGGACTATTGACAGACTCGAGGAAATAGACGAAGGGGTAAAAATCTGTGACTATTGGCTGGGTACGAAAGGGTTGTCTGTTGTGGTAGCAGTATAAAGAAGATAAACGGCGTTACCAGTCACTCTACATGTTTATCCAACCTTGTCATTTTTTATGAACTATACAATAAAATGGAAGTAGATTGAATGCAATTCAGCAAATTATAGTGGCACTCAAGAACAAACTAAATTGATTTAATTAAGATGAGGCTATTGAGGTGATCAAAGTGCCATTGGCTTTGATCAAAGAAGACAAATGGGGACCTCTTAAGCAAGTCAATGGACTATGGTTGTGCCTATGCTTGTGCACCGCACTTGGTCCAAATTAAAATGAATTCACTGCCAAACTATTGAGTGGGAACCTAGATTGAGGCGAGAGACTGTCACATTTGTATGTATTGATTTGGAGAGCTCTTATTTTTTTTATTCATAATCCAATTATTAATCCCAGAGCCGAAATGGAATGTTATAACCTGGTATTTCCCCTAATAAACCTTATATGTGACACCTAGACGTGGTATAAGTCACATTTTAAGTCTTCCCTGATTGTTTCCTTGGGTTTGTTTGTAACGAAAAAACTAACCACAATTGGCTAGTGCGCATACTGCCTTATTGTATTTGTTGGTGTGGAGGTTGTTTATGTGTTTACTTGTGTAGCATGATAGCAGATGGAGGCAATTGATATTTTATGTTTTAATTTGCATAGTTTACAAAGTGGGGAGATGTATTGTTTAAGGATGTGTTTTTTCAGTAGTTTCCCGAGTATCGGCCATAGCAAAATTTTGGTACTTGATTGACTTGGGCATCCGTGATCCATAGTGCATCCCAAATAGATTAGACCATTTTAGGTGTAGTTCATAGGTGGAAAACCATTTTGAATTTATTTGTTTTAGTGGCATTTGGTATTATGCTCGAGGAATGTGATATGAGTGCGCTTTGGTGTTCTTTTTCAAGTAATTTTTAGGTTTCGGATTGTGTTATGTCAAGGTGGGGGGGATGGAGGGTCAAAATAGGGTATGGTGGCCTATGAGGTGCAATGGGGTTTATATAATCCGGGGTTCTAGTGCTCCTTTTTTGGCTAGTTTTCTCTACTTCATCGTTCTTTGTGATATTCGTGTGGGGTCTAATTTTTTTAAGGTAATATTGTGTGAGGACTTTTTGGATGGCATTGATTATGCTCACGACGAGGAGTTTGTTTGGATGGTTGTTTTAGGATGATGATTATTTAATACGGTTAATTAAAAGGTTGATGTTGTTGAAGCCATTTATGAAGATGAACGTATTCGTCAATTTTATCTTGACTTGGTGAATTGAAAGACTTCTTTGCAGAACATCGATTCTGAGAGCTAATCAATTTTCTTCTTTTACCTTTTCAATGTTGAGTACTTGGTCCTAAAGTTGGAGTTATCAAATCTTCTGCAGTCAATTTCAAATCTAGTATCTCCTTTTTGGAAATGGGAAGGATCCTGGGAACGTACTATAAGTTGAAGTTGTGAATCAATATGTATAAGACATTCATATAAAAATAATAACGTTCCAGCCATCTCATATCTTTTAATGGATCTCCCGGTTTTTGCATGTATGTTTCATTTGAAATATTGTCAATAACTTTCGTATGAAATTGTTGATAAGAGGCCATACATTCAATCAACTTCTCTTCCTCAAGAGAACTTAAAACACAATACACTTCTTAACATAGAAGGACAAATAAGTTTTTGTGATTCACTCAATTCTTTCCACCACTTTCGAGCCTTAGGAATTTTAATCATTTTCATACCGTTAAGAACAACATCCCCAATGATGTTGGCACATTTCAGAATATAAGAAGAAATAACATTAGAGGTTTTTGAAACAATGAATATTTCGCAAGAATCAATATCATGTGTATAGGTTGGAGTAATAAGTTTTTGAATAATTTCTCCTTTAGACCATGCTTTGGAACAGCATACTTTGTTTTCGATCTAGGGATAAGTAAAGGTTTTTTGAATCACATGCTTGTCATCACCTATGAGAAATCATTTATAATCCTTAAAAATATTTAAAGGCTTCAAATGCTTCTTTAAGGGTGACATTAAAGCCCCCCTTTGTTTAAGCACATGCAACTTGTGTTTCAAGGTGAAGCACATGCCTGACCTTTGTAAAGCAAACCCAATTTTTTTTAAACTTGTGGTTTAAGGTGAGGCACATGTCTCACTGTTGTCAATAATTCTAATTTTATTTGAACTTGTGGTTTAAAGAAAGGCATATGCTTCACCTTTGTTATCAAATCTAAATTTGTTTTGAACTTGTGATTTAGATGAGGCACATACCTCACCCTTGTTGACAAAACTGAATTTTTTTTAACTTTTGTTTTTAGAACGAGGTACATGCCTCACCCTTGTGAATTACCTGTTGATACATGCCAGTCCACCAATATTGGCCACACAACATCGAATGTGTCATGCGTATTCCAAAATGGCTAAGTTCCTCGTACATTTGTCGCACCAAAGAGGCCCTCTGATCTGGCCTATCCGGCCTACACTGAGCAATGAGACGGCCATCTGATTCAAGAGGACTTGGTTCATCACTCTCTGAAACTCAGCATGTGCATTCTTGAGGCCAAATGGAAGAAACTTCCAATGGTATAGTTGATCCTTCCCATCATGATCAACTCCCTAGAATACAGTCTTCATCCGGTCTCCCACAAGTAATGGGAGCTAGTGATAGCCGGATCTCAAATCCAACGTGCTAAAGACTCGAGCAAATCCGAAGGCATCGAACAACTCCTCCGGGATTGGCATGGGATACCGATCCGACTTGGTCTTCCGATTAACTGGACGGTAATCCCCGCACATCCGTTTCTCCGTCCAATTGCCAAAGATATCATTATTTGATGGCATAACTGTAGCACAAACATACTCCCCGTTGGACAGTTCGATTAGCCTTGCTGCCAAGAGCTCTCGGCAACGAGCATGAACGCCAATCCGCTCGGAAACACTGAGCCTATAAGGTCTCCGAAAAATGGGATGGTCGTCCTTCAACCGAATGTGGATGGGTTTCCCTTTATAACCTTCAAGATCTTGAAGGCTAAAAGAAAAACACCTACGGTACGAGCGAATAAATGCTCATACTTTCTATGCCTTAGCACCAGTGAGATGAGGGCCTAATTCCAATGGCCAATCATCAAACTATGTCGTCTCCTTCTCCACTAGAAGAGAGCTACCTGGTGTTGGCACGGACTCTAACTGCTAATGAAAGGAGGGGGCATTAACCATGCCCCCAACCTCCGTGCTAGCAATAAAGTCCATCCCCTCTTCATCACCACCAATGTGTGATGATGAAGCCACCACCGGAGGTGAAGAAACCAAAGCAGTATAAACCCGTTGAGCTCGGAGCTCCCCCATCACTTGGTGCTCGAATCGAAAGATTCGCTTCTCCAACGATGACCTCAATTTCTTCCTCGATGGATGTGGACCGCTGTGTCGTGTAAATAGCGATCGTATATCACTGCAGCTCGAGTACCAACCACCACTAACAAACAACACTAAAACATAGCAAAGTCACACATAAACAACACACCTCGACAGAGAAGGAAGAGAGTAGAACACTCATAATAACTCTAAATCTCCCTTCAAATGCACACAATTAGTCAAGCTATCTCTCACTCCACCAAGGGAGAATCCAAGAGTGTAAGAAGAGGGAGAAGAACTCAAGATTTATTGCAAAATCATGCAATCTACACCTCACACAAGCTCTCTCCACACACTAACTCACAAGACTTGACTTGGCAAGAATGCCAAGTCAAGGAGGAGGCTCCTCACTTAGGAGCCTTCCTCTCTACATCTAGATTCATCCATCCAAATCTAGATGGATGAAACCCAACGGATAAGGTGCGGCCTTCGACGCCGCATACCGTGACAGCTGTCGTGTAAATAGCGATCGTGTGTCACTGCAGCTCGAGTACCAACCACCACTAACAAACAACACTAAAACATAGCAAAGTCACACATAAACAACACACCTCGACATGCCCCCCCTCAGCTGACTATGGAGTCCCGCCAAGCAGCTAGGACCAATGCCAATTTAAAGGGCATGGATCATGAAAGATTGCTCCGCAACTAACTAGTGTGGTAAACGTTATTCCAAGGAACTGTAGGCTGGGTGCAAGGTGAGCCCCATCCTTAATCGCCTCTGATGTTTAGCCATCAGATCCCAAAGAATTAAATCCACCGCCTCATGTTGATTGCGTCTCTAAGCCATAACTCCTCATTTTCCATTTGGGCAGGCACAAGATGATGAAAACCACACAGGATCATTGAATACGATTGGTGGAAGCACCAAGTACCGAAGATCCTCGACAGCGAGGACAACTCCACTGTCCAGATGGTAGAGAAGTCAAGGGTGGCCTCAAGCATGCCATGTGCCAACCGCGTTGACACTGATCACACAAGAGCATAGTAGCCGCTCCTTTCTTCTCTCCACACACAAAACATTGAAGACCCTTTGGCACGACGGCCAGTTCAGGATGAACTGTACCCTCAATAGGTAGATGACATGGGGCACAGTTTTTTGGAATGTTCGCGACATTCCTTGCCATCCTTGCCTTCCAACAACAATAAACCACTCGGCAACGCCTCCTTCACCCGAAGGATAGTGCGCCCCGCCATGACATCCAATGTCGTAGGCGCCTCACGTTGGAGATAGACATAATCCCCCTGCCGGAATCTCCGCAACTGAGGTCGGTAAGCACCACTGCGAATGCGTGCATAACGCAATGTATCACGGTGCTGAGCAATGGACAAATTCTCCATGGCCATAGGCATGGCCCTCTGGAAGAATTGAGCCCGCTCCTGCAAACACTCTGCCAAAAGGTCTGGGTCATCCAAGTTCACAACATGAGCTAGTTTTTCCCGAATAGAACTTGGGAGTATAGGCTCACGTCCATACAACAACTGATACGGGCTGTAGGACGCCAAAGAGGCCTGCCTACTAAATCGATAGCCCATAGCAATCCAAGGCAACATAAGGTCCCAATCCCGGTGGCTTCCCCGAAGTAATCCATACTTCCTCAAGCCACGCTTGGTTGTCTGAACAACCCGTTCAGCCAAGCCATCTGCCTCCGGACGATCCCGAGAGGTGGTGCGGTGATCTATGAGAGCCTTAGTGTACAACTCCTCAAAAGCACCATGGAACTCCCTCCCTTGGTCCGTCAACACCTCAGCTGGTGCTCCAAAACGTGCTAACACACGATCCAAAAAGGCAGCCGCGGCCAACTCTGCAGAGTTCTGGGGTAGAGCAACAAGCTCAATCCACTTGCTAAAATGCTCCACCATCACCAAAACGTACTTTGCTCCACGTGGTGTAACCACCAACGGCCCTGCAAAGTCCAGCGACCAACGGTAGCCTAATCCCATGATAGGTAAGGGCTGTAACTGAGGTGATAAGGTGTTAAAGCTAGACCTGACCCGGTCACAAACTTCACACCTCCCGACATATGCAGCCACCTGCTGATACATGCTAGTCCACCAATATTGGCCACGTAACATCGAATGTGTCTTGCGTATGCCAAAATGGCCAAGTTCCTCGTGCACTTGTCGCACCAAGGAGGCCCTCTGATCCGGCCTAGGAACAATACGACTTGTCCCATCCGGCCACAATCGAAATAACAAACCGTTCTCCCAACGGAACCTTGTTATTCGATGTCTAATCCTATCCCTTTCCATTGCCGAAATAGACAAAGGAAAGGTACCCTGTTGAAGCTTATGCAATACGGGAAGATCCTCCCATATATCCGCAATAGCTTGAGGCCGACCAGTCTCATCATCCGAGCCCTGTATCGGAATTTCAACAGATGCACCAGAAAATAAAGTGAGGTAGGCAGCCGCGTGCCAACCTGGAACCGCCTTTCGATCACAATTTCCATGCCACCTGGCCCCGGTCAAGTCCTCATCCGAAGGACTTGGATTGCGTGAGAGTCCATCTGCATCCATGTTGGTAATCCCAGCACGGTGTACCACCTCAAAGTCATACTCTTGGAGCAACTAAGCCCACCTGGCAAGCTTGCCAGTAAGCTTATCCGACTCCATGAGCCACCGTAACGGCTGATGGTCAGTCACCAAAGTAAAGTGTTGACCATAAAGATATGGCCAGAAATGGGCAATAGCCCACACCGCCGCCAATGCTTCTCCCTCATAGGACGAATAATTGGCCTCCGCCGTGTTGTTGCTTCGCGACGCGTAAGCAACAACATACTCCCGGCCAACGTCATCTTTTTGAGTAAGAACTGCTCCCAAACCCAATGAGCTCCAGTCTGTATGCAACTGGAAAGATTTGGAGACATCTGGACGTCGAAGCACTGGAGCCGTACCCAGTTTCTGCTTCAATGTCTCAAATGCCTGTTGCTGCTCACGACCCCAAGTCCAAGGTTGGTCCTTGCTCGTGAGAATGGTGAGCGGCTTGGCAATCAAGCTAAAGTTCTTGACGAATCGCCGATAGTAATTCGCCAAGCCCAAGAAAGCACGAAGTCTTGGCACATCTACCGGTGCCGGAATCTTCTGCAACGCGTCCACCTTAGCTTGTTGTACCCCAAGACCTCCTGGAACAATCATATGCCCCAAACATGCCAACCGGTCATGGAAAAACTTGCACTTGCCGTGGTGCAAGCGCAATCCCCACCGTTGCAACCGTTCAAAAACGGCTTGCAGATGCCTCACATGCTCTTGTGGTGTTGTGTTAAAGATGATCACATCGTCTATGTAACACCGAGCAAAGGGCAAGCCAGAGAGAACCTGATCCATCACCCGCTGAAACTCAGCGGGTGCATTCTTCAGGCCAAATGGAAGAACCTTCCAATGATAAAGTTGATCTTTCCCATCTTGATCAACTCCCCAAAATGCGGTCTTCACCCGATCTCCCATAAGTAATGGAAGTTGGTGATATCCGGATCTCAAGTCCAAGGTGCTAAAGACCCGAGAAAATCCGATGGCATTGAACAATTCCTCCGGGATCGGCATGGGATACCGATCCGACTTGGTCTTCCGATTAACTGGACGGTAATTCCCACACATCCGCTTCTCCGTCCAATTGCCAAAGATGTCCTTCTTCGATGGCATAACCGTAGCATAAACATACTCCCCGTTAGAAAGTTCGATTAGCCCTGCTGCCAAGAGCTCTCGGCAACGACCCTGAACGCCAATCCGCTTGGAAACACTGAGCCTGTAAGGTCTTCGAAAAATGGGATGGTATTCCTCCAACTGAATGTGGATGGGTTTTCCTTTATAACCTTCAAGATCCTGAAGGCTAAAAGCAAAACATCTACGGTACGAGCGGATAAATGCTCGTACCTTCCGTGCCTCAGCACCAGTGAGACGAGGGCCTAATTCAAGTGGCCAATCATCAAACTCTGTAGTCTCCCTCTCCACCAAAGGAGAACCACCTGATGCTGGTATAGACTCTAATTGCTAATGAGGGGAGGGGGCATTAACTATGCCCCCAGTCTCGGTGCTAGTACTAGAGTCTCACATTTCTTCATCACCACCAATATGTGATGATGAAGCCACCACCGGAGGCGAAGAAACCGAAGCAGTGTAAAAATGTTGAGCTCGAAGCTCCTCCATCACATGCTGCTCGAATTGAAAAATTCGTTCGGCTTCTCCAACCATGGCGTGAATTCCCTCCTCCATGGGTGTGGACCGCTGTGCCCCCTGACCAGAGTCCTCTGCCCCCATAGACAACCACTGGTCACCACGATGCCTTTGCAATGAAAGGCATAAAGCAACAGTCCACACCATAGTATGAAGATCCATAGCTTGGCCCAACACGAAGCGTCGTTGGCCCTCAGAAAGGCCGGGAGCTGCGGTGATGCCAGTGCGGAATCCCATGGCACGTTCCCGTTCGTCAGCCAATGGTTCGGTGTGGGTTTTGGTGTGAATATCCCACACCATACCCGGCCCCCTATCGCGGAAAGCGAATGACTGTGGAAACGTCATAAATGTGGGAAAGGCCCGCCGTGGTGCCCCCATTTTGTTGACCAATGCCAACGGGGGTAAATCATCTCGAACAACCGGCGAAAAAGTCCGGTTTGGATCCAAGATGTCATCCACCTTTTGATCAAAAGGTGGAGGCACTGCAGAAAATGCTGTAGCTAAAGTAGATGACGGTGCAAGGTTGGTCCAAATCCACCGAGGTCGGTGGGCATAAGAACCAATGCTCGCGGCATCCACAAAAATGGAATCTCCAAGGTGTTGACGAACATAATAATCGCCTTCCAACACCTTGTCCCGAGAGTCTCCCAACAAAGGTACATTCTCGAAAATATACCCTGGAGGGAAAGGTTGGTGGGAATACCACCACTGCATGAGACGGATGAGGTCCCAAAATAGAGTAGACCTGGGATCCTGTAGTCCTCCGCCTGCTCCAGCACGTGAATGGCCTTGGCATGGCCATCCCGCAATCACCATATCCACCGGACCTAAGTGTCGTAAGTCGGCATCACTGATGAGTGTGACATCACGAGGGAGACGTGAAAAACACCCACGAATGGCAGTTGGAGGTAACTGCTGGGGGTACAATACCATTAATTGGTGAAGATGGTGATGAGCCACACGGGTGGACACTTGAGAGTTGTCCACATAGACATACCGTCTAATTGTGAGGCCAACCTCCAATACGGCCGCTAAGCCTGTGCCGATGCCCCCAAACAGTTCCACCAAAGTAATCCCCGCGTCTGGCGGCTGCCATAAAATGGGATGTGCCAATGCCGAGAGGACACCCGGTATGACCGGTGTCCTAGGAGTGAGAGAGTGAACAATATCCTCGCACCTCCGAAATAGCTCGGCGGAATCACGCCAAGGAGGAAGGGGATCCTTGGGATGGCGCACCAATGCACCCTTAGGTGCCATATCCCGTTGATCGTCTGTACTCCCCATGAATGCCAATGACTCCTCCAACAATGCGGAACCATAAGGCAATGTGTCCACCATAGCACCACATCCAAAAACCATAGATAATGGTGCTATGGTTGCGGCCGCCGCGAAAGCCACGGGAATAAGTTCCCTGCGACCATCTCCAGCTAACCAACCTGGTCGGATCCACGCCTCCTCAGTCCAGTTGTCCAAACCAAAACCAAGAGGGTAAAGTGCTTGCTGACCAACTAAAATGTCATAGTTGGTCGCATCTGTCACCGCACACCTAAGAAGAAGAGGTACGGATGGATCTTCAGGCTTCACTCGGAAGCTAAGTTGTAATGGCTCCCGAGTATAACCCGTGGCCCGCTCCACGTGACCAATGGATGTGACAATGGTGAATGGACAGGGAGCCAAATTCTCGGCCGCCAACCCCAACTCTTGGGCAAGCCTGTTGCCGATCATAACTGGTTGTGCCCTTGAATCCATCATCACACAACGGGGAGCAACCCGAGTAGCATTGCTCCCAGTGCGACTGACCACCAAAATGCCGGTATCATTCACCATACGCACAACGCCGGGTCGAATGCCGCGGCGCTCGCGGGCAGGTCTAGCAGCGACATCAGACAAATAGGCTGCACCCGCGGATACTGGTGAGTCATAAGACGTGGTCGGCGCCTTGTCATCTAAGGCGTATGCGTCAAAAGACGCAATGGTCTCTGCCGCAAGTCTTGCTCGCCGTTTGGCCACCTCCTCAGGATCTTCAGAAGCATGAATGTCCGTAGTGGCTTGAGCCACGGTCATAGAAGGTAAGGATGCCTTCCCTTCCAAAATCCTACCTGCTAGGTGAAAAACCTTAGCAGGTTGGACATGTGATGACGACCACTCCATCGCTGTGAACAAAGGGGTGTGCAACACTTTGGATGCCAAAGTGTGCACCACATCAGTTTCCGGATTCGACGCCTCCAAGCTCGGATTACGACCACTGATAGATTGGGCAGCGTCAGCCAATCCAAAAGACAATGGAAGACGTGCCTGGCCAATCTGATCCGCGGGCGCATTGTCCCGAGCTCGCGAGCTTGCCACATACTCACCTGTGGTAAGAGGTATGGCTTGTGACACGGCTTGAGCACGTGTCACGGCTGTGGAACTCACCACCTCGCCCGAGGCTCCGAACATATAATAATCCGGAGTAGAAGAACTAGCCTGAGCTCCAGAGGAAGACGGTGAGGTCAAGATTTGGCCGGATGACGCCAAGCTTTTGAGCCTCTCTTCCATGTCTCCAATCTTTGCCTCCAACGTCTTCTCCCGGTCGGAAGAAGGACGTTTCTCTGGATGGAGAGCGAAGCAGTTCTCCACGGTGTGGTTGTTCCGCCCACAGTGGGAACACGTTAGCTGCTTGGGTAAATGCTTACCCGTGCTCTTCGTCGAATCCTTAGTGGGAACAAATGGTTTCCGGTTCAGATTACCTACGGTCTGGGCTGGCTTTTGCTTCGAAAGACAGTCCTTCTTAGCGTGGCCGGCCTGCCCACAAGACCAACAATACATGGTCTTGTCCACCTCGGCCTCCGCCAATCCCGCGGCCGCAACCGGAATCCTTCGGGATTTGCTAGAATCTACTAGCAGGGACACCAAATTAGTGGCATCGTGCTGACACAATGCACGATCACACTGCTCCACCACGGCGAATGCCTCTGCGAGTGTCGCTCGACCACCATAATCCATGATGATCCTGGGCAGCGCCAAGTCAAGGAGACGTTTGTCAATCTTGGACAAAAACACTTTCACCAATTGACTTTCCGCAAATACACCTCCAGATTCTCTGGCAAACCTCGCCAACCTTGTACACATGGTACGAGGTGTATCGTCCCTCTCCCGTCTAAAATCTTGTATCCGCTGCATCTGGTCCCGACGGAAATCTCCGTACTCCTCATGTAGATGCAGCTCAAATGCCCGCAACGGCTCAAAAACTGGCGGAGCCCCCAAAGAGGCTAAAGCCGCCTGGGTAGCCTGGGCATAACGGGAGAGTGGAAGAATGGGGGTCAACGTACTCGCCACAGCGGGAGCAGAACCCTTATCCTTGGGTTCACTAGGAGAAGCTCCCTCCATGTCCACCACAAATACTCCCTCCGGCACCTCCGACTTAACCTCAGGGACGGCCATGAAACTGGAAGCTACGCCTTCTTTCAATGCGGATACCAACTCAACCCGAGTCTCCCAGTACCGCTCCACCTGGCGCACCTCCATCCAATGAGCCTCCGTCCACTGCTCATAAGTTTGGAGAGCTTCATGCTCCAAATGCTGAGGCAGAAGCTCGAACGCATACCAATCGTTAAAATTGGTATTGCGTTGGCGTTTCTCTCGCATCCACGTACGAAACCGGATTTTCCAGTCTTGCAGAGAAATGGTCCCTGCTCGACCGGAAAACCGGTCTCGTATCCCTCCCTTAGTCTCCTCCTCCATATTGTCAAAGGTTCCCACCCATAGGACGTGAAACCGAGTGATAGTCCCCCACGCCGAAGTAGGCTGAAAAGCCTCGTTGGGTGCTACCACTGGTTCAACGTCCGAGAGGTCCGAGGGATGACCTTCCAATGCTCCTGGGGACGGAGAACGATAGTGTTGAGTACGAGTTGTAACCATAAACCCACAGTGGGATGGTCACCGAATCAACAACCCAAATGAATTAGTATCCAGGTACAAAGAGAAAAAGGGTAAAAGGCAACCTGCACCTGCAACCACCACCAAAACTTATGGTCTGCTGGTCATTAACCCAGCCTCACCACAAGTGAAAACAAGCACCGCCCACTTGGTACACAAACAAAGGTCCCGTCGGTCATTAATCCGACCTCACCTCCACAGTACCCTATCACAATCTAGGACTACACAAAATGGGGCAGTGCTAGAACACTCCAGCACTACAGCCCGCCACAGGGGAAGGTACCAAAACAAAATACAAGGAACAATGCAAGAACAACATTGGATCCTCTTCCCCAAAACAACACTTAAACAAAAATTGAAAGCAACCGCGACCAACTGGCACCCGCCTGCGGTTGGTGGTAAAAAATCAAAGGCCCTGTTGCTTAGGAAAAGAAAATTGCATAAGCACATCTCTCATCTCCCCACTAATACCTTAAAATCATTCCTTACAAGAATGCCGGGAATATGTGTTGAAAAATACAATTCGATCCTAATAATAATTTATTGGAGGCCGAACAGAATTTCCATATGCCATTCAATCTTCAATGACACCCTCCTCAAAAATTTCGTGCAACACAACCCCCAAAAGAAATCTCAAGTATATTTTTCTCAATCCTCTAGAAATTGACTTCTTAGAGAGAAAAGAAAAGATGAGAAGTTGAAAGAAAACATATATTAATTTAAATTTTTTTAATTAATGCCTTAATTAATTAGAACACAAATTTAAAAAATAAAACAAAATAAAACAAAATTTACAAATAAAAATACCAAAAATAAAATAAAATAAATAAAATAAAAAGCCTGCTGCAACAAAGCCTTCTGCAGTCCCCCCTTAGACGAGAGGGAAGGGAAAGGAGGGCCAGGGGCCCCCGGCCAGCAGACTGGCCAGCTGCCAGCTACCGCCGGCTGCCGTCAGTTGCCGCCGGCTGACGCCGACTGACGCTGGCTGACGCCGGTACAGTCCGGCCAGGGAGGAGCCAGGGGCTCCGGCTCCCAAAGGCCTCCCTCCCCCGTTTTTTTTTTTTTTTTAATTCAATTTTTTTTTTTGTGTTTGTTTGATTCAAATCTTCTGTTTAGAATCACAACTCTGCTTGCAAAGATCAATGTCTCGAATTCAAGCTTGAATATGAGCAAAACAACACGAAATTCCGTGGAAAATTCAAGAATTTCTCACCACAATTCAAAGTGATGTCTAAACTTCACAAGCACAACTATTTCTTCTTGTTGCTTCAATAATCCGCGGCATTCTCCGCTCTAAAACTCCGGAACTTCGTCGCTCCTTGCCCCCACACGCCTCCTTGCGCGTTAAATGTCAAGAATCAAGAAGAAATGAGAACAAAATAGAGAAATGAAGCATTCTTGCCAAGTGAGAAGGAAGAGAGTAGAACACTCATAATAGCTCTAAATCTCTCTTCAAATGCACACAATTAGTCAAGCTATCTCTCACTCCACCAAGGGAGAATCCAAGAGTGTAAGAAGAGGGAGAAGAACTCAAGATTTATTGCAAAATCATGCAATCTACACCTCACACAAGCTCTCTCCACACACTAACTCACAAGACTTGACTTAACAAGAATGCCAAGTCAAGGAGGAGGCTCCTCACTTAGGAGCCTTCCTCTCCACATCTAGATTCATCCATCCAAATCTAGATGGATGAAACCCAACGGATAAGGTGCGGCCTTCGACGCCGCATACCGTGACAGCTGTGCCCCTGACCAGAATCCTCTGCCCCCAGAGAGAACAACTGGTCATCATGATGCCGTTGCAATGCAAGGCATAAACCAACAGTCTACACCATGGTATGAAGATCCATGGCTTGGCCCAACACAAAGCGTCGTTGGTCCTCAGAAAGGCTAGGAGCTGCGGTGGTGCCAATGCGGAATACCATGGCCCGCTCCCGTTTGTCAGCCAATGGTTCAGTGTGGGTTTTGGTGTAAGTATCCCACAGCATACCCGGCCTCCGATCGCGGAATGCGAATGACTGTGGACACGTCATAAAGGTGGGAAAAACCCGCCGTGGTGTCCCCACTTTGTTGACCAATGCCAACGGGGGTAAATCATCTCGAACAACCGGCAAAGAGGACCGGTTTGGATCCAAGATGTCATCCACCTTCTAATCAAAAGGTGGAGGCACTGTAGAAAATGCTGCAACTAAAGTAGATGACGGTACGAGGTTGGTCCAAATCCACCGAGGCCGGTGGGCATAAGAACCAATGCTTGCGGCATCCACAAAAATGGGATCCCCAAGGTGTTGACGAACATAATGATCGCCTTCCAACACCTTGTCCCGAGAGTCTCCCAACAAAGGTACATTCTCGAAGATATACACTGGAAAGGAAGGTTGGTGGGTAAACCACCATTGCATAAGCTGGATGAGGTCCCAAAAAATGCTAGACCTGGGATCCTCTAAACCTCGGCCTGCTCCAGCACTTGAGTGGCCTTGGCATGGCCATTCCGCAATTAACATATCCACTGGACCCAAGTGTCGTAAGTCGGCCTCACTAATGAGTGTGACATCACGAGGGAGACGTGAAAAACACCCACGAATGGCAGTCGGGTGTAACTGTTGGGGGTACAATACCATCAACTGGTAAAGATGATGACGAGCCACACGGGTGGACACTGGAGAGTTGTCCACATAGACATACCGTCTAACCGTGAGGCGAGCCTCCAATACGACTGCTAAGCCTGTACCGATATCCCCAAATAGTTCCACCAAAGTGATCCCCGCGTCTGGCGGGCGCCACATAATGGGGTGTGCCAATACCGATGGGCTATCAAGTATGACCGGTGTCATAGAGGCGAGAGAGAGGACAATGTCTTCACATCGCCAGGATAGATCGGTGGAATCGCACCAGAGAGGAAGATGATCCTTGGGATGGCGCACCAATGCACCCTTAGATGCCATATCCCGTTGATCGTCTGTACTCCCATGAATGCCAGTGACTCCTCCAACAATGGGGAACCATAAGGCAAAGTATCCACAATAACACCACATCCAAAGGCCATGGATAATGGTGCTATGGTCGCGGTCGCCGCAAATGCCACAGGAATAAGCTCCATGCGGCCGTCCCCAGCCGACCATCCTGGTCGGATCTACGCCTCTTCAGTCTAGTTGTCCAAACCAAAGCCAAGAGGATAAAGTGCTTGCTGACCAACTAAAATGTCATAGTTGGTCGCATCCGTCACCGCACTCCTAATAAGAAGAGGTGCGGGTGGATGTCTAGGTTGCATTCGGAAGCTAAGCTATAATGGCTCCCGCGTATAACTTGTGGCCCGCTCCATGTGACCAATGGATGTGACAATGGTGAATGAACATGGAGCCAAATCTTCGGCCGCCAACCCCAACTCCTGGGCAAGCGTCTTGCTGATCATAATCGGTGTGCCCTTGAATCCATCATCACACAATGGGGAGCAACCCGAGTGGCATTGCCCCGAGTGCAACTGACTACCAAAATACCGGTATCATTCACCATACGCACGACATCGGGTCCAATGGCGCGGCGCTCGCGAGCAGGTCTAGCAGCTATATCAGACAGATAAGCTGCTCCCGCGGATTGGGGTGAGTCATAAGACGTGGTCGGCCCCTGTCATCTGAGGTATGTGCGTCAAAAGACATAATGGTCTCTGCGGCAAGTCTCACTTGCCGTTTGGCCACTTCATCGAGGTCTTTGAAAGCAGGGATGTCCGTGGTGGCTTGGGCCACGGTCAAAAAAGGTGATGATGCCTTCCCTTCCAAAATCCTACCCTCTAAGTGGAAAACCTTAGCAGGTTGGAACTCTGGCGACAACCACTCCATCGCCATGAACAAAGGGGTGTGCAATACTTTGGATGCCAAAGTGTGCACGATGCCAGTCGCCGGATTAAAAACCTCCAAGCTTGAATGACGACCACTTACTGTCGCAACCCTTGCTAGCCCCCCCTTGACCATCTTGCCAATTTTCAATTCTAGCAAAGGTTACGAGTCGCTAACCCTTCGCATACCGCCATGCTAATGGTTAGCTCCTCTAACCCCGGACCATTAGTTCATAGGAGGGGAACCAACCCTCCTACTTTGATTTCGGGACTCACCCCTTTAATCGGTAACCAATCCTTAGATGTGGACTTCCATCCATGGAAGTCCAATCTTATGTTGATCATCGCGTTGCCGGAGCAACACTACAACAACCCGAACCATACTAGGCAACTATGGCCTCACAATGGGCCAAAGCCCATGGAGGCCGTGCCGTTCGGCCTCGGGTGGGTGAGGCCACACCACCTCACCCATATAAGCCTCTAGGACTTCACGCGGGGCCCCTACCCCACCGTCAACCAACCTCTTGTCTCTCCACCAAGAGTTGGGGCCAAGTGGACACTTTCCCTTAGCCGCTGGGCCTAGAAGCCCCCATCAGCTTCAGACCATCATAACTTCCTTGTATGATGTCTGATTCCAACAACCAACCACTTCATCCTCATCTACGCTTCACGTAGATGCCGATGGACTCCTCACTTGCCCCATTCGGGCAAGTATTGAGGACGTTATGCCTGTTTGAACCTTGGCAGTCCCGGGAATCACTCCCAGGCACTGCTGTACCAGGGCGCTGTCCCGAGACAGCGCCCCACTCAAATGGCCATAACTCCTAGCTCACACCTCCGATTGAGGTGATCTTGAGCATTCTAGAATCACCACGCCATGAGCTACGCATAGCTCATGGCCTTACCCTTGTGCCTCCTAGTCTCTGTGGGTGGGAGGCGTTCGCCACGCCCGGGGCCCTCACCCACACTAGGATCACTTGGGCCCTCTCACCAACGGCGCCACAAGTCCCGGGTGTCACTCCAGGGTCCCCCTTGTGCCCATGGTGTTTTGGGCACTCCTCATGGAGAGGTGCGCGACACTTACAGACGGGACCGCATCCGCCAATCCAAAAGATAATGGCAGACGGGCGTGGCCAATCTGATCCGCAAGACCATTGCACCGAGCTCGTAAGCTATCCACATACTCCCCTGTGGTCGAGGGCGTGGTTCGTGACACGGATTGAGCCCGTGTCATTGCTGCGGAACTCACCATTTCTCCCGAGGCTCCGAATATATAATAATCCGGAGTGGAAGAACTAGCCTTAGCGGCGGAGGAGGACGGTGAGTCCAAGATTTGGCCGGATGACGCCAAACTTTTGAACCTCTCCTCCAATGCTCTAATCTTTGCCTCCAACGCCTTCTCCCGATCAGAAGAAAGACGTTTCTCTGGATGGAGAGCAAAACAATTCTCCATCATGTGATTGTTCCGCCCACAATGGGAATACATCAACTGGTTGGGTAAATGTTTATCCGTCCCCTTCGTCGAATCCTTCGCGGGAACAAATGGTTTCTGCTTCGGATTACCTATGGTCTGGGCTTGCCTTTGCTTTAAAGGATAATCCTTCTTAGCGTAGCCTGCTTGCCTACAAGACCAACAATGCAAGGTCTTGTCCACCTCCGCATCCGCCAATCCTGCAGTCGTGATCGGAGCCTTATGGGATTTGCTAAAATCCACTAGCAAGGACACCAAATCAGTGCCTTCGTGCTGACATAATGCACGATCACACTCCTCCACAATGGCGAATGACTTTGCGAGTGTCGACCGACCACCAAATTCCATAACGATCTTGGGCAGCGCCAAGTCAATGAGGCGTTTGTTAATCTTGGACAAAAACACCTTCACCAATTGACTTTCCGCAAACACACCTCCAAATTCACTAGCAAACCTCGCCAACCTCGTATATATGGTACGAGGTGTATCGTCCTTCTCCCTGTATCCGTTGCATCTAGTCCCGACGGAAACCTCCGTATTCCTCTTGTAGATGCAGCTCAAATGCACGCAACAACTCAAAAACTGGCGGAGCCCCCAAAGATTCTAAAGCCGATTGGATAGCCTGGGCATAACGGGAGAGTAGAAGAATGAGGCTCGACGTACTCGCCGCAGCGGGAGCAGAAACCTTATTCTTGGGTTCACTAGGAGAAGCTCCCTCCACATCCACCACATATACTTCCTCTGCCACCTCTCATTTAACCTCAGGGACAGCCATCAAACTGGAAACTGCGTCTTCTTTCAATGCAGATACCAATTCAACCCGAGTCTCCCAGTATCGCTCCACCTGACGCAACACCATCCAATGAGCCTCCGTCCACTGCTCATAAGTCTGGAGAGCCTTGTGCTCCAAATGTTGGAGCAGTAGCTCGAACTCATACCAGTCATTGAAACTGGTATTGTGTTGACGTTTCTCCCTCATCCATGTCTTGAACCGAATTTTCCAATATTGCAGGGAAATGGTCCCCGCTCGACCAGAAAATCGGTCCCGGATGCCGCCTCGCGTCTCCTCCTCTATCTCGTCAAATGATCCCACCCAAAGCACGTGAGACCAAAAAGCAGTCCCCCACGCCGAAGTAGGCTGAAAAGCCTCGTCGGGTGCTACCACCGGTTCAACGTATAAGGGGGGGGGGTAGGAGAGTAGATTAGGGGGGATAACTTAAAAGGGGGGGGGGGGAAACGCAGGGAGGGGCCCCCCGGCCAGCAAACTGGTCAACTGCCTCTTGCCGCCGGCCGCCGCTGGACGAGGGAGGAGCCAGGGGGCTCCGGCTTCCGGCAGAATTCTTGCCCCTCATTTTTTTTTCTTGATTTGTTCTTGTTTTTGGTTTTTGGTTTCTCACACTTAGAATTGCAACTCCCCTTCCAAAGCTCAATGTTACGAATTCAAGCTTGAATGTGAGCAAAATAACATGAAATTCCGTGGAAAATTCAAAGATTTCTCACCACACTTCAACTTGATGTGACATTCACAAGAAAATATTTTTCTTCTTGTTGCTTCAACAATCCGCGGCTTTCTCCGCTCCAACACTCCGTTCGGTGGGGATGAGTGTCGCGCACCTCTCCATGAGGAGTACCCGAAACACCATGGGCACAAGGGGGAACCCAAAGTGACACCCGAGACTTGTGGTGCCGTTGGTGAGAGGGCCCAAGTGATCCTAGTGTGGGTGTCGGCCCCGGGCGTTGGGAACGCCTTCCACTCACGGAGACTAGGAGGCATGAGGAAAGGGCCATAAGCTATGCATAGCTTATGGCGTGGTGATTTCATAAAACTCAAGAACACCTGAATCGGAGGTGTGAGCTAGGAGTTATGGCATTTTGAGTGGGGCGCTGTCCCGGGACAACGCCCTGGTACAGCAGTGGCCTCGGAGTGGTTCCCGGGACAGCCAAGGTTTGAACAGGCTTAACTTCCTCAATACTTGGCCGAATGAGGCAAGTGAGGAGTCCTTCGGCATCTACGTGAAGCGTAGATGAAGATGGAGTGGTTGTTTGTTAGCATCAGACATCATACAAGGAAGTTATGATGGCAGCTAAGGGAAAATGTCTACTTGGCCTCAACTCTTGGTAGAGAGACAAAAGGTCTCTTGACGGTGGGGTAGGGGCCCCGCCTAGAATGCTAGAGGCTTATATGGGTGAGGTGGTGTGGCCTCATCCACCCGAGGCTGAACGGCATGGCCTCCATGGGCATTGGCCCAATGTGAGGCTATAGTTGCCTAGTATGGTTCGGGTTGTTGTAGTGTTGCTCCGGCAACGTGATGATCAACATAAGATTGGACTTCCATGGATGGAAGTTCACATCTAGAAATGGGTTACCGATTAAGGGGTGAGTCCCGAAAGCAAAGTAGGAGGGTTGGTTCCCCTCTTATGAACTATAAGGTCCGGGGTGAGAGGAGCTAACCAGTACCATGGCGGAATGCGAAGGGTTAGCATTCGTAAATTTTGCTAGAAATGAAAATGGCCAAGCTAGTTAAGGGGAGCTAGCAAGGGTTGCGACATTAAGGCAAGGTTGGGGATTGCAACTACTAAGAACAGTGAGAAAAAGACTCATTCTATAGGAGTAGGTGGTCCAATCAAGAACTAGAAGAAATCTACCATGAAGTTCACTAATGGTAGGAAGATTGATTACAAAATAGTTGCAGCTTTGAAGAAAGAAAGAAAATGCTACTTTTGTGAAGTAAAGGGCCATAGGGCTAATACTTGCCCTAAGAGTTCTAATTCCACTAGTGACAAAGTGGAAAAGGATTTGTAGAACCTCAAGAGAAAGATTGTGGGCAATCTGTTGAGATAGATAGGACATCAAGATTAGAATTTCTAGATTATCTTGTTCAAATCTTAGAGGCTAAAATAGGCAAGTCATTTGATTTTGTACTTGATTCTTTGAACTTTGATACGAATAAAGGAAACCAATTTTCTTATCTTCGAAGCCCACTAGATATACTTTTTGATGAAGATTTCAAGATTTTTGGTCATTGTTTACTTATTGACTCATATTCCGAAAACCTAGCCAAGTATGTAAATCCTTATGTAAAAGGTAAAAACAAAAGACCTTTTGAGACTAGTGCTTGCATTTTAGTGGAAAAGAAAAAGGGTCAAGGCCACAATAGATTATTGTCAAGATTTCAGATATTACATGAGTGTAAACACACTTATGTAGATGCTTTTGGATTGACAAAAAGAATCATATTACAAATGTATTATGATCCACCCCAACCTAGACTCTTGAATTCTATCTCGACTAATGGTCTAACTATGCAATTTTTGGGGAAAGTCTCTGGAATGGATGGGCATATTTTAGTAGATACCGCTGCTAGTCATTGTTTTTGAGTTCATCATATGTCAAACGTATTGGTTTGCATATGAAAGAAAATAATGGTAAAGTGGTATTGGGAAATGGATTGGAAGTTGACATGGAGGGGACCGCCAATGTGCATGTGAAAATTCAACAATACCAATCTCAAGTCTCTTGCTTGGTTATCAAATTAAGTGAAGGCTTTGACTTAATTTTGGGAGTTAATTGGTTGAATAAGCATAGAGCCCACATTGATTATGATTCTAAAGCTTGTATATTCCATAAGGGCAATAAGAAAATCACAATTCAAAGTGTGGTAACAAGCAAGAAGAAATCTATGCCTCAAGACAACATGTTATCAGCTTTGCATTTCAAGAAGGCAGTAAAGAAAGGTTGTACACCTTTACTCATTCATTTGAAAGATGTACAAAATAAAGAACCATCTTCAAAGTTGGAAAATAACCTTATAGGGTCTTTTGTGAAGGAATATGAAAACATATTTAAACCCATACCTGCAGGGCTTCCACCAATGAGAGAGATGGCCCATACCATATCATTAGAAGGTCATAAACCACTTTTTAGACCTATTTATAGACTCGTTACATGTTGTCAAGCTTGAGCATCCATTCAAACCAAACCCCGTCAAAGAAGTGAGGTTTCCAAGTCCCTCACGTAATGTTGTCAAGTTTGAGCATCTGCACAAATTAATCGTTGTAAAAGAAAGGAGGTTTCCAAGTCCCTCGGGTAATGTTGTCAAGCTTAAGCATTTTCTCAAATCAAGCTTCGTCAAAGAAGTGAGGTTTCCAAGTCCCTCAGGTAATGTTGTCATCAAGCTTGAACATTCACTCAAATTAAGCCATATCAAAGAAGTGAGGTTTCCAAGTCCCTCGGGTAATGTTGTCAAGATTAAGCATTCACTCAAACCTAGCTTCGTCAAAGAAATGAGGTGTCCAAGTCCCTCGGGTAATTTTGTCAAGCTTGAGAATTCATTCCAATCAAGCACCACCAAAGAAGTGAGGTTTCCAAGTCCCTCGGGCAATAATGTCAAGCTTGAATGTCCATTCAAATTAAGCTCCGTCAATGAAGTGAGGTTTCCGAGTCCCTCGGGTAATGTTGTCAAGGTTGAACATCCGCTCAAATCAAGCTCCGTCAATGAAGTGAGGTTTCCAAGTCCCTCGGGTAATGTTGTCAAGTTTGAACATCCGCTCAAATAAAGCTTCGTCAATGAAGTGAGGTTTCCAACTCCCTCGGGTAATGTTGTCAAGCATCAACATCCGCTCAAATTAAGCTCCGTCAATGAAGTGAGGTTTCAAAGTCCCTCGAGTAATGTTGTCAAGTTTGAACACCAGCTCAAATTAAGCCTGTCAATGAAGTGAGATTTCCAAGTCCCTCGGGTAATGTTGTCAAGCTTGAACATCTGCTCAAATTAAGCTCCGTCAATGAAGTGAGGTTTTCAAGTCCCTCGGGTAATGTTGTCCAGCTTGAACATCCGCTCAAATGAAGCTCCGTCAATGAAGTGAGGTTTTCAAGTCCCTCGGGTAATGTTGTCAAGCTTGAACATTCGCTTAAATCAAGCCATGTCAATGAAGTGAGGTTTCCAAGTCCGTCGGGTAATGTTGTCAACCTTGAGCATTCTCTCAAACGAAGCTCCGTTAAAGAAGTGAGGTTTCCAAGTCCCTCGGGCACTAATGTCCAGCTTGAATATCCATTCAAATTAAGCTTCGTGAATGAAGTGAGGTTTCCAAGTCCCTCGTGTAATGTTGTGAAGCTTGAACATTCGCTCCAATCAATGTTTGTCAATGAAGTGAGGTTTCCAAGTGCCTAGGGTAATGTTGTCAAGCATCAACATCCACTCAAATAAAGCTCCGTCAATGAAGTGAGGATTCCAAGTGCCTAGGGTAATGTTGTCAAGATTGAACATCCGCTCAAATAAAGCTTCGTCAATGAAGTGAGGTTTCCAAGTGCCTAGGGTAATGTTGTCAAGCATCAACATCCGCTCAAATTAAGCTCCGTCAATGAAGTGAGGTTTCCAAGTCCTTTGGGTAATGTTGTCAACCTTGAACATCCGTTCAAATTAAGTATCGTCGATGAAGTGAGGTTTCCAAGTCCCTCGGGTAATGTTGTCAAGCTTGAACATCTGCTCAAATCAAGCTCCGTCAATAAAGTGAGGTTTGCAAGTCCCTCGGGCAATGTTATCAAGCTCGAACATGTGTCCAAATTAAGCTCGTCCAATGAAGTGAGGTTTCCAAGTCCCTCGGGTAATTTTGTCAAGCTTGAACATCGGCTCAAATAAAGATCCGTCAATGAAGTGAGGTTTCCAAGTCCCTCGGGTAATGTTGTCAAGCTTGAACATCCGCTCAAATCAAGCTCCGTCAATGAAGTGAGGTTTCCAAGTCCCTCGGGTAATGTTGTCAAGCTTGAACATTCGCTTAAATCGAGCCATGTCAATGAAGTGAGGTTTCCAAGTCCGTCGGGTAATGTTGTCAAGCTTGAGCATTCTTTCAAACGTAGCGCCGTTAAAGAAGTGAGGTTTCCAAGTCCCTCGGGCACTAATGTCCAGCTTGAATATCCATTCAAATTAAGCTTCGTGAATGAAGTGAGGTTTCCAAGTCCCTCGTGTAATGTTGTGAAGCTTGAACATTCGCTCAAATCAATGTTTGTCAATGAAGTGAGGTTTCCAAGTCCCTCGGGTAATGTTGTCAAGCTTGAACATCCGCTCAAATCAAGCTCCGTCAATGAAGTGAGGTTTTCAAGTCCGTCGGGTAATGTTGTCAAGCTTGAACATCCGCTCACATAAAGCCATGTCAGTGAAGTGAGGTTTCCAAGTCCCTCAGGCAATGTTATCAAGCTCGAACATGTGTCCAAATGAAGCTCGTCCAATGAAGTGAGGTTTCCAAGTCCCTCGGGTAATTTTGTCAAGCTTGAACATCGGCTCAAATAAAGATTCGTCATTGAAGTGAGGTTTCCCAGTCCCTCGGGTAATTTTGTCAAGCTTGAACATCGGCTCAAATAAAGATTCGTCAATGAAGTGAGGTTTCCAAGTCCCTCGGGTAATTTTGTCAAGCTTGAACATCCGCTCAAGTGAAGCTCCGTCAATGAAGTGAGGTTTACAAGTCCCTCGGGTAATGTTGTCAAGCTTGAACATTCGCTTAAATCCAGCCATGTCAATGAAGTGAGGTTTCCAAGTCCGTCGGGTAATGTTGTCAAGCTTGAGCATTCTTTCAAACGAAGCTCCGTTAAAGAAGTGAGGTTTCCAAGTCCCTCGGGCATTAATGTCCAGCTTGAATATCCATTCAAATTAAGCTTCGTGAATGAAGTGAGGTTTCCGAGTCCCTCGTGTAATGTTGTCAAGCTTGAACATTCGCTCAAATCAATGTTTGTCAATGAAGTGAGGTTTCCAAGTCCCTCGGGTAATGTTGTCAAGCTTGAACATCTGCTCAAATTAAGCTCCGTCAATGAAGTGAGGTTTCGAAGTCCCTCGAGTAATGTTGTCAAGTTCGAACACCAGCTCAAATTAAGCTTCGTCAATGAAGTGAGGTTTCCAAGTCCCTCGGGTAATGTTGTCAAGCTTGAACATTCGCTTAAATTAAGCCCTGTCAATGAAGTGAGGTTTCCAAGTCCCTCGGGTAATGTTGTCAAGCTTGAACATTCGCTTAAATTAAGCCCCGTCAATGAAGTGAGGTTTCCAAGTCCCTCGGGTAATGTTGTCAAGCTTGAACATCCGCTCAAGTGAAGCTCCGTCAATGAAGTGAGGTTTCCAAGTCCCTCGGGTAATTTTGTCAAGCTTGAACATCCATTCAAATAAAGGTCCCGCAATGAAGTGAGGTTTCCAAGTCCGTCGGGTAATGTTGTCAAGCTTGAACGTCCGCTGAAGGAAAGCACCGTCAATGAAATGAGGTTTCCAAGTCCGTCGGGTAATGTTGTCAAGCTGGAACATCCGCTCAAATCAAGCTCCATCAATGAAGTGAGGTTTTCAAGTCCCTCGGGCAATGTTGTCAAGCTTGAACATCCACTCAAATCAAGCTTTGTCAATGAAGTGAGGTTTTCAAGTCCCTCGGGTAATGTTGTCCAGCGTGAACATCCGCTCAAATAAAGCTTCGTCAATGAAGAGAGGTTTCCAAGTGCCTCTGGTAATGTTGTCAAGCTTGAACATCCGCTCAAATAAATCTCCGTCAATGAAGTGAGGTTTCCAAGTCCCTCGGGTAATGTTCTTAAACGTGAGCATCTATTCAAATAAAGCTTTGTCAAAGAAGTGAGGTTTCCAAGTCCCTCGGGTAATGTTGTCAACCTTGAACATCCGCTCAAATCAATCTCCATCAATGAAGTGAGGTTTTCAAGTCCGTCGGGTAATGTTATCAAGCTTGAACATCTGCTCAAATAAAGCTTCGTAAATGAAGTGAGCTTTCCAACTCCCTCGGGTAATGTTGTCAGGCTTGAACATCCCCTCAAATAAAGAGTCGTCAATGAAGTGAGGTTTCCAACTCCCTCGGATAATGTTGTCAAGCTTGAACATCCCCTCAAATTAAGCTTCGTCAATGAAGTGAGGTTTCCAAGTCCCTCGGGTAATGTTGTCAACCTTGAACATCCGCTCAAATAAAGATTCGTCAATGAAGTGAGGTTTCCAAGTCCCTCTGGTAATGTTGTCAAGCTTGAACATCCGCTCAAATCAATCTCCGTCAATGAAGTGAGGTTTTCAAGTCCCTCGGGTAATGTTGTCAACCTTGAACATCCGCTCAAATAAAGATTCGTCAATGAAGTGAGGTTTCCAAGTCCCTCTGGTAATGTTGTCAAGCTTGAACATCCGCTCAAATCAATCTCCGTCAATGAAGTGAGGTTTTCAAGTCCCTCGGGTAATGTTGTCAAGCTTGAACATTCGCTCAAATTAATAATGTTTGTCAAAGAAGTGAGGTTTCCAAGTCCCTCGGGTAATGTTGTCAAGCTTGAACATCCATTCAAATAAAGGTCCCGCAATGAAGTGAGGTTTCCAAGTCCCTCGGGTAATGTTGTCAAGCTTGAACAGCCGCTCAAATTAAGGTCCGTCAATGAAGTGAGCTTTCCAACTCCCTCGGGTAATGTTGTCAAGCTTGAACATCCCCTCAAATTAAGCTTCTTAAATGAAATAAGCTTTCCAAATCCCTCAGGTAATGTTGTCAACCTTGAAGATCTGCTCAAATAAAGCAATGTCAAAGAAGTAAGGTTTCCAAGTCCCTCGGGTAATGTTGTCAACCTTGAACATCCATTCAAATAAAGGTCCCGCAATGAAGTGAGGTTTCCAAGTCCCTCGGGTAATGTTCTTAAATGTGAGCATCTATTCAAATAAAGCTTTGTCAAAGAAGTGAGGTTTCCAAGTCCCTCGGGTAATGTTGTCAACCTTGAACATCCATTCAAATAAAGGGCCCGCAATGAAGTGAGGTTTCCAAGTCCCTCGGGTAATGTTGTCAAGCTTGAACATTTATACAAATTAAGCTTCGTCAAAGAAGTGAGGTTTCCAAGTCCCTCGGGTAATGTTCTTAAACGTGAGCATCTATTCAAATAAAGCTTTGTCAAAGAAGTGAGGTTTCCAAGTCCCTCGGGTAATGTTGTCAATCTTGTACATCCGCTCAAATAAAGCTTTGTCAAAGAAGTGAGGTTTCCAAGTCCCTCAGGTAATGTTGTGAACCTTGAATATCCGCTCAAATAAAGCTTCGTCAATGAAGTGAGGTTTCCAAGTCCCTTGGGTAATGTTGTCAAGTTTGAACACGAGCTCAAATTAAGCACCGTCAATGAAGTGAGGTTTTCAAGTCCCCCGGGTAATGTTGTCAAGCGTGAACATCCGCTCAAATTAAGCTTCTTCAATGAAGTAAGCTTTCCAAATCCCTTGGGTAATGTTGTCAATCTTGAACATCCGCTCAAATTAAGCTTTGTCAATGAATTGAGGTTTCCAAGTCCCTTGGGTAATGTTCTTAAGCTTGAACATCCATACAAATCAAGTAGCGTCAATGATGTGAGGTTTTGAAGTCCCTTGGGTAATGTTTTCAAGCGTGAACATCTGCTCAAATAAAGTTGCGTCATGGAAGTGAGGTTTCCAAGTCCCTCAGGTAATGTTGTCAACCTTGAACATCGGCTCAAATAAAGGTGCGTCAATGAAGTGAGGTTTCCAAGTCCCTCATCCAATGCTTTCAGCATTTCCAGTCTGTCTAAATCAAAGCTTTCCAATGTACGCAATTCCCATAGTTGCTGGGGCAATTGTTGAGAGATACCATTGATAAATATGGCCTTCAATTGACATGAATGTTCTTGTACTTGTGAAAGAAGAACTTCGAATAATTGAAAGTCGGTTGATGCATTGTCCATATGATCATGAATTGTCAGTAGTCGAAGGTTGCTTAGATCCAAATGTGAATAATAATTTAGATGGCACTGCGATCTTCTATATAATATACCTTCCACTTTATTGGTTCCCTGCTTTGCAAGATGTACAAATCATATCAAAACATATAGATTATTAATAAAGTCATATATTGGTTTGCAGAATGATGGAATAAAGTAAGCCATTGCAAAGACTAAAGAAGAATCTAAATTGATTATGAATATCTTGACCGTCATAAACATGAAATTAACTGTCAAATAAAATCTAAATCAAATTGCACATTTGTTTGGATAGACTTTACAATGGTTACGTGGAACAAACATTGTCATACAAATCGTTCATATCCATTCATACCTTGCTTGTAGATTGAGTTGAAGGAATGGAGTCAACACTCCAAATTCGAGTGCCCAAATATTCTTCATACGTTTCCACAATCATTCGTCCCATGTCACGTAGTTGGTCGTGCATTTCTATGCATCCATATTCATCAATATTTACCAACGACCGCTCTATCAACGTATTGAATGATTCTATTTGCGGGATACCTTTAATGGTCCACGCGTGCAAGGCTCTATCTATTGACATGCCTTCAGGGCAAACATCTTTGCAAAAGAAGCACGCTATGTCCAAAAACATATTTTTTTCATGCATTCCCAATCCATCAAAGCTTATTCTCAATGTGCTCCAAAGTTTGGTGTCTTCAAATTCTTCTTTGTTACCATCCAAACATCTTCCCCTCTTAATTCTTCGTAATGCTCGCTCCCAGCATCGCAACCTCCATTTATCCCGCAAAAATGCACCCAATACTCTTAGGCTTAAAGGCAAACCACTGCAAGCTTTCATTATTCTTCCTCCTATATCACAAAATTCAACTGGTAAAGAACCTCCGGTCCCACATGAATGATGGATAAAAAGCTTTTTTGCTGCATTTTTATCCAACGAGTCCACCTCAATTTTGCCCTTCTCTTCGACACGGTCTTTAATCTTGTCCCAATTGCGGGTTGTTATAATCAATGTGATGCCCACATTGTCACTCAAAATATCCCGGTGGAGAAGAGTATCTAGTTGACGTTGATCCTTGATATCATCCAATATTATGAGAACCTTCTTACCAACCACAAATTGCTTCAACATGGTTTGTGCATTCACCAAATTTGTTGGGAGGCTTTCACGATCTTCTCCAAAGTCAATTAACATGTCACATAAAATCTCAAGGGAATCACTCTTATTCTTCAAGTCTTTGACAAAACATGATGCATTGTATGCAAACTTCAATTCATCAAATACGGCATTTGCCAACGTAGTCTTCCCAATCCCACCCATGCCAATGAGACCCAAAATCCTCACTTCCTTGAGGCGATCCTCGACTTTTCTAAGGTTTCGTTGAAGACCAACCACCATGTTGTTCATTGGCTTTGTTGTTTCCTTCACCTACGTAAACAATGCATGCAATTAGAACCTACTTTTGATTCAAATTGCATCCTCAACAACCTATATTTTAATCCAAATAAATAGAAATGACAAGCTATCCATATGAAAATAGTTTTTATTAGGCATTTGAACACCAAAACGGTTTGCACCTCTTTAATAGGTTTCTCTTTGACCTCCTTTGCCTTCTCAATTCTTGAGTTCCTTTGGAGCAAGGCTCCATCCTTTTCAAACTCGGGACATAGGGTTGCCGAGTATGTTCCTCTCAAAAACATTTTCTTCAAAGCTATCAATTTTCCACAAATTTCAAAAAATGTTGGCCTTTGTAAAGGATCCTCCACCCAACATTCCTCAATCAACCTCGTAAGCTCTTCACAATTCATTGGCAATTCTGGCCTCTCAAATTCCTTTATTTTTTCCAAAACATCTTTGCAACTCACGACATCGCTCCCAAACGGAGCATTTTGTGACAAGATCTCTGAACATGTCATAGCAAAGGACCATACATCAGCTTGAGATAAACTTGCATGAGATCCAAGATCGTTATCAACTATCTCCAGTGCCATATACTTAGGTGTACCAACACGATAGTAGCGTTGTTCCTCAGAAACTTTGCTTTGAACCTCAGTTTTGGAAGTGCCATAGTCAGCCAACTTGACCAAGAATCTGCTAGAATTCAATTTTCCTCCTTTCATGGAATTAGGTCTCAAAAGCACATTGTCCGGCTTTAAATCGAGATGAGCAACATGCATGTCATGAAGATAACACATGCCACTTGCAATTTGATGCATGATATCAATTGCAAGAAGATATGATAACGGTTTAGATTGTTTCTTCAACATGCCACTCAAGCTCATGTCCATGAACTCCATCACCAAATACAAATTTTCATAACCACATTTTTTTAAAGGATCGTGACGCCAAGAACATAACCCATCTAAGCACCCACTAACTCCACAATAAATGAATTTGATGAGATTCGGATGGCTCAAGCCTGCTAGAATACCGATCTCTTTACGACAATTTGGCACTTGCGAAATCTTTGTTGCACATTGAAAGCCCAACCATATTGATTCATAGACCGCACCACATGCTCCTTTCCCAATCTCTTCAAGAAGCTTTGGTTCCAATGAATCAACGACATGCAAAACCTCCACACTATCGAGCTCTCCACCTTCTAGTTGCGAGTCCAACAATCTTCGCTGTAAATATTCTCTCCATTCATGGTTGCTATCATCCTTGAGAGTTTCTTCAAGAACCTTTTCATCGTGTTGAATCTCTATCAAGGTGGGCATGTCAATTTCAATGGTAAACCTCAAAGGATGCAACCCTGGATGGCTTGATGAATGCATCTCATATATCACATCCCAACACCACCTCAAATCGGACACAAGTTCTCGAAACGCCTCCTTGTTATTTATTTGGAATGCAATTGCTCGACACCAATTTTGATTCCCGCATTCACGCACCACAACTCCCATTCTTTGTGTAATGCGACATAGCTCCTGAAGTGCAACATCAAACTCTTGCATCTCACTACTCAATGTGATAATCTCCCCAACACATTCTACGACTTTGTTAAGTTGGGTGAGAAGATGTTTACATTGCTTCTTATTCAATACTTCATTTCCATTCGAAATCTCTTCAAGTGTACGTATTTCTTCCTTCTGCCATTGCAATAAACCTCCAATGTCATATTCGTAAATGAATCCTCTTTGTCGATATGTCCAAAACATCATAAAGCAAGTGCCAATAAAATCCCAAAACCTTGATAGTTGCTCAAAAAACAATTGTAAAAGCTTCGCCATGATGAAATATTTGCTAGACAACAAAATTGTCTCGATCGCCAACAAATGTCCAAAGAGAGGATAATCTTCGTAGTTCCAAGCATACAAAAGTGGTCACTCCATCTGCAAACATCCATGTAGCATCAAGTCATAGTGACAAACACCTAAAATATCCACAACTATAATAATACATGAAAACAACTACATACAAATTGTCATGAAAGTAATCAATAAGAGATGGATGCATATAATTTTACTTAGTCTTGGCCCAAGTGCACTCTTATTACGAATATATGAAACATGCCAAGGTCATCCTCACTTATGTTCCATATGCACATGCAATTTTGTTTTGGTATTTAGTTGGGGGCTATCATGTTTATTTCAAGATTTTTCCAACATACTCCCCAATCTCTGAAAATGTGACATTCGATACTATTCCCGGGGTACAAATGCAATACACCTAACACTACATAAGTGTCATTCGTAACACAAGTGAGTCCACTTTATGAAAACTAGACCCTGCTCCGCCGAAATAAGACTGGAAGTTCTAGTTTAAATACAAGAATACAAATTCTATTCTTTAATATTTGTACTTAATAAATACTAAAGCAAGGTTATCAACGCAACATAACTCGTCAGTTTCTAGCATCGATATATAAGCCACTTGGGGCTAAAAGTGGATGGTCACCCAAACGCAAATCATCAAGTGTAAGAAAGCAACACTTCATTCAATTTCCCTCACAAAAACTAGAAGCAACTTCTTGCAAGTTAAAATTCTCATAGTGCAGACTCATAATTTTAGTTGATAATTATACTCTTATTTTTGTCATGTTCATCAACCCCATATCGACATCCTTGTGTTGAGTTCAATGGGGATTGACAATGGATGCAGTGAAGATGAATGATATGAAATTACCTAGAAAGTCATCAAAATTTGAAGATCACAACAATTTAAGGTCCACATTCAAGTTGATAAAGCTTTGAATTGCATACCTTCCATTCATTAGTTGCCAAAGATAAGTTCTTTTAAAACCATAAAAGGCAGAAAGTCAAATTCACATTGTCAATACATTGTAGTAGGAAATTTGTTTATCATCATATGAATATGTAAATTACTTGATTTCAAAAGACCATTAAAGAATTCAAATTCTAATCAATGCATAACACTAGCCCCTACTCCAATCAAGACTATCAATATGGTGCATGTTACAAGGCCAACAAGTTTATGTATCAAATGCAAAATGAAGAATCTTCACTCTATTCTCATAGGTTCAATGAAATTACCTAACACATCTTTGTAGAAGAGAAAAACAATCCTAAGAGGAAGAGAAAAACTTCTTCAATGTATTCTTGCTTATTCAGAAATGCATCAAATGACACCCGTACCAAAGCTGCAACAAAGTTCAACCAATGTTTCCTTCGTTGATAAGAACAATGCCTACAAACAAGAGATGTCAACCAACTCACACAACTTCTTGCTTCATGCTCTAAAGAAAGGTTCACCTATTGCAAACACCCTAGATTATAGCTAATCGGACATCATGCCCCACATTGGTAATATAGATGATGACATGTAGGTGTTTATGTGGTAAGATATCCAAATGAATTCTTGCAATGGCTTCAACATGAGATGTCAACAAAGTGCATGATTGTCACTTTCTATGGCTCTCTACTCTAAACGCAAATGAGATTGGGTTCATACATTGCAAATGAACCCAAATAATATCCCAACCAAGATCACACTCCAGGCAGTGTAAAAACCAATTAAATCTTTATGTGCAAATCTTCTTCCATTGAGTACTTATATTTGATGTCTCTGACATCAAACTCCAATTTGGTCTGATGCAAATATGGTTCAGTTACTTAATGGTGAATCAAAAAACTTTCAAGACTCATTGCCAAACTCAACACTTGTGAAAGAAAAAACTCTTACTGTCCTTATTCTAGAGGGAGCTCTTCTATATTCCTCCTTTATGACTTTACCAACAACTGAAGAACAACCACTTGGTCCTTGCACTTCAAATTAACATCAAGGTTTGAGCTACTTTAAAACGCCTTGCAACTACCATAGTACCATGGAAGATCGAACACTAATTCATTAAATTTGCCTTGGTGACAATGATAGTCCAATGGTGTGATAAAACCATTAATGAAAGCAATGATAATGCTGACATCACACATATTTGAAATTCGAAGTTATTGAAATTTGAAACTGCCATGAAACTACGGGATATAAGTGATGTTTTGTTCAAAACATGCAATAACCACTTCAACTTCAATCCCGATCACTTCCTAAACTTTCCCTCAAGTCATAATCCTGATCAACTTTAAACTCAACCCGCTCGCATTCTTGCAATTACAAATGAGGGCCTACATCAGTGTTAACCAAGAGCTCCTCCACCCAAAACCCTCGAACTAAAACTTCCACCTTGTTCGTGTCATGAAATAACCCATCCATGGGCCAATGAAAAACATTCTCCACACAAGGCGGACATCCCTCAATTAAAAAGCCTACCCTAGCCGTGAAGAAACCCTAGACCATAACCATCATCCTCGTGCCGTCCCTATCATCCATTATCATTTTGGACAAAAAGTGAACAGTGCTTCCATCCAACTTTCCACACAAAATTACCACATCTGAAATTTTTGTCTAAGAGCAATCTGGTATTAGCGAGTTCTAGCAACCACATTCAAGCATGGACGGTAAACCCTAAATTCCAACCCTTAACCATGTAAATGAAACCCTATACTTCACCGGTGTTGGACTGGTATAACCTTTGCATGATACAACAAGGGTATATGTAATGGGGAATTCACATTTTTTTAAACAACTAGGGTACAGTTATGCGACAATATATTTGATTTGGATACCATTTGGGTTTGTATACCATCCAAAGACCTTCGTACCAAGGTAAAACTACCCTACTATCTATATGGTATTCGGATTGTATTGACCCAAATTATGACTCGGGTATACAAAGATTATCTCATCTTGTGATACCCACCAAGTATCAATATCTAATTCAATTATAATTTTGATACCGGTTTGGTAGGTCCTTTGATACTGTTGTTCAAATTCTATATTGATAACATGCATTCACCTACATACCAGTTCAACACTAGTTTAAATCCTAGAGCATTCTTCTATGTACACAATCAAAAACAAGAAACAAACACATTAATGAAATCCACACAAATTCAAAGGAGTCATCGACATACTAATACCTGTAAGATTGGCTCCAATATCTGCCAACAATATCCACAATTGGCCAGGTGAGAAAAGACTACAAAATTCACATGTGTATAGACAATGCGTTTACGTGAGACAACAAATCTGTTACTATTTACAGTGCAAGAAACTCTAATTTATGATGAATGTCCAATATTATGCATAACGAAGGAGACATGCAAACTCAATTGCTTTGTATACACTAGCACTCAAACCATGACTTTAAATTGGCACAAGACTGTATAAGAGCCCATGTTCATTTATCCTCGGATCTATGAGCTTGAGTTGCGGCATAATGCCTTTGTGAAATGCCACTTGGATTTTGGAACACTTTGCGGACACCGAAGAGATTTAGAAACCGACAAGATTGCACCACCAATCAAAGCAGGAGACGAATTCCTGCCACACCACATCCAGACCAATTTATGAAGTCCCAATTGCACTAATACGGGTGCACTAGGACTCTGTTGGGGCCATCTCCAAATTTAAATCAAAGTCCTCCAATGAAGACTAGAAAAGCAGCACACATGTTACACCTCGTAATGTCACAACATTTTAGTAACTTCTTCCGGATTGAGGTTTAAAATCCTCCAGCGGAATAGAATATGGAGAGAAATAACCTAGTTGTGCATTGAAATTAAGTAGAACTGGATATCTTCAACTTCGACTCTTGATTCTTGATATAAACTTCCGTATTTATAAAGTGTAGTAAAAATATAAACAGATGCCAGCATCATAAAACTCAGTTTAGCATCGTGTTATCAACTCTTGAATACAACATCCAATGAGTACAAGTGTGCAAGATGCGCCTTAGAATGGAACCTAAGTTGTAGCTCTACGGTGCGTTGGGTTGGGCCCAGACACGGAAAAGACACCAAAAGTGCAACCTTTCACCACTCCAAAGGATCACCTTAATTTAATGATGTCGTTGTGATTTTCTCTCACAGCTTTCATTTAAATGAGAGATCTGATCTGACAAATTTTGATCAAACAAGTTCAATAAAAGACAGCTTTTTTTGGCTGACAAAATATTCAAACAAAAATTCAGATCGCAAAAATTAAAAATGGCCTTTAAACTCTCAATGTGCATTCAACTAAATTGACGATTTGAAGGAAAAAATAGATCAATAGGGACTTGAAAACACCAAAGCACGATGCGCATAACTCAGCCCAAGCAATTCCATTTTTATGTTCCACCCTTCAACTCAAACTCTTGATTCCAGTGTGAGAATTTCCAAAGATTATACAAATGTACAAAGTCTAAAGCAGAATGCCTGAGGTACTATTATAACCCACCTGTTCTCACCCTCGGTGACGCTAGCTTGGATCTTGTGATGCCGGATATGCTGCTGCTGAACAAACACCGCCAAAATGAGTCACTTCTTAGTGCTGCAGAAGCCTTACAGCAGGCCAACTTCGCTAATATTCAAAATATTGCACCATATGACATCTCTGCCAATACACCTCAAGGGGTTACCCTCTACACAAACTTATTATTTCCGAAGAATGGGAGCATTTGGATGTGCATGAACTTAAGTTGGCAGCTAAAAAGGCGAAAGAGTAGGATGCCCTACGTCAAAAGAAGACTTATCATTCAAAAGACACTGACAACTGCAAATGTTTAGTCTAACCTACAAGAATGAGACTACAAATCCTAATTCCTCATGCTACTAGATTTCAATTTGGACAAGAATAAAATAAAACGTAAAAAAACAGCTCAAACCCAAATTTGGGTGAAGAAATGGATTGTGCGTAAAGAAAAGATGGTCACCTAAGCATGGAAAGGCAGCAGCCGAGGAAGCCAAGCGAGCAGCAGTTGTAAAGTTGTTCTCTAATGCGATGTGGATGTGAATGTTGCTCCAGTCTTCTTTGCAGATGCTCTTGCTGGTGTAATCAATTACCACTACATTGGCCCCAGCACGAATCCAAAGCTCTAGTCAAATCTGTCTACAAATACACATTCTCTTACAAGAGGACACTAACATATCACATAGACATCAAGTAATCAGAGGTCATCAGAATAAATCCATCGACTCCTCAAAATGAAGCGGCCTTCAAGAATACAGCACATTGCATCATTCTGTGGCATCCACTAGGCTCTGCAAGCACCCACCCTCACATGTTTCCCACTTTCTGTGAAATTTGACAATTTCCCTAGGACCCCACACCTGCAACCCTAAAGTTGTCCAGCGAAGAGAAGTTGTCCAGATTTTGCAAAAACTGGAGAACATGTTCAAAGCTAACAGACTGCTGTTGCACTCAAATTGCAACACGCTGTTCACATGAGTAGGCTCACCGAGACGCCACTTTTCAATCACTGCAGACGTGGACAAAAGGGTGATGAGTCGATCAAAGGCACTCTCTTCACAGGACTGAAAACCCTGGATCTCCTGGTTGCGCTGATTTCGTATTGTAAACAAATTTAGTATCACCTTCACTCATTTCCCACACTGAATGGAATAATCAGTGTAGTACCTGCAAGAGAAGGGCCGATCAATGTTATGAACCAAATTAGCAAAGGTTCAAATTCTACGTAACCATGATCACAGATACAAAATATTAAGCAAACTATTTGTGATGAGAGGAGCACATGTGTATTTAAGAACGGATTCAATGTAAAGAAATCCTCACTGGGCTGCAAATCTTAAGACACATCGAAACAATGATGTCACAAGCGTCAATCTGATGAAATCCTGGAAATGGGTCAGTTGTGTTTGTCTATGCAAGTGAGCGTGCAGTAATCCGAAGAAGTCGAACAACATTGGATGTCATTACAAACTGAATTCGCTGTGGTAATTTGTTGTTACACCAGTGAATGTGACATTGGAACAAAAATATCTACGCCGTACGTGAATTTTGGCAGCCATCAGAAAGGCCTGCAGCTTCATGACATAAGCCCTTCGGCTCCAGGAACCTGTAGTGCTGCCTCCACAACGATAGTAGAACAGCTGAATGAATGAGCTTTGAACACATGTGCATGATGTCTACTTAAAGTGGTTGAGCTTGTAGCTACATACTCTTTCCATCATGCAAAAAGCAAGTCCCAAGTCTCTAGACCAGTTTGGCTTGATGGATTAGCAATTTAGACCTACTCACTACCTCAAAAGGGATTCACTTCCTAAATAACACAATTCTTCTCACATGACCATGTCATTAAATTGCAGGACTAGACTTCCTAGCACTCATAACCCTAGTTGATTAAGTCATGTATCAATTACACTAAATAGCCAATGTAGTGTTGTCGAAAAATTAAAGTAAAAGTAATTAACTTGGCCATTATAATTCTCTAGTTGGGTGAACATAATGTGGGTGAAGACGTGGTCTTGCCCTAAGTTGATCTTCCTTGAGTCTTCCAACCAACACCTTAGGTATTAAAAAACATGAACCCCTTCAACATCCTAGAAAAACAATTAATGTGCCTCACATTAATTTTAATCTAGAAACTGGGCATGGATTAAGAATGAACACAACCTCGTTGCTTCTTCAAATGTGAATTGGTGTGAGCTCAAGGCAATTCCTACAGCCCACAACAATAGAACTATTTAGCATAGCAAATGAGTCAATTTCCTTTAACCAATTGAACTACATTATCATTTACAAAAGTTTGAGTTACCTTATTGTAATGTGTCGAGACATGGATCACCTCAAGTCCAGTAAGCATCACATCATCATTCATCCGCAACTTATTCAAATTTGTCAAACATGATTCCCAAAAACAATTGTAAGCTCATGCTAACATTGCAACCCATAATTTTGGTTCACATATGATTGTGACGGCTTGTAACGCAGACGCACTCTACTCAAGAAGTGTTTTATACTTGATTACAATTTACTTTATAAAGGATTCTTAGAACCCAACAAATTGAAGTTCTCGAGTGTAGTATGTCAGGCCTCAACCGAATTGGGCATGTCTCCTTGGTACCAAAAAATAGCATGGCAAGAAAAATCTAGAAATTTTTTTCTTACAAAAGAGGCAGATAGTTCATGCTTAACTTGGGGCCACTTCACACACGAGACTCAGGGCCCGTGACCATTGCACTTCAAGCAAATCTCATTGGTGGAAAAGGTGGAGTTAGTCTAAATTCGCTTCATACTACGCTCCAGGGATCCACTGAGTAAGTCGATGTAGTACAGTCTACATGGATTCCTACATGGCATCAAATGGATCATGTTTCATGGTGACTTGAATTATTTTCCAAGACCACCTCTTGGAGGTAGGCTTAACACAAAACCAGGAGATCATGGCACTCCGAAACCTCACAACCGTTGATTTATTATACTATATTCTTGGGAATCTTCCCTCTACTGTAGCATACTGTCCTAAATATAATATCTGTATTTACTGGAACTCTGCCGTCTTTGCACTGTTCTGGGTTCGAATTACTGCAAGGTTGGACATCTAGCCCTGGCCCTACCGTCATGGATTGCAAAGTCCAGGTCCCTAAAGATCGACACCTGGACCTTGGTCTGAATTTCTGGTGCTCCTCCCAAACTGTCTGTGTGTATCTACTCGCGATTTGCTTCAGAGTCCTCTTTCTTGTTGTGGCTGTAAGCGGAACACTTAATATTCTATTACTCCGTATTACTTCCCTGTGCTGTAGCTCTTACTGGCCAAAGTATCTAAGCTAATATTTACTCAAGCTGTGCCGTCCTTGCACTGTTCTGGGTTCGAGAGACACCTACAATAATTCAATTTAATAATCTTTCATTTCTCGCCGAGTCCATATGCAATGATCAACACTCAAACTTTAAATAGGTACCAGATTCTTTAGTTTCTTCCTCCAGGATCCACCTTTGCTGATCAGATTATCTATATTTATTTAGTCGCGATTCGCACCCTCTGTCCTGCCTACTCTGGTCGTGAAACTTGTGACTAGATGCTTGGACCTCGGAGCATTGGATAGAAGCTTCTCCAAATCCCCTGCAAGTGGCCCTTGAACCCATTGGGATCGTTGGAGCATAAATGACTGTGATGGATTGTAATGCAGACTCACTCTGCCCAAGAAGTGTTTTATATTGGATTACATGTTACTTATAAAGGATTCTTAGAACCCAGCAAATTAAAGTCATCAGTGTAGTATGCCAGGCTTCAACCGAATTGGGCATGTCTACTCACCACCAAAAAAATGGCATGGCAGGAAAAATATGGTAATTTTTTTGTTACAATAGAGGTAGATAGTTCATGTTTAACTTGGGGCCACTTCACACACAAGACTCAGGGCCCGTTTCCATTGCACTTCAAGCAAATCTCACTGGTGGAAAAGGTGGAGTCGGTGTAAGTTCACTTCATACTACGCTTCAAGGACCCACTGAGTAAGTTGATGCAAGATGGATGTAAAGTCTACATGGATTCCTACATGGCATCAAATGGATCATGTTTCATGGTCACTTGGACTATTCTCAAAACCACCTCTCGGAGGTAGGCCTAACACAAAACCAAGTGACCATGGCACTTCGAAACCTCACAACTGTTGATTTACTACATTTCATCATGTGTGAGGACCCCAATGAATAGAACTCGTTGAAAAAGCATTTGGTTGAGGCCACAATCACATATGACTTCACATTACACTTGAGGACCCGTGACCACACTATATGATTTTGGGAAGTGTCTCAGGACAACCTTAAAACACTTCTTTTGGGCTCTCAAAAATTCATCGTCATGGCTCTTGGCTCATGTGTGAAGTGGCCCTTAGACACCTACAGGCATAAGCTTGCCAGAGTCCATATCAACATATTTGACACCACCGAATCCAAACATATATTTGAACTTGCCTCTCATGAAATTTAATATCCTCCAACTCTAGAATTGATTCAGAGTAAAATCTCTCACATGAAAACGGACAACAGATTGGTGCAGGACACTACAGGATGTGTGGAGCCAATAGACTTGAACCAAGAAATTAATGGAGCCGGAACTCAATGTACACTATTCTGCACTAGCTTATCAATTTTTTCACCACAACTTGCATCACTAGTCATGTGCTTCCTGTCCGGCATCACAAAGTGGTGCTAATTGGTTGATCACGAGAGTGAGCTATGTCAGACGACAAGAGCCAGCGGCAGGAGTAGCAAAGGATGGCTATGGTAGGGAAGGAGGGGGCTACAACAGAGTGGGTTACTTTCATTGGTGACTATATAATATCGTCATGACCAGGGCTAGACGCCCACCTCTTTGAGTTGGGCCCCTACCTGAAACTCCAGTGTGCACTTGGGATGCACTTCCAAACTGACTCTCCAAATCATTCTACTAGCATGCAAAAGGATCTGATCAAACTAATATGGAGAGAAAGTCATGCAGTTTTCGAATGGGAAGGGGTTACGCATACCTATGTAAGAAGCCGGATATGTGTGTCTTGAGATCGATCGTTCTCCAGATTCCCCCTCGTCATCCTCACGAACCGTCGTCTTTCAACACCCAACACAGAGATTCCGAAGAACAAACACTCATTTCGAAAGACTCACGAACCCAATTCCGTTGCGTGGTCACGGCAAGCAGTGGAGATGTTGTTTCGTCCTGTGTATTCGGGGTCTTGGATCTGTATGGAGACATTCAATAGTGAGAATTCTAGCAGGACGTACAGACGCGAGCTAAACATTAACAGATTCAACGGATTGCGAAACAACAACAGATGCTTGAGAACCTTCTGTTCCTCAATCGGGCGGGAAAGAACATGAATTCCTCCCACTTGGAGTGCAGGGAAGCACAAGGAGAGGGAGCTCAGAGAGTAGTAGAATGAGAGACGGCAGCGAAAGAGGAAGGTGGCTATGGCGGGGAAGAAGAAGCTGGGCGCAGAGTGCATTTCCTTGCCAGGATCATCGCCAGATTTTTGTAAGATGCGGTCACCCGCACTTGGTAATACCTCAGGGCCCGAATTCTTGGGAAGATTCTCTCTACTGTAACTCTTACTGTCCTAAATATTATATCTGTATTTACTCTGCCGTAGTTGCACTGTTCTGCGTTTGAATTTCTCAAGGGTTGGGCATCTAGCCCTGGCCCTACCGTCATGGCTTGCAAAGTCCAGGTCCCTAAAGATCGACACCCAGACCTTGGACTGAATTTCTGGTTCTCCTCCCAAAGTGTCTGTACATATCTACTCGGATTCGGTTCAGAATTTTTTGTCTGTTGTGGCTGCAAGCTGTACACTATATATTCCATTACTCCGTATTCTTCCTTGTGCTGTAGCTCTTACCACAGTCCGGGGAGTTTTATACAAAAATCAGTACATTTCCGATCTTTTATAAAGACATTCGGATTTTTATTTTTTTGCTCGGAAGCTACCTAAATCCAATTTTTATTCTCGGTTAAAAACCGATATTTAACTTTACCATTCGGTAATTTTCCGATTTTTTGAATTTCATTTCGGTATGTTTCCGAAGATTTGTATTGTATGTCGGATTTTTTTTTTAAATATATTATAAAAAAAACTTGGTGTTATGCTTTTAAAGGGGTGAATTTGTGTTGATAGAAAATCCAAGTATCCTTGGAAGGATTTGAACCTTGCCAAGCCCGCACCAACTTGGGGCCAAGGATTTAGCCTTTAAAAATATATATAAATCCAAAAAGGGTTCATACATTATTTAGAGGCTAGTTAGTACAACAATACATGCAACTTATAAAACATCCGCCATATCCTTAGAACTAGAAAACATAGTTGAACTTACTGAACAAGATGCATCACTTGCAGAAGACATATAACGTGAAGGATTAGCATATAAAAACCGGTATTTGGTTTTAGTTTTTCACAAAGGAATTGCCTCTTCAATAATATTATCAAAGTTTTCATCTGGTCATTCTAAAGCAATTATAAGCATAGCTTCCAAATTTTTACTTCCAAGTCTATTTCTCACTCGTGCTTTTATTAAATTTTGGACACTAAACTCCGTTTCACAAGTGGATGTTGATACACATTGTACTCTAGTGTGGTACTTTTGGGCCACCCCCTTTCGAGAGAGACTAAAAATATCACACAAGCCCTTCGGTGAAGGTGGCCTGCACTTGCAGGTGTCCAAGCCGAACCCAGATGATAGGTATATAATATGAGTACTTAGATTTTTAAGGGAAATCAAATATGTGTTGTAGTACCTCCGGAGGTTGGCCCTCTGTTTTCAACAATTGTGGCTCTAAACTCCACTAACCAATTTCATATCTAGTTCTAACCTTAACCTACAATCTATTCTAAGCGCAGACGTACCAGCCTTGAAACCAAGTCAATCCTAACTTGTGAATTGGGATGATTCTGATACACACCAACCGAGTGTGATTCATACCACCCTAGCTCAATGAACGGAATAACGACGATTTTGATGGACCATTCACCTCTTCTTATTTCTTTACTTAGTTATATTGAATTTTCTAGGCGGGAGAACTTGACCTAAGTCCCACCCTTCACACAAATTTCTTCTTAATTACTTAATTTCGTTTGCACATCTTACCTCACTACATTCATATATTAGGCATCACCCCTTATATGGTTGGTGCACCCCTTACCTTGGAACCTTCTAAAGCCTCGTGTAGGTCCTTTGAAGGTCGAGTGACATCTCAAACCCTTCGGACCCGAAGTGTTTAGGGTTTAGGGTTTAGGGGTTGAGTTAAATTTCCAATTCGGGTCTCTTGTCAACAAGGGTTTACGATTTGTTTTATATATTTTAATTGTTAAGTGTGTTTACACTGGATAGACCACAAAATGCAACTTACTGGGACTAGGGTGACGGGGAACCTGTAGGTTCAACCTGTTCCACAATCTTCATAGATTGGGGTCATTACTCGCAATCTATGGGGCCAACAACATAATAGTGGATTCGCGGGTCATTAATCCCACCTTTCTACCAACAACATTCAGAGTGGTCGTGTCGGTAATTAATCCGACTTACGACATACGAAACTTGCTAATAAATAAAACTACTATCACAAAACATATCAAGGGCCCGAAAACAATGGAGTTAGATATTCCCTTGGCGGTCAAGTGGTCAAGTTACTTGACCTTACGAGATAAGTGAGTAGGTTTAGGGATGCATACTTTGGCCGCGCTCCCTCCAACCCTAAATGGAAGGCTAAAGTTATTAGTTTATTTCAATTCTCCTCGATTGATTGGGCTCAATCTAGGCCGAGCCGCTACCTCCTTCCTTGCTTCACAGCCCGGACGTCGACCTTGCCTCATTCTTTGTAACTAGTTTGATTGTAAGGCTTACATTAGTTAATAATTAAAATATCAATTATTTCTTTTGCACTGTAATTTAGGCCTAAACATAATATAATTATTTAGTGCACGTAATTATCTTTCTAACGATCTAAATAACACTTTAATCGGGTAAGAAATGCAAAAGTTATGAGGGTTGGAAGTGCGAGGTCGATTCAATTGATCTGTCCAACCCACCTATCCAACTTCTAATTTCAACAATTCATAGTAAATTCATTACTACTTGGATTTGGGCTTTCCTTATATCATTAGAAAGCTATTAACAAGATCTAACTAGGAAAAATATGACATCAACAGGTTAAGCCAATCTGAATCCAACAGACTCCTTGTAACACAACAGTCAACCAGGAAGTCTTAGACTATGTATATCATCTTTAACAATTCATATCTAATTCAAATCTAATCAAATCAAACGTTCTAAATAACTATGGAAAGATATTGAAAAGATCTATTTAAGGAAAATATGTGATTAGAAAGTGTAGCCAAGATAAATCCAGCACCCTCTGTATACAACAGTCAACCAAGAAATCTCAAACTACGTATCATGCCTTCAACAATTCATATCTAATTCAAATCATGCTAAAATCAAACGTTCTAAACAATTTTGGAAAGCTAGACAAAATATCTATTTGGAAAAATAAAACTTTTCAAAATTAGAATTCTTATTGGACTAGCACGTCTGATCCAGCAGCTGCTACTCCAAGGACCACCCAGTTTTTTTATTTCATCTTTGAAAATCTATAACTAACTGTCACCTTAACGAAATCACAAATGGGAAACGGCTATGGATAGCTATAAAAAATCTCTCTAAGAAAAAAAATGGTATTTATTTTGTTCTAGCTCTTGAACTATGCTTTGAGGGCATTGGCAACTAAGGTCTACAATGCCTCCACTCAACATTTTACAATCCAACCTACCTCTACAAAAGAAACGAAGAAATTTGTTGGTGTGTTAATAAAGACACATTCTAACTAGGAGAAAGAATAGAGGAATTTTTCAAGCCTTTCTCTTAGGCCATTGAGAATGCATGCTAAAGGATTTTTCCTATCTATATTGAAGCAGAGCTTCGCCCAAGCATTAAAGAAAGAAAGAGATCCTATAAGGTGGAAGAAGGGGTTTTTAAACCTTCTCAAAAAAGGGTTGGACCCCTCCGCCACCGGCTCCCTTCTTCGAACCATTTCCCGAAATTTCGGCTTGGGGGTTTCCCGGTTGAGGTTGCCACCCTCTCGCCGAGGTTGCTCCGACGGGAAACCATAGAAATCTTTCTAAATTTTTACCATCGAGTTGGCAAGGGGGCAAGTGGACAAATAGCCACCTTGCTCTCTATCTTTTTTTCTTTGAAAGTCTTCAAGGTGATTTTGTCTTCTTACGCAAAACACCTTTAATAGTCTTGTCTGGCCCCTATTAACTAATAAACTAATATTTTCTTAGCTAACATCTACTAACATTTGCTTAGCTAGCATTTACTAACTTAAATCTCAGCTAGTTGTTCTTACTAGCTAGCATATTTTTTTAACTTTGCTATTTTCTAGTACTACTTAGTTTTCATTTTGACCTTCATTCTTTTAGGCTAAATAATAAATTAATTAATTTTCCCTAAATTTCCTATCAATTCAAACTTTTAATGCTAGCATTCTCATTAAAAGTGATTCCGCGGAATGGTAGACCATTTTAAGGGTTCACATTTAGCCAAATCAGCAAGGACAAGCAAATTAGGATATTGGGTTTGCAAAAAATGGTTTCATGTGATCATGCCCCGTAAATCTCTAAAAGTCTTATCTCCCCATTCAGTGGTGGCTAGCAATTTGAAAGCTAGAAATTCACGCTTACAAGCCATCACATCAACGAAGGCAGGAAATTTTGAACTTTTTTCGTAGCGATCATGCCCATAGTGTGCTAGTAATTTTTCTAATTCAATCACTCTCCAATTTTGGAGGCCTATATGCATTGGAGGCATATTAGTAGGATTTAAAATTTTAAAACATGAAATAAAATCATTGTCTACAAATCTAGTATCTAAGCCTGCACAAACAGCCTCTGCAAATGCACGTTGGAATTTAAGTGCTTCCTCAAGGTCATCTCCTAGTCTAGACCGGTCCGTTTCAAAACCGTGATACATTTTTCCATGAAATTCACTTGAAAGCTTTCGAAGATGACCCCAAGAAGGCCATATTCGGAAATGACATGATAACTAGTGTTTTCGTTGAATATGGAAGCATTCAAATCTATTTGCTCAACAATAAACAACATTCTAATTTATGTTATCTCTGTTCTAACAATGCTACCAATAGTTGTGACATGCACAAATATTTTTTGAAATTTTTTTGATAACAAAGCTAAAAAATGTAAAATATCAACTAGAAAATATAAAATATAGATGTATTTAAATTGTTTTAACTTGGCAAAAACAAACTTTATTTTACCAAGGTTTTTTTTGTCATCACGAAAAAAACACAAAACAAATTCTAATGAATCACATAAGGTAGGTACAGCCTGCCACCTATTAAACCATCGTATCTTATGATACCGTTTCATGGTTTTTTTAGCATCAAAAATTACCTCTTGCAAGGCTGTGAGTGTATGTTTACGTTTATTTGACATATTAAAGAAAAAAACAATTGCATTCAAAATCGTGTCAACCTTATCAGATATTACCTTGCAATCTGATATTTTAGATGCATCAAGTGCAGCTAGATTAGTCCTATGAGCAACACAATGACAACATAAAATAAATGAGTTTAGGTTATTTTTTAATCTTGTTGCTACTCCACCATGAGACCCCACCATGGTGCTTGCACCATCACTGCCAAATGTCACACATTTACATAAATCAAGTTCTCAATTTTTTAAGTGATTGATTAAACATTCAAAAATAATAGTAGTATCATTTTTTCCACCCTCAAGCTCTAACAAACCTAAAAAAATTGTGATTGACACATCTTCTTCTATAATTGTAGCAAATACAACAAGGTGACCAGTAACACTTATATCCGTAGATTCATCAATCATGATTCCATAGAAAAAAGAATTTCGAATCCTACATATGATTTTCTTTTTAATGACATTAGACATACATGCAATTAAATCAACATATGATTTCTCATCATGATACATAGATGCAGTGATAGGAGCCTTTACACTAGCAAGCAATGAACACAAAGAATGAAACTTAATATAAGGGAGGGATTGCTTTCCTTTAAAGTAGGCAACACGAAACAATGATGCCAATGATTCATCACAGGCACGTTGCCCTTGTTTGATCGCCTTCTCTAACACTTTACCACCACTTTGTAAAGCCCAACAATTTTTTCTATGTTCAGTTGAACATGCATGATCATAAAATGCGCTTACCTTTAAATTTTTGGATCCCTCCTTGGCATAAACGGAACGTCCACCTTTTTTTTTGCAGACTTTGCAAAACACTCTCCCCAAATCGGGAGAAAAATCTAGCCAATCAAATTGGCTATACCACTGGTCTTTCCATATACCTTGTGCACTTTGGGCTTGAAAAGACGAAGGCAAATCATCCAATGTAAATGTTCCAGATGCTAAATCACTTATGTCAATATTTCGAGGAGTGGCCAAAAAATGTTCCCTTAGAGACCTCTGTCGTTTTGCCATTCCTAAATTCAAGGTCAAATCTAGCATTTTTCAGCCAAGTAGAAGCATGTATAAACTTCCATGCTATAGAAATCTTACATTAGTTACCCATAAGGTTAAGAATATAGCAATTTTCTCAGTTGGGCACACTCAAATCTACAATAGTACCCATCAAGCATACATGGAGTTGCACAGGAAGGTAACAGAATGTGATGAAGTAAATGATGCCGCTCTGCCATGTAGGGATTAGGTCACGTTTTATTCTCTCCAATGCTTGTTGCACATTTTCTCATGTACTCACAGAATTACAAATCCATCAAATATGCAAACTTCCAAAGCATCAAACCTTCCCCTAATAACTTTGCAATTGTAACAATTATAAGGGTCAAATCCTCCACATGAACGAAGTGCCTAAATTGCACTTATCCTGTGACTAAAGTACAGTGGTTTACATCTAGTTATCACTCATCACATACTTGCATCACATTGCAACCAATGAATAGGAAGAACCGACCGCTAGTTACAGATGAGCCGGTTGAGTTTGAGAAACAACCAATTGAAGTTCAAGACATCAGGAAAAAATTACAGATAGTCTCAAATTCAGAGTAAGAACTGAAAGATCACAACACGCAGACAGTGGGACTTGGCGACAGTAGGATTGGGAGCGATTGTAACCAAAATCCTACCCGGACACTGATTGCAACAGACACAAAGATATTCAATTACTAACGTCATTTTGGGCACATTGAATCGGAAAACCCTGTCGCCCTGAACCCACAATCCTAGCTGTAGGTGTTCCATTCTAATCTTTATGATCAACCACCGGCTGCAAGCATATACCATCAAATTGCATGACATTGCAATCAATGAACTGGAAGAACCGACCACCAGTTACAGATGAGCCGGTTGACTTTGAGAAACAACCAATTGAAGTTCAAGACATCAGGAAAAAATTACATATAGTCTTTGAGGAATATCTCAAATTCATAGAGTAAGAACTGAAAGATTACAACACGCAGACAGTGGGACTCGGTGACACTAGGATTTTGACCGATTGTAATCAAAATCCTACCCGGACATTGATTGCAACAGACACAAAGATATTCAATTACTAACGTCATTTTGGGCACATTGAATCGGAAAACCCTGTCGCCCTGAACCCACAATCCTACCCGACCATAAAGATTAGGACTTAGTGTTTCCATTCTAATCTTTATGATCCTAAACCAGCTGCAAGCATATACCATCAAATAACTACGAATTACATAAAATCATGGACTCTGAAAATTAACATTCTCGACTTGGAGTCCATAACTAAAAGCAACGCGTGCATTCCTGATCATATGAAGATCAAAAAACCAGGTAGGCATGTAACTTACATTGCATAAGTAACTGCATCTGTAATCGTTGCTTCCCCAAAACAAATCCAACCTGCACAAAAACCCTCTTCAATGAGTTCTGAAGCAAAGCGTTGTATACGTGACATCTCAGACACAGTCGGATTCTTTTGGATATGAAAGTTTCATAAAGAGTAAGCCTGTTGTTGCTTTAGTTTGAATTCTGAATTGGACTTGTACCTTTTACCCCATCAGGAATCATAGTGACATTATATTCTAGCGCTTGGTCGTTACACTTGGAACGCAGTAGTTGAAAGTGCCCACAATAGGGCCACAAACTTTTATTGAAATCTTCCCAGACCCTCTTCCAGATGGCTTAATTCCTACTATGAATTCTAGTGTTCTAGGCCTACATATTCTTCTCAAGAAAGGACTTCTCACAGAGCAATTAGTAGAACAATTCAGCATTCTTTTCCATAATTCCAGACTTGTCCATGAACTCAAATAAGCAATCGTGTCCATAAGCTCACATATGCAATCGCGTCCAAAATTTGTCACAGACTGAAGGAGAAGTGTAGTTGGGATTATCTCAACCTCCCTAATACTGGATGAAATGAAAGAGATATGTACCTGGATCGGATCCTTTGGGAGCAGTAGCACAAATTTGCTGATTCGGGCAACCATCACAAGCGCTGGCTATGTCGGTCTTAGGGATTGCCCTCGACTCTCAAGCCGCATAAGGAAGACCAGCACTGCTCGAGCAGTGGATCGCCGCACCGAGCGCCGCACCGAGCACCGCACACCACCCTAATGAGCATCTCTCCTCCACACCTTCGACACCCCTCCAGCCTTTCCCTAATTTTTCAGGTTACCCGGCCTCGCCTCTAAGGGCGGGACAGTGAGGGACATGCGCCTCACTGCCCGCCCTCTCCTCTAACCCCGCGCTTCCCCCACTCCCCACTGCCCACCTCCGTACCTGGGAGATGCCCGCGTATATACCTGCCCAGCTCTTCGTTCGCCAATATCCGCAAGCAATTTCAGTAGCGTTCGTGCAGCTTCTGGAATTGGCTGGAACATATTGGCTCATACAATCCACACTGGCACCATATGGTGATGAAGTACCCGGCTTCGCGAGCTTCAAGTGCAATAAAATTTGGAAGGACAGGGGTTGGTTACCTGCATCAGCGGTTGGCTTGTTACTTCTTGTGCTTGCAGTGGGTGCAACAGCGAGCTTAACTCAGGATGTTTCTTCTTCTGAGGTACATTAGACCCTATACCCTAAATACTAAAATCTGCAATGTTCCTTTGACCCCATAGCATTCTTAAGCATGTGCAAGGACATTCTCTTTCTCTTCTAGCTTCAAGAATAAATCCAAGAATAAAGGTAATGATTACATGCATGACTGCCAAGCATTGTTAAGTGGTAAGCTCTCGTTAGTGTACACCACCTTCATTATTGCCGATCTATCTTTGGATGAGGCCTTCACTTATGTAAATAAACTAAAATATCTTGCCAAAAAGAATCTCACCGAGTGTATACTCTCCAAGATGATTATCAAGGGAGACCACCCACTGCACCACTTAAGAATGCTATGACGGTGCATAATCTCGCTTAGGGTTTGATGTGTGCTCTGTCAATGTAATGTCCATGTACTTCCAACTCCACAGAGTAATCTGGCTGGCGTATCAGTGAGTGGAAGATACCATTCTACTAGCAAATCTTAATGATGATTAATGTCGATGACAAATTTGCGCATCAGAATTTGTGCACACGGGGGATCAAAAGTCACTCTGAATTCCATGATTCATAAAGTGGTCATGTAGGAGGGAGACTCACCATTTCAAGGCTCACCTATACATTCAAACAAGCATGTGTTGTGTTTAAAACTTGGCCTATCAGACACCTACCTGTTGGATAGGTAATGGAAGTGGTTAGAAAATAAGATTTTATTCCTCCAATTAGGAAGTGGTCCCAAAGTGGTTCCACTCCTTCAACTGCCAACATCAAGATCCATGAATGAATGTGGATGTCTACTTTGAGGTTGTACAACTATGCATAGAATGGCCTCATCACTTCTGATATACCTACACAAGATCAGAGTCTAACCATTTTTTTTGTATGCTTAATAAAGTCCACTTAAAAACCCTAAAGTGACCATATAACACAATGATACCTTATGTGCGAATAACATGTTTGTTGCTTCTGTAATGCGCGTGCTCGCAGGTTGGCAACAACGAGGCTTCTGCTTCTTCATTGGCAAACATACTCACCAGCACACCTCTTGCTCAATTGGCCATGTATGTGACGTACTGTGGCATTACTCCGTATTTAGAAGAATATGTGTACAGGGGATTTTTGTTGTCGTCTTTGTCAAAGTATATGAGATGGCCATTTGCAGCTGTGGTGAGTGCCCTTGTATTTTCTGGCAGCCATTTCTCATTGCAAGGTTTTCTGCCACTATTTTTGGTAGGTTGTTGCTTAGGAATGGTGTATACGTGGACCGGAAACTTAGCTACATCATTTGTAATTCACAGTTTATACAATGCAGTTGTGCTCTCAAAGGCCTTCACATCTTAAAAGCTCTCAAGTCTCATTGTGTGTCATGGCCTTTTCTCTGCCACTTTTGGGAGTTTATAGTCTGTCAGGAGTTTCGACTGGTTTCTGGGATAACACATTCTTGCCAAAATGTTTCTCAAAAGATCATGCTATTGAAAATATCCACATAAGTAGCATACTTCGTTGGAATCTTATTGGTAGTCAAACACGAGAAAGTTCTTCGAGCAAATTCTCTTGTTCATATGGCAGAGAACCATAGGCTCAAGAATCTGTAATGGTACTTAACTTTAACGCAATTTCTGTTGTTCCCATGTTGTTGAACTACTAAATCCATTAGCACCTGAGCGAATTGCACATTGCCTAACTTACTCGCTAGAAACAATATGCGGAGATGAATTAACCTCGGAAGCAGCAGTTCAGGGTTTAGGGTTTATTGATTAGAGTGTATGAGCTGCAGATGACACTATGCAAACTTCAGAGTGATTGTTGGATTTTGGGCAAGTATTTGGAATGATTTATGTTGATGCAACGCTTAATGAAGAGCACTAAAAATCAAGACCACATTGAGCTACATCCTGAGCAGATGTCCAGACTTTTGGGATGTTTGAACCCTTCCGTTGACGAGCGTCTTTGCATCGACCACAATATCATGTACTCAGTAAGAAATTTCCGGTTGCTTATAAGTAGTCCCGGGTGCTTGACCCAAAAATAATCTTCACTTTGACCTTCCACAAGTTTTGCACCTTAACTTTGGTTATGAAACTTAGCTACATCATTTGTAATTCATTTCATTGGGTATAAATGAAGAAATGCCTTGTTGCACTAGGAAGGAAATTTTTCCACACAATTGGATGTGAGTCTTCTTTATGTACCATGAAGCCTGTGGATGCAAAAGCAGTTCCCTTGTACAATATATTAGAAGAGTAAATGAAAACGTAGCCAGTGATGTGCAATTTGTAAACCATAGCTAATCATCTACATCAATTTGAGTCATCTTTATGTGATGCAATGGACAGGGAGAACCGGCTGCTAGTTACAGATTGAGTATGAGAAATAACCGGTTGAAGTTCAAAACTTCAGGAAAATCACCAATCAATTTTTACATGAATTTATAGAGTCTACCCCAATTTAACAAAGGAAAACCGAAAGATGTCAACATGTAACCGGTTAGACCTGGAAACACTAGGATCCAACCAATCATGCCCAACAATCTCCCCAGACACTGATGTGTGATGCCAGTGCATGCCTGAAGCAAATCCTAATTAAACAACTGACTCGGAACTTACTTCTTCTTGAAGACCAATTTTTTTACTATCTACTGGCACACGTTTGAACTTTTGTCAGGCATTGCATGTGTTTAGCGACCGCGCACAGCAGCAAGGGACTGAGCCTGTTTTTTTCGCAATTCCACAACCCAAACAGATGATGTACTTTATACGAGGAATTGAAATGTACAACATTCTCCAGAGTTTGATATAGAAACCTGACCTACTGTGAAGAATTGCAACCACTGACAAGTCCTTGAAAACATTATAATATCTGCAGAATGAAAGAAACAAACACTTTGTGCTCCTGTGTTGTTTTATGCACACCAGATACCTGGACTTGGAGATGTTGCTGATGAAACCGATTGAAGCACTTCCAATGAAACCAATTGAAGCACAAAAATAACAGAACCGTTTCTTGATCCAAGCAGCCACTGAAGTTCGATATGCTGAACAGTAATAATTAATCAAGGTTAACCCTAATGAAAGAAGTGACAGAGGTAGAATCATCCACCTCATCATTGACCAACATTCATAGGACTTCAAAGTGTCAGCATTGAGGCACAACTTCACGTGTGAATCATGCATGTACGATTCCGAGTGAGGACATTGAAGGTGGACCACCACTTTTGAGGAAGCATAGTAGACAGCCTTCTTACATTACCTAGTCAGACATATCCAAGTGGGCATGATAATCTACAGGTTCTTACTATTGAATGTCAAAAGTTAACATAAATCACAAGCCAACAACATTCCCAAAATTAGTTAGCTACCTTCTTTCAGGCCGCTAGCCAAAACAAACCCATGTGTGGATGTGGACACCAAACTTCACTGCTGCAAGTATCAATTTAAATTTAGGGAAATAAACAGAAGTATATGTCGCATGCATAAATAGAATAGACTCCTCATACCTCACACTCCAACTCTACATTCTCAATGCTATTGAGAACATCAACCCTGCAACCCTGCAACCTCATAATTACTTGCTATGCCTTTTAGTGTGATAAAAGCATTGGAGATATGCAAGAGCTTGTGCATTCTTCTTCACTTGTGCCTCCATACCCAGGCGAGGCCTGCTCCGATACCCGCCCAGCTCTTCGTTCTCGCGTGTCCAACACCGAATTTCAGCTTCTTCCAGAAGTTCCAAAGTCCAATGAGGGTTAAATGATCACAGTGACACTACAATATACTACACTAGAATGACGACAAAGGGGAGCTGCACAAACACCTACTTACATGTTTACCTCACCTGCCATACAGTGACGCCATTCCCCACTACTGACTTTCACACAAAACCAAAATCCAACTCATTCCTCACTCGCATCAACTTTGAGACTCCAAATGCGCAAGACACTAGTATGCCATCCGAATTCTTCAGAACATTGAGACCAATTCCAAGGCAAGTGATCCACAAGCTCCCCGAGATCCAATTCAAATCCTGGCATCTCAAATGCAGTGGCAAAATTCTCAACCTTCGCTCTCAACCCTGCAACCTCAGAATTATTTGCTCTGCCTTTGAGTGTGATAAAAGCATTGGAGATCTGCAAGAGCTTGTGCATTCTTCTTCACTTGTTGGATATATTCCGTGTTGGACACGCGAGAACGAAGAGCTGGGCAGGTATCTACGCGGGCCTCTCCTGGGTATGGAGGCGGGCAATGGGGAGCCCGGGGAGTGGGGGGAGCGCGGGGTTAGAGGAGAGGGCGGGTATGGAATGCCAAAAGGGCCATATTTTGTAAAACAGGGTACCCCGGGGAAGATGCCCGGTGCCCCGGGAAAGATTCCCTGTACTCTGAGCTCGACCCAGTAGGTTTAACCATTTTCTAAATATTTCTTAGTCAGTTAGTAAATTTTACTGATTTTACGAAATGCTATAGTTGTTCCAAATTTTGTTTAAATTTGGAAGTAATTCGTTGGAATTATACATTTTCTTTGTATAACTGGATTGTTCCAGCTATTTTATTTAAGTAACTAACCCGCACACACTCCCTTTCCGAAGTAAACTATTAAGCTAAGCACTACACTTAAATTAATTAAATTTGTTTCTAAAAGGTTTGTATTTAAGCCAAAATTTCCAGCAAGAGGCCAATAACCTGAAGAAATAACTAAACTAATAATATTTTTCATACTCTCTCCTATCAATAGGTTATCAAAGTTTTACAGAGTCTTTTTTACTTAAAGTCACTTGTTTTTAGACAGAAACTAATTTAATTTAAGTCTTTTTTTTTCAAATACAATTAGAAAATACTTTATTTTTTTAACTTTCTGCTAAACAAAAGTCACAAATGTTTTTTTACCTAGAGTAGCAAGAGAGTAAATTTTTTATTTAATTTAATTATTAGTTTCTCTAAAAAATAAGTTATATAACTTATTTTTTAGAGAAACTAATAACTAAATTAAAAAGTATGACACTTTTAAAATATCCAAATTTAAACGAAAGGATTTGCAAATAAAAGTGCTAAAGCAACAACCAATCCATAAATAGTTAAAGCTTCCATAAAAGCTAAACTTAATAGCAAAGTACCTCGAATTTTACCTTCCGCTTCTGGTTGTCTAACAATACCCTCAACAACTTGACCCGCAGCAGTACCTTGACCAATACCAGGTCCAATAGAAGCTAAACCGACAGCTAATCCAACAGCAATAACAGACGCAGCAAAAATTAAGGGGCTCATTATAATATCCTCTAACCAAAATTGAGAAAAGTTAATAAAAATTATTCTCCATTGCTTATTTATTATTAATATAAAAGAAATTAAATTAAAGCAGTTAATAACTCAAAATGTCTCTTTAAAAAGTGATAGTATCACTTTAAAAGAAAAATAAAATATATATTTTTATTTAAAATAAAATATATCTAACTAAAATGTAAAATTATTTAATATTTTAAGCCTTTTTAAATTGAATAATGTAATTTCAAAAATTTTGTTTATTACTAATATTTTTTCTTATTATACCTCGGGGTACAGGGAATCTTTCCCGGGGCATCGGGCATCTTCCCCGGGGTACCATGTTTTACAAAATATGGCCCTTTTGGCATTCCATAGGCGGGCGCCCGGCGGGCAGTGAGGCGTAGGTCCCTCACTGTCCCACCCTTAGAGGCGAGGGTTGCCCGGTGAGCATCGGACCCAAGGGGCAGCCTTAGGGGAAGAAAAAAAATTCCTCTTTCCCTCTGCCTTTTTTCCTTGTAGTTCTCCCCTCTCAATCATCCTACTTTAACATCGGAAGCTTATCACATTCCTTGGATTGTGTAAGTTATAATTTGCGTTTTCGCCTCCTTCATTGTCATGTCCTCTTCCTATAAACTAGGCAAAGGGGCAAGTTTATGGGCACAAACCTCATTTTTTGCCCGGGCTGCCCGAAGGTCGTCGGACTGGTAGGGGCAACCCGAAAAAAAAAATTGAACTTTCCCCCCCTTTTCCTGCTTGTCTTCTTCTTCGTTCTTCTTTGCTAACTTCACCTTGGACAACTCCAACCTTGCAAAGGTTAATGAAGTTTGTAAGTGCATTCTTACCCCTTTCATTGGCAACAAGAGACATTGCGGAGGGAGACGAGCTCTTCACTTATTATCCAGTGAATTGAATGTTTTTGGTTGATGCCATTGTGGCCCAGCTCCATTGCTCCATCTCGTATAGTTTAGCGAGACTGTAGCACCCACAGACCGTGCATGTGAGAAACCCCCACTGAAACCAAGTGTAGTCATTGGATTTAACGATCTGCATACGGATGACAAACTGTAGTCATTGTTTTTAACTCCATGATTAGAAGTTGTGATCACATATGGACAAGTACATGTTGACATGGGGTTTTGCAAATTTTGAAGTGGAAATGTGGAGCCTGCTCTGGAGGTGTACATATATACTAACACAAATAATGCAATGTGGATGTCTGTTGTAATGTTTGAAGTTTGAAATTGTGTATGAATGTGAAGAAGAATGCGAAGACGATGTCCGCCGCAGGCAGTTGCGGAAGACGGAAATACGGGTTCAATTTCCGTATTTTACCCTGCTTGTCTGAAGATAATAGGGCCTCTTAGGATAAAATTACTTGTACTAGGAAATAGGGCAGTCTAAATCCGCCTTGTGCGATAAAACGAATTAAAATAAGTATTATGACCGGTCTGTCAATTTGGATTGGCGGACCGTTTAATCATGGTCCGAACCGCTGGTCCGGACCAAGTAACGGACGCGCCAAGATTACCCAACGGACCGGAAGTAGCGGTTACAACGGGTTTATGACGGTTGAGGGAAAACCGTCGGAAAACGGTTGTAACCGTTTTCCGTTAAACCAAACGGTAGCAGGGGAAGGAAGAGGGAGGAGGGATATTTAAGGGTCCCTTCCTTCTCCTTCCCACTTTTTTGTTTCTGATTCACAAAAGGCAAATTTGTTGAGAGAACGAGTGGTGAGTCTGTCGTCATTTCGAGCCGCCAGCAGTTGAATTGCTGGGACTCTGTAGCAGTTAGACGGAAGAGAGGGAATCCGGAAGAGAGAGAAAGAGAGTTTCCATAGTCAAGCTGGAAATTTAGAAAGAAGAGGAAAATGCCGGAAGCACAGGAAGAGGATCAGAGGGAACCCATCCCGATTCCGCTCAAAGCCCTCACCCCTGCAATTTCGAGGGAGGATAGGGAGCTGCAGGAGCTCGCGGAAGATTTCCGGGTTATGGGTTGTGCGGGATTGCTCTCCAAACCCTGGAACCTCCGAGCAGAAGATACCCTCCGTGAGTTCAAATTCGAGAGAGGAAATCAGTGGCTAGGAACAAAGAGGAGGGATCCGGAAAATTGGACTCTGGATACTTGGAAAAGGGTCTACGGGTTTCCTAGGGGGATTGCAGAGGGGTGGGCCGGCCGCCGCGACGGCCTGTTCGCCGGAAAGTTCAGAGGGGACGCGGATCCAAAAGACGGCTTCCATCCCATGAACTGCCGGAACCTGAGAGAGAGGAGGGTACTCGAATTCCTCCTGCCTATCCTCAATCCGGACAAGCCGAAGCGGATTAGCCTCACCATGGCTAACACCCTGTTCGGTGCCATGTCCGGGGTCCGGCCCGTGAACTGGGGGCTGATCATCCAGGAGATAGTAGGGCGGGCCCTCCCCCACATTGGCCGGAAACCCTCCTTTCTCTCCCCCTTCATTTTGCATCTCTACCATCACTTCGACTGCATCTTGGCAGAGGAGGAGGACCTGCTAACGATAGCAGCGGACGAGGTCACCTACAAGCTCCTCCCGGAAGCCGGAGACCTCGAGACGGAGACTTCCAACGACCCAATCCTTCCGGAAGCACCTCCCTCGTCACCCGGAAGCCCGCCGCCAACCGTCTCGAGGCCACTCTCTCCTCCTCCTCATCATCATCCGGAAGCCGGACCCAGCCGGGAGACCACATGGCGGAATGTGGATCTATCCGCTTGGGACTTTCCGGAGAATCCCTTCAAGCGGATCCAGGAGGGGATGGAGGACCTGCAGAACCAGTACTACCGGCTGGAACACATCGTCCGAGGGACGAACCATGCCCTGGACGACTGCAGACCCGGAAATATCCTCCGGGAATTGGCAAAGAGGGCGGACAGGAAGGAGCTGGAGCAGGCCAAGACGGAGAACGCCCATCTCACCGCGCAGGTAGCAGCCATGACTCAGGAGCTGAGTCAGAAGAGCGAAGAGATCCAGAAGTACCACGCGGAGCAGGCAGTGCTCTTCAGCCGGATCCAGGAGCTGGTGGGGCATCCGGCAGAGATCGTCAACAAGGCGCATCTCTACGACCGGATGATGGGGTCCGGAGAACCCGCTTCCGCCAGACAGACCCTTCCCATCCTCGTGAAGTACTCACGGACGATGAAGGATCTCCTGGCGGAAATCCAGAAGGTGGTTCCGCCAAGCGGAACACCCCAGCGGGTATTTTATCCGGGTCCGCCTGGGTCACCAACCGGAACCCTTTACGAGGTAGTTGGCGAGGTCGCTCTAGTTCAGAACCCGCCAACGTCTGCAGGACCCAGCCAGCAGGGAGGCGGCTCTCGGCCGGCTAGTTCCGGGAGAGCTCCGGAAAGGGTCCGTTCTCCCCAGGTGAGGAGGAAGAGTACCGGGTCGGTCAGATCCGGAAGAGGCCAGTCCCCTGGTGTGAGCCCAAAATGGTGCCCACATGTGGTGATTAACTCTTTGAAACCAATTTTAGTTAGACTTTGAAGTGTTATGATTGTTCACAAAAATATAAAAAGAGCGAAGTGTGGTGTGGATTGAAGTTTAGACATTAGGGGGTGTTGTATGATTGTTTCAAGGTTTAAGTTCAATTAGAGAATGCCTTGATTATGTGAGTAGGGGGTAAGGTGAGGCAAGGTGAGCTCCGCGGGTTAAATGCCCACATTAGGATCCACCTTGTTAGTTTAGGAAGGGAAAGGCCTTGTGGATGGGATGAGTCCCTACTTAGGAGGAAGGGATTAAGGGGTTGTGATTGGAGGTGCTAATCCTCTCACCCTATCCTCACCTCTCTCCCTCTCTCTCCCTCTTTGCTACTTAAGGTGTTTTTCTCTCATTTTTGCTCTCTCTCTCAATCCCTCTCATGTGGAGGGAGCCCTTAGAATTATTAGATAAACACGTGTGATTAGGAGTTAACTTGATGAAATTAGTAGGATAGATTAATTATTAGTTAAGAGATTAGAAGGATGTTAGATTAATTACTAGGAGTTGAGAATGTTTTGTAGAACTCATCAGATTCTGTCCAAGCACTGCTGGAACCGGGGTTAGTCTGTTGCCGAGCAGCTGAAGAGCCTGAACTGGGTTAGTCTGCTGCAGAACAGCTGAAGGGCCTGAACCGGGGTTAGTCTGCTGCCGAGCAGCTGAAGGGCCTGAACTGGGTTAGTCTGTTGCTGAGCAGCTGAAGGGCCTGAACTGGGTTACTCTGCTGCAGAACAGCTGAAGGGCCTAAACTGGGATTAGTCTGCTGCAGAACAGCTAAAGGGCCTGAACTGGGTTAGTCTGCTGCAGAACAGCTAAAGGGCCTGAACTGGGTTAGTCTGCTGCCGAGCAGCTGAAGGGCCTGAACTGGGATTAGTCTGCTGCAGAACAGCTGAAGGGCCTGAACTGGGTTAGTCTGCTGCCGAGCAGCTGAAGGGCCTGAACTGGGTTAGTCTGCTGCCAAGCAGCTGAAGGGCCTGAACTGGGGTTAGTCTGCTGCCGAGCAGCTGAAGGGGCTGCACCGAACTTTTTTACCTCTGGAGCAGTTAAGGGGCTGCACCGAACTAGCCTGCTGCTGGGGCAGCCATGGATGGTTGGGTCTTAAGAAGCAGTTGGGTAGTAGGGAGCATGTTTGGGTGACCAAAGCTTAGCCCAAATTGAGTACTATCACTAAAACTAAGCATAGGTCAAGTTATGCATTTTAGATTATTCTAGCACATGTGTAAGTGTTAAATTTGTTAGGCTAGTTAGCGTGAGGTGTGGTTTGCTAGTAAATGTAATTGGGGTGGATCATTAAGAACAGTGTTTTTAAACACTCGCATCTTCTTGGTCAAAATAAGTTACTTGTTCAAGAATGGAGGATGTAATTGATCCTAGCAATGGCAAGGCAAAGGGATTAAAGATTAAGGGTGCTAGGGGAATGTTTTTACGGGCATGTGTGGCCAAAGCCGCAAGATGGACCCTTGAGAAGGCCAATGCCTCATTTGTTCAGGGAACAAGTATTAATAAAACATCATGAACTTTAGAACTAGAAAGTTCACTGAGATGAAGGATATTTCTTATATCATTGAAATTTGATACTACACATGTGATTCACAAACCCATCATCCGGACTAGGACGCTTAAGGGTGGTGGGTTTGGCCTCACACCTGGTCCGCGGAACTCGGATCGGTCCCGGACTCCGGACAGGGCTAGGACACCGATCCGGCATCAAACTTCGGATCGAGAGGCAACTCCGAGTAGGGGCAAGGCCCCTATGACCCACGCCTCGCCGTCGTCTCCTCCGGATTGCCAAATGGTCAGTCCCTTTCCTCCGCCACCCTCAAGGGCGGCCTCTAACAGGGATCCGCGGACTGCCTCGATCTCGGGCAGGTAGAATCCGGAACAGGGCACCGGAAGCGATCCTTCTCCGGTCCGGAGCATCCGGAAGGGGACAGTTTCCGGAACCCCAGGGACAGTCTCCGGAACACCAAAGACCGGGACACCGCGGACCGAGGGAGCAGCGGATTCGGAGGACGAGATTGCCCCGTCTCCGAACATGAGGAGGATGCTCACGCGGCTGCAGAAGGCGTCGCCGGGAGGGGGCTCATCCACCGTCAATGGACTCGGCAGTCACTCGAAGGAGGGATCGGCTCAGAAGAAGCACCACTCTTCTTAGCTTAGAAGGGTAACTTGATTAGTTAGGCAGAATAGAGGTAGGCATGTAGGACTTAGGAGTTTTTGAAAAAGAGGAATAAAATTCTCCCTTGGGTGTGTCAGCGGAAAATCCGGATCTTGATCCGGGAAATCCGGGAGAACGGGTGTAGTTAGGGTTTTCCTTAGGGGCAGCCGCCTGGGCCGCCGCCCTCAGATTAGGGATTTTGAGCCTCTACTTAAGGCTGAATAAGGAGTTGGGGAAGGGTTCCTTCTCCATTGTTGTATTTTGATTACTCCTACTCTAATAAATGCCTTGGCTTCTCACTCCTTGACTTTCCTTGATTGATGTTTGTGTGAATGATCCGGAGATTGTTAGCGGAGGAGAGAGAGCATGAGGGATAGGAATTCCGGATAGGACATGGGAGAGGAGACCCGGATCGGATCCGGTTATTGCCTTGTAGATCCTCTGTGTGTGTAGTGGGAGGGAAACCTCACTAATCCGGAGGGTTGAGTAACGTCTAGGTGGGATAGCCGCTGGGAGGATTGGGTGAGATCCGGAAGGAATCCGGACTTACGCCAATCTGATCTTCTAAAGAGGTCCCACCGCCCTTAGACAGACCAATCCGGAAGGTGGTACGGATCGCCCAGTTAGCTCAGATTGAGTAGAATCCAAGGTAGAGGTAGCCGGACAGATCTGTCGGAAGGAGAAGGGAAGGTCCAGATCAGTAAGGGTTCCGGGTTGGAGGCCACTTCCGGAGTGTAGTGGGAAGAGATCCTCATTGTTCCAGATGTCTGGGTAACGTCCAGGTGAAATAGCCGTGGGGAAGATTAGGCAAAGGTCCGGAAGGGATATGGACTTGCGCCAATCTGATCTTCCGAGGAGGTCTCATCACCGGGGGACGGGACAATCCGGAAAGTGGTACGGGTCACCCACTCATCCTGTCGAGTCAGATCTCCGGTTGGAATCCGGACTCCTCTGGTCACTATGGTCCTAAGAAACAATCCGGATCTCTCTGTGTGACCTGCCAAGACGGATCTGATCAATCCGGATTGATTGTGAGAGAGTTTCCGGGTTCCAATCTTATAGAGGATGTCTTCACCGGAAGGAACCACCTATTCTAGAGGGTAGACGTAGAGGGGTGAGTAAGCATTATAATTAGGACCTAGGAGTACAATCCGGAACGGCATACTCCGGAATAAGACGAAGAGTGTCCCAAAGACCAAAAGTCCGGAAATTAGGGTTTCCGGAAATTTGGCTAAGGAAGAGGAGATAAGCAGGTACGGAGAGTTCTAGACCTCCTATACTTCACAGAATCCCTGGACGATACTAGGGTCATCCGGAAAAAACCGGATTAGGCACTTAAAAATGCCAATCCGGATATGTTGGTGTTCGCGTGTTCCCACAATGTGTTCGAATGTGCAATTTTAGTCTGTATTGTTCCAACATGCACAAATTTAAGAATTTAGACTTGAATTTTTTTGAGTGCATTGGTGCCGTTGTTCTACTTGTACCTAATTGTTGGTTTTTTGGATCAATTTTTTTTTTATGAATAAGTCATTTTATGGAAATAAATATTATAGAGACATATTTAAAACACTACTTATTACAAAATGCACTATAAAAATAAAATCTACATTAATGTGTACATTTGCTCATAGTCAATTCAATGAATGAGTGATTGAGGCGCATGCCATGTCTTGCATAATATTTAGTAATGATTTTAACTTAGGGCTAATGAGGTGATGGACATGTTACATTCCCCCGCATTTGGTATTTACCCTTACACATACTAGAGCGATGAAGCACATGCCATACATTGCAGCAAAATCATGAGCCTTGGTCGTGCCCAAGGGGTGAGGCAAATGCCACACCTTACACATGGGTAATATGTCTCCTTCATGCAAAAGAGGGTGAGGCATATGCCACACCTCACATGACAATAATTAGCTTTGCAAGGGTTTTGAGGTGGAGCCACACCCTTTATAGCAGTAACTAGCTTTGAACACCATATTCGAAATTTTGGGAAAATTCCATGATTTTGGGAAAATACAGTTTAGGTCGACTCCACCTAAACTGTCATCAAAGTGGGAGACTGGAAATCTCCCAAAATTTCGAATATGGTGTTTTTGCTATGGTTTGAGGGGGTGAGGTACATGTCACATCCTCAATATCAATAATTATTTTTGCTTAAATTTGTGGGGCTAAGGCACATGCCATACTCTCTTTAACGGTAAGTAGTTTTGCTAAGGTGCCTGCTAGACGGCCAGCAGGTACTTTGCTGGTACAGGCTATGGCTGCAGGTAGGCTCTATGAGTCACCGAATTCTATCTTGAGTCACCACACACCGATTCATGCCACTGGGTTCGAGCAGCACCTCCTGAGCTGCTTTTATTTTTTATGACCACCAAGCAGGGCTTTTATTTTTAATGACCAACAAGCAGGGCTTTTATTTTTGACAACCAGCAAGCAGGGCTCGGCTCTGTGAGGGCAGCTGGACCTGCAGGAAAAGGTCCAAGACTGTGGGCCCAGGGCTGTTTCTCCCACAATCCCCGGGTTTCCAATGCACCATGTCTGGTAGTTCGCTTCACAAAGATTCCTCGCCACATCATGTTGCCTCCCCTCAAACGCCCTCTTGTGTGGTAATTAGGGGTTCGTTTCAGCCAATCGCAGCTCCCTGTTTGTTCTTCCTGCCGGTCGTGTGGCATGGCCCTAAGGTTTGAGGGGATGAGGCACATGCCACACTCTTTATAATAATAATTAACTTTGTTCGGGTTTGAGGGGGCGATGCATATGCCATACCCTCAATATCAGTAATTAAATTTGTTTGGGTTGAAGAGGACGAGGCATGTGCCACACCCTCAATATCAATAATTAGCTTTGTTCACGTTTAAGAGGGTGAGGCACATGCCACACCCTTTATAACGGTAATTTATTTCGTTTGGGTTTGAGAGGGTGAGGCACATGCCACATTCTCCGAATGAGTAAGTAACTTTCTCTAAGTCTAAGGGAGTGAGGCACATTTCATACCTCCAACTATAGACAACAACTTTATTAGATGGATTGTCAATCGAGTCTTACCTATACACTTTACATTTCTACAAAAGAGTCTAATGTACGTTTTATTTTTTTCATTACAAAATTTGTTACTTAAGTTATTATTGAAATATATAACATCTCAAATCATTTTAATATGTTTTAATGATGTTTTTTTTCATGATAAGACTTTGATATATCACGAAATATATTACGTGGATTCTTATTTGGATTCAATAGAACGTGAAGTTGGAGGTGGATCCCCTTCATTTATTTGACATTGTACAAATAAAAGTCATGAGATGCAAAATGACTATCTTTGTAATTGCAAAGAATTATTGGAGGACCAAATATTTGTTTTTATTTACGACATTCATGGCAAACAAGTTGGAAAAAGTTTCTTACAATATATGATATATTACATGATAAACTAATATCTCCATATGATGCAGTGGTTTTCATACAAGATTTTACAATCCCAGAAACTCGGGTTCATGAATTGAATTTGACATTCATGAGTGATTGCCTTCACAAGTTTATTTGATGGCCTAGAAGTCAAATCAAACAATTTCAACTACCACCAACTTTTGATGTACATTTACCTCATCTAGATTGTATTCCATCACCTCCTATGAGTCAAATGTCAAATATTTTTATTTATGATCGTTCATCTTTTGAACATACTATGAATGGGTTACCTAAATCTCATGCTCGTCATCCATATATTCTTAGAACTTGAGCGAACAAGAAATCTAAGGGTCTTCGCATCCTAAGAGGTTTAAGAGTTGATAAAGTTACTTTAATTGCAGTATGTGAAGCAAAAATTAAAAGTCATTATAAAAAATAATGCCTCCAAAATATAGATGAACATGATACTTCATTTTTGTGATATCAAGCATTGGGTATGACAAAGTATAAAGACAAAGCATGCTGGATCCTAACAACTCTCTGAGGATTTAGAGTTTTATGTCCAACTTCACCGATGGAGATGAAATTTGAAACAATGATAGTTGGAGAAAAATTTGCATTACATGTTTTGCAAATGAAGTGGGATATTCACTCCGAAGGTTGAATTATATTTTATCAAAAATATAAGAAATTGATGTGATAGATACTTGTCATGGAAATTGTGGAAGGAGAAAAAAAAGTACTTATATTAGTATGGCCCGAGCACATTTCGAGTCATATATTAGGTTTTTTGGGAAAACCTCAACATCATCGCCAAGTTTGTCAAAAATCTAATGGACAAAATGTTGAAGTGATTTGTCTACCTATAAATGTGCGTCAATATGAAGTGTGGACTGCTATAAATAATGCATTAAAACGTATGGGTGAGGCTAAAGTTGGATTGTCAACTTTCAAGAAAATGTGGAAACAAGAATATACCAATGTATATATTCTCACATAATCAAGATTTTCAAAATGCCATATATGTTGGAAATACAAAAAATATAAAGACGATGTCTAATGAATGTATAAAATAAGCTATTCAATAATCTTATAATCTCCATATTGATTTGCCCATGGAAGAGAAAAAAATTATAGTCGAGCACGACAAGCCGCAATTGAGAGTCCTGATGATATCATGACTCTCATTATTGATGGTATGGACCAAAATACCATAATTGTGCCTAGATCCAAACAAACGGTAAAAGACATTGAGTCTCAATCTGTAAAGACTCATTTGTGTGGAATCCTTGTTCATGGCATTGGTTTATATTTTTATATAGGAGTGGATTCTCATCACAAGCATTATAGTAATCAAGTGACTACATTTATTATGAATGTTTTATATGATGTAAAACACCGAAGATGATGACTTCCATATGTACTCCACATCTAAGCAGATAATTGTGGGAGATAAAACAAGAATGTATATATTCTTGCTTTTTGTGCAACACTAGTAGCCCTTGGATTCTTTAAAGATATTCAATTATCATTTTTGATAGTAGGTCATACCCATAAGGACATTGATCAATGTTTTAGCTATATATTTTTAGCTTGAAGCGACAAGATATTGATTCCTTAGAAGAAATATTGCAAATTATTCGTGAACGCCCTATCCTTACTGAACCATTTATTCATGCAGAGTATCTTGAATATATTAGAGATTGGAAAAGTTTCATTACACCGTATTTGCGAGAAGTTGCATTTGTTGATATTAATAAACCTCATCATTTCATATTTTATACATGAGATAATAAGCCACATGTTCAATACAAAGATTATGTAAGGTCTCTATCATGGATTCCTAAAGATGGGCATATTTGTTTTTTATGAAATTCTAGATGTTTGCCTTCAAATTCCTTTAGGACTAATTGTTGAGCCAGAAGATAGTGAATTGAGGGCTTTAAATGATTTCATTTTACTGAAAGAACGACATATTACACACTACATGGACATTGAGAAGTATATTTGTGCTATGGATGCAGTTGATGAATTCATTTCTTATTTGAAAGATTTTCCCTTGCAAAATCACTTTGAGGCTACTTCTGCACCATTTTGGCATTTTTTGGAAAATTTGTCAACTATATATTGTCCATTACCACAAAAAGTACAACCACTAGATTATCAAGTAATGAACGTTTTGCAGTCACTTCTTCCTCTGTTGGAGACATCATATTTTGGACCTCGTTCTAAAATGCCAAGAAGACACCACATTCGTAGTTCTTCAAATAATATACGAGTGCAGGGTAAAAGAAGAGAATGAAATGTAGGACAATGGGGTGAACAAATAAATAGGAAGTAAACAAATGAACGACAAGGAAATCAAGGCTGTGAACGAGGAAGACGAGTTAGAAGGGGACGTAGAAAAGGACAAAGTGGACGCCAAGGCAATGCATCTAATTTAATCATATCCAATGATATTGCAATTGACTTGTTTTCAATATTTGATCTGCATCAAGATGTGAAGGTGAGAATGGTTCTAGCAATAAAAACCGATGATATTGATCGACACTTAGGGATTCTTTTTTTTGTGACAAAGGTGTTTTCTTTAAGTCAACAAGCTTGTGAGAATGGTGTTGTAAATATTTTATGCTATCAACCTAAAATGCCAAGAGGATTACAAGATGAAGATGGAAAGTTCCATAATTAGTATACAAAATATATACAACATGCTTGGGAAACCTTTTGAGAACCACATGGGTTGTATTATGATTGACTCAATTTTCACTGCTTGGGAGAATACGGTTGGGCATAAGAACTGAGAAATAGTTAAAAATTCCCAATGATGAAAAGTTCCATTTTGAATATCACGTAACTCTTTTAGAATAAATTTGTAATATTAGCTTCAACTTTGTACTTTCTACAACTTCAAAGGTGGTGCATTTGCTTTATGAAATACAATGTTGAAGTTGAAACTTGTCAATGATTGGTGTAAATGAGATTCATTTTATATTGTTGATGACCAATTATTTATTGGTGTTCTTTGTGTAAATTAGAAATTCAAACTTGTTCATATGCAATGATGTTTTTCCACAATTTAGCATGGATAAAATACCTCAATTGTTTTTTTCACCATTGAATAAATATTTAATATTGTTGGATTTACAACCATATTTGAATCAGTAATATTCAACGTTAATTTATAATTATACATAAATCCCATAAAAAATCCTCATATTATTGTAGAATCAAGTTTTTTTACAAAAATCACCAAATCATAACTTGATTAATGACCAAGCACATTGAAATAACTGTACTCATATTTATAGTTTCTTTATTTATAATCAAGATAGTTACAATATGGTCATATTTTCATTGAAATCTATGTGTTGCATAATTTGTTCATGTGCACTTTTACATATTGAATTGCACTTTTAACGAAACCGGTGTTGTATGTAATAATTCACCGGTTAACATTTTATTTTATTTTATTTCTTCATTCATGAGGTCCTTGGTTCAATTCCCCCTCCCACCATGCCCAAAATTTCCTTAGAAATTCATGCACATATTATTGCCCTCCATATATGAACAATGGCATTGCCATATAATAGCTAGGAAACTAGGTACAACACCATCAACATTTAGTCACATCATAAAATGTTACGGAGGTTTGGGAAGGATAATGGAAGGTCAAGGTGTCCACACATTCTTAGTGAGAGGGATTATTGATACTTGGCATGTACATAGGGCAATATCCTCCCCCCTACGAGCCTTTCCGGGGAGGTAGATACAGGCAGGGGCATCTGCCCCACAAAGAAATCAAGATTTTTTGGACCCAACTGAAAACTTATGGCTGCCCCGCCCGACTTCAACAAAAACATTGCCCTTGCATTCTTGAAGGCCACTTCTTCACAAATCCCATATTGAGTGCACTTCACCTTCAAGGTCCAAAATTCAATATATGTGTTCACTTTCATTGAGTAAATAAGCAATTGGCTGGAATTACATTTTCGAAGTGAAATCGTCAATAAAGCATGCAATTAACTTGAAAGTAAAAAAATAATACAAAATCCTCATTAGCACTGAGGTTATAATCTTTGTGACTTACCATTGAAAGGGTATTTGTAATTCTAAAATGGAACTAAAACTAGTGTTTTATTTTTAGTATGTTCATTTAATGATATTTTCGTTAATACCTTCTACTTTCACAAAGTATTCATACACACTCAAACTAATTAAGTGTGATTAAATGTAATTAAGTCTAAATAATCCTAATTAATACAAATTAAGCCCAATTAAATAAGAGAGTATGCTAATCAAATTAAAAGTCATAATTAATTATAAGATGTGTTTAATCATGATTTAATTCAGATATGAAGAATGATGTGCTTAATTACACTTGTTTAGGCTTCATTACGCTTAATTAGGCTGAATGCACTTACTTGCACTCAATCATGCTTAATTAGTTCAAATGTGTATGAATACTTGTAGAAACCTAGGCCTTGCACTGAATTACCTAATATTTCGAATACGGTTATTTGTACTTAATTACATTCAATCACACTTAATCAGTTTGAGTGTGTATGAATACTTTGTGAAAGTAGAAGGTAGCAATTAAAATATTATAAATTAAACATACTAAAAGTGAAACACTAATTTTAATTCCATTTTAGAATGACAAAGACCCTTTCAATGGTAAGTCACAAAAACTATAACCTCAATGCTAATGAGAAATTTGTATTATTTTTCACTTCCAAGTTAACTACATGCTTTATTGAAGGTTTCATTTGGAAAACGAAATCCCAATCAAGTGCTCATTTACTCAATGGAATTGAACACATACATTGGATTTTGGACCTTGAAAGTGAAGTGCACTTATTATGGGATTTGTGAAGAAGTGGCCTTCAGGACAAGACTCTCAGCTTTTGATATTGAATAAGATATTCATATGAGGTCCAGAAATCAAGAAGAAACTGGCTACCGCCTAGATTTGGATTTGCTACCCATCTCATACTTATCACGTGTTTCGAATCCCAGGACAAGTGGACTACATAGTTGGACTCATCTACCTAATCTTCAATGGTGAGCTCGCACCCCAATCCCTTGAATTTGAGCAGGTTTTAGGCTCTAGAAATGGAATTTTGGTCATCGACCTGCCACATTTCTAATGCTCGCTTGTTAGCCACCGCTGATGAGGATCCCAACTTCACTTTACCGTCTTCAACAACTTCAACTTCAACTTCAATTATTAGATCTGACTTAGTTGGAGGGTCACAATCAGCCTGTGAGAAATTTCAGCAGTCAGAATGTAGGTGTCACTTTTACGAATCCCTGCAGCTTTTGTGTGTTAGGATGTGGATTGTGGGGGGTGAATTCGGAGGGTCGGCGTTCACAATCCATTAAATGTCTCTTGGAGTGGCGTGGTCAACTCATAAGCGCTTGCAAGCAAAGGTGAGTGTTAGTTTCTTCTTAGACTGAGGGGTCTTGGTCATTTTATTGGAGTTTGTTGATGTTTTGGGTTGTGCCAAGCTCTGTCGAGGCAAGTGGGAACACGATAATGCAACTGGAGCATGAGCTTATTACTTACACTGGTTCGTTTGACATGTTAAGCTCCTCATTGGATCTGGTTTTTGAGGGAGCTCTGGGTAAGGTAGGGAAGTAAATACTGTCTAGACCGTATCAACTAGTGGCGGTTTGTGTGGTGGGGATGATGAAAGTTTACAATGGTGATGTTTTATGAAGCAAGTTAGAATTTGGAATCTTTGTGATTTGGAAGAATCCGGATGGGAAGGGGGTGCTGTTGTAATTTGTTTTCCTCTGGTCAAATTCATGCTTCAAGCTTGTGGTTGGGATGTGGGAGCTGGATCTGAATTGTGGAAGGGAACCGTTTCTAAACTGAATCTTGCTGGAAAGAGTAAACGAAATGTTGAGTAGACGAGGAATCAATCACAGGTGTTAACCAGTGTTGGACTGGCGTCGTTTTGTTATTATACCATTTGGGTATCTAGAATGAATTTCATATTGTTTGATGACAGTGAAGTATGGGTATTTGACCTTTTTTTTTGTTGGTTTGTTTTCGATACCATTTGGGTATATACAGCATGCAAGAACCTGTATACTATATACCTAGGCACAATTGCCCTAGTATCAGTATGGTCAAGGTATTGACTCAAACAATAACTCGGGTTAACAAAGATTCTCTCACCTTCACATACCCATCAAATGTCAATTTTCGATTGGTACTACAATTTTGATATCCACGCTCTAGCACTTGATGCGAAAGATGCTTTAGAAAGGTGTCCTAATCCTTTGTTATCCCCATAGCTCTTTCCATTTTCATGGACTGTTGATTGCGGCAAAGGGGACCCATGTCTCTCTGCCCGTATTTGTTTTGGGTTGTCATCTCTGCAATTTTATATTCTCACTACCCCCCTACTGCTCATCTTCTACCTGCTCATCGAGTACTATAAAATCTCGAACATTAGGGGTCAACCGATACGATTCTTTGCTAAAAAGGCCATTATAAAAGCTCAAACATGTGGGGTCAACCGATACAGTGATCGGGGAGATTTTTGGGCATAATCGGTTGAGATCCTAGTGTTTACAAGCCCAACCAGTTACATGTTGACATCCTCCGGCTTTCCTTTATTAAGGTATATTCCACAGACTCCTCTAGAATGATCGGTAATTTTCCTGCAGTCTCGAGCTTCAACCGGTTATTTCTCAAACTCAACCGGTTTATTTGTAACTAACTGCCGGTTCTCCCCGATCATTGAACCGATACGATTCCTTGCTCAAACATTATAAAAGGCCATTATAAAAGCTCAAACAGGAAAGAGAGCTCATGTTGTTGTTGTTGTTATTAAAAAAAAAAAAAAAATACAATCCCTCTCCTGCTTGAATTTAATTCAATTGCTTCTTTCTCATAGTTCTCACGAATCTGTCAATTGTCACATTTCCTGTCAGTATGGATTACTCTGGAGTTTATTTCTCTTCCAGGCAACGATGCTCTCGGAATCAACAGACTCTGGAATCGTGTCAATTCTGTAACTTGACGCAAATCTCCTCCAATTAAGTTAAGCTGAGATTTATGATATGATGTAACCTGATGAAAGCTGGTGGCAAACCCAAAATTTGGATTGATCAATATACATGGTAACTACACCTAGTAGCGTTCGGATAAGCATCTGAGCATAGTTTTTATTATTAGATCAATCTAGTTTTTGTTTGGTCTTGTTGGGAGCTTGTAAGAGAATTTCATTACAGCTTAGCATGTAATATTGGGACCTAAACTATGCATTTTGTAAAGTGATCATTATAGGTGTGTCCAAATCCTAGCCCCAAGCCTCTCATGTATAAGTTGTGTATATATTGTCGACAAGAAATTAAAAGATCGCTTCTAAAAGCAAGTGTCACAATTAGAATCAGGTGGACCATACTTCTTAAGCAACCATGGTTGCCGATAATCCCACGAAACTCGATGCGGTGATTGTGGGCGCGGGCTTCGCGGGACTCTACCAGCTCCACAAGCTCCGGGATGAGCTCGGCCTGACGGCTCGGGTCCTCGAGTCGGCAGCCGGGGTCGGCGGAACGTGGTTTTGGAACCGGTACCCGGGCTTACGGTGTGACATACCAAGCTTGATGTACTCGTACTCCTTCTCCCCAGAGCTCGACCGGGAGTGGACGTGGACGGAGAAATACCCAACCCAACCGGAGATTCTTGCCTACATCAATCACGTGGCCGACCGGTTCAACCTCCGCGAGGACATTGCGCTCAACACACGCGTCGTGCGCGCCGTGTACGACGAGGATCGGAAGCGATGGCGTGTCGAGACTGAGGTCGTCGGCGAGGAGGCCCACCGGCCGGGGGGCAACTCAACAGGTAATTTTGTAATGAGCAATTCATTATCTTGTGATTCTACACTGATATGTGCAATTTACTATCTTGTGTATATATATATATATACACACACACAGTGGTTGCTACACTAATGAATAAACAAAGTTGTAAGTTTATGTGATCTCATTTTGGCCCAAGGTAATTTGCATAGGTAAAGAGGAAACCTATTCGCAAAGGCAACTTAATAGCACATAACAATGTAGTTACGTTTCATTTTCCTATGTCATGAATGTAGTTTGTTAAATGAATTTAGTGTTGTTGCAAACAACTCTGAAAGATGAATCCAAAGGTGTCTTGTTTGATACGGTTGACGTGATCCATCTTCAGCAAAGACGATGGATAATGAAAGAGGAATTTACAGAAACTTATTATGCAATGGGACGTAGGATGTACTAAGTAAGGGACTTCATGAACCTTATTAAATGAGAGTATGCTTGAGTATACCTTATTCTTTCATTTTGTAACTTGGTTCTAAAAAACTCTTTGTTTTGTTTTTCGCTTATGTTAAGTTACGTTATTTTGCCGGCATAGCATTCTTAAGCATGTGTAGGATGTTCTCTTTCTATTCTAGCTTCAAGGATAGATTCAAGAATCAAGGTCCTTGATTACATATATGAATGCCAAGCATTGTGAAGTGGCAAACTCTCAATGTTAGTCGAAACCTCATTGTTAACTAACTTCGTACGAAGCCTTCTCTCATCCATCAAGATTCAACTTATAGAGCTTGCCAAAAACAATCTCACTGAGTGTATTCTCTCCAAGATGCTTATCTAGGGTGAACACTCAAGTGGCACGACTTAAAAATGCTATGGATGCCCTTGCTTATTACACAGGTGAGGTTTTCGATACGCAATTCTTGATCATGGCAACAGGTTGCCTTTCTGCGTCGAAGATGCCTGAGGTCCCAGGCATTGAGAGTTTCCGAGGCGCAAAATACCACACCGCGCATTGGCCAACTGAAGGTGTTGAGTTCACGGGGCAACGGGTGGCTGTGATTGGCACAGGGTCTTCCGGCATCCAATGCATCCCCATCATAGCGCAACAAGCCTCAGAATTGACTGTTTTTCAACGGACGCCAAGCTTCTCCATCCCAGCGGGCAACCGTACCCTCACTCCGAATGAGGTAGAGGATTGGAAAGAAAATCACCAAGCATATCGCGAGGCATTGCGAAACACCATTTTCGGCATTTTGACGGGGCCACCGCCTACGAAGTCCGCACTCGAGGTGACCGAGGAGGAGCGCAATGCCACTTACCAAGAACGTTGGGAGAAGGGCACGATCTTCGCGATTGCCAACGCCTACAATGATTTGCTTGTGAACAAGGAGGCAAACGACACGATTGCTGAGTTCATACGAGCGAAAATCCGCTCCATTGTTAAAGACCCGGACGTTGCTGAGGCCTTGTCGCCGCGCACCTACCCTTACAGCACCAAACGCGTTTGTGTGGACACTCACTACTACGATACGTTCAACCTCCCGAACGTGCACCTCGTGGATGTGCGCAAGACGCCCATCGTCGAAATCACGGAAACAGGCGTGTGCACAGGCCGGGGGAGCAACCCAGGTTCTATGATCAACGATTAATTGTTTCTTTTATCATAACACTTGTTGTTATTGCATAATTCGTTGTATTGTGTCAATGAGTTTGGTCTTGTTGCAAAGAGCTCAAAAAGATCTATCCAATGATATGTCTCATATGACATGGTTGACTGAGTCCATATTCACTTCGGATAAAGGTATAATTATGAAACAACAAAGTTCTAAGCATGGGTCATGAGATTTAACGAGGGAGATTATTAATGTTTAACAATCGCAGTATGATTCATTATACCTTCTTTTGACCATTTGATAACATTCTCAAGCTTCATCATGAGCTTATTCTAAGTTGCCGTAACCGATGTTTGATTGGTACTGTCTTGTTTTGGTACCATCTGGGAATTTAGAATGAGAATTCCACGTCCTATGGTACAAACCGTGTTTGTGTATTTGATGATATTTGTGTCTCTACTAGCATTCAAGTCTATATACCACGCCAGAACCTTCATACCTAGATAAAAATGTCATAGTGTCAATATGGTTAAGTATAGTATGAACCCAAATAGCAACTCCTCTATACAAAGATTCTCCAACTTTGACGTACGCACCAAAACATCAGTATAAGATTGGAAACTACAATTTTCCGAAACCCACAGGTAGATCCTTTGATACCGTTATCGATGTTGATTATTGATACCTATATACACCACTCCAACATCAGGTCGTAAACCTTAACATTTTCGCCGATGCCTTTGCTTATTATATATAGGAGCGGCTCCCGCCGATGGGAAGGAGTTTGAGGTCGACACGATCGTTTTCGCCACCGGGTTCGACGCCGTCACCGGTGCCCTCACACGCATCGACATCCGAGGCAAAGCCGGCGTCACCTTGAAGAGGAAGTGGGAGCTCCGGCCCCGGGCGTTCCTTGGGCTCGCAGTCTCCGGGTTCCCGAACCTCTTCACGATCACGGGGCCGTTGAGCCCCTCGGTGTTCACCAACATGGTGGCGGCGATCGAGCAACACGTGGAGTGGGTCACGGAGTGCATCTCGCACGTCCGGGGCAAGGGCGTCGAGGAGATCGAGGCCACGGTGGAGGCGGAGGAGGAGTGGGTCGCCCATGTGGAAGCCGTGGGGAACACGACCCTCCTCCCGAGCGCCGATTCGTGGTACATCGGCGCCAATGTCCCGAACAAGCCTCGCTACTTGTTGCCTTACCTCGGAGGGCTCATCGTGTATCGCCAAAAGTGCAACGACGTCGCTTGTAAGGGCTACGAAGGCTTTACATTGACGCCCGCGAGTAAGGTAGATGACACTCCTATCACACACTTTGAGCACTTCAGAGAGAGAGAGAGAGAGAGAGGTTGAAACATGTTCAAAACTTTTTCCAGGGAAATTTTTGGCAGTTCCATGAGGCTAATGCATGTGAGTTTCATGGGCCGTTTCGACATGATTAACAAAAGTCAGGGTTTCTCTGTGCTATCTAAAAAGTGGTTATAGTTCAATTTCACTCAAGTTTTCTGCTTGTGGTCTTTAGCGCTTTGAAACTCACCATTTTTGCTAGGTTTGAAGAACTGTAATAGGAGAGAACTTGGAGATGAGAGCTTAAGAGATGGGACTTCATTCTTTTGGGGTGGGGATGTCTTTAAGCAAGCACACCAACAGTCTGACCCTAAAGTAAATAAAATCCTTCCAACCTAGTCAGGGGGCATTGAGCAACCTGGCCCATGATTTTGACCCCCGCCTATGCTAATTGGGACAAACTAAAACCTAGGCAAACACATACAATTTATGACCCGCCCTTGGTACTTGATCTGATCCATGTTTAATTTATTGCCTTGAAATGGTTCAATTTTCAGTAGTCACTTGGGCATACATGACATGCTGTCCTATATACCACTTCCGTGTGCACATCCTTCCATTTATTCAATCCTCACCTTAGTATGTCCGTGCACTTGCGGAACGATTGTGTAAATTGTTTGTGAAGTGGCCACATCATTTAAAGATTTCCAGATATCTAGTCATTCCATAGGACATTCTGATGTACCAATGAAATGATTATACTCCACCAACTTGGCACACTAAATTGTAAAATCATTCCACAGCTGCACCAATTTGATGCACATCAATTATCTTATACCAAGGATCAATACTACATGGACGTCAAAAATCTTATCCCAAGGATCAATACTACGATGATGCACCAACATGATGTACCAAAATTGTAAAGATCATTCCACTGATGCACCATCAATTCAATCTCCTTCTGAATACTGTATACATGGAGCCATGCAAAATAATATTATATAATACTAACAAATAGCTTTATATGAATTATCCCATGGAATCTCCGATAAATTCCACCCTTGCCTGGCCTTTAGTCTGCTATGGATCGAACGTCTGGTTGTAAGATTATCGCCTTAGGATAAGCACTTATACAAAAATTGAGACGTTGCGCCACACGAATGCCTATCCTGATTTATAAAATCACAAATGGGGGATTGGTAGTAAGGCAGGGTCGCTGAATCTACAAGTTCTCCAAGTGGGAACTTATAAACATTGCATTATGAAACTGCGACTACAGGCAGAAAGTCACTCAGCTAGACAGTGCAAGTGGTGAAAGGGAAATCAATTCATGATAGCCTTAAATCAATCATGCAAAGATTCTAGGAATAAATGCAGCAGTTGTTGGAAGGATATGTATGTTTTCTCAAGTTGAACATACAGGGAATATAACAGATCAGTTTGCCTCAGCTTTAGTAAATTTGATGAAAGGGACATATTTAAGTTACCACGATGGTTATTGGAATGTTGTGAATAAATTTCTGATTGCCCACCTTTCCAGCTGTTACCACAGAAGGCCAATAGGGCCCTCATCGCAGGGTAATAACCTCCTACTTCTAATCTTGAGATGTACAACACGACTAATAAATTGACTGGGTGCATGACCCTATGAAGTATGATGATATTCTTCCCAACTGACCTCTTGGTGATGATGTTCTCTTCCATCAGTTGCCTAATTCGATCGAGGTCGCTCGTATATAAATTGAGACCTTCTCTCATCTTCAAGTCACCCAAAGCAGCACTCAATATGAGTTAATTACAGTCTCCTCGTGCATTTACACAAGATTTCCGCCCCTAGTGCTTAAATGTGATCCACCTTGTGGTGAGAGACTTCATCGCCATTTACTGCTTGGGTTCTTCATATCCTTCTCCGGCATGAAGGTTGAGCTCCGAAAGGAATCTGTCCCAGAATGTAATCACCTCTTACTCCGTTATCAGATAGGTTGATGGCATCGAAAACCTGGATTCTGTGATCAAAACCAGGTCCTGGTGATGATCGGTACTATGATTGGCTAGCGCTCTCCTACACATTACCGCCGGTCTTATTCTGTTGACATTGGATCAGCTGAGCATAAGCTCCATCAGTCTTGGCCATCAATGACCTATGTGAGCCTTGCTCCACCACTCGGCCCTCCTTAATGACAGCAATGGTGTTCATGTTACGTATTGTTGATAGCCTGAAGAGATACATGTCTCTTGTTAATCGACACACCACAGGATGAGGAAATACAAATACTTCTTCCTCTGTTCAGAAAAGGTTACATGAGTGGATAGCACAAATTGTCAAAACGAACTGTCAAAGTGCGTCGTTATAGAGTTATCCTGTAACTTGACATAATTCTGGTCAGGAGTTGGTTGTTTTGGATACAACACCTTCCATGTTCGGTAAATTTTTTGCGCATGCTTGAAGGTAATGTGGAGGTTTGACAGAAGAACATTCTTTATCGGTTCATTGCGGGTCAAACTCATTTTGGCATGTCAAGGGGTGCTAAAATGAGTTCGAATAAGGTTGCTCTTCATTCTAGTTTAAACAGTAGCTCCGAGCATGCACCACAGGTGGAAAGAAATTACTGATATTTTATGCAAAACAACCTATGGAAAGTTATGGGGGACCAACTGCCGAAGATAAGTCCCATGAGTTAAAGGACAACTGTAATGCCCATACTAAGATTGCGTGAGATTATTCAGGAAGGTGAAGACTGACCTGTGTGCAATCACCACTGTGGTCCTCCCACGCATCAACCTGTCAAGAGCTTCTTGCACAATCTTCTCAGATTGAGAATCTAGAGCACTTGTTGCTTCATCGAGAAGTAAAATAGTTGGATTTTTCAAAACTGCACGGGCAATTGCCACTCGCTGCTTCTGGCCACCAGACAGTTGAACACCTCTCTCACCAACCTGTGTCTGGTAACCGTCAGGTAATCCGGAGATGAAGGTATGCGCATTGGCAGCTTTTGCAGCTTCAATAACCTCCATCTCGGTTGCTCCATCTCTACCATAAAGTATGTTCTCATAAATTGTACAAGCAAACAGAGAGGGTTCCTGGGACACGAGCCCGATGTGACGACGCAGGGAGCGCAACTTCATTCTTCGAATGTCAATGTCGTCTATGAGCACTGCTCCAGATAGGGGATCGTAAAACCTTTGGATCAATGCGATGATAGAGCTCTTCCCTGCACGTCATGGCGATGGAAGTGGATTACAACTACTAGAAACACATCAAGAACCAACCAGATACTATTCGGAAAAGTGACCTCCAGGTGCATATTGAAAGAATGACGTAAGGATATAAGGTGAAAATTTTGATTGTCTGGAGCTCACTCATGCAAGAAGTTAAGGGAAGATACATTAGTACAATGTCACATTTTATAAATAACAAGACAACGAACGACCCTTGAGGAATGAATAACACACCTGATCCACTCTGACCCACTAATGCCAGGCTCTTTCCTGCATTGACCTTTAGATTGAAGTTTGAAAATAAGTGGATGTCAGGTCTCGCTGGATACGCAAAGCTGACATGCTTCAGTTCAATCTCCCCATTGATTCTTGTGATCTCCTCCCCCATTGGATTGTCAGGATCAATAGCTGTTTGTCGATCCAAAATCTCAAATATAGATGTGAGTGCACGAGAACCTTTCACAATGTCAGGTGCAAGTGCAAGGGTCTCGGCCACTCCGAAGGCAGTAATGATGAGCACCATAAAAACCTTCAAAACGTCACCGAACACAGCCTCGCCTGCTTTTACCAGGGTTGATGCATACCATAACGCTAGCCCGTACGAGGCATACATAAAGAATTGGGAGATACCATACCCTATACCTGACAGCTGACCCCTTAGGACTGTTCTCTTCTTAGGCTCTTCAAGCTCTCGAATAAAAAGGTCTAAAACCTTATCTTCTGCACAGAAGGCTGCTATTGTCCGTATATTTCCAACTGCTTCCCCAGCTACCATACTGGCTCTTCCATAGGCTTTTCCAAGATCTCCTCCAAAACCTTTCAGAAACAGTTGCTGTAGCAACAGCGAAGAGAACTTTAGTATTTCAACATGAATGCAGCTGTATTGGGAGACATCTCCGCAGGAGCTCGTAGCTACCAGAATAGGGAATGTAGACATGATCAACTGTTGCAGAGCTACACAAGCAGCTGGCCAGATGGAAACACTTGTTTGAGAAATGATCGACAATACTACGAATAAATAAATCAAGAATCATTACTAGGACGTACCTCACCAATGGCGGACCCAATGAGCAGTGGAAAAGTAGACAAAATCACTCCAGCAACTTTCCACTGAAGATAAAAGGCAATGCAGAAGGCCGTGATAACAAGAGCTAGATTTTGTAATAAAGTTGACATCCTGTCTCCTACGGCAGCCCTGACCAGAGTCGCATCAGAGGCAAGGCGAGCAGACACTAGATTACTGTTATTTTTGTCGTCATCAAACCAGCCAACCTCCTGGGTAAGAATAGCTGTTCCACAATACAGATAGAACTTTCATGAGGCAATATCTTTGGCCAACATTCTACAAATCTCTTCATTTCCTCATCTTCAAAGGGTGTTGATTTTATTTGTTAATCTTCCCCTACCTAAGACAGCAGACACATGCAATATGCATAATTACATAAAACAACAATTTTGAGTGAATGAATTGTCATTAGATTCAACCTCTAGATGTAGCCGATGATTCACAAACAAACAAGGAAGAAAGCAACAAGCAGTTTCTGCTCCTTACATGAGAACATCATTTTCCGCACACGCATAGTTAAGAGCTCCCCCATCAGTCCGAAGAAGTAGTGTTGCAACACGTAGATGAGGACAGTCACTATAGTTGCTGCTGCAAATATAAGACAAATTTTACGTACTTCGTGCCGAACATAGTTCTCGTCAGGATTATAGAATGTGACCAGCATTTGGCTGATTGCCAATGCAAACAGTGGGGTCTCACCTCCTGCCATAATGGCACCAAGAGATCCAAGGATGGCATATGGCCATTCTGGAGAATTCATCTTAAGTAACCTCCACATGGAAGGAGATGGATGAGGTTTGGGAAGTAGTGTGGGCGTTGCATCATTGTCATCATCACCAAGCCAGGACTCAGTTTCAGGATCAGGCATTTGGCGAAAGCTTCCACCAATGCTGCCACTATTCCGAAAACTGTCACTTAGACGGCTCAAGCGTTGGCTGAAACGCTGTGAAAGGGAATTGCCTCGAGAGTGCCTGAAGGAACCAATGACAATGAAACAATATAAGGACAAGAAGGAAGCAGTCATTCTCCACTTACTGGACATGACGGCCTGAATAGGGTACATGTCCTAAACTAGAAACTGTTACTTCAGAAGCAAGCATCTGCGTCAATGAAGCACATAACATGTAATTATCTTCAATGACGTTATACCTCCTAAATCTACTCAAGAGAATATTCTCTATAAAGGACCTTCACAAAATTCCGTTAGACCATATCAGGCAGGGCCATAAGATTCTCTCGTTTTGAGATACCCACCAAATATCAATATTTGACTAGTATACAATTTTGATACCCAAGAGTATTTCTTTAATACCATTACTAATGCTGATTATTGATACCATGCATTCACCTATGTACCAGTTCAAATTGGTCGATACCTTGGTTGTGTCATGATTTTCGCTGTTTCAATCTGTTCTGGTTTTGCCTCTTGCATCTTGCTTTGTCCAGCAGCTTCTTGCAGTTTCACGAGTTGAGAATATGCCCCTGTCACCCCTTTAGCAATCAATTCGTCATGTGTGCCCGTCTCCACCACCACCCCTTGCTGGACCACAGCAATCATGTGCGCATTCTTAATTGTTGAGAGCCTATGAGCCACGACCACTGTGGTTCGACCAACCATTAACCGATCAAGTGCTTCCTGTACAATTGACTCGGACCCGGCATCCAGAGCACTAGTGGCTTCATCAAGCAGTAGAATACTGGGATTTTTCAGCATAGCACGCGCGATTGCAACCCGTTGCTTCTGCCCGCCTGACAATTGCACTCCTCTCTCTCCAACCTATCAATCCGAAACCACCAAGGATTGCAGATGATCAACAGTACAAAGAGTGTACATTAATCAAGTACAGCAAGCAGAGATTTACACAGCTCGCAGTGAAAATATTACTTAGCAGAGACCTTGTATTGAGTCGGACGCATTGGAGGGGAAATTAGATGGGGGGTAATGCTGAGATCTCAAGTGAGTTGGTTGCAACTTGTCTAATACACTTTCAAATACCTGAGTATCATAACCTTTGGGTAGACTTTCAATGAAAGTATGAGCATTGGCTGCCTTTGCAGCTTCTTGAATCTCCTGAAGGGTAGCACCATCTTTTCCATAAAGAATGTTCTCAAGGATACTGGTAGCAAATAGAGCAGGCTCCTGGTTCACCAGACCTATCTGCTCACGAAGCCACTGCAGCTCGAGATTTTTGATGTTGAATCCATCAAGGAGAACCTCGCCTGTACAACCAAGGACAGATAATAAAACAATTTGCCGTTACATTTCAGATTGTGAATATTTTATTTCTCACAAGAAAACAGATGAGAATATACCTGAAGAGGGATCGTAAAATCGTTCGATGAGAGAAATGACGGTACTTTTCCCTGAACCTGAGCCCCCAACAATAGCTGCTGTCTTTCCTGCTGGGATGGTCAAGCACAAATTCTGGAAGATCTGGACATCTGGTCTTGCAGGATAGCTAAAGGATACGTTATTGAACTGAATTTGTCCACGGACTTGGCAGAGAATTACACCTTCCCTATTTCGGTTCACCAGTGGCTTCTTGGCAATCATGGAAAGTATGTTATACCCTGCTGCTTTTCCTTTACTAAATATCGTCAGATTTGGTGCCGCTTGACCTAAAGCACTGTCAACACCAATCAAGAGAGCCATGAGCTCGTTAATTCACCATATAGTGGTCCGCTCTTTCATAAATGTAGCTCTTTAATGAGAAAGATGAATAGATAGCAAATAAGCCACCCTATTGTATCTACGCGAACGAACATCTCCACACGCAGGTATACCAGTTCTTCGGAGTCAAGGTTCAGAAGGTACGTACATTCCACTGATTATGACATTCAGTATGGTTGTGAAGGCTTGCCCACCATTAGTGACATGTTTGAAAACAAGTATACTGGCATACCAGAGCAGCAAGGCCCATGCCCCAAATAGAAGTCCATACGTGCAGCCAACTCCCAGACCCTTGGCGAGTCCTCCTTTCTTCCCAAGTTTGAGAGTATTTTGTAAAGCATCCGCATATTTTTTGACCACCTTATTCTCCCCAACAAATGAATACACTGTCCGTACTTGAGAGATAGCCTGCCAGTACCGAGAAATAAATGAGGAATGGCCATCGAGCCCATGGCAAAACATTAATCAAGAACTGAATGAGAGCCGGAGAATGCAAACATATCAAAGAAGAGTGAACTTCACCTTCAATGGGAAATTTTTAGTTGTATTTCTGAGTCAAGAAATTAAAAGCAAATACACCTATGCAGAGATCTCTGAAGCGTTGGACATCAGTGAGACAATCTTCAAATGTCGAGATCAGAGGTCAAACAGCAAATGAAAAGATGTGACCAAGTCATAATGATCAAAGGAAGGCAGTGGTAGATTCAGAGGTGTATTCCAAAATCCACTTAATTTAGTTCAGGTAATGACCATTGAAAACCGCACTTAAAAGCCCAGTACAGTGATACAGGGGTTGGTCAGGTCATAATCATTTGTATACGAATTTAAAGATTTGTAAGCAATGGTGTCACTTTCCTTGGCAGACAATCCAATGAATTGGGTGGGGGAGAACCTACCTCTTCAGCTATCTCCCCAGCTTCTGCATAAGCCTTTTGGCTCCTGCTCGTAAGTCCAATCATAATGACAGCATAAGAGCCCCCGGCCAGTGCAATGAGAGGCACTACTGCTAGAGTGACCAGTGTGAGCTGCCAAACAGAAGTAAACCCCACTGCAAAACCTGCAATGAACCTCGCCATGTAGTGTACATAATTTCCTGTCTGCGAACAGAAATTAAATGTTCAGATTCCCTTTAGATAATCGATTTTCTGCCAAGAAGTTTCTCATCTGCACTAAAGTGGATTATAAGGTGCATGTCTCTTGGGGATCCAATGTTGCTAATTTACTCGCCTTTAGGCTCCGTTGTCCAAGCGAAGCATGCTTGGCGACTTGTCAGTAGAGAACGATATAGATATTCAGCCACAATCTGCAAAGAATGAGTGCTTGAATCCATTGTGGACAGTGAAGATGTATCACAGGGGAAAGCCCTGACTGGCAGTAGCCGCTCCAGTAAGATTCAAGTGGACACATAGCCTACGATGCTACAGCATACTAATTAAGAGGCAACATTGACACCAAAGGCTGCGTCTTGTCCCTAGATTATAATCGTTGAAACAAGCAAACAAAAGCAAGGATCTCCTTCCTTTGAATATGTGGAAATATGTACCTTCTCGCTTATTGCATCTTGCACTAGTAGAGTGTCACTTGAAATGCGACTGACAATTTCTCCTGTGCTTGCATCAGTATCAAAGAATCCCACGTCTTGAGAAAGCATTGCTCGTAGGTAAGCTATCCTCATTCGAGCTGATTGTCGTTCGCCAGTCTGCATCCAGCATGAAACCTCTGCACAGGTGACAGACTTCTTGAAACTCAACATCCACTACCTAGGGGAATACATTTAAGTTTATCGTGATAAAATATCTTGTACACAGATTACAGAAATTGAAGAATTCAGTTAGAAATTTCTACAGATCGTGCACAATTTTGTCTTATACATGTGACGCAGATATTTGATCAAACAGACCAGCATCTGACAGTACATCACATCACACTTAGTCAGGTATCTTCATCTACTCTGATATTCTGGAGTTGGAACTACAAGCTGCCTTACCGAGCCAAGCAGATATGAGGACCACAATCGCCAAGTAAAGAAAATATAGCGCGTTCTGCATTCCAGCCCAATGTAGGTGAGAAAAATTCAAACAGATGTATAAGAAGAGTGATAACCAAAAGCTATCCAGTTCCATCTCAAGCGGCTTCTAGACAGAACACAGTATTCGCCCTTGACTATATATATAAGAATTCCAAGACTACCAACGTCTCCATTTCAAGTGTATTGATTATCCATTTCATCGACCGAATTGGTATGGTGGAACCCTGCTAGAATAGAGTATAATAAGTTTGATGAATAATAGTTGTCAGGAGAGGTCTCCGCAGAGTCCTGCTGAACACTTTAATGTGAAGAAGATGTAGAAAAGTCATGAGGATGGACTCTGAGAAATTGCCTCAATCATGAACATAAACAAAATCAGATTGTCCAATACTAGAAATCTCAGGAACAAAGTCTAACATCGTCTTGGACAACCGGTTACAAATGCATAAGGAAGGTGAATGTTCGAATGAGGGTTCAAGATCCAAACCTTAGAAACTTCTGCGCTCATCTTTTCAGGATCATTATAGTATTTCCCGAAAGCGTCAATGAGTTTTCCAAAGAAGATAAAGAATATGGGTATGGCGATGCCATGTACACATGCGCCCAAAGTCCCTAGGAATATAAGAAGTACATCGTAACTATCAGCAAACGAGAATAGCTTGTAAAATGCCACGCTTGGAGCCTCTTCCTTTTTCACCTTTGCTTCTACATCCCTTATCTGCTTCACAGGCCTCATTTGTTCCAGCTCCACGCACTGCAGATTTGGATTTGGTGATGGGAAAACCGTCAAGTACTGCTCAGTCTCGTGAAGGTACCTCCGTTTTGTTGCCCTCTCCCCCTCCACATCATGATCCTCATCACTCCTAGGCATGCTGAAACGAGGTAGGAGAGCTCGGTGGCTCCCTGAGTACCTTTCTTGTTAGATGCAAAAAGAAATCTAGAGAAGCTTCCCTAATGAAAAACACGGCATGCACGCATCCACTTATGGACCACCAGCTACAGCCTTGAAGTGCTCAATTCCCTCGCACTGCGATCTTCTAAATCCTTCACTTTTGTTAGCGGCAAGATAGTTTGCCGACATTCCTGCTCGCTGTTGCTCCAATAGCAATTTGGGAGCGCGAGAAGCTCTTGCGCTCATGACTGATGAGGAAGATCGACCAGATCCTCATTTCTACAAAAAAGAGTACGAAATAATTTAATATTTAGCTTCCATGCAAAACAGGAAAATAGAGAATATATTAAAAAAACTTGATACACAACTGCAATCGCCAAGAGGAAAGGATTTCTAAACAAAACGACCAAAATCGATAGAACTGAAGTTTCAACATGCTGCTGTCCAAAATTGACCATTATTGATTGCATGCAGATACACCAACTCAATATTAAAGACGGCGTGAAAGGTAATATAGTCCGTTGCCTCGAAGCTTTCATGGCGGAGTGACAGTAGAAATCTTCAACATGTAAAGATAAAAAACACTGCCAGCACACCTGCTCTTTGTATTAAGGTTTTTTAGTTCTTCATACCTTCTCTACAGTGTTGTCATCTACAGAGTCCATAACCTAGTGACCTACAGAACTAAAAAAAGTGAGCAACAAATGGAGAGATTTGAGAGTAATACGTAGTAATGAGGACACAAACGACGGTATTTGAGAAGCTACCGACGTACCTATTTGCCCTGCCAACCCACTGAACCCCGCGATGCATTCAGAGGACGATGAACAAGGTAGGCAGACCAATGTTGGACCAGTATATAGGTGAATGCATGGTGTCAATAATCAATACCAATAATGGTAAAAAAAACCCAGCCGTGGGCATCATAATTGCAAAACCAGTCAAATTTTGATATTTGGTGGGTATCACAAGGTGAGAATCTTGTATACCCGAGTTATTATTTGAAGCAAAACCCTTCTATACCATATTGATACTAGGGCGATTTTTCCTAGGTATGAAGGTACTTGCATGTTATATAGACCCGAATAGTATCGAAAACAAAACATCCATACCCTAGTGGTATCAAAAAGAGAGGATTCCAGTCCAACACTGGTACAGACGCACACGAAAGAAAGCCATAGACAGAGTTATGGACTGCGACCGTCGATGCAACATCCCTCTAGGAGCTGTCCATGACTCAATCATCAGCTTAGTCTCGTATTATAACAGCTTCCGCATGTCGAACCCCGCACATGCACAGCGAGAGAGGATGTGCCTTCAAATGCTTGCAGCTGGAAATCCTTCAACTATCGACAACAAAAGAAACCCCGCGCGTAATCAATCTTCTATACTCCCGGAGGGTTTTCACCTACAGTGCGATACTGAACAATATGTAGCTCCGAGAATGGATAGATAGGCCTGCAAGTGCTTCCAGAGGCTTTCAGTTGCAAATCACTCCTTCAAACAGCTACCTACATTAAAGGGATGTACAGGGAATTCGTAGACCTGCAAGCACTTCCAGTGACCTCCACCTGTGAAGATCTGAAAATGACTCCTTCACACACCTACCTACGACAATGAGAACCGGGGATATATATCTCTCTCTATCTTCCGTGCTTATGGAGTATTCACGCCTCCTGAACCGACAACACAAAAACAATATGCAGCTCGGACGCGGGAGAAACCATACGCATGCAAGTGCTTCCAGAGGCTTCCAGCTGAAAATTACTGCCTCATACAACTAACTACAACTACAAAACAAAATCCCAGGAATCAATTTTCCGCGCTCAGGGAGGATTATCACTTTACGAAAGGGACAGCAGAGTGCAATACAGCAGCTGGGATGCGGGAGAGCCTATACGCATGTACATGGCTTCCAGAGGTTTCCAGCTGCAAATCGCTCCATTATACAACTGTTTACAGCAACAAAACCACCGGGTATCAATTCTCCGCGCTTAGGGAGAATTATCGCCTCACAAAATGGGCAGCAGAATGCGATACAGCGTCTCGGAAACGGTGGTAGAAATGAATAGACATACAGGCACATCCAGAGGCTTTCCAGCTGCAAATCACTCCCCACACAATCATCCACCAATCCTCCACGCTCCGGGATGATACCTACCTCAAATAAGAGACACCATAATACAATGCAACACAGGAGCTCGGATGCGGGAGAAAGTATACGCACGCAAAAGTGCTTCCAGAGGTTTCCTGTTGCAAATCACTCCCTTATACAACTAACTACAGCAACGAAACCCCCGGGTGTCAATCCTCCGCACTTAGGGAGGATTTCCAAGCTTACGAAAGGGACAAAGAATGAAAAACAGCAACTCGGACGCGGTAGAAATGTGTGAGGATAGAGGAATAGACATCCAGAGACTGTCAAGCCCCAAATGACTCCCTCGCACAACCATACACCAATCCTGCACGCTCGGGGGTGATATCCACCTCACGAAAGAGACACCATAATACAATGGAATACAGCAGCTCGCATGCGCGAGAAGGTATACGGATGCAAGTGCTTCCAGCTGCAAATCACTCCCTTATACAACTAACTACAACCAAAAAAAACCTGGGTATCAATCCTCCGCGCTCAGGGAGGATTTTCACCTTACGATAGGGACAGCAGAATGCAATACAGCAGTTCGGACATGGTGGTAGAAAGACATACACATGCAGGCACATCCAAAGGCTTTCCAGCTCCAAATCACTCCCTTATACAACTAACTACAGCAATGAAATCGCCGGCTGTCAATCCTCCGCGCTCAGGAAGGATTCTCACCTTACGAGAGGGCCAGCAGAATGCAAAACATCAGCAGCTCGGGCACGGTGGTAGAAATGCGGACACAACAGAGACATTCAGAGGTTTTCCAGCTGCAAATCACTCCCTCACTCAGACTACTACACCGTGGTACCAATCCTCCGCTCTCGGGGATGATACGCGCCTCACGAAAGGGGCGATGTAGTAAAAATACAACACGGCAGCTCTCGGGAGAATACCAACAATAACAACAACGAGGCTGGCGAATGCTATTTTACCTCATTTTTTGCAGCACAGGCAACGGACCACGGCGAGACGTAGCTTGTTTTGAAGCGCATCGAAACGCGAACATCACAATCGGCCACGGTTGGTTTTTCGTACTACCGAGAGGCGGCCAGCGACGTCGGAACGCGGAGCTGAGCTGAGCTGAGCTGCAGTGGTGACCGCAATGAGAGCTCACGTGAGGCAGCGGGCGAACTGCGAAGGCTGCCAGTCAGTGAACTCACTCCGCTGCTGGCGAAGCCAGCCTTCGAGAACTCCAGGGAACTGAAGTTCCCATATAGTTCCCAATTCGAGAACGCAAGGGAGCGCGGGTTGGTGGCTCATGCCATAATGCGGAGTGCCTCCGCCGCGGGTGTGGGTGGTCAGCGAGGATGGATGAAAACATGGATGAGGGGATGTGATCCGATCTCCCATCCATCCTTGGCTCTTGCTTTGGGAAGAGATGGGAGGGTAAAGTTTTGGTGACACCTACTCAGGGGGAGCATGACATCATTTTCGGTGCAGATATATCTTTTAAATGGAGGTCAGAGTTTCCGAATTAATCTACATTGTCTATGGTGTCACATAATAGTGTTACATCCGTAATAGTGTCACTTACCGTATTTTGAGGCGTATGTTAGGTTACATACATGATCAACAAGTTCATCATTATTGTCACCTCATGACACCTGGCGTTCAAGTGCACTTACTAATGTGTTGGCATAAGTTTGCTCAATAATGTTATCAAATGTATGCTTATGTTACACAATGGTCTACAAGTTGATTAAAACCTACGCAAATGGCACTTGACATTAGACGTATGTTTAAAAACATCTTCCTCGTGCAACTAAAATGTAGACACACGGCACTTGCCATTAACATGCTCAGAAAACCTTTCCCCCTTGCATACTAAAATGAAAAACGATTATCTCCCGATGTGCAATGCTAAACATCATATTGTAAATAAAATCTCACTCAAAAGAACTACTTATGTTGGCGAATAAAATCGAACTAGCAATTAACGGACGTGACACTTTGAGACCTCTAGTTTAGGCCGTTCAAAAATGTGGCACATGACACTAAATACCATAACCGGTGTAGCGAATTCAAACCGGGATATATCATCACCACAAAGCTGCCACAGAGAGGCCAGGTGTTTGGTTTTGTATTTACTCCCCCGCCTTAGTGGGTGTTGTGCAAAAGAATGGGAAGGAGTAAAATGAATTATTATGGTTAATGTGGACAGTGAATGGGGAAAATTGGTTGAGTTTAAGGAATAACTGGTTGAAGGTTCAAGACGCGACGAAAATTAGCAATCATTGTACTGTTCTCCCTCTTTAGTACGATGCGTTTGGGAAACACACAAAAAAAATGTTGTATTATCAAGGTGTCATCTTCTCATTAATATGATAAATGGCGTAAAGTTGTCGTATTATTGAGGGAATACAAAAACATAAGTGATACGAGCTTGAAATATATATACAATGAGTTTAAGCAATATAGATGGTATGAAATAATAGCTTATAACTCCAAACAAATATAAATATTCTCAAGATCTCTTGAAATTGGAGTCCAAAGATCTCTGGTGTTGCCTACCCAAGTTAGCAACTGTCTTCTAATTTAAATTCCCTACTAACTTTTGAAAACTAATAATTTCATTAACACCAAGACATAAAGAGTTTTCTAATAAGAAACTAAACAACAGTGATGCATGAAGTTTAGCATCAAGGTATTGGTGATACTATATTGCCCGTGTACAAGGCAACATACCACTCTAACCCTAACCATGTCCATTCTGCACTAGTACCGCTAATTCTCATCAAGTTCCCAATGGTAAGTGAAGTTCCCAAGTAGTTCCCAAGCGAAAATGCACGTATTTCAGATGCACATAACATAGACGAAAGGAAGTTTTAGCATGAACTACCTCCTTTCACATGACAAAACGACGGAGATTCTAAACGTCGCGTCACCAAGCCGTGGTCGTATAAACGAGGGAGTTCCGGACTAAAAAGTTGGGTCTCGCCAAAAAATGGTGTCGTAGTATCATCGAGGGTGTCGTGTTACCACCCATCCTCAAAAACGGATGACCTCAACTTATATTGTGAGAGGCCGCTTGCAAAAGTGCCCCTCCCATCCTCAAAAATGGATGATTTGTTGGTAGGCCCGGCTTGGAAGTTGAGGTTGGCTTGCAAATTGGGGTCATTTTGGGGGTCGGAGCTCCGCCCCCAAAACAAAAAAGGAGGCCCCTAAACAACAAAGGACAAACTCCATATTCCTCTCCTATTTCCAAGGTGCCAATGAGATTCATCTTGCTTTTGTTTCTTCCTTGTTTTATCACCTTATATACAAGTCATGGGTGGGGCACCCGGCTTGCAAGGATGACTTGAACTTATTGTGAGAATGATCCACCCTGCATTTTGTGGGATGGGTGGTGATGCTCTTAACGCGGGTAGAGTGTAGAGGGGGTTAGGCAACATGGCTCCAATTACATAAGGCAAAAACACCTGAAAGATGTCAACAAACACATGTACCCACCCGGGGTTGGACTTGAGAACCGCCACCAACACTCGGACGATGTCATCCACCGAATGAGGATGTCCATGAGGTGCCTAACCCCTCTTTTGCCGGGGGGGGGGGGGGTGGCCGGACCGGATTTGGTTGCCCTTGTGTAACCACCTCTGACCAGGGCTTTGCACCAGGGCTCACTTATATAGATATATAGATATATATATCTGTGTGGCCTTACACCTCCCCCACTAGCCCACCACATAGGCAATCAGGGTTGATTTGGTGGGTGAGAAGCTGAACTAGGCTTGGAGGAGAGTCAGGGAGACAGTTAGATGGTGCCCACACCGCCAACATACACTCAAACTTAGATGTAAGTAGCGTGTACTTACCGCTTCCAATTCATCATAAGGCCGCAGTGTGTGTGTGTGTGTGTGCTTTTTCAATACATTCGCAGGGTCGCCTTAATGTATGTATATATGTGTGTGTGGGGGGAGGACCGTATGTTGTTTCTTGAACTGCGGGGGAAAAAGCCTTTGTCATGTGTCTGCTATAAATATGCACCAGCCTTCGTGCAGATCAGAGATTATAAGTAGGGAGGTGACGTGGGCGCTACTTGTGTCGAATCCCCTGCGGCGTCAGCTTTGGTAGATAGAGTAGAGTAGAAAAGGGAAAAGCCGATGTTGGGGTTGTTGCTTCTGTTGTCAATGTGAGTGGCGCCAGTGCCCGGGAAGCTAGTTTTTGGGCATATATAGTTGGTCTAGATCCTAACGATTCTAAATCCAACCGGTTCCATGTTGACATCGTCCGGTTTTGCTTTTATTCATTCGAGGTATATTCTTCTATAGATTCCTCTGAAAATGATCGGTAATTCACCTGAAGTCTCCAACTTCAACCGGTTATTATTTCTCCAACTCAAGCGGTTCATCTGTAACTAGCTGTCAGTTCTCCCTGTTCAATCGTGAGCGCCCATTAGTCTCATAATGTACCCTAAAACCCTAACCCACCCTCGGCTCAAGGTATATAACTTAGTAGGTGTGTATAACTTGATCAGACACCGTCTAGCTAAGATTAGCAAGATGACACAGACTTTTGCATCGAAATTCTTATGTTGTTTGTGGTGGAAAAGAAAAGGAAAGGAAATAAATACAATGTTGGGGTCAATGCTTCCGATGTGCATGTGAGCCCATTAGTCTCATAATGTACCCTAAAACCCTAAACCCTAAACCCACCCCAGCTTAATGTTTGTAGCAGGCATGTCGGAGTTATGTGCTCTGGCTTCTTAATCAGATACCCTATAACCAAGATTAGTAAGATTAACCATACAGAGACCTTCCTGTTAGTCGTGGTAGAAAAAGGGCAAAAAGCAAACTAACTCAAGTCGTTGCTTCTGATGTGAATGTGGGCGGTCGAGATGGACTTGAAAAAAACACCAGAATTTCGACCGATTACGTCCAAATGTCTTACCCAGGCACTACGACCATTTAATGAACACATGAATTCTTCACTTTGATAACGAATCTTTGATAACAAATAAGATAATCATACGAGCTCCGAAAACTATGAGGGAAGTGGCTATGGTCTAGTCGCTTTGCTAACCGGCTCGTGCTCGATCGTGTGTTTCGAAAGCCTACGAGGAGAAGTGGGCCTAGTTGGAATAGGTAACCATTTAAGACCCCTTATCTATCTTACTGCCAAAAGGGGCAGTGAGGAAGGGAGGGAGGGAGGGAGGGAGGGAGGGGGGGAGGGGGGGGGAGCCCTAAGAATGAATGGCATCTAAAGGCGAGTGTGCAGAGAGTGCCAAGTGTGAAGCTTACATGATGGAAGAGAGTGACATTCAAGCTGCTCAATTAAGTTACGCCTGAATGGGGCAATCAATGATTATCGAGAGTACCCAGATTAATAAGTACTCAAGCTACAAACACCATTAATGGCTCACCTAATTACACTTGGTTTCACGTCCATTCCCCTCCACTTTACCACTTAACTTACAGGTTGATGAAAAAAAAATCAAAGCAAACACTCTCCGTTTCCGTGGCCTTGGGAAAGTTAATTGCGGGTTGGTGAAGTAGGTTATCGCATATTATTAGATATCGCACTTCCATTCTAAGGTACGTAAGATAATGAGGACCACCATTCAACGCAAGCTTCTTCAGTCAAAGGTGTACCTAGTTTTTATATTATGTTGTTTTGCTGCACCTCCCGTAAGGGCTAGGGAGTTTGGGGTGTCTACGTGAACTCATTCATGGAGAGTAGGTGAAATTGTAGTGAAGTCTTCAATGGAGAGGGAATTATTGTATACGAGCGTACCTCCCATTCATCCAACGTAAAATTTCTGAAGTAGTATGTAATTTGGAGAGGTTGGTTTTTTTTATAGTTGATTTGACACCGGAGCCAGTTTTAAAGACTCCGAATTAGTCTAGTCAAGTTCAGTTGAGATGAATTGACATCGAACCTGTAGGGGGTCACGTTTCTATATTGGATGGGTGAGAGGTCAATAATTCCCTCTCTCCCGGTTGTACCACCTAGATATAATCATTTTAGGAGATGTGACGTTATTAACAGCATCATAGACTTTGAATTCATATACTGTTATTTAATTGGAATGAATTGGTCCTCAACATGGGCAGACGATGAGATACCTCCCATAAGCTTTTTTTTTAGGGCGGGATCAAAATTGCATGGATCAAGCACAAGTCCCCTGCCCCACAATCCCTAGGCAACCCAACAATTTGTTTTTCTTTTCTTTTCTTTTTTTCCAAAATGAGAGTTTCAAGAGAAATTTCTTGCCTTTCACTTTGTGATGGGCTCCATGAATCCTATATGGAGTGCACCTCACCTTCAAGACCCGAAATCCAATATATACGTCCACTTCCGCTTGTAAGAAAAATCTAGTCAATCACTTATTTATGAGCAGAAGTGGATGTGTGTGTGTGTAAATATATCAAATTTCAGGTCTTGAAGGTCAGGTGTACTCAAATGTGGGATTTGTGGCCAATGCAGCCTATCACAGAGTGAAAAAAACAAAAACAAATAAAAATCTCATGAAATTTTTATGAAACTCTCATTCAGGCATACTTTTTTAAAAAGTATTTGGGTACAAAAATGATTGTTGAGCTGCCCAAGGTTCACAATCTGCAGGACCCCTGCTTGATCCAAGCGGCAGATGCAAGCCTGAAAAAGTTTGTAGTGGGTATCACTGCCCGGGAAGTTCTTGGGCATAGTCGGTCTAGATGCTAGTGATTTCTAAATCCAACCGGTTACATTTTTATGAAACTCTCATTCAGGCATACTTTTTCAAAAAGTATTTGGGTACAAAAATGATTGTTGAGCTGCCCAAGGTTCACGATCTGCAGGACCCCTGCTTGATCCAAGCGGCAGACGCAAGCCTGAAAAAGTTTGTAGTGGGTATCACTGCCCGGGAAGTTAAATTTCTTGGGCATAGTCGGTCTAGATGCTAGTGATTTCTAAATCCAACCGGTTACATTTTTATGAAACTCTCATTCAGGCATACTTTTTCAAAAAGTATTTGGGCACAAAAATGATTGCTGAGCTGCCCAAGGGTCACCAGCTGCAGGACCCTTGCTTGATCCAAGCAGCAGACGCAAGCCTGAAAAAGTTTGAAGTGGGTATCACTGCCCGGGAAGTTAAATTTTTTGGGCATAGTCGGTCCAGGTGCTAGTGATTTCTAAATCCAACTGGTTACATGTTGACATAATCTTCTGGTTCTGCTTTCATTCATTTGAGGTATATTCTTCTATAGATTCCTCTAAAGTGATCAGTAATTCTCCTCAAGTCTCCAACTTCAACCGGTTATTATTTCTCAAACTCATCCGGTTCATCTCTAACTAACTGCCGGTTCTTCCCAAGCAGTGGTGAGTACTTTTTTTTAACTTTTTTTTAACTTTTTTTTTTAAAAAAAAAGGTGCTTCGATCGCACTGGAAGAAGAGTGGGGGAAGCCACATTCTCATTGCAATTCGCAGTCTCCTGTGTGTCAAAAGACCAGGGTTTACATTAACTCCCACTTAATAGTGGGACACCTAACCAAGAAGCAACAACACACCAACTTTCTGAGCTAGGTACACTGCCAGTAGTAACAAAAGTGACAGTAAATGCCAAAATAGAGAGGCTGGTTGGCCACCAATACTTCTCATGGATGGATGCGGACAAGTAAACACTCCATAGTATTTCGCAAACTACACACTACACACCTCACTTATTGTGGTCCATATTATATTTATCATTGACTCACGTAATGCTCTAAAGGTTGAGAAGGACGTTTTTTTCCTTCTTTTTTTGGGGTCTAGGTAGCCATCTCTGTCTGATCATACCAGTGTCCCACCATATCACGTACACCAATTTTAGTGCCACCCTTAGCCCAATTTGGTTATTACATGTCTTAACTAAGCTAGTCTATTCACCACTGTTCCTTTTTTTGGCGTGGCCTTGAAATTGATGTGTCATGTTGATTAGAGTGGCGTGGACATACAATAACCACATGGGTGTACAAAGGTATTTGATTGTAATTTGGCTTACATGTATAGAAATGGGAGGGGTATTATTTCACCTAATTTTGTATGAATGAATACAGTATGATGACTTTGGGGGAGAAGCCTCATTATACCCTAAGGCCCCCTCAAGGTTTCACACAAGAAGATTTTATATCACCTAGATGTAGCTTATGCCCTTAAAAGTTCATAAGTGCTAATCCATAAGGCGATGTACATGTATTCTGCCAACATCACACTTCAATGTCTTTGTCAATACAAAGTGATTCATGAGCATATATCCAAGGAATATCATTTTTTCCTCCATTTGTGTACATGTGCATACGTAATTGACACAATTTCCTCTGGAATGTCAAAATTTTCACATACATAAATGAGACTATTATGTAGTCTATGATGTATATGCACAATCTCCTTCACTGTCATAATTTTTTTTGATGTAGGGGTGTTTCATAAAGGGTCTTGCATGCACATGGCTCCAACTCTCAAAGAAGAGCATCCCCCCCTAAAAAAAGACCCCTTATGCATGGTTGCCACCTACAAAATCATTTACATGGGTTGTTGAAGGATATTGTCACCCACACTAAATCAAAGCAGTTAGTTAAATAACACACTTTGGACGAACCAATAGATGTGGACATTTCCAACTCCACATAGAATTTTAATGGTCGTATCAAATTGGAAATTGCATTATCGGGCTAGCAGTTGTGAGTCATGCAACTTGTCAATTCAAAGTTCTTACATTGGAGTTGGGGATCATAGTGAATTATCGCATGCGAGTGTACCTCTCATTCATCCAACACAAAAGTCTTGAAATAGCATGTAGTCCAACAATTACTTGTTTTGGTTGATTTGACACAAGAATTAGCTTCAAAAACTCCCAATTAATGGCCTAGTCCAAGTCACTTGCAATGAATAAGACACAACCTAGAGGGGGGCCAGGTTTTTATGTTGGTTGAATGAGAGGTAAGCTCATGTGCAACAATTCCCTCTCGGCAAAGTTGGGATGCAAAAGTTATGGGGAGGACAAGGTAAGAATTCTCTTTATTTCTAAGTGATCACATAGATCCCTCCCAGTTGTGTTTATTATTGAATCTATGATGATGTCTATAATTTGAGCACATTGTCCAATCATAGTCCAACCTCATCTCATTATTAAAAACATCTTTCTAGTGTTTGTTCTCAACTACAAAGCTTGCCATAAGCCATTGAAATATAAGCATCCGATTGAGAAGAGCGGTTATTGAGGCACATCAAAGATATGCATGCCTTAATTGAACACTCGTGTTTTACACACACCATATTTAAATGGCAAGACTCATAGTTAAAAATGAACACCAAAATGACGCATTTAACTATGAGATTGGACTATGTGCTCCAAATAAGTACGTCAACATAAGCTCAGTACTATAACATAATTGGGAGGACCTAACCTAATTAGAAATACCATAACCGGTGAAAATAAGGTGATTCGCATTGAAGATCCGATCTAACAATCATGAGATAATTTCCCAAGATAGACGAGAAGGATTCATGAAGAATGCAAGTTGTTTCATATTTTTCTGCCCTATACAAAAAAGTGCTACAATTTTCAAAGTGGAAAGTTGTCCAAACCTCTACTCGTTCACTAGATTCTCCCTACACCGAACACGGTACTCCGCATTTCCATACAGAACATCGCCTAAATCGGTGACCTCATGAGTACATTAACACTTGACTCCCATTGGCTACACTAAGTGCACACGCATTGAAGTCGCCGCCGAGCCATGATCGGTTTTAGAAACGGCACTTCAACAGTATGACAGCGGTCTAGTGCACGGCTAGAGGGTAGTAATACCAACGGGTCATGGTTTTTCTACCTTATGTGATTGCCTAAAGACCAAAACTAATCTATACTTGGACCTCTTATCACTTTCGAATCTCATCTCTAAATCTGACACTTGAAATGACAATCTTCTTGATTCACAATTGCTAATTGGATGAGATGCTTTGCAATCATTTCCAACAGCCAAAAGTGTATGTGGAGTTGAGAAGTGTGCCGTTGGCCTTTATATACATGCCCGCATGCGTTACCTTAAGTAGATTTTACTACAGTCTAACCTTGATAATGTCACCCTTGTTAATAGAACACCTTGATATTGTCACCTAAAAGTTTGAAACCGATTTTCATAGTGTAAAACTCCCTCGTTATTATCCCTATCACCCTTGGTAATGTCACTATTTTTTTCCAAAATCCGTAGTGTAAATGTGATAATACCAAGTATGGATGGATTGTATGTGATGGTTGGATGGACAGATTGTAGTAGCCGAAAGGGTCATGCGCCGCCCCTGTGATAAATGCAATGCTATTCTAACAATTCAACTTGGATGAATGGTGATGGTTTTACACATTGGGTGAAGAGTGAGAACCGAAGAATGGCATCAATGAAAGAGAGAAAGATTTGCATTATTATGGATAATGAAGGAAGCCATGATATTCATGGTGAGGTCAAGAAAGTTATAGATGGGTTTAATGCTTTTGTACTCTCCCATAGGGTGCAAGCATGGTAAAGTGGACCAAAAAAGTGCTCTGGTATACTAAAACCATAATTTTTTTGGTCAAAGGCCTAAAAGTAGTAACAAAGAGTTATTTAAATTGGAATTTTTTTATAATGACCTCTATTGTTGTGTTAAATACTCAAATGTAGAATATCAAGTTGAGATCTTCAATACTTAGCATCAAAAGTGATGCTAAAAAACAAATGGTTGAGTCTGGTTTTGGATGTAGATTTCATGACCTTAACTATTTTGAAGTTAGAATTTTTTTTTATATTCCTTGAATTCATTATCTACTTGAGGGCATCACCAAAAAACTTTGTAAAAAACCATCAATTTAATGTAATTTTATCATATTTTAAATAAATTTTAGACAGTCACTTATTCAATATCACCTACTTGCACGCCACTTGTACCGTCTTCTAAAATAGGTAGACTTTTCTTGGAATTCTTTTTGTCATCATAAATTTCTTGGCTTTGTAGATCAAGATGTTTTAAAATGTCTATGGTTTATTTCTTCACAAAATTCAAAGTTAATATTACATAAAATTGAATCACTTTCACTTAACACTAGGCAGGGATCAGGAGTTGTCCACTTTACCGTGCTTGCACCCCATATCACTATCTTGTTCCTTTCACCAAATGTGACTTCAGTTGTTTAGCCTTTGGATCAAGGAGTGATTGCAGCATTCAAAATGTGCTATAAGCGCAAGCTTGTTGCCTAGACTTTGCAACAAATTGATAACAACTCAAATGAAGATTTGGGGAAACTGAATGTTGATCTATTTCAAGCTATGCTATGGTGTGTGGCGGCATGGCATGAATTAGATGATCAAACCATTAGAAATTGTTGGAGAAAGTCCGCCATATTGCCTACAGAGTGGAATGCAAATATCAACAATTTTGATGAACGTATGAAGTCCAAAATGGAGGAAGCAGCCTTGGAATTGGGCAATCTCATCGCTGCATTGAATTTGGGTTTGGATGTCGAAGGCAAGCTTGTAGAAAAGCTTTGTCCTTTGGAGTACATAAACATGGAAGGTGAAGATGATTTTGAGGTGGAATATTCTACTGAGGAGCTTGTGCAATTAGTGCAAGATGGCGAACAGGTTCCTAATTCCATGGAAGTAGACCCATTGACTGTTGATAGCAGTGATGATGAGTCTAAAGTAGTGAAGCTAAGCGATGCACAAAATATGCTAAAGATGTTTTGAATTTTATGGCTAGCCAAGGTTCTCAGATTTTCAACACTCTGGAGTTGTTAGGAATGGAAAAAATCCATGACAAACTCATTAGAATTGGTGTTGCACATTTAACATCAACAAAACAATGTGACATTAGAAGCTTCTTTGTCTCTAGTGAGAGGTCTTTACCTGATCTCAATGACACATTATGATGTGCTCTTGTTGTTATTCACAATTTTGAATTAGATTTTACATTCAAAAACATTGAAGTCTCGTATTTGTTATTTTCTTTTTTACATTGTAATTTTATTTTGATTTTCTACCTATTTTTTTGATAATATCACATTATGCACAAAACTTCAAAATGTGACATTATCAAATATGTCACACCTTGTTTATATCACTCTTTTTGGTGAAACGGATGGTGTGACATTATCAAGGTTAGACTGTAGACAGGATGGGAAAGTCAAAATAGAGCTGGTAGGCTTGGCCACCGAAACTTATCATGGACAATGTAAATAAGCACCGATTATTCTGTAGTTTGTTACTGTATATATATATACATGTGTGTGGTTGATCCAAGTCCACTTTGGTCTTTATCAGCCTATTTAAGTTAGTCTAGTCACTCCAAAAAAAATTACACTAAATTGTCCTCTTAATGTGGGTCACAATCTCTAGGATCCATATTTATTCTCAACCCACGTCAAATCCACACTTGAAACTTAGTGTGTGCCACATTAACTATCTATGAAGGAGATTGATGTTGGTGAATAAACTTATGATTTACGCTACGTTTGTCTTTGAACCGATACTCAAGGTGTTGATTGGAAGGCAGTAGGAAGACTTGGGATTAGACTTGGAATCTTGGACCCACATTATTTCCAGCATGACTAGGTAACTAGGATGGCCTAGATTTTATTTTCATATTTATTTTTCATCAAAAATAACAGTAGTGTCCGATGAGAATTTTGGGCATAATCGATCAGATTTCTAGAGTTTCCAAGTCCAATCAATTATATGTTGTGATCTTTCGGTTTTTTCTTTATTAGCTTGAGGTATATTCCATAAATTATTTCATAAAGACCGGTGCTAATTATGAAGGCTTAAATTTCAACCAGTTATTTCTCAAAGCCAACCGGTTCATCTGTACCTAGCGGTCAATTCTCCCCATTCATTGACTAGAGTAGAAATGTCCATTCTTGATCAAGAACCCATCAGGAATTTATATGGTGCCATAATTTTGATCGAGCTAGGACTTATTTTGGTACTTTCTTTTCGTGGGTGGTTAAAATAAGGCTCCATGTTTCACAATTTCTAAGGGTTAGTTTCCATATAGGACGCTCAACCGCCATATTCTAGTGGAAATGTTAGATGCCACCAAGTAAAATTTATGATAGACTCTAGACATTGGTTGAAATGTGTTCAGACCATCTTTTGGCTTAAATTTTTTACAATAATTTCAATTTAAGCAATAAAAATACCAAGTTTTTTGCAATCCTCCTTATCTCTATCTTCCTACAAATGAATAATTGCACCATCTTATATTTCTCTAGATTTGGTGTAGAAACTCTCAAGTGATTAGTTATGGGCTCCTCTACTTTAATAGGACAATTTAGTGTAGCTGATTAGTAAGCCTCTCTATATCGACTGTGTAGATTAGTTGGAGAGCATAGGTCACGTGGTTCAAAAGGCTAGAGAGATCACATCAATATAGAATGCGTAATTTTGCCTGTTGAAATTTTTAATTTCTACTTGGGTCTGAGATGACCTTAAACTACCGGATGATGGTGGAGAGATACCCAAATCTCAAGGAAGAGGTTGGCGGTTCAAATCCCGGCTATGAAATCTCCTCTCTACTTGACAGAAAACTTGCTAGGTGGTCAACTACCTCCTGTGCTTTGGAGCTGGGATATCGGCCATTTGTCTCAAAAAAATAAAAAATAAAAAATAAGATCCTACTTATACTCCGGTGACACATGTTTTGGGAACTACAGCGAATCAGCTGAGATGCCAAGCACTATAACGATTTATGGTATAATCAAGTAAATTTTTTGAAAAACAATAATGAAGGTAGGTAGCAATCTGGACAGTGTGTTCATACTAGATAGATAGAAACTCCGGTCCCTTTTTAGCAAGGGGCCGGCGTGAATAAAGTGTCCGTTCGTAATGCCAATGACCCGATGCCCACTGGACAAGGGGACATTGGGACAATACTACTCTCCCCTTTCGAGGATGGACACTATAGTGACACACTATACAAGTTCCTAGCTAGCCACTAGTGCCTTGAAGATACCAGACATGGTATCCCCCCAAAGGGCTTTGAGGTACCCATACAACAAGGTCCAAGGACCCCCACCATAGTTGGGTGGACTAAGGTAGTGAGCACCACGCCGGCATGGGGAATAGAACCCACAACCTCCTCATTGGGGGCCATGAGCCCTAACCACCAAGCCAAGGCCCGTGGTGCCTTGTGTTCATACTAACAAAGGTAGGTTGGTCCAACACCTGCCATGGCGTTGGCTCTTCCATTCACTTGTTTCTGAAATCCCATAGGGTACATCTCTCTCTAATGGACTTGCAAGTTTGTGGGAGTACATAGCAAAACTCCAATATTACTTTGGAGTCCGTGAGAATTTGCTATGAATTTCTAAACACAACTTCTTTTTCTTTTTCTTTCTTTTTCTTCTTTTTTTGTGCATGTACATTGGTCATGTCAAATGATCACCATCATTGTCATGGAAAATGTTGTGAGTGAAGGAGTCCTTGGGAGCCTCTTAGCCTAGGGGCAGGAAGACCTTCATGGTTAACATCTTAAGGTATCCTCGTGGTCATGTATCAATTTTTGGGCTAATTCCCTTTTTATACTACCAAAACATGAGATTCTTCCCGAATCCGAGTTTGCTACTCCAATAATTATCAAATCATTTCCTCTCTTTTTTAGTACTTTAGGTGCTTTTATAGCATATAAAATTTTCTTTATAGCAAAACACTTCATTTTTGCTTCGAAAACTAGTACTTTGGGAAATCAATCATATTGCTTTTTAAATAAGTGATTTTTTTTTTTAAAAAAAACTTTGTAGTTAGATTCTTTTTGCATTTCGGATATGAAGTCTCATTTAGGGGTGAGTCACTAGGCTCAAACAATTAGATATGGTGTCCTCTGTCATGAGATTCTTCGAGACCGAGCATCAAGCCCTTCTTGACAAAGCAAGTCCTTTGAGAATGTTTTTGACCCTCCTTACCTTTTGTATTTCTTCCTCTTCATGGTTAAAGCTTGGGAGCATGCATGCTGAGATGTTTTCATGTTTGTGACCTAGCCATTGATGAACATGGGACCCAAACAACGCACCAAGGTTTGGCAATGCAACCTATGAAGGTTATCTTCCAAGTTTGAGAGGTTTCAATGTCACGTGTCATTTGGCTCTTTCTTTCTTTTCATGTCTTTGTCTCGTATATGGCAATCCCCCAAAATGGGCCCATACTCCACATGTGCATTCTACTTTCTTGCCAATATTGATACTGTCAACCTAACAATTCACATTCAACTTCAAAGCGGGTTCCATCACAATGAATGTTGGAAGTTTACCCAATACACCTCAATCCACTTCATAGTATTGTTGGATTACAATGTCTAGACCAACCCCCTATTCCAAAAGACAATCGTGCTTCCAAAGTGTTACATGGGACGCCTCCTATTGGTAATATGATCCTTCTTTTTTTGCTTGTTCAAGGCAATGCAAGACTAGTTGGTTCAAATACCAACACTTCGGCTATATATCCATGTTCAAGAAAACTCTCTCTCTCTCTCTCTCTCTCTCTCTCTCTCCTTGATAACGAATCTACTAGATATGGGTTAAAATGTCAGGCCTTGGCTACTTCAAAATATTAACATGTGCAAATATTTGAGGTTTATTGTGTGGTGAGCCTAAAATAAGTCAAGAGGGTTTGTGGGATACAAGGTACTGAGGAGGTTTATTAAAAGGTTTGGAGAAGAATGGCCATGTTGTAAAAGTGGACAACTTTCCACAAGTCCAAAGTTGTTTTGGGATCTCATGGCCAAAGACATTGCTATGACTGAGAGACTAAAAGCCAAGGTTGGCCAAGACCATTGACATTGTTTGACATAGTAAAACCTCGCAACAGAGATCTATTCATAGAATGCATACTTCAAACAAGTTAGCATCGATAAACCCATAACCTTTCCTCACACAACCTCTCCTATTCCATATGATGAACTTGTTTTTGTAACAAGATGGCATGTTGAAGTAAGCAAGGAGATTCCACCATCTCCAATATTCTTATGAGCAACCCAAAAATTTTAAAATTTTAATAAAATTAAAGAAATTAAGATAAAAAAGTCGATGTTGTGCACTGACCTGATAAGGTCCATTGGCCAACCTCTATGCACATGCCTTGTGCGTGTGGGTTTGTGGAGGGTTTCCTACTTACTTTTTAGTAGGTGAACCGATTTGGTAGGGTGGGGGTTGGTGTAGGTGAAAAAGCGAGATATTTGGAGAGTTTATGGGTAGTGGCGATTTCGGGAAAACGATAATGACAGTATGTGAATTCAATTTATTGGATATGTATATGTGGAAAGGGGTGAATAGGGGGGGGGGGGGAAGGAAGCATTCGGAGGGACACCCTGCACACATAGGATATTTGGACGGAGTCTGGCAAGGCATTTCCAACGAGGTTCATAGCATGTGCATTGGAGCAACCAAGATGGTACCATGTTGTTCAGGGTGAAATGTTCATGAGTACCAACATGTGCAATAGTGTTGCAACTGGTAGCAAGATGGGATTTGAGGAGTCCAACAAGAGCGTGCATAGTTTTATTATGGGACGTAGTGCAAAGGTTGTTTAGATGTGGGTTTTGAACAATTGGAGAGGAGGTGCAACCATGTGTTAATGGCATTGATGGGGCAAAGGTTGCATATGGGGGATGGAATATTTTGAAGGCACATGAATTGACGAGCGTTTCCCATGTATGTGCATTTAAAATGTTAAGAGTTAGGAAATTTGTACATCGCAAGTAGTGGGAGTGTCCAAAAAGATTGAACGAGGGTTGGTAAAATAATATTGTTGGTGAGACATTCCTTAATGTATGGAAATTGGGTTGTGACACATCTGCACATAATATCTAAATATTTCAATGTTTCGTTTGAGGTTGCGAATAAAGAAGCCATGTTGGGTAGAGTCATGTGGCCCTCTGACCAATATGGAGTCGTATGTCCAATGAGGTGGAAAGGGAAGTTGGATATTGATTTGTTTTGGGATCCTAATTTAGCAAGTTTATCAACTTCATCATTTCATTGAATATCCGAGTGAGCTCAAACTTTTTGGATTGTAATGAGACCTGAGGAGTTTTGGTTATGGAATATGATTTTAGCAATTAAAAATTTGTCAGGTGATTATGTTGTGAGGATGGTCTATGGATGTAGTCATGAAGGAGGTAGATATTATTGAGGTTTTCCGTGTAGATGTATGTGTCTAATTGTATGTGTTGTGGTTTGGACAACCAATAGAAATGCATATAATTTCACATGGAGGATATTCGAGCAACCGGGGAGTTCAACGGCAATGTGAGTGGCATGTTGGGCTCCATAAACATTGGATCCAACAATGTTACCATTACCTTTGTCATTTGCAAAGGAGGGGGGGGGGGGGGGTGAAAGAGTCGTCCGTAAAATATGTGTGTAAGGGATCATATTTAATGTGGAGAAGGTGAGTGTACTTAGCTAGGAGAGGTTGTAGCGATAGAGATGGGGGTGGACATGTGTGTCATTTATGAGAGGTATGGATTGTTGGGTAGGAGGGGGAGGGGGGAGGGGGGAGGGGATTGTGTAGTAGCCGGTGGAAAGAGTCGAAGTATTGTGGAGGTGAGTAGGGTATGTTTGTGGGAGTATAGATGAGGGGGTTGATGTGTGATACATAGGATGGATGTAAGAGTGGTTCCATGTATTGGTAGTATTTGGGAAGTCAAATAATCGGGGGGTATTTGAGAGTGTGAGGGGAATCGTACATGTATTTTGGACATATGGGAAGTCTATGGTCAAATGGATATCCATTGTCCAGTTTGGAGTGGTTAACAATGATGATGGTGGTATTATATGATTGAGTTTAAGTTGCAAGGCCAACGTGGTGTAAACGATTGTATGTTGGTAACATGAGCGAGACCATTTCCACACATTGATGAGAGAAAGTTGGGCCAATGGAACCAAAAAGTTGGTCTCTAGCATGTGGGGAGTACTGTTGTGATAGGATTGGGGGCATGTTATTGAGGGGGGAGGAGAAGTATGAATGTTTAAGATCAAAGTGTGAAGTAAAGGTGACGAGTAGGGTGGGTGGGAGAGATTGATGTTGGTTATATGTTGGTATGTTCATAAGGGGGGGGGGGGAGGGTAATCTTGGGAAGGGGGATGTATCTTTGGACAAGGAGGAATATTTCCATTGCAAAGTCTTGGTGAGGGGGAGATCTTGGTGAGGGGGAGAGGGTGAGGGGAGATAGAGTTGGGTTGGTGATAGAGTATTTTTCCCATATCCAAAGTAATCGGTCAAGGTCTATGAAGGTAATGAAATAGTTGGTGTTGTTGCGTATGTTGGCAAGTGGGGGATAAATTTGGATAGTGGGGCATGTGGAATTAATATCTTTGTCAGATTTGCATTCATAGATGTTGAGGCGGAGATTGGGATGTTGACTTTAGGGTAGATATGTCTATGGTCAAATGTTTGAGTATGGTCAAAGTTTGTGAAGAAATGTGTAGGAACATTGGTGATGGCTTTTATTCAAAAAAATGTAAAGTATTTCATGAGGTTGTGGTTGTTTGTAAGGTGATTGGGATGGAGGAGTGTGTTAGTGAGGATTTGACTCATAGTATGAGGAGTGGTTTGTTTCCAAAGGTAGAGGGCTTTGGGGATGAGTTTTGAATTGGATAATTTGGGAGATAAGGAGGCCGGAGGTGGGGGGGGGGGAGAGTGCGGGGAAAAAAACACATTTGCTTGGAAGAGGGTGCCTTTGATAATAGGGGAGTTAGTGAGGTGCTAGATTTTGAATTAGGTTGGGGTTAGGATGCGGGTAACATCAAGGGTAGATATTTGTGTCAAAGAGGTGATTTAAGTGTGGCTACTTTGGCAAATAATTTGGGGACACCGTTTGTTGAGTGTAGTTTAGGAGATAGTAGTATGGGTTGTTATACCAAACCTCTTGTAGGGTGGAGGCATTTTTGGGAAAGGTTGTGTCGAAGCAAGCTAAGTTGATGGATTATTCCATGTGCATAAGTTTCGAAGGCCAACCTCATCAATTTGATTGAATTGTATTTGTCAAATGAAAGAAATTCAAATAATGTTATAGTTTTTAGAAAATTGGACCCTAGAAATGACATTTGTTCATGTGCATTAAGGAATATTACCATTATGTTTCAATCACACAATGCTAACCCTCTACATTGAGTGCATCCCCTTCAAGTGAGATGCCATTGGCATAGATTGACCCTCAACATGCAGGGGATTTTTATTTTTATCTTTTTCCTTGGACCCTTCATCCATGGTGGATGGGTTTTATATAGAGGCAACAAACTCCAAGGATGAGCACAACTAAGAAAGATGGAGTTTGTCTTTGAGAAGCTTTGGTATGCATGTCATCGAAAGCTCTAAATCTAATTCCATTTCCTCATTTGTATGGTAGAGCAACATAACACTAATTGCGACATTCATGGTTATATTCTCTGGGCCCACATGAATGAACGCACACTAAGGTAGAAATACCATGACCCGTTAACCATCCTCTAGCCCTGCACTAGACCGCCGTCATAATGGTGAAGTGCCATTTCTAAAACGGATCATGGCTCGGCGACAACTTCAATGCGTGTACACTTAGTGTAGCCAATGAATGTCGAGTGTTAATGTACTCATGAGGTAACCGATTTAGGCGATGTTCCTTATGGAAATGCGGATTACCGTGTTCGGTGTAGGGAGAATCTAGTGAATGAGTAGAGGGTTCGACAACTTTCCACTTTGAGAAATTGTAGCATTTTTTGTGTAGGACAGAAAAATATGAAACAACTTGCATTCTTCATGAATCCTTCTCGTCTATCTTGGAAAATTATCTCATGGTTGTCCGACCAGATCTTCAATGCGAATCACCTTATTTTCACGGGTTATGGTACTTCTACCTTACTTAATAATGTTATGCATTTTTGCCCCCCAAAGAAGAGAATAAATAATAAAAATCCGGGTGAAAATAGTCACCTGATATCTTCATTGCATTTGGTCATAATGTCACAAAACCACCTCCGGTGTACACTCATCATTGATATCTTTCTCGGAGTAAGTTATTTGGTGTCAAAAATTCCCCCATAGGACAACATGGGTCTATGAGATTCCACTCTAACGAACCAATGACCAAACTTCTATATGATTGATGAGTAATGTGCCATGGAGGACAATGTGCCTATTTATGAGCAAACATTACAAGTTACAATCATAGTACAACCTTTGAATTAAATTCATAAACCTAAAATCGAGTGTATAGATGTTTGCCAATATCATCATGCTTTTTCCAAGTACGTCCAAACGTGTTTCATGATTCACATACATACATACATACATACATACATGGAATTTAGCAAACAAACCTTGAAATGTATCTATTAAAATTGTCTATCACACAAAAAGCTTGAATATAAAAGTTCACGAAATTTGGTTATTATCTATAATATCTGGCGAAGTCCTCACATCTCAAGATACATTTTGACATATATGATTTGAGGTTGTGATGAATCTCAAACGTTGACATTAAATTCACTTGTGTATTTGTTGGTGTCTCATGCCTTCTTAGTGCTAGTTTGAATAATCTTTGTACATGTTATTGCATAATGCATATAGGTGCAAGCATGATAAAGTGGACCAGAATATATGTTATTGCATACTAAAACCACAATTTTTTGGTGAAATGCTTAAAATTAATAGCAATTTTTTTTATAAGATTTTTTTCCTGGTGCCCTCTATTGTTGTGTTAAGTGGTCACATATAGAATATCAAGATGAAACGTTTTTACAGAAAATAATGCCAAAAAGCAAATGGCTAATTTTGGTTATGGATGTAAATTTCATGTCCTTAAATATTTTGAACTTTGATTTCTTTTTCATATTTTGTTGATTTCATTCTAAACTTGAGGGAATATTTGATAAATTTATAAAATCACCAATTATAAGTACTTTGATCATGTTTTAAACAAATTTTAGATTATTTGTTGAATGTCACCTACTTGCACACCACTGCACCATCTTCTAGAAAATGTATACTTTAAAAAATAAAATAAAATAGATTGTCAACATAAATGGCTTGCTATATATATCAATGTTTTCTCTAAATAGTTCTCAAATTTCTCACAAATTAAGATTTAGTATATATTTTTCAATCACTTCCACTCAAACTTTGTAGGGATCAACAATTGTCCATTGTATTGTGCTTGCATCCATCTTACAAAGTGTTTATCCCCTCGGCATTTGACGGATAAGGTGCTTTGAAGGCCAAATTACCTTACAAGCATGTCTTTATTATGGAGGAGCAATGTACATGGGTTGCACAAGTTAGCTTGGCCATTGGATCACGTCTAGATTTGTCTCATCCGATTGGCAATTGAAAATACTAATCACAAAGATTTTTCATGTCAAGTCTCAAAATTGAAGTTGAGAACCAAATTTACAAGAGGTCAAAGTGAAGAATACCTTTCTCTTTCAACAATTGAATAGAACTACCCAATTATGTTGACTAGGTATTGAACCTAGAAAATAAGATGGTTTTAAAACTATGAGCTCATAATTCAATATCATTTTGGAGCACCTATTTTTCAATTGTCCACTATTTGACTACAACCTTTGCCATATAGCACCCGAATATGCGTGTTCAATTGAGACATGAGAGGGGGGGGGGGGCACTCTTCTTTGAGAGTTGGAGCCATGTGCGTGTGCAACCTTTTATTAAGACCCTCTGTTTCCAAAAATTTCAGGACACCATGTGGAAGTATACATAAAGTTTGAAATCCTAGAGTAGATTGTTTCAACCAATATACAAAAACTAAGCACTTGGAAAATGAAAATTGACATGCCTTTGGATATATGCTCATTATTCGCTTTGTATTGCTTTTGTGCACACTCAATAATCACTTTGTATAGACAATGTAATTGAAGCATAATGTTGGGGGATGATAAATATTGCCGTATGGATTAGTAGATATGAGCTGTTGGGGTTAAAAGGCACATCTAGAGGATATAAATTCCTCTTGTGAGAAAACTTAGGGTATTTTAGGACATACTTTACCTCTTGCCTATAACTTATGGTACCATATTTATTTGGAAAAACTAGGTTGGACAATAGCGCTCTCATATATATACTTTGAAAGCCAAAGCCAAAGCAAAATATTAATCAAAAACCCCTTTTATGCACCCATGTGGTACCGTACAACTACATTGAGCATCCCCCCCCCCCCCCCCCCCCCACCTTCAACCCGTCAAAATTTGAAAAGAGGGACACATAAGGCCTACATCCCTTGGGCCATCACAATTCCCTCCAATAATCGTCCAAAGAGGTGGTGGAGGGGCTTTGGCCTTGAACTATAGTAGGAGTCCCACAATTACAATACAATTTTTCCTCCATGTGTAACATTCTAATTCCAATACAGTATGTGCATGCAATTATGTGTGTGTGTGTGTGTGTGTGTGTGTGTGTGTTCGCATTGAAGAAGCAAGCATGTGAAGGTTAATATGAAACATGAAGTGTGCATTCTAGCATTGAAAGAGGATTCACTATGGTGAATGACCCTTTATATTCCTAAATCAAAATAAAGTACTCCCTTGTTTCGATCCCTTCAAATGTACGTTGACCAATATAGAAGGATGTACGGCGAGGTGCGGCACTGATCATTATGCTTCTACTCCCTCTAATGCAATGTTGGAGGAAGATCCAGTGGCAACGGCAAAGCTGCCATTACACACAATTGTAACCTCATGCCTCCAATTTAAAGGTAAAATCTAACAAAGTAGTTGTCCACTTTATCTCATTGTCACACAACTCTTCCACCCCTTCACATTGCAACACGTAAAGGGGAGAGTTTCAAATCCTCTACAAGGGAATCAATAATCTTTCACAATCTTTCACCGAATAGGATATCAGCTTCAAGCTTCCCAAGTTAATCCTTCAGTAGGTACTTACAAGAAATTGCTTTTGACAATGTGGCTCACAATTTGAAGGACTCATGTAGGGTTAAAGTGTAGAGCATGGGTGGAACATGTAGAGGGGTATTACTCTCCTCTAAACAGAGGTTACCCAATTTAACACCCTTTATGTTAGTACTTGATGTGCAATGTGTGGTCAAGCCTATACCTACCTTATGGTGGGTTTAACTGATATTTAAGTAGAATTGGACTGAGTCCAAATTCAAAATTAGAACATGTTGGAATATATTGTAGGATCCTTTTATAGAGTTGTACGGTAGGATCCTTAGATGAAACATGTAGAGTTTTGATTATGATAATATTGTAATTATTGTTCTGATAATAGTTTCACTACTTACCATTTATTTTTATAGATTTTACATCAAAATTTTGATTTTTTCATATTTAACTATCATAACATTCAAGTTTTCACCGAGATTTCACATATCTCCCATAAAATTTAGGTGAATTGGAACATATCAACGGCATTTGCCTATAGAATTGAAACAACCCAAAAGTGCAAATTTTGAGAATATATCTAGACTTGTAGAATTACGTGTTGTTTCCATCAACTACGTCTTCAGATCTCATTGACAACTCCGCACTCAATAGTGAAACACAAGTGGGAGGACCTACAAATTTAGTTTAAAAAATCAACAAACGTACACTTCCAATAACCATAACCAAATCTCCGGCGGTCCAATCTTCAATCCAACCTTTGCGAATGCAAACACAATGTTCATTGTGTAAGGTGTAGTTGATAGAAGATGAAGAACATGACAACATACCAATTAACACCCGTACACCTTAACATAGTCACTCGAATTTTGAGTTTCTTTGGTTGTGGCCCCAAGTGTAAACCCCCCTCAGCCCTAAGTTTGAAAGTCGAATATTGTTCTCCCTCTTTAGTATGACACATTTGGGAAACACACGAAAAGTCGTATTATTGTGGTGTCGTCTTCTCATTAATATGACAAATGGCATAAAGTTGTCGTATTATTGAGGGAATACAAAAACATAAGTAATATGAGCTTTAAAATATATACAACGAGTTCAAGCAATATAGATGGTATAAAATAATAACTTATAACTTTAAACATGTACAAATATTCTCAAGAACTCTTGAAATAGGAGTTCAAAGATCTCTTGTGTTGCCTACCCAAGTTAGCAACTATCATCTTATCTAAATTCCCTACTAACTTTTGAAAACTAATAATTTCATTAACACCAGAACATGAAGAGTCTCTAATAAGAAACTAAACAACAATGATGCATGATGTTTAGCATCAAGATACTATATCACCTGTGTACATGGCAAAGTACTAGGCAAGAGGCCACTCTAACCCTAACCATGTTCATTCTACATTAGTAAACCTAAATCTCATTAAGTTCCCGATGATAAGTAAAGTTCCCAAGTAGTTCCTAGGTGAGAATGGATATGTTTTAAATGTACATAACATAGACGAAAGGAATGTTAGCGTTAACTACCTCTTCCATATGATAAAACGATGGAGATTCTAAATGTCGCATTAGCGAGTGTCGTAGTCGTATAGAAGAGGGAGTTTTGGACTAAAAAGTTGGGTCTCGTTAAAAAAAAACGGTGTAGTAATATCGAGGGTGTCATATTAACGAGGTTAGACTGTATTGCTAGATTCAATTCATAATCACAGATAATGGAAACCCTTAGGTAATAAGGGACTAGAACTAGTGACGAGCTTGGGTGTCTTTTGTGTTGACTATGCATATACTTGTAAGTAGTAAGTAATAGTGCAAGCTTCCCATAAAGCCTGCCAGTGACCTAAGGAGTCCCTCACTGACGAGGGCTACTTAATTACCAATCTGTTTGTGCTAACCCTGCCCAGTCCGTGTTTTAAGGAAAATTTTGGGCATAATCGGTCGAGATCCTAGTGTTTCCATGTCTGTCCGGGTACATGTTGACATCTTTTGGTTTTTCTTAACGTAATTGGGGTATATTCCATACATTATTCTGAAATGATTGGTAATTTTCTTGAACTTCGACTTGTTATTTCTCAAACTCGACCGGTTCATTTGTAACTACACTAAATATGGGAATCGATTCATGTGTAACTAAGTGGTATGTCTTTTCATTATTAGTGTAATTATTAACCAAGTAAAGTTTGTTAATGTTCTATAGTGTCTGAAATTTTTTTTTGACATTTGTTGACAAAACATGAGATATATAGTAAACATATATAGCATTAAGTAATTCCAAGTAGCAAGTGACACTAAATACAATCCACCTTGACCTCTGTTATATCACCCTCCTTAATGTCACTCCTTCTCTTGTATCTTGAACCTCTAGGGAATGGATGTGCGCATTTTGAATCTCCCTCCTTGTTGTCACATTTCCCTCCCATACATCATGGGTTTTGACATTAAAGTAATCTACCAAAGAATTCAAACCACATGCTTGTGCGCATCGTGTTGTCATCATTGTGATTATTGTAACATTGACTTTGTATTATTCTATAATGTCACATGTTACACTAACTCTATATTATCATGCATCCATGTTAATGCTATGGAGCTCCTTAATATCATGTGCACTTTGGTTGCCACAAGCATGATATTAGGGAGGTTAGAGTCTATTTAGTGTAGCGGCCATATCTCCCCATTCATTGTGCCATGTGGCATGCATTCAGGAAGGGGTAAGGTAAGGCCCACTTCACACATGAGACCGATTGCCCGTGACCAGTTCACTTCAAGCACTCTCATTGGTGGAAAAGGCAAAGCCGGTTCAAGTTCGCTTCACACTACACTTGAGGATCAACAGAGTATGTGAATGCAAGATGGATGTAAAGCCTACATGGCATCAAATGGATCACGTTTCACAGTCACTTGGACTATTTCCAATAACCACCTCGTGGAGGTAGGCCTAACACAAAATCGGGAGACCATGGCACTCCGAACGCTCACAACTGTTGATTTATTCCATTTTATCATGGTTGAGGACCCGCATGAATGCAAATTCATCAAAATAGCATTCGGTTGAGGGCCCAGTCACATATGACTTCACAATACACTTGAGGGTCCATGACCACACTACATGATGTTGGAGGTGTGGTGGGACGGCCTTTGGACAATTTCTTTTGGGCTCTCACAATTTCATGGTCATGGCTCTTGGCTCGTGTGTGAAGTGGCCCTAAGTATCTTGAGAAATCGTGTGTGACTCAGGCCCAAACCACACGGGAGGAACGGCAATGAGTTGGATGAATAGCATTGGTTCAAATGAGCAAGTGGTTGCCACATGAGAGGAAGTATGGGGAGTGGCAACAATGACTTTTTAGCTTCGGATTTTGCTTTGGATCTTGCTTCAGGATCTTGCTTCAGGATCTACTTGGCAATAAAGTAGAGTGACATGGCACAATAAATGTAGTTCGCAACTACCGGGCACTAGTGCCCGGAAGTCCACAATATAAGGAGAAAAACAAGGAAAATGAAACTTTTCTTGGGCAAGGTGCCATGTTGGAGGAAGTTGTGAAATTGTCTCTGCCTCTCGTGTGGCAAGGGCCTCAGCAGCTACGGCACCATCTTCAAGCACCTTTCAGCTTTCAACTTATGAGTTGGCTGCCAGGTGTACAATTAGCTCAGGGGCAGCAGTGACCTGGACAAGAAAAAGTGGCATAACTTCAATTCCCCCGTCCTACGTGGCATTGCCAGCAAGGAAATTGGTGACTGCAACTTGACGGTGCATTGATTCCACTTGACATGTAGTGTGACTTGTGAAGAAAAAAACCACACGTCAATTGACATTTTACAAATTGAAATGACATGTACTACTGGGCAAATGACATTGAGATGACATTTTGGAAGAAAATGCGGATGTAAATTGACATTCATTTTCGTTTTTGAAAATGTCACGTGACACTTTCGATTTGAAGTTGAACGTCAAATGAAATTTGTCAGACATACACATTGGACATGCATGATAGCCCACCCACACTTACTGGTGCGGGCTACCATTGAAAGGCTCTTATCAGTAGGGGCCACTTTTTAGCTCCAATTTGGCTAGTGAGAGCCATTGGATGTAACCAGTGATGATAAAAAGTGTTCATTGATGGTCCACACCAGTAAGTGTGAGTGGGCTACAAATCTACCACAATTTGGACACCTATATTTGAGTGGGATATGGTTAGGTGTGGACCTAAAATGGACACCAAAAAGGCACGTGTCTAAAAGTGATTGGACTACGTGCTCAAAACATGCTAACCATTCAATGCTCAATAATTAACGTGGTTGGGGGACCTATATGACCACTTAACGAGCACGAGAATCTTCACTTTGATAATGAAAAATATATTCATATGAGCTCTAAAAATTACGAGGCAAATGGCAATGGGCACATTTTGGATTTGTTGATCATCTTGCACTAATTGCATGTTTCATATCCTATGAGAAGTGGGTGCAAAGAGAAAAATATCCATCTAAGGCGCATCCACCTTAGTGTAAAGGGGGCCAACTCAAGACTCCTTTACACTTGAACTATCTATTAATTTGAGCAGTTGGTTTCTTTTACCATGTTTACAACGCTTAGCTGATACTTCAAAGGATCTATGTGGAACATCTACAACAAGTTCTTGGTCAACATCCTAACATAAATAGAAAACATGGTCCTATATGTCACAAATTTTGACAAACCCTTGACATGAAAATTGTTTATCTTATCTAGTCTCAAACTAGGCAAAGCAAATGAAGGACCATGTCAATTGTGTGTCAATAGGGTCATGGGGGGTTTTCCTCTCCATCATATGCATTAGCGGCACTCATTTATCCACTTCGCCCATTTGTTGGCGAACACATCATAGCATTTTGTGAATGATTTATGTATTAAAACTACAAAACATATAGTATCTCCTCATTTTACATATCACCACCTACTTGTACACCATATACACCATTACGCACCACTTGTGACCCACCAACTTACTCCTTTAATCCACAATTGCTTAAGGCCTTCAGTGGTGGAATTTGGGCACTCTTGACCTCAACTCCCATATGGTACATGCTTAACCAACTTAATCTCTTTGACGATGTTGTGATAGTGAAAGTTAACAAGTAGATTAATTGTGCATAACTTCTTCAAGTCTTGGTTAATGGTAATGAATGAACTATCAATTCTAAGTAGAATTCCACAGTTATATCTCATAGCATTCATTTGTTTAAAAGTCACAAACATGTAGCATGAACATTACAAAACATAAAACATATACTAGGTAAAAAAATGACTTGATCAATAAGAAGTTATAGCACTATGTTTTTCCTAATAATAACGTTCGTTAAATAATATTGTTGTTAGTATATATTCTCCAAATCTCCCCACGGTTGGGGCTAAAGCTCATGCGAATTTGGGGGGGAGGGGGCTGGGTGAGCCACAATCCCATCACGGGGGAAGGCCAATGCTTGTGATCTGACACCCTTGGGCAGCCCCGCCAAATTTTTCATTTTTTTCTCTTCCTAATCCCGATAGAGAACTATTGCCAGCCTTGCCTGGTTTCAAAATAAATAAATCACCTTTGCATTCTTGAAAGTCACTTGTTTACAAATCTCATATTGAGTGTACTTCACCTAGAAGGTCCAAAATCCAATATATATGTTCACTTCCTCTTAGTAAATAAACAATTTTATTGGGATTTCATTCCCAAAATGAAACCGTTAATGAAATGAAATGAAATTGATTTTTAAAATCCAAGAAGCTGAAAGCATGTAATGAACTTGGAAGTGAATAATATTACAAAATCCTCATCAACATCGTAGTTACAATTCGTGTGACCTACCATTTGAAAGGGTCTTTTGTCAATCTAAAATAAAATATATATTAGTGTATTATTTGTTAGTTTGTTTATTTTATAATATTTAAGTTAATGCCTGCTACTTTCACAAGTATTCATACACATTCAAACTAATGGTGTTTGATTAAATGTAATGAGGAGTTGTGAGACTATGGGGTGCATGGATGTTAAGTATGTTTGTGAGTTGGGGGGGGGGGGGGGGTTGTTAGCTTAGAGTTGTGTGGGCCACTTGGTGGGTGTCTATGTTTGAAACACATGAAGGTCCAAGTTCAAAACCCCGGGAGGCCCCTTTGTAAGTAATTGATACCTCACTACTTTTTCAACCTTTCAATAGAATTACATAGACTCCACAAATCCCCGGCCTAAAAAGTGGCCACTTTGTACACCATAGAAATCATGAAAATTGAGAGCGTGAAGAAATGCTCCAAATGAAAACTCCATATGAAAAGAGACATTCCATATTCCAATCTCAAAGTTGAATATAAGGTAGATGAGGCTAATGTGGACATCTCCAGCCATGTGAAATCATCTGGCCTATGGATTCGATCATTAGAAGCTTGAGTAGGTTGGCAATTGCGAATCAAGACCAAAGATTTTAAATCGTTGAAATCAAAGTTGAGGAAGGTGTTGGTCTAGGTTATGGAATCAAAGATTCTATGTTTTCCGATTTGGTGTTATAGGGGGGAACGCTCCCATCATTCAATCATCTGTAAGTGGTTGACATCACTAGCAAGATTCTGCATGGGTCATTTGCCAATTACAACCAAGTTTTAATGCCAATATTGATTGTGTCATGTCTCTAAAGTGGTCATGGGTAAGATAGGTTGTTGCCGAACTGACTTTTTTATTTATTGTAGAATACCCACATGACAAGTTGGTTAGCACCTCACGGTCACATGTGGCCTCACCAAGTTTTTGCCTCCTAATTTGCTCAGCTCACCCACAAAAATCAAAAGTGTGTGAAGGCTCAACGGGTCACACTCCTAATTATGGAGGATGGTGGGTGCAGTGTAGTTTGATTTATGCGAAGGTGACGATCCCAAGTATCATCAAAGTGGCAGCTAAATCAACATGTATTACTCATCCACCGAATTACGACAACTGTACTACTGATTACGAGCCCAAAATAGGTGTCCAGTTAAGGAAGCTAACCGACTTCTCAGGAGGTAGACTCTTCATTGAAACCCTAAATGACATGCATCCCGGGGGTGCACCTCTCATAACACGCACGAATATACGCGAGTGCATGGTAGGGATATAAATTTGAATTTTTTCGTACTACATATACATATGCTACAGAAATCATACTTATAGTTATGTACATGTACAAAGGACCTGAAAATCAATTTTCATTTCATTGAAGAACTTCCCGATCCATTCCTCCATCCACCATGTAGTTCTTCATCCAACTGCAGGCTATGGGCACCCCATGCAATTTATTGTGAATGCTTTGAAAGCCATGCAAATAAGTCACCCATGTGAGGGGGCCAGGTGTGCTCCTATTTTTCATTGAAAATGGTCAACTATATCATGCACCTACATTATACCCTCGTTTCAAATACCGGTAGAATTTTTCCTCTAGTATCGTTGTGTATAGCAACATGAGTTTATGAGCGACTTCTTCTAAAGCCATCATTTTTATTCAAAGTAGAAGTGAAAAAATCAAGAATGGATTTCATAATAAGATACAATGCATTATATTTATGAACATCACGATTCAAATTTAACCCACAAAACCATGATAACGCCAAAATTCATTGAGACATCTACATATGAGCTCTTGAGCTCATAAGCAATTCAAATCGTGTTCAAGGTGGAAGCCACCTTGACCAACAACAAAAAAAACTATGAAGAAGGTTCCTCATATAATTACTCATTAAGTCACGCTCAAAGGGATGAGGGGGAGTCGTTGCCTACAAAGTGTACCTCTCATCTACCCATGTTAAAATTTGCCCCTTATAAAATTGTGCTCAATTCATTCCAAACATGTCTCACTATACTAGTTGGGGCGATAAAGTTGGTTCCATTGTCGTATTATGTACACGAAAATAACCTCTAATCCAAATATTGTTTTAGGGCTTTATTAGATTATGACTAAGAGGTACTCTCATGTGCAATAATTTCCTCAACGTGGTAAGGGGGAGTTTGCACATACAAACGTAACTCTCATCTATCCATGTTCAAAACTTCCCCCTCACAAATTTGCAGTCAAGTCGTTTCAAACGTGTCTCACTAGACTAATCGTGATGATCAAAGCTAGTTCTGCTGATATATAATGTCCATGATAATAACCTCCAATCCACATATTGTTTCAAAAAAATTTAAACAAAAAAATTTAATTTAATGATTTTTATAATATGTAATGAACAAGAGGGGACAAAGAGAATTCTTGTATATGAACGTACCTCTCATTCATCCAACATAAAAGCCTTGAAATAAGATGTAATCCGTAGGTTGCTTTTAATGGCAGTTTGACACTAAAATTGACACCAAAATTAGTTTTCAAAACCCCGAGATGACCCTAACTACCAGGTGATAATGCAGAGTTATCCATTTCCCGAATGGAGTGGTTGGCAGTTCAATTCCCGCTGTGAAACCTTCTCTCTACTCGACGGAAAAAGAAACTAGGCAGGTAGGAAGCCAAGAACCCACCCACCCACCCACAACAAGGCAGGCAGTAAACCCCACCCTGCACCACGCGGACTTCTGCACAAGATAAGATCAGTAGGCTCAAACTCACATCGGATTGCCCGACGTCGGTTATTCATTCATTCATTCATTCAAAACCCGGAATTGGTGCGATCGACGTCGACTGAGATGAATTCGACTACGAACGTGAACGAGGGGTCGAGCTTTTATGTGGGAGGGGTGTGAGAGGTACATTTGTATGCGATAATTCTCTTGGCTCCCATTGAAAGGTGGTACTCTCGAATGCAATAATATCCGCTCATCACAGCTCACAAGCCTGGAGGGCGGGCTCCTTGTACTTGGCACCCCAGTTGAGTTCGGTGGCCCACAAAGTTGGGAGGATGGGCTGTCAGGAGTAAGGAGCTCTAAGGAAGGAAAGGGAGCCTGAATGCATGAGAGCGAGGCAGAGGCCGGAGGCCAGGTGCCTCCACTTTTGCCTCCATTTTTAGTTGCATCTCAATCAACACCCGCCGGACGAATTAGTTGGAGGAGGTCAGTGAGGCAGCTAGCTAGCTAGCTAGGCAGCCTTTCCAATGTACTCATAAGCAATATATATATATAGAAGCAGCTGCCTGTTGGCTTCAAGGAAACCCAATGTCAAATGACCCATAGTCAATGTCATCTCGTGCCATGCAGTGTTGTCCCGTCCCGGGAGATTTTTGGGGCACAGTCGGTTGAGATCCTCGATCGTGGCGTTTGCAAGTCCAACCGGTTTACGTGTTGACATTCTTAGGTTATTTTACGGTCCGAGATGACCGTGAACTAAGTTACGGGATGGTGGTGGAGAGATACCTGAATCTCAAGGAAGAGATGGGCGGTTCGGTTCCCAGTTGTGAAAATCTCCTCTCTCCTTGATGGAAAATCCTTCCCAGGTGGTCAACTGCCTCCTCCTGTGCTTTGGCGCTGGCTTGTCGGCCTTCTGTCTCAGAAAAAAGGGAAAAAAAGGAATAGAAAAAGAAAACATTCTTCAGTTTTTTCTGTATTTATTTGAAGTATATTCCATAAATTGCTCTATAGTGATCAGTGATTCTCCTAAAGTCTTGAACTTCAACTAGTTATTTCACAATCGGTTGAGATCCTCGTGGTGTTTGCAAGTCCGACCGGTTTACGAGTTGACATTCTTCGGTTTTTTGCGGTCCGAGATGACCGTGAACTAAGTTACGGGATGGTGGTGGAGAGATACCCGAATCTCAAGGAAGAGGTGGGCGGTTCGATTCCCGGCTGTGAAATCTCCTCTCTCCTCGACGGAAAACTTGCCAGGTGGTCACCTGGCTCCTCATGTGCTTTGGCGCTAGTTTGTCGGCCTTCTGTCTCAGAAAAAAGAAAAAGAAAGACATTCTTTGATTTTTTTTTCTATATTAATTTGAAATATATTCCATAAATTCCTCTAAAGTGATCGATAATTTTCTTAAAGTCTTAAACTTCAACCGATTATTTCTCAAACTCGACCGGTTCATCTGTAACTAACTGCTGGTTCTCCCCAATCATAGGTGCCATGCAGTGTCCGGTCCGGGGAGATTTTCAGGCACAATCGCTCAAGATCCTCATGTTGTTTTTGGTTGACGCCTTTCGATGTTGTTTGTTTGTTTAATTGGGGAATATTCTACAGATTCCTCCAAAAAAGGTTGGTAGTTTTCCTGAAGTCTTGAACTTCGACTGGTTCTTTCTCGACCTCAACCGGTTCCTATGTATCTCTATTCATTCAACAATAAACGTCCTCAATTAAGATATTGTGGGTGATGCTCGGTTCGTTTTTCATGTTTCTCCAACTTCTCCCAATTAGATTTCCACATTGAAACTTGTGGTGCATCAGCAAATCTGCAATGAGGTATTGGCAAAAAAATCGGATTGGGAATCACACATTGTGTGGTTTGGTTAGGGTTATCATAAGTGCACAGTTGTGTGTTTCTTGATTGAATACGTAGGTCCTCCCAATTGTGTTCAATATTGAGTGTGGCGTAGTCAATAGAGTTTGAAGACGTAGTCCAATCCTTTTTGAAATGTGTGTCTTTATGGTGTTTGTTCTTTCATCATCACCAAGTCAAACACCAGTCAAATATAGGGGTTTGATTGGTGAAGAGTAATGAAATTCTATGTGCATATATACCTTAAGTGTTATGAGGTCTAGAAGATATTTGGTGGTTTGGTTTCCTAACACTTACTACCAAGGGGTTGTGTCACCAAAAAGCCTCCACCCTTCAATTTCGTCCTAGCCCGAATGGAGAAGTTTATAATGGCATGTAGAGATTTCTCTCTTTGTAACACAATGTATGATTCCAATCTATCGTTGGAATATACGCAACTTAGCCAAGTCTATACTATGTCTTCTTACACTCCTTAATCTCGGGTAATGTCACATCCTTGTATTTATCTAAAGTCCACCCGGCCGCTTTGGCCACGCATGCCTTCAAAGATATCCCTCGTGTGAATCGAGTCTTCGCCGTTGATTCCACACTACTGCACGAACCTTCGCTTGTTGATTCCATGAAGCACATAAGTTTAAGTATTAACAAATACTTGTGTAACTTATGGTGGCCTCTCCTTTACAGGCCTTCACATTCCATTACTAAGTTCAACCTCAATGGTCAATCACCAATACATTCAAAAGTTACACACACCCCTTCCTACCTAATGAATCCAACACTTTAAGTCTAAACATCATAAGTAAAAAACTATAAGAGTGTGTCACTAGTTTTTGGAAGTTTTGGACATAGTCTCGGTTTTTTGGCTCTCAAAAATTCATATGAAGTCCAAAAAATGAGTTCTTGGTATCCATGGATAGGTAATGAAGTCCTCTACATGAATATGCAATAATATTTCTACTGCAACAAAGTATATGGTCGCAATTCTACGCTGTTCCCTTTGAATCTGCACTTTTTTCACTAGTTTTTGGAAGTTTGGACATAGTCTCGGTTTTTTGGCTCTCAAAAATTCATATGAAGTCCAAAAAATGAGTTCTTGGTATCCATGGATAGGTAATGAAGTCCTCTACATGAATATGCAATAATATTTCTACTGCCACAAAGTATATGGTCGCAATTCTACGCTGTTCCCTTTGAACCTACACTTTTTCACTAGTTTTTTGGAAGTTTGGACATAGTCTCGGTTTTTTGGCTCTCAAAAATTCATATGAAGTCCAACAAAACCAAATGCTCCAATAAGAGACTTTGCACATCCGCATAAGTATAAGGCTAATCAATGTAAATCCAAGTATTCAAACAAAGCCATAAATTGAACTTTAAATCATTCACGCCCAACTATTACTAACAAGAGGTCAAGCCCTCTTCAAGGCCAACTAGCCTTGGCTCCTAACCTTACATCCATGCACACACACGTGCTCCTATCTTGCTTCCCACGCACCCACACTTATAACACGTGGAGTGCCAAGGAGCACGAAGGAAAGAGAGGATGAGTGAGGGAAGAATGAGGGATTATATAGTGAGTTTGAGGGGGTGAGCACCCTCAAGGCTCACGATAAGCCCTCGATATTTCCTTCTACTTTGTAGGCTCTAATCCTATCTCCTAAGCCTTCCTCCCTCAAATGATCAACAAGGATCCTAATTCAAACATTTAACTAACTTTGGCTTTCTACCTACCACACTTTACCAAGGTTTGTCCTTCTCCTACTTAAATCCACTCCACAAAAGCCTAATGCTTCAAACTAAGTTTTCTTCAAGCTTCACTCTTTTTATATTTTTGTGAATAATCATAAATCACCAAAACACCACTTGTAATGTTTTACAAGTGTTAACAACCAATGTGGGCATCATTTTTGGGCTCACAGGTTGATAGTAAAAACATATTCCCTATAGGTCGGTTGTTGGTTCCTCCCTATTTATGCTCACTTGTACTGTATGGTAAATATTGTGGCATACTTTTAGTGTGACTTACCCTTTTTGATGCACTATAGTGTAGTCCACAATATACACCATGACGCATTAAAATAGCGTGGAACCTTATACTTGAGGGAAGTGGTTTTGCATCAATCTCTCCACATACTCATGTTTGCTCATGTAGCTTTGATGACAACCGTATTTTTTTGTAAATTATCAAAATGTAAAAAAAATAAAATTAGATAGAATAACATTCAATAAGGATGTTGGGGGGAAATTGGAAAATTTTAAATAATGTGTTGTAGTCTATTTTTGGAATGAATATAAACATTCTTTTGTTATTGCTCAAGTAGGCTAGGAATATATTGGATCTCATTTTGTTAAAAGTCTCTCAAATGCACACTAATGTCCATCCAATCATAATCTTTTAACCCAGAACCTAGACCTCCAATGTTATATATTGTGGGTTGGAATATAGATTTCATGTCCATAGTATTATCCTTGATGCTTTTAGTGTTGGTATCCTTGTCTATAGTGTGGTCCACAATATTAACCATAAGCAATGGGTAAGATGGAATTGTTGCATTTAAGTGCAAGTACCTCCCATCCATCCATGTTAAGAACTTGCCTCTTGAGGTATATGTGTCTTAAGTGGTCACTTATCTTATGTGACTAAATCAATTTAGTAAAGTCTAAAGGATAGGTTTATGGCACTTATGCATGAGGAAAAAATTAACCCCTTTCATAAGTACATAATTTTTGAATTCTAATTTTTTCTTTTTAAATTGTTGAAGATGCTTTGGTCATATGGATGAAGTTTGTAGGTATGTAAGCTATACGTTCATGTAAGCTAATGTCCAAGTCTCCCGTCAATTGATTACTTAAATCATAAATAGAATTTGTTGCCAATACCAAAATCATTTATTGGCCTCACAATGGCACCCAAGAGAACATCGATATGCTTTTACAAGCTAAAGCAACCATGTAACATGTTCACACAAAACCCTACATCCTAAACCCCTGTCATATTGGGATACTTAGTCCATATTTGGCCCCATAATTAAACACCCGCTAACCCTCATCCATAATTTTCCACTTAAATTTCATTCACCTCATACCCTAACCCATTAACATCCATGTGCCCCAATGTAAATATACTAGTGATGGCCTGCATCAAACACTGGCTTGGTGACTACATCATTCAAAGAATAAATGAAATTAAAAAATACAACGGAAATTTTTTATTCATTTATTTACATCAATGATTATCAATGATACTCTATTTCTCTTTTTGAGAATAAAGCCCATGTGAAGGGATTTCTAAAAGCACTTCGATGTTGCTATTCTTCATGTTGCTTCTAGTAGGTTAAGTTAGTGATGTGACAACTTTACTCCTCCACACCAATGCAATTGCTTTATCATGGACCATCCTTGCAGATAATTATATGAGATGATACAATCACAAACCTTTAAGTCAATTTTTTATTGCATTGGATGGATGATATGTGCACTTGTATGCAATAATTCTCTCTCTCTCCTGCTTACATAAGGGAGAGGGATCCGCCGTCCCACAAAGTATCTTCCCTTCTTTCGGCCCTCATTTTTGTTGCTCCTAGGGTAGGATTGGTTAAGTTAGGTTAGTGTCAAATAGATTGCTAAGCGATAATGCATTATTATTATTATTATTATTATTAGGGTTAACTTCAAATCTCAAGACACCATTTTAAATCTACAAATTTCCCCGTTCAAATCTACAACTTTCCCTTTTTCCAGTCACTCGAATTCTCCACATGCCATTGTGTTTGCTTCTTCAACAGGGTTAAGTTTATTAAGCTCTAGATCTCAAGTAGGTATTCATTAAAAGTACATTCAATTTCCACCACAATAATGTATAGTTCACATGAGTAGTTGCAGATCCCAAGACATCATCTACAACTTTTGCCATTTTGGCACTAAGATTTCTCCACATGCCGTCATGTAACTATGCATGATAATTTGTAGGGTTTGCATGATAAGCTCCAAATCTTAAGTATAAATAGGTGTTGTCAATGTCCACGATAGTAAGTTGTAGTGTGTGGGGTCAATGAGCAAGGAGAACCGACTGCTATACTAAATAATCCTATTACTATTGGCCACAATAACTTTCTACAACCAACACTAAATTTTCATAATGAGAATAAATGTGGACCACATTTATTTCAGCCACATTGAATTCCTAGTAGAAAATTAGCGTGGGCCACATAAATTCTTTTTTTCTAGAAATTAATGTGGGTGACTATTTCATTTTGTGCTATTTTTGTTCTATAGCTAATATTCAATGTGTTGGTCAGAAGTTTTCATGAAAACTTGGGGGAAGACCTAGGGTCTTGGATCCATGTTAGTTCCATCTTGAGTATAAAATTAGTGTGGCCCATGCTAATTTCCCACCCACACTAATAGGACCATATAGTGTAGTTACAAATGAACTGGTTGGGTTTGAGAAATAACTTGTTGAAGTTCAAGACTTCAAGAAAATTACCCATCACTTTGGAGGAATATATAGAATATACCTCATTTATATAAAGAAAATTGAAAGATCACAACATATAACCGGTGGGACTTTGGAAAGAGTAGGGTTTTGACCAATTATGCCCAAAAATCTGCCCAGACATTGTGGAGGGTTTAAGAGGGTGTCATAAGTATAGTAACTTAGTCAAATCCTCCACATGCAACAAATTGGATGGTAACAAATCAATTCACAATTTTCAAGTTTAGTGAATTTGTCAATCTTCGGTTCACTACACTAAAATGGATAATTAGTGTTTGATACACTAAATACAAACTCATACACTGCATGTCAATAACCCTATGAAAGTAAGTAACATTAAATGTAAACTCAAACACTTAATATCAACTATGGTAATATGTGGAAGTTACATGTTTGAATTTAGTGTTAGTAAGGATATGGAATGTTTTTAACAATGATAAAAGGAGAAGTCCAACATATCTTCTAGTATATCTTCTATCACTAATTGTCAAGGAATTGAAAATTAGTGTTGAATAGAGTGGGGTGGTAACAACATTAAACATAATCAAACACTAATTATCGTATTTAGTGTACTGCGCGGAAGGGGCTAGGTTTTTTCCATGGCTGGAATTGTATCTTGGTTGTAGAAAAAAATACACCGTCCCTTCATGTATAATAAACAATTGGTTATAAATGTTGGCACACACACACACATCATTCTCTATGCATTTTAGTATGCCTTGCCTATGTACATTTTGTGGCTATGTTCACCGTGGTTTGTAAACCCATTTCCAGCTCACATATGAGCTCCTAGCTATGACCAAGGTGAAGCGTCTCTCATTCCTAAAGATTGGTGTTGTTCCTCATGATGGCCATGTTCAAATTAACCCCTAAGTGTCTAAGAAGCCCAATCCATGCTTATCCATGCACAAATATGTGTATCTTGAGCTATAGATTTTTACTTTTAGCCAATTGAGTAAAAAGTGACCCCATGTAACCAAAAGATTTTTCTAACTTATGCCTTTACAATTGTTTGAATACCTAAAAGTTATCAATTTATTGAAGATCTGGGTTAGGATACACAATTTAGGTCCTCTTGTATGCAAAACACACACTTAGTTGACTATGCTTTGACTTGTCATCCGAGTTTGGTAAGTTTATTAATTCTCACACAAAGCTAATACAATACCTTGCTCCTCTTTATATGTGTGGTGAAAATCAAATTCTAACAGGTCATGTGATCAAGGGATGTGTTTCTATGGTCGTTCTAGCAAACTACATGGTCGACTTAGCCATTCCCTATTTTTATTCTCTTTTTGACATAATAGAATTATTAATAAAGTGAAAATGCCAAAGCACAAAATAACAATCCGTAGACGTGGTGAGGGGTTGTAGTATTCTATGTTGTTGTACTGTACATTGAGCCCTTGGTCCTTTAAGGGTTGAACCCCCATTTGTACGCTAGTGTAATTTTGTTTTAGGGTACAATGGGTTGTATAGGTTGAGGGAGACCCCATTCAAATTAGATTGTATTGGATTGATTTGAGGTCAGTGACACCATTTCCTAGAGCCAATTTGTCTACCGCTAAATATTTTCATGCTATAGATGATGCAATATGTTTTAACTTTCCTAGTGGATGAAATTTCCTAGACCCCACAACCTCTAGATGCGCACATTCACCTTTGATGAGATGCTCCACTGGAGACCAAACACATACAAGACCATGATGTTTAAGGTAGAGAGTACTATAACCAACACCTCACCCAATGGGTTCAACATGGATTTTTCTACCGTTTCCAACATGAAATTTATAGATGCCTTATCACCATGGATATGCAAATGGACGTGACGCGGTCTTTGGTAATTTCTTTATTGCAACAATATTTTTCTAGATCTTTCATTTTTTTTGGCCGATTGCTACTAGCAATGGACTTCTAAAAACTAAATTCAAAAATGTCAAAAATTTAGTTTCATTTTGTAATATTCAGTAATGGAATTTTTGACATTTTAAAGTTTAGTTTTATCTCCTTTGTTTTGTATACGTTACTTTTGATTACCAATTCAGCACTAATTAAACTATTTAAAGGAAAACCCCATTTATCAGAAACTATATTGTAAACATCAATAAGTAATATGAAAACACACTCCCTTTCAATCCGGGATCTCTGAATTCAAAATGGACATTATAACAATCATTTTCCTATAAATAGACAATGTGGTGAAGGTACTACAGTATACACTTTTGAGATAGAAAAAAGAGTCCATAGAAAATTGACAATTTTTTTATCAAAATAATAACAAGTCACTATATATAATAAAACATCAACAAAAGAAAAAGTAATTTCATGATTGGTTTTCATATGGGAAAGGTATCATGGGCATCGACAAAAAAAAGTATCATGAGGAACACGATGTTACCTATTGCGACATTGCTAACCCTATTCCTTTTGGATGAATTTGTCTCCAAAAGTCATTCATAAGCCAAAGCCCTAGGAAGTTAAGGGTTGATATTCCCCCCTCTCTCTATCTCTTGTGTTCCTCCTCATCCATGCAGCAGTCGCTTGAGAACATCCCATGATCACCTTGATATTTCCAAAGGAAAAAAGTGGCCTCACTTGAACAAACTTCATCAAACTTTCCACACATCTTGCCCGGCCTCCATACCATACACACACACACACACATCAAGTACAAGAGCATCAATGATCGGTTCGAAATCTTCATTATGGGATCAATAAAATATCTTCAGTTATCCTAGATATTGGATACCTAATAGCACAAGTAACATGTGTAGACTCTCGGTGCTTGATCATTTCGATTACACCATTTATGGTATTTAGTGATATACTTATTATTTGACATTACACAATCATAACATTATTCAGTTCCATAACAATGTTTTGTGGGACTGACAATATTCTTAGAATATTCTCCACATTTGATCTAAATGTGGGGAATATTTCATGGAATACTGTCAATCCCACAACAATTGTTATGGATCTAAATAATGTTATGATGTTATAACATTTTGCTATAGGTTTTTTCTTTTCCTTTTTGAATTAAACATTTTTAATGAAAAAAGAATAAATAGGTTGTATCGTAACATTGTCCTATGTTCTCCCACTTTGATTAGTGGGGCCGGAAGGGGTCCATTTGGACCAGTCCAAAGGAGCCCAACCCGAGATTTGTACTTTCCGGTCACTAAGGCGTGCAATGCCATTACTTTGTTCCCAGGCCGACCAGAGCTAACGGTGGGGGTAGGTGGGAAAGAATGTTGGGTAGGTAGAAGGCGACCAACCAACCCTCTAGATCACAAACGGGTCTAGGGTTGGAAACACATAAAATTGATATGTAAGTAAAATTGAAATAAGTCCAAGTTCATAAGTGTATTTTGTCAAATTTTATCATAGGATCCTTCAATAGGATATGCAAAGTTTATTATGATAATATTATAGCAGTTGTTTTGATAATATTTGTACTACTTATCATTCAATTATATAGATTTCACATCAAAAAATTCATTTTTCTTTCATCCTTCAAAGAAGAAGAATCATATCATTCAAATTTTTATTGAAAATTCACATATCTTCTATAAAATTTGGGTATATTGGAAATGTATCAACAACTCTGCCCATAAAATTGAAGCAACCCAAAAGTACAGATTTTGAGAATATGTCCATAATTTACTCAAGCACGAGTTATAAGCACTATGGCCGACACAAAAGTGTGGTTTATAATGATGGACAAGCCCCGACCCAATTCATTTTCGCCTCTCCCCGAACGCATTTTGCCAAAAGGCACTCAAACCCTTCTTCTCTCTTCCATTCTCATTAGCATTTGTTTTTCTTCTTCCACAATTAGGGCACATGGGCATAGATCAATGGCGGTGAGTGACTGCAATCTACGGGGGATGGCAATGCATGTGGTTAAGACAAGGACATTAGTAGCGGGATTGCAATGTGCTTGAATTCCGTAAAACTGAGTGACAACACATATGAGGGAGTTTATGGCCGGCTCACACGGGGTGTCAAGTCCCAAGTCACTTGATGTCAATCCGTTTAATCTCGGCCGTTGAGAGCATGGAAGTTAGGGTTTACCACTTCACACGGGGTCCCAAGTCCTAAGTTAAAAGTATGACATGGATGTGTACATGACAACATTTTTTGGAGGTGGAGTGAGAAGCTAGACTCAATGCTCAACTTTAAGTCCCGAGATTCTTTTGCATAAGATTATCAAGATGCGACTTTAATGAAATACCATACTTTGGTTTCTTGAGGTTTAAAAGTTGGGGCTTGCTGACATGAGTGGGACTTGGGACCCCATGTGCACCGGTCCTTAGAACAAAGGTGAAGAGGGAGGGCAAATAGGAAGTGTTAAATGCGAGCTAAGGGTCAGTCCACATGGGTCCCAAGTCCTATGTCCCAGGTCACTCGAGGTCAATCTGTGCAATTTTAGCCGTTGAGAGCATGAAAGTTGGGATAACCACTTCACACAGGATCCCAAGTCTTAAGTCCCAAGTATGACATGATGCCTACACGACAACACTTTTTGGAGGCGAGGCTTGGGACTTGTGTTGAGAGTTGGGTTGAGCAAACAACTAGACCCAACTGTCAACACAAAAACCCGTGAATATTTTTGCGTTGCGTAATCAAGATCCGACTTTTAATGGTGAGTAGCCATATTTTAATGGTTTCTTGAGGCTCAAAAGTTGGAACTTTTTCTCCATGTTGGGACTTGCTAACATGAGTGGGATTTGGGACTTGGGATCCCATGTGAACCGGCCCTAAGTAGCTACAATTATGAACAAAATTGAGTACACTCGGAACATACTCATCTTCAACAGACAACCACGAACAATTCAGAGGCTCTTTTTCATATTTGAAAATTGGATATGATACTGCACAAACTTGTGCACATGTATGCAAAATTTCACATTTCATTGATAGTAAGAAAGTATGCTACAAAGCCAAATGAGAAACTATCTACAAATACTCAGTTTTGTTCAAGTTGCCTACAAAATCTTTAGTAATTGGTCTAGTAACCCCTACTCTTCAACACAACATTAATTCTTTGTGGCATGCTCTCATAAAGCGCCATACAATCTTGTTCATTGAAATTGGAGTACACTAAACACACACGCTCCTACAATTCTTGGATACCTCTTGGAGGCGCCGTAAATTCGTTCAAGCGCCGTTTGAGAAGTGCCCAAAAATGTTCAATGGGATTCAAATCCGGAGATTGTGTAGGCCATTGAAGGAGTTGAAATGGTTGTGATGCCAACCATTCTTGCACGATCTTGCTTGTGTGCATGTGATCATTATCATGTTGGAAGACTAACCTACTTGGATCTAGATTGTAATTATGTATAGTGGACCACAAGAAATTTTCTAAAATAAATTTGTACAAATGTTTATCCATCCTAACTTCAATTCTATACCATGCTCCCGGCCCAAATGTCGTCATGCATCCCCAAATCATCACCGACCCATCATCATGCTTCATAGTTTGATGGACATGTTAAGCTCCAACGCGTTTTCCATCTCCAACCCAACACCAAGACCTACCATCTAAATTAAACCTATTTATCTTTGTCTCGTCAGTGAAAATCATGCATTTCCAATCAACAATGGTCTAATTCTCATACCTTTGAGCAAACCTCAAGCGTGCGAGAACATGTATACGACTAAAAAACGACTTCCTTTGCTGCACTCGTGCACCCAATCCAACCTCTCTCAAAGCATGCCTCAGAGTGATGTCAGACAACAATTTACATGTTTCACATCGAAGTTGTTATGATGTGGCATAATTAATTTCAAGTCGACCTTCGGTAACAAAATTGACACAATGCCCCTTCTCTCGGTTTGCAAGAAGCTTTGGACGCCCTCCTTCTTGTCTCTCAATCTTGCCCCATACATCCATCCTCATATGCACTACAAAAAGTTGGCTCATGCCCACTAAAGCAACACTTTTGCAAGTAGAAATGCCGCTTCTAAGCTGCACCAAAGCTTGATGCTTCTATTCTTGAGACAACGGAGGCATACAACTACGAACAATTCTACAAATGGCACCTCACGCACTATGGAACCAAGGCTACACAATGCACAAGAAATCTCACAACGTTCTCAACTACACAATGCACACATAGATGTCGATGTTGGAAGAGTGGCGGCAAACCAAAGCGAGTACTGTAACCCTAACCCCTTCGACATTTCCTATTTTAGAAACCCTAAACCCTTCATACTTTTTGGTTTCACATTCATGCAATTGATAACTTGGACTCTTGCTTTGATCACTTTGTTTTCTGATTTGAATCGGCTGACAATGGGAGCCGAAGTTGAGTTTGTGCACAATGTACTCAGTTTTGTTTGTAACTGTACTTAGGTAATCTTTGTCGAGAGTGGGCTCTGCAATTAGGAGGCAGCATCAAGTGCTCACTGTGATGAGGTGAGATTCTGTGTCACAAAAAGGGGATGCTCTTGCTAGAAACCAAGAGTCCACATTCTGGGCCACGAGTGATGAATGCTGCTGTTGTTTCATTGACTTGCTGTTTCTTTAGCTCACTTTGCACAAGCTCACTCTCGAGTGTCTGCTCCAAATGTGCAGGCTCTTGAGTCATTCGCAGCTTGGTAGGGCGTCCAACCATCATAACGAAGCTCCCACACAAAAGCACCAAAGGTCGAGGTTCTTGCTTTCCATCCTTTTCTTTACATTGCTTTGGGTTAATGCTCCTTTTGAGTTTATCAAAAATAAATGTTCATATCTTCCTAACATTTATTAGGCATGCCAAAGATTGCGAGAATTCCCCCTCTCGACCTCAAGGTATTTGTGTTCATGAGTTAGTTCTAGTTTACCAATCATGCTCTGGATTTGAAGAGTATGATACAATCATCATTATAAAGGAGAGTAGTAACCACTATGTTGAATAGATAGGGAAAAATTCTTGTTGATGTCGTCCAAATACATCTCAAGTTCATCAATGTACAATTGATGTTTAGTGTGGGAGAAATGGGGCACCTTTGCCTACACCAATGATGAACATGACTCCATCGTGTGTATCAACATTAATTTGTTTTTTTTTTTGGCCAAAAATGTGGTATGTATGTCTTTTAGAGCTTGTTGTAAATGAAGTGGGACAAGTAAGGATTGGAGGTGCTCCCAAAATTCGTCACGGGGGACTGTGTGAAAAGCGACAAAACAAGGTTAGAGACATCAACTGACAAATATGTTTTGGTCCATTAAAATGAATAATGTGAGGATGTGGTCCAAAGTGGATTGACTTCCATGAAACCCGTTTGCCCATTAGCTATGGCACCTTTCAATTCCACATACTAACTTAATAATTTTTCTAAAGCAAAGCCCTAAAGAAGAGCCCTAAAGTTTGCCAATTATCATGCCTAAGATAATGGTCCTATTGTTCCTCAAGCAATACCTTCCGTTGGATTTCAATATCATTTGAATAATGGTGATGGTTCATGAGGTTGGAAATCCTCTCTAGCTACAAAGTTAAACACCTTGGTGATTGGTTCACATAGATCATTTACAACCCATTTTTGAAGCTCACGTTTAAACTATGAATATATCATGCCTTATGATTTTCTGAATCTTTTGGCCCATACCTCCTTTTCGGGGAAAAGCAATTGGAAGATGAATGTTTAGCTCAAAAAAAATACTCACTAGTAGTTCCACATGGAGTGTACATTTTTGTGCAATGATCCAATGATTTTTGTGGCGTAATTGGGAGGGTTGAGATGTCATTTTCTTTGAGTTTTCCCAGAAATTGTGGATTCGCTCTTAACAAGAGGTGTAGGGCCTTATGTTTGTGCTCCTAGTAAGAGTGTTTCTTATATATAGGATCATTGTGCGGTATTTTTTGAAAGTTGAAAGTTGATGTGTATCTACAAGAAAGATTAAATAGGTTGTATGAACAATATATAACATAAATGACTTTTACTTGGTTAAAAATTACCTTCTTAGTGAAAAGTTGTAGTATTGTGTGACTTCAAGTAATAAGTGACACTAAATACCATGAACGGTGTAGCCTAATAGTATTCCAACGCATCACAATGTTTTGAGGGGAAGGGTTCACAACACATATGGTAGAAGCACCCAATTCCAACACCAACTTTTCTTCAAGGTGGGCACTATGTACTTTAACAAGAACACTGATTTTATTTCTAAGGATTGCAAACACAACTCATTAGTTGTTGAAGACAAAATGTTAATGATCACCACTATCCATTTTGAGGGGGCCTATGTCACTTGGAAGGGTCAAGTGAGGTTTGTGAGGTTCGTGGATCAACCTAACACAATCAACATGAAGAATAACGAGATTGGAGTGTTTTTAGAATTGTCTTCACAAGAGCTTTATTCTCAAGAAGAGACACAAGTGTCATTGACAATCAGTAATGTAAAATGAGTAGTCCATTTTTTTTCTTTTGAAATTTCAATATATTTTTGTTGAATGATATAGTCATTAAACCAATGTCTGGTGCGGGCCATCACCATTGTAGTATACATAAGGGAGAGGTATAATTTTTCTATGTGTGTACATTGAAAAAACTGTTTAGAAATTTGCAGAAAAGGTAGGCATACAAATGGGGGGGGGGGCAAGGTTTAGAGAGGTGTTAGTGTCATTCACTTTATGTCTTCATCCATCATTGTCATATGGTAATAATCCCCAATGACTATCATGTCCATTCTTGTTGAGGATTGCATCCGGGTTCTAGATTTTTACAAAAATGGAGGTTCTTAGAGTGCTCATTGGCTTCCTTGAGTTTTACCCTCCAAACTGTGGCTAGGTTATTGTGATGTTGTCCTTGTTTGTTTGAAGCAATCTTTGAGTTACATCCAATGGATGAAAAGTTGTCAATCATTTTCTCATTGGAAAATGAAAGTGAATTATATATGTACAAAAAAATACAAGTTTATATTTACGATTTACGTCTTGTAAATATAGTGGAGGCATTTATCACATTAAATTGAAAAGCGTAGTGTAAGTTCACAAGTCCATCTCCTGGCCTACCTTTAGATCTCTATACATTTTTCATACATAGCTAGTATATAGGAGGTTTAATCTGGTAGTGACCCACACATATGATTTAGGTTTCCGATGAAGAGTCCACCTTCCAAGAGAGTAACCTTATTTTAAAGGACTCCTCCTTCACACTAGTTCTACCACAAGTTTGCACAAAACATCATTCAACGACATGAACCCTCAGATAATAACAATAAGATGTTGGGAGTCCGGTCTAAATCCAAGTCTCCCTGCAGAACTTTTCAAGCATCCCACCGTCCTATTCTAAGGGTCCACGGAACGAGAGCTGCACACTGAGTAACGTTATGAAACGTACCATCATCCATCCAACGTAAAAACTCGACTCCCTATAGACTTGTGACCGATTCATCTCAAAATGACTTGAGATACACTAACTTGAGACCTTTAGAACTGATTACGATGCCAAATCGACCAAAAGTGCGAACATCCGAGCTTCATACTAGTTTGGAACTCTTTTGTGTTGGATGAATGAGAGGTACATTTGAATGTGATAGTAATTCCCCCTCTCGTGTCTCCTTTACCTCTTTCACTGGGCTTAGTCGGAACACTGGGAGTGTACTAGAGAGAAGGGAATTGTGGAGGGGTTAGTAACTTAATGCTTGGAATTGTATGGTTGTGGCTTTGTGGATGGTGTGGTATGTTAAAGCAGCGTCGAAAAGGACAAAAGTGGCCGCCTGAGAATTCTGGTATTTCCTCTGCAGGTTGGCAAGGGTACCACGGAACCGAATCACACTTGTAGCATGCAAGAAGAGCCCCAAGATACACTTCTATCGTTTAGCAAGGGCCCCCATTGAGTTCTCATTATTTTCCAACTCCATTCCAATTCATTTACTTTGAGGTACATGGGTGCTATTTGGTTTGGTTTTCATGTTCCCCAACTTCTACCAATTAGAGCTACACAACACTTGTGTTGCATTAGCAAACCCCGCAACGAAACATCTGCAACAACCAGATTGAAAATCGGACCTCCCTTGATTTAGTTATGATTATCGGAAGTTGATTTCTTGACTGGATGCATACGTCCTCCCGATCGTGTTCACTATTGAGTGTAGAGTGGTTATTGATGTTTGAAGACGTGGTCCAATCTCTTTTAAACACGTGTCTTTATGCTGAGTGCTCTTTGATCCTCATTGAACCACGTACCAATCAATTTTAGGGGTCCGATAAAGAAAATGAGCCATTGAAGACTCGTCTACCTGAGCACATATGGAACATTACATTCCACAACACATTCTCTAGCAAGAGGGAATTATTGCATAAGAGCGTACCTCACTTTCGTACAACGTAAAGGTTCTAAGATAGGTTGCAACTTGGAGGTTATTTTGTTTATTGTATTCGTGATTGGAATTCACTTTAAAGACCCCAAATTATTCTAGTTCAAGTTGGTCTAGTCCAAATTAATAGCGAGAGGGAGTTATTGCATGTAAGGGTACCTTCCTTTTATCCAACATAAAAGCTTTGGAATAGTATTACAATGATGTCAATGTGATGCGTGCGAGCATGTGGTTTGGATTCTTATGTGGTTTATTTTAATGTCAAAACTTATGATATAGAGGAGGGAAATATGACAATAAGGAGTGAGATTTAAACTAATAACATCCATTCCCTAGGGTTTTCGGATATAACAGAAGGAGTGACATTAACGAGGTTGATATTACAGAGTCTAGAGTACATGTATATCTAGTTGACAAATGTTGTTTAGTGCCACCCCGGGGGGTGGACTCGTCATTGGAAATCTAAATGACATGCATGGGTTGCATTGAAATTAAACCCCATGTATATGAGAAGTTGCTAGAGATAAAAATAAATGTATACGTACTAATGGCATGCTAGAATATGGACTTGTATATTTATATTAAGCTATTCAATGTATTGTAATAAATGCCTCCACTCCACAAACAAAACATAAATCTCAAATTAAATAAGCATTTATTCATATAAAATCCACTTTCACTTCTAATGAGAAAGTCATTGAACATTTTTTCATCCATAGCATGTAACTCAACAATTGCATCAAGCAAACAAAGACAAGAGCACAATAACTTAGCCACAATCCATAGAGAAAAACTTAAGTGAGCCAATGAGTGCTCCAAGAACTTCTAGTTTGTAAAACCCTAGAACCCAAATACAAATCTCAACGAGAATGGACAAGGTAGTCATTGAGGACTATTGCCATATGACAACAATGAAAGAAAACTTGAACTGGATGAAACCAACACATTTATTGTCCAAAATTTCTCTAAACCCTAGGGCCCCTTTTGTATATCTACCTTTACTTTGACATTCTTAATAGCCTTTTCAAAGTGTACATACTAGTGAGAAATAATACTTCTCCCTTATGTATATTATGTACACTAATGCCTCAAGTAATATCCCTTCTTCCACTCAAAATAGTTCATATGTGGTATGAAGAATCCATCCCCAGGAGTGCCAATGGCCTAAAGTATCATTAAGTACATCTTACGAGGCATGTGCCTAGGTTACACAAATGTTCAACAAGTTGACCATTACTATAAAACCACATCATACTAGGCATGATACTAGATGTGCTCAATAATATTTTGGTATTTGTATGCTCAATAGTATACTAGGGACTGTCTCTGGGTTACACAATGGTCAACAAGTAAACCATTATTGTAAACACATGACATTAGCATGCTTAATAACATCTTTCTCGTGCATACTAAAGTGCATATGTATCACTTCAAGTACTCAAATGTGCTACGCTATTTATGTCATGATCTTTAAAATTAAAATAACTCAATATGTTCCTTATATTGACAAATAGTGTCATATTGACAATAAGCAATGTGACACACATGTTAGGTTTCTAGACCTCTAGATAATCTAGTGTAACCCTTTGCAAAGAGTGCATGTGACACTAAATTACCACAAACAATGTAGTTCAATTGACCCTTAATTGCAAGAGGATAAAACACAATCACCAAGTGCAAAATGCAAAACTGGGTTGCAAGGGTATACTAAGTGATAGTAGATACCATAAGCCTCACTTTACACTAGAGCTCAAGTTAGAGCTTGAACTAGTGTTTTTTGGGAGTTTGATATTTGGGGTTGAAAATGCTTTCATCCCAAGCCCAAACTAGTGAGAGCTAGAAACAATCTCAAGCTCTCAATAGTTTTAGTAAGTGTAAAGCGGTCATGCTCAAAGTGAGATATCAGAGGGGGAACAAACATGTATGGTCATGTCCTTTTCCTCTATACTCTCAATATTTAAGACACAATAACCATTTTATAGCAATCGGCTACTCCTCATTATATTTTTGATAAGTCCTCCTTCAATTTTTGAAGTTAGGAAGTGAGTTTGGACTCTTAACGATCAACTTCTCAAGGTCCTTGATTTAGCACCTTACCTATAACTTGATAGTGCGATATGGGTGAGTGATTGAAGATTTAGGGTGCAGTTGTGTTGTTGAGAAAATGTATGACTCGACATGCTACATCACCTTGCGGTGTGTTTTTTATTGTTTGCCTTGGGAGAAGGGGGGGGGGGGGGGTGGAGGTGTGAAAAAAATATCATTAATAATTAATTAATTAATGTTGGGCAATCTGATGTGAATTTGAGCCCATTGGCCCTACCCTGCTCAAAAATCCTCTTGATGCAAGGTGGGGTTTATTGTCTACCTTGTAGTGGGTGGGCTTTTGGCTTCCTACCTACCTACCTACCTACCTACCTACCTACCTACCTACCTACCTACCTACCTACCTAGTTTTTTTCCATCAAGTAGAGAATAGATTTCACATCGAAAATCGAACTGCCAACCACTCCATTCAGAATTGGGCACCTCTCCACTATCACCCGATAATTTAGATCATCTCAAACATGAATATATCATGATAACATGATATGAAGTGAAGGAAAATGTATGACAACCAAAGAATGCTTGAAAGCGCATTGCCTTGAAACCCCACAAAATGAGAGCTTGATCACTCTAGATTCTTAAGAAACATTATGAGGTAGATTAGGTGCCTCCTAATTCAGACAAATTGAAAGCTTACAGTTGGTTTACCCATAGAATTGACTTCACAAAAAATTCCAAATTATATGAAAGCTAAATGATTCAATGTTGGACTAATGGCACTGTGCTGCCAATGAATTGCTTCCATGGTCGCCCTTATTGTAAGGTAAGCTCAACCTAAAAGGGGCACTTTTAGCTTTCCATCCACTTCATCTAGGATATGAAAGATGCGATTAAGTAGTTACAAGATGATTAGTAAAGTTTAAACGAGGCCAAATTCCCATAAATTTTGAAGGTCATATGAATATTCAATTCATCGTCAAAGTAAAAAGTCCTTTTACCATATGGATTGGACAAATAGGATGCCATGTGTCCAATCCAATACACATTTGAAGTTTAAAAATATTCACATTATGACATTTAGGATAGCACGTTAGGATACTTGAGATGGTACTCTTGTGTTTTAGAATGCAAGGGGAATACATTCTTGAGCATACTAATGGCACGTGTGATGTGTTTACATTTTAGTATGTAGGAGAAAGATGTTCTTGAGCATGTTATTGACAAGTATGATTTGTTTACATTTTAGTGCACAAGAGAAAGACATTCTTGAGCTATAAAGAAAAATAAATTATAAATGCCGTTAGATAATGCATTACAATTTCACCTTTGCAATGAATGAGTTTACATAGAAACCACGAATCCCTAGCCATGGTTTTGCGTTGAAGTCGACATTATTCTATATACGAGGATGATAGTTGTTGGTTACCTAACACCTACTCCCTTTGTCCCAAAATGATTGTCCTACCTTCCAAAAAAATTTGTCCCAAAATGATTATCCGGTTTATTTGACCGGCTAGAAATTTGAGGCTCAAAGTCAAATATTTTCGCGCCAAACCTTCATTACCAAGAAGTCTTTTGACACCGCAACTTCAGAGGGGGGGGGGGGTTTGGAGTTGTTGTTGTTTTCATTTGTTTTAAGATTCATACTTACAACTACTTGGTTAATGGTCAGCATGCCTTAATCTCGCCAAAGTTAGGAACATGGACAATCATTTTGAAATGGAGTGAGCACCAAATGAATAATAATACAAATCAACCGTTTATAGGTTGATTCATCCCAACTTCAATCAACTAGAATAATTCAGGATCTCTGACCACGATCGGCTGAAAGACGAAGCGTTTGAGCTCTCCATTAGCCTTCAACAATTTCACCCCCCCCCCCCCCCTTCCTTTCCCGCTCTTGGTAGGTGTTGTGAGCGCATTCACCCTACTTACTGCAAGCAATGACTCCCCGTGAACGGGTTTTGGAAGGCCATTTGTTGTTGGTGGTCGAGCTTCTAACTTTTACTTACGTTTCGCACTCTGCCCATAAATTGGGCGGGACAATTCATTAAGCGCGGAGATCTCTGAGCTTCATTTGGAGAGTACTTTTGGGGGGAGTTACTGAAGTGAAGATGGCAAATGTGTACTGTGATTTTATCCACTGCTGACAGTGCAGAGAGGGAAAAAGAAAGAAAGAAAGAAAGGCCATGTTGGGGCATGTGCATGCAGATGGGTGGCTCTGCTCATGTTACCAACTTACCATGCACTTACACCCCCCCCCCCTTTGTCCTTTTACCCACAGTACCATGGCAGTTGGGGTGCTTATTTCATATATATATATACATATATACACATATATACATACATATACACACTCACATACTCACATATACACACATATATGCACATATGCACATATATACACACATATGTGCATACATACATACATACATACATACATATGCACATGTACACACACACATACACATACATACATATATGTTCGGGGGGATTTTGAAATTTTTAAAAATGATTTATTTTGGTGAAAAGGTTTTGGTTTTAGGGTTTAGGAAGCCAAAAGGCTGATGGGATTGCAAGTATATCAAGATGGTTTCAAGCTGGTTGATTTTTTAGAATGCCGGAGTGCGGAAGTTTCCGTGAGATAGAGAGAGACTCATATCAGCTTGATGGTCCGATCGAAAGAGAGACTCGAGCGAGGTTCCCTAAAACTACATTCTACGATATTAAAAGGGACAATTCCAACGCGACGTGTGCCTCGTTTTCAACTGCATTGTAAGAGGAGAAGTGGGATGGTCTATTAGTCTCTAGAGATAGGGATAGTCAACCAGTGTCCGGTTTCAATCACAATTGTCTATGGTTTGCGGTGTGGTAGACGACGATGAAAAGAAAACTTGTTTGTGATGAAAACATGAGGATCTGAGACAATACTGCATTTGTCAAAACAAGGTCTTTAGAATAAATAAGTTCTCCAACAATGGTTTGTAGGAACCACCTCGGGCCTATGGTGTTATGAGGTGCCAGTTGGAGTTACAAATTGCTATAGATTTTACTCACATTCAAAGTGCAATAAGACTGAGACCTAGTTCATGATTACAACTTGCTTGAGCTCTTCCATAACATACCTCAGTCGTGGTGTATGATGGTTTAATATGTGGGTTTGGTATAAATTTCAAATGATCATGGAAGCATTTGCATAATACCTTCCATGTGCATTGAATTCATTGTTTCAACGCCACATGTCAATTACCGTTGCCGCATATTGCCCCTCTCGGTATATACTATATGCAAAACCATCCTCCAAGAAACGTTGTGGGGCGAAGCTAGCAAGGATACTTGGTACCTTGACACTAATATTTAAAGGGGGCGTATCATGCGGATCTAGAATGTAAATCCTTCCCACCACAGTTGCCTCATGTTAGTGGAGCATGCAAGGCTGAACAACTATACATGGCGGGTAGGTACATGTAGAGAATGGGGAGTGTGTTTTTAAAAAGGAAACCCTTAAGTTGGTTGTGTGGTGTTATGATGGAGGAGTGCTCCTATAGAATTGCACATGTTGGTATGATTTTATAATATTGAAATGAATGGTTAATATAATCAATGTGATTGATAGATTAATTCACCATATAGATTTAGGAACATTAAAATTCAATAAACCAATATTTTTCATCATATTTTAACATTGAGGGTCCACATTGCAATTTATACAAATTAGTATAAAGGTTAGTCTATCCATAGAATGTTTAAGTCCTATTCTTAAGAACAACCAGTTTTAGTTGTACTTACATATGAGTTATATCATTTTCCACCTATATAACATGGATAGCTACACTAAGTATTGTATTTAGTGTCATATGGTAATTTATGCCACTGTGATAAATTTTTTAATGACACTTCTTATGCAATAAGCTTACAAGTATTGCCATGGATGATTGAAAATTGGATGACAATCTACTTAAGTAAGTGACAATTTTTGCAACATTATGAATCGATAATGCCCAAGTTTTGTCTACAAGGAGTGACAAATAATGTGAGGTTTACATTTAGTGTTGGTGACACGACACAGGTGGTTTACAATCAGTATTGAGCAAGACAAACAGAATTGACACACTAAATACACATCAAGGAAGAAGAAATAATTTGCTTGGTAACGATATTCTCCATAAAAAGTTATGACCACACACAATTCCAAATGGCAATCCGCATGCATAGAACAAGTTGGTGCACGCTTACGGAGGCCTAGAGCTTCGTAGTGTCTAGGTAAACACATCCAATTAAAAAGGTGAGACCATATTGAAATATTCTATCACATGAAATTATACATTTTTTGTTGAACTAATTCCAAAATGATTTTAGAGAAACCAAATGGATCTATTGAAATTAACCGGTCCTTGACCTATATGAAACTTATTTCTACTAGAGTCAGTTCATCCACAATATATGAGTTTAGTACTAGACTCCACAAAGCTCCAATCATTCATCAAATGCACTCATAGCTGGATATACATGTCAACTAGAAGGAAACTCATAAAGCATACATCAAAAAATCAAAAAATACATCACATACTTAGTCCTCAACAAAAGAAAACTAGACAACAAACAAACCCCCGTAAATATTTTATAAAAGGTAAAACTCCCCTGACCCCCCCCCCCTTTGAATGCTTGCCCTTTTACCACTGGTTTGTTAATGAAGCTCACCTCATGAAATGAAGGGAGCAACCCCACTATGAAACTTGGTAAAACACGATCAAGGCACGGAAGAACAAGCTCCCATTCACATCGGTATAAGTGAACACTGATATTCTTTTTACTTTATTTTACTTTACGTGGCATCTACTCTCCCAAGTATGGAGAAGACCTAAGATCTATTAAGGCTACACAAAGTTCAAGCACCCGGTGTTTTTTGGCCGGGGATTCGTGGCACTCAAGTAAAATCATCCGTGCACATGAAAAAAACACAGGAATCATCTAAATGGCTATTTTTGGGCAATTTGATTCCGGAAATAGAGTCAAAGGCCCCGAATTAGTCTAGTGACGTCACATTTGAATGAATCGGCCCTCAACCCCATAGGGGGGCTTTTTTTATTGGAGCCACTTCATCCATGATATCTTGGATGGATGATTTTACTTGAGTGCCACGAATCCCCAGCCGTGTTTTTTGGTGTAATTCAACTCCTTAATTTGACATTTCAGAAGACATTGTAAATGTACAGCATATTAGACATCAAAATCTTGCTAACAAATACATCTGTATTGATCACATGACAGAGCGCGACTAAGGTATCTAGGCCAAGTGTGGTCACTTAATTGGTTACCAAATAGAAAAGTGTCACAATGGGATTGGACTATGTGCCCGTAACATTCTAATCATTTTAGGTTCAATTGCTAACACAAATGTGAAGGCTTATGTGCTCATTCAACGCGAAAGACAATCTTCAAATTGACCATATACAATGTGTGCAATTCAACTTTGATTCCGAAACTTGAAATGACCATCTACATGATTTCCAATTGCTAACTGCACGAGATGATTCCCAATGGCAATCTAATGTTCAAAAATGTATGTGGGGTTGAAAGTGCCCACAATAGAACCGCGTACCTGACTTTATTCATAAGGTAGACAATGCTCATTTAGTTCCTTTGTAATTTATTAGGACACCTATAACTTATTTGAGTGGTATGTGGTTTGGTGTGGCTTCAAGAACATATACCAAAAAAGATTACATGCTCATGTTATGATGAGCAATCTAGGCTCAATAGTCAATATTATCCCTGGGGGGTGGGACAAGACAAGTGACCTATGTGACCATTCAATGAGCACGGGAATCTTCTCTTTGATAATGAATAAGATATTCATATGAGTTGCATAAATTATGAGGAGCTACGACCTCGATTTGGATATCATGCTAATTAACCATCATAGCATTAATCAACATGTTAAAATCATGTTGTGTGGGCCCAACATGCAGAGAGTCAACGCCGGGCATGAAAACATTCAGACCCTTGACATTGTAGGCCTTTCAGTTCGAAATCCGAGTTAATTAGCAAAGAGATATATATAACTCAAACAGTGTAGAACGTGGAGGTCACCAGAGTTCGGGAAGTTTTTGAAGCCTTAGTGGCTAATTGCCGGTAGTTGCTACGAAGGGTCGGATTTTACCCAATTTACATCGGCAACAGCCGGTCTTTTGTAAAATCAATCGGCCAATTGCCTATGTTTTCATATTTTCATTGGCCAATATCCGATTAAATGGAATTCATATCGGCACTAATTGTTTAAAAAATGTATGAAAAGTTATTAGAAATCATTTCTTAGTACAAAATCTTGAATAAGTGAAAAGAAAGGCATGTTCAAAACTTTAAATTTGAAGAGTTAATATCCTTGGCAGGAATTGAACCTAGCAATGCCTTCACCGCTTCAAGGCCAAGGGTCCCCCAATTCTTCATAGAAGCAATTGGATTTGGTCATGGAAGGGTTGCATAATTCAAAGAGTTTAAGGTTTAGGGTACTTCCTCAAGTGCATCATTAGATGCCCCAAACAAATAGCGCTTTGGATGCTTCCGGTTGAAATCCAGTAACTCACAAGAAGAATCGGCTACATTTCCGGGACATTTTGTGGTCCATCGGCTAATTGCCGGAGGATTGAAATTACAGTCGGATTGCCATCCGATGGTTGGAAATTTGGACCGGCCATGAGGGGAAATCCGTCGGTTGATAATGAACTAGCTGTCGGTTTTCCCTGAACATAGGAGGTCACACCCATTCTTAGAAAGAAGAAAACAAGAGGCCGCCGCTTAACACCATTAGGGTTTTGTCCTACTCGCGTGTTTCATATTCTAGGAGAAGTGGGCAAGTCAGAGAAACACAAGGGGTAACCATTTATTTAAGGCCCGTCTCGGATGCCTTACTTTATTTATTTGTATGAAGGAGTTGCAAGAGGTGGTGGGGACACACTCATCAACCACTTACTGGAGCTGCCGCCCAAGGAGAGTGATGAAGCTGCTCCGTATGTAGTGGCACACGAATCATAATAAGCCTGGCCTGGGAGTAGTAGTGTGGCCAGGGTTTTCAATTTCTCTTTTATGGGGGCGGCTCAAGGCTCCCGGTGCCGTGAGTCCGTGACCATAAAGATGGGAAACCTACCCCTCTCCTACTACTCCATCATAAATTTAAGCAGTCAAGCAAGGGAAAGAGTGGCAGGCGGCTTGGAACCGACGGCCGATCATTCGCACATTTAACTTAAACTATCCTCACGATGCTTAGTCTTTGGGAATCAACTTGCTGCCACAATATTGTTCCTCACAGTGTCCGTTTGGCTTCACATGCACAGGAGGAAGGGCTGCATTGATAACACTCAATTAGTATCGTAAAAGAAATGAACTTGCTTATGAAGTCCGAAGGTGTAAGAGTGCGTGCAGTGAGATGGTGTCGAAAAGGCTAATCTTCGAAAGTCGTGAGGTGATGTGACTTCATGTGAGATAGAGGCTAATATCAACGTGATGGTCCAATTGGAAGAAAGATTCGAGACTGCATAGTATTATGTTTTGAATCAGGGAAGAAAAGCCTTTCTCAGTACGTATTATGATATAACCGACCATGAGATTAGGGGAAACAAAATTTTATGCTCCAATCCAACATGCAACCTTGAGGCTAGTAGGAAAATGCACTAAGTGATACACACATGATTGCCTCGTGCTGAGCATTCTATCCACCGAGTTGTGGGTCTCCAATGCTAGAGTGCCAATTGCACTTTACCTTGCCACCCACTACATAACATTACTGAGCAACTAGATGATGGTCACTTTCCCGAGGAAGAGGTTGCGATTAAAAAACTCTGAATTTATAATTGTGTGTCAAAAACTTCATAGTACACAACTTGAGTGCTCCACATAAATGGGGATTCTCATAATCAAAGGAGAATTATGCTTGCTTGATACATGATCCCATAGATCACAACCAAGGAGTTGAGTACTACTATGTGTTGTTTAATACCAAGGGGTTCACTAACCATCTGAATGGAAGGGATTTTTTATTTTTATTTTTTGTTTGGGGGGGGGGGGGGGGGAGGGGAAACCAATATAAAGGGATGTTATGGGAATATTTAACCAAATTAAAGGATATCATGGGAATATCCTAAGATTATTATTACTATTCTTAAATTCTTATGAGACACCATATGCTACTCTTAACCTCCTTCACTGCATTGTTGGATACCTATATTAAAGCTAATATTTTTTATAATTTTGACCTCCAATAAATTCTAGGAAGCTTGAACTTTTGCGTTGATGATTTTGTGATTTGCATTCACAGTCACCTCCTTTAGTGTGTGAGAAACAAGATGCTATCAATGACCAATAACAACAATATGCTTCAACACTTTTGGTCACAAAGGTGGAGGCACTTTGTGAAGTTTGGCATTCTAGTTTACTTGTTTAGTCCCAATAAAGGGGACATACCACTACGTGCCCAACAGACATGGAGTGATTTGAAGTCCGAGACTTGTAATGGGCGACTCAAGCTTTGAAGCAAAGTGTGCCTAGTTTCCCAGGACCCAACTCTTGAACAACTCTCACCATCTTGTTCATATGAATAGGTATTTAAAAAGAAGCCAATAAAATAGAGCAAAAGTGGCCACAAAACATTTTGACATGGCCCTAAATAGAGGTGACATGGGAAATATGGGAGCCTAAATTCTTCTGACATTCATTGTAGTAGCCAGATTTGTACTCATTCTTGTGGGAGATATACATCCTTCTTTCAAGATTCATCGGCCTTTTGAGTCTTGAGATTTCGAAATTCATATTCAAGACAGCAGAGGCCCCGAACAGTATCACTCAGCCTATCTTTCACTGGCACCTCTCGGCTTTGACCTTTTATGACCATTGGAAATGAAGAGATGGATCACCACTGATCCTGTTCACCTTTCTATCTATATCTAAAAGCTGAGCATCCAAAAGAATATATCCTTTCAACTTTCCCCCGCATGAGAAACAACATTTGAGTGAACTCAATGACTGGTTCAAAACAAAGACGCTCTCAGAGGTTCAGACACCTCACTGTCTCACATCTCGCTACGAAGAGTGCCCAATCACACTTATAAAAGCTCATCTCTATCTAGAATTTCAAGGAGTGGTTATTAAAAGGCAGTTAAGGGTACAATTCAACAAAGAAATTCTCAACGGAAGGATCACATCACTCCTTATCTTCTTAGGTGTGAAGGGAAATCCCAGCCTAGATTGAAGCCATCAAGACACAGCTAAAGGAATCTGACTTGATGTCATTAACAAACATCGCCATGCTGAATCCCCCTTTCCTCCCTTGAGTAAAAATCCTGAGATACAGGAGGTCGACAATCATTACAGAAAAAAGTTTCTCATTCACACTGCCCAAGGGAGAGAAAGCAACAAGGTGAAATATGGTCAAGTTTTTGTTAAATTTTCAAGTCAATGCTGGAAGTTCAGCAAGCCACGGTAACAATTTTTCATGGACAAGATCTGGCCGATCGTCATGAGGACAATGCCCTACACCTTGAAGTAGGTGTAGCACGACCTTTGGGTTACTCTTTGGAAGAGCTTGGAAATATTTTCCAACTGGACCATTGATGGGAGTAAATGGATCCTCATCACCCCACAGCACAAGCATGGGATTGTCAATGGGGAGTGTTGTTGGTTTTGGCCCTGGAGGACCTGTAATTATGGAAACAAATGCGTCCAATGCACCTTCCGTGGTCGCAGGTTTTCGGATGATCTGCACCATTCCAGGCAACCCAAAATCACTTCATAGGGGATAATGCAAGTACTTATGGTAGTCTCTGACTGTCTCTAATTAAAGCAAAGTAAACTATAGGAACGACTCTGGAAAGTGAGCTTTCGAGGCATTTGTGAGGTTTACAATCGAGACAATGCCTTCTTTCAATATAGACTCGGTGCCTATATATAGCAGTATTAGAGGGCTTGAAAAAATATAGTTACCTCCACAAGCTCATCATCTACTGCTTCCTTGTTGGTGTAGACTGACTGCAATACATTCTTCAGATTGTCCCTGTTTTTAACAGAATTGTCAATCAATATAGAAATATTGTAACGATTACTTGCAATCAACGAAACATGATACATCCTTTTGAACTGTCTACCAGTGATGCATTCACCTGCTCTCAGCATAAAACATCGCCTTCAACTTGACGAACAAAGCGATCTTGCTGGGCATGAACATATCAAAATACATTGTTTAAGGGACAAGATTTTCATTCGATTTGACCTGGACTGTGCTCTGTTAAAGAGGCGGGTAGCGATAGCTGGTTGTTGCAAGGCAAAATCAATGAGCCACAGCACAGGTAAAAGCAACTTCAGACGCCAGTCATCTGTGACAGCCTTATTGTTCATGCCACCAGCACAGTTCAGTAGAACAGTTCCTCTCACTAGATTCAAAGGTGCGGCTTCTGCACACAAATTGCCCACAAGATTGAGTTCCGATAAGATCGCTATGTGCAACAATTTTTCTTGTGAAGCTGATTCAAATTCAAGATGACCTCCCCCTCGATATACCTCTTTGCTCTTCTCTGGAGACTTCAAGTTCAGATTTTGCCAACTAGACCAGTAGTAATCAGGGAGTACAATTCTGCACATTGATATATATTGGCAATACCTGCAGATGCAACCATACATGCAAGGCTGCCTATGGAGTTTCCCACCAAGACAGTCGGTCTGCCCACCACTTCTTTAATGAAGTCCACCAATTGCTGCAGGTCAAGAATCAGAGATAGACTAGTTCGTCAATCTTGAAGCATATTGTAATCCATATACTATATTCCACATCATAAGGAAAAGCGCGAACATTCATTCCAGCTTCAGAGATATGAACCTTGCCTCAGCCCAGGTTTCCATGGTATACTGAAATTTAGTAGGCTTGTCTGAGGCACCTAAGCCAAGCAAGTCAATTGCGTATACAGTGTTACTCTGTGCCAGAACTCCTATATTTCTGCACAACAACACAACAGACAGATGCACAATGAAGTGAAAAATACAGCTAAATGATGTAAAAGGACCTAATTAGGTTACTCGACTTAAACAGACACCTATATTTGAGTGTTTATGGTTAGGCGTGATATTTAGAACAGACATCAAAAAGATATCCTGTGTTTAAAAGAGATTGGACTAAGTGCTCGAAATTTTCTAACCATTCTAGGTTCAATATTCAACATAATTGAAGGGACCTGGATGATTATTTAATAAGAGAGAGAATCTTCACTTTGGTAATGAACAAGATATCCATATGAGCTCCAAAGATGATGAGGAAAATGGCTACAGGCACGAGTTGGATATAGTAATCATCTGACGTTGATTGTGTGTTTCATATCCTATGAGAAGTAGCGACAGTGCTAAAAGTATCTGTTTAAGGCCCGCTTGCCTTAAAGCTGCCTTATCCTAATGCATTGTCTTCGTTATCCTTCCTACCGTTCAGCTATCATGGATACTGCTACAAATTTCTTTCACATTAAATGTACAATGGCCTACATCGACATCAAGACTCTGTTCACCGACATCTCATTGACTTCCATATCATGTAAGATAATCCAACATAGCAATAATCCAAACACATGTATTTGAGTGGTACGTGGTTAAGTGTGGGTCTAAAAATGGACACCAAAAAGACATGTGTTTAAAAGAGATTGGACTACAACTCAAATAATGCTAGCCATTCTAGGCTTGATAGTCAATATGTTTGGGGGGACATACTTGACCACTTAATGAGAACTAAAATCTTCACTTTAATAATGAACAAGTTATTCACATGAGCTCCAAAAATTATGAGGCAAATGGCTACAAGCCACTTTGGATTTGCTAACCATCTCGCACTAAGGTTGAGGCATCTATAACAAATAAAATAAAGAGAGTTTGCATCTGTTTAGGAGGAGCAACAACATGGAATTACTTTTCTTGCAAAGAGAAAAAAATTCTAAGGAGAAAGCAAAACCTATTTAAATTTTTTTTTCACGAATATGAAAATTGCTACAAATTTCGAAGCAGTAAAGTTAAGGTAACACATAGTCAACCTATAGGTTAACCCATAACCGCTCATCTAAATTCTAATGCTTGACTACGACAATTGTCAAAACTCTTATGAAGGTAATCAATCACAAACTGCCACCACATAAACCTCATCCATGTCGGAATTCCATGACCCTAATGAGCGGTTAAATGGACATGGTCGGCTATGGATGCCTCAACCTTAATTGCGTGTTTTATATCCTTTGAGACCGAATCCAAACAACACACGTCTACCTTACAATTCATACCTTCGCCAGTGTCCAATGGATGCACCAAAACCATGGACGAGGAGCACAGGCGGCCCGCTGCCTTGAACTGTGTAAAAAATGGAGTATCCTCGCCATTTCCACTCCCGTCCGGTCGCATAAATCGCCTTAAGTTCATCACTTATGAATGACGCTTCCTCAACAGATGTGCTCGAGTCCTCCTCCACTTTTCCCTGCAATTCTTGAAGAATTCAAACTTCAGCCAATTCATAATCCTACAGAATTTAAAACTTGGTCATGGCAGACCGAGGGCTCATAACATCTCTTGAGTAGTGTAGTGAGTGTTCTCCCTTGATTAGCATCTTGGAGAGTATATACTCAGTGCCATTCTATTCTTTTGGATTTTTTTTGAATTTGGATCTTGGTAGACTAGGAGAAGGCTTTCTCCGAAGATTGATCACTTATCCGATGAGGTGTTAGTTAAGGAGAGCTTGCCACTTGACTATGCTTGGCATTCGTGAATATAATCAGGACCTCGATTCTTGAAAATTTATTCTTGAAGATAGAATACTGTGCAAGAGAACGGCCTTACAAATGCTTAATCACACAAGCTTAAGAATGGTATGCTTCAAATTTTTCCTCCAGCATATCCATCACTTTTTAATAGAATTTTCGAAACAACTTCATGAAAAAAGGGGAACTACCTACTGCTGAATATGATTTCTTGGAGAGTATACGCCCTGTAAGATTCTTTTCGGCGAGTTCTTTAATTTGAATCTTGGTAGATAGGAGAAGGCTTCGTCAGAAGCTAGGTAACTCATCCAATGAGCTGTTGACTAAGGAGAGCTTGCCACTTGACACTTGACTATGGTTGTCATTCATTCATATAACTTACACATGCTCAATTTATCATGCTTAAGAATTCCGTTCTTCAAAAATATCCTCCAGCATCTCCATAATTTATTTTATAAAATTTTCAGAAAAAACTTGAATTGACAAGAAGAACTACCTACTGCTGAATTGGCTGCCGCGGCTATGGCGGCTTCAACGGCGTCACTGGACACCTCGGGCGCAATGACGCCGACTGTCACGGCTGCAACGCTCTCCCTCTCTCGCTCTGCCATATCCGAATTCACCTCCTCCGCCGTACCTTCAGGTTGTGCCTTCGCAATTTGCAACTTCAAACAATCTCTGCCCTCTGAAAAAGAAGGATAAGCAGAAGATGCCCCACTCGGCTGCGAAAAGAGCAGCCGACACGTCGAGCTGCTCCATGAGCGTGTCCGTGGATTTTGGGTCCTGAGATTGAAGCACACATCGGAAGTTTTTGTAACGTAAGTGGGGAAGAAGCAAGCGGACGCCATAGCCATGGCGAGATGTAAGAGAGTTTCCTGGCCTGCCAAAATGCATTCAGCAGTCGTTGAAGGGCCAGAGCATTGGAGTTATCTTCAAAAGGTCAGATAGAGGGTGAAACACAAGAAATAACTCTGAGTTTCATATGCAGTTTGGGTCAATATCATTTTAAACTATGTCGATTTTTGAGTGATTTTATCCAGGTAGAAGGATTGAAGATGGTATATAGACCCAAATGGTATAAAAACGATTTTTTTTCCTCATAAATATCCATACGTTATTGGAATAACAAATTATACAATCCTCGTTATGGATATTTGAGTGGTATCAAAATAAGAGGATACCAATCCAACACTGCTTAGGATCTATTGATAATAAAAAGTTTCAAATATGTGTATATAATCTCACCAATGTTTAGTCTCAAGTTTGCTCGTTTTCCTTTTTCTTGGGAATATGTACATGAGTCTAGAGAGTTTTTCTTTTTCTTAGGAGTTGCAAGGGAGTTGGAAGGTTGGTCAACCTGGCTTGTTTATATCCGACGTATTTGTTTGAAACCAAAGAGATTTTGGTTAAAGATAGGAGGCACCTCCATACACCCGATTGTTGATCCTATCTTAAGGTGTCAAAGTAGCTAGATTTACGTTATCTTGAGCATTGAATTGTTGTGCTCATCTTGGTTCAGCGTCACATTCACATGTAATGAATCACTTTTGGCAATATACTTTGGTGCCCCACTGATGCATATGATTTTGAGTCTTGATGTCGTGAGAATCAATCACAAACATCCAAGTGAAAACTTCATGTTTTCTTCCATGCTTATAAAAAGGGTCTCCAGATAATTCTCTCTTTTCAGAGAGATAGAGAGAGAGTCTACCATGCAGAATATGTTCAGCCTTGGTTAGGGCCCTGCCACACCTATATGAGTAGGTGTTGTAACCAAAGCAGCTAGGTACTAACCATAACCTTGAAATGGCGGATGCCATGGAGAAGAGAGATTTGTCTCGTTAAGTGACAATGGAAAAGTTTAGAATAACTCACAATGTCCGCACTACACATTCAGGTGTGAAACCAAAAGAATTGGATGCATAATTGCAGATGCTTGACATAATTACTATTGATGAAGGAGAACAAAGGTGGCTAGGGTGAACCAACTACTACACTCGTACCCCTGGTTGATGAAGACCTCACGGATAACTTTCAAACTTTCATCCTACTTTATGAGAAAGCCCCCCCCCCCCCCCAAATGCCTATCTTTATGGCTTGAGAAATATAAGACCTACACGAGTTGGCATCCAAAGCACATATTAGATTTTCTACAAGCAATGCATGAATCAACAATTAATGTTTTCCCCCTTAATTTAGATAAAGATGGAGCATTCTATGACTTCTTACTCTAATTTCATAATATTTTTAGGTGGTAAAGGTTTTTTCTTCTTCTTCTTTTATTTTTTTATTTTTTTTAGGTGAGACAGAAGACCAACACAACCAATGCCAAAATGAATTAAAACCAAGAAAACGTGTCCTCACCGAGGGGAATTGGGGTCCCTCAAGCGTGAAACACCACCACATAAAAACACAACAAGACCGACCTCCACCAAGGACAACCCACTAGACCTCCCAAGCCAAGGACCACCCCCACCCCACCGGCCAAGGAGAACCCCCATGCCACCAAGACCACCCACGAAGAGGCTTGACACCCTAATTACGTTGCCACTTCCAATTCCACTGAATTTGCAAATTGTGCCTCCTACAGAGACCGTTCCTATCACCCCAAGTTTTGTCAAAGCCTTGGAGCATGGCCGTCGCAAAGAAGTTGTTAATCCTAATTTGTTCAATCACATGATTCCAAGACGCTTTGGCGTAAATGATGAGTTCATCCTAGATCCAATGCTTGACCTTAGACTCGTGCCATTGTTCAGAATTGAACACTTTGCACGGGTAGATCACTCCATTGTCAAGTTGAACACCACATGCGACTTAAAAAAAACTTCTTTTGGTAAGTTGCACCACCAAAATGGGTCAAAATTTTATCAAATTTTTTTCATGAGTAGATATACACAGTACCTATGACATAGTCAAAAGTGGTAACTAAATTTGATGATTTGTTTTTTTCATAAAACATACCGTTTCTAACTAGAATGACACAGAATTGAACTAAAAAATTTACTAAGAAAAATAAAGATGACTAAAAATTTCAAAAAAGTATACAAAAGATACTATCAATGGTTATGTTTATGTAGAAAAAATATCATAAATTTTAAAATTATATATGGCATGTAATATAGGGGTAGCAAACTTTGTCCACACGTGGTGTCAACTTGACAATGAAGTGACCTCCCCGTGACACTTTGTCATTACATTTGATCTAGATAGTCCAAAGAGCAGTGCCCCTAAGGAGGTGCCAAATTTTAATCTTCTTGCTGTATTTTTTGGGGATCCTCTTCCCAAACAATGCTTGCTTCCAATTGAAGCTATCATGATTGCCAGTCCTAACCCTGCAAAGTTCATACATGATAAAGGTGGCCCATCTCCACGCCCTCTTAGCTTGACTGCAGCCCAAGAATTTATGTTTGAGCGATTCGCTCGTATTAAAGAGGCAAAAAAGACTTTGCTTGGAAATTGAAGCCAGCGCAATGCGAGCCTTCCATTCGTTAACAACCACAACTTTGTGCCGTATTGACCACATGAATGCAGCTTCTTTTCCGGACCGAAGCGGATCCCAAACATGTGACGAGTAGAACCTATAGTTACCCGGGAGGTAGCCCTGCCATTTGTCCCCCGCATGAGTGGTACCTGGGTGTCTATTGATAATAGACTCTCTACCATCCTTAGTGGTGTAATTAAGGAACCGTCCTTCATCAATCCATCGCCAACGGTCTAGGTCCCACCCAAGGGTGGCCACTTTGCTATAGAAGAAGATTATTTCTTCATTTTCCCCATCCTTTTAGGTCCTTTATTAGTATGAATAATTTTAACCTCATGGAAAAATCATATCATCTCGCCAAGAGGATGCTCCCATTCCCTAAGGCACCGTGAGTGGGTGCCAACCGTAAAACATTGAACCGGAAGTGGTAACGTAAGATGATAGAGTTGCATGCACAAAGGTACAAAATCGGTAACACGTCAGATAACAAAGGCTGGATCTTCTTCACCTTCAACGTAAAACCCAATCCATTGTCCAGGTTGGGTAATATCCAAGTTGGTGCTTAGAAGGTGGCGCCATTGTCTACAAATCTTGTTTGACAGCTCCTCCCAATCTCCTACCTTCATTGGTGCGAGGTTAAATTTTTCTTGCACTCTCTCCCAAATAAGAGAAGTTCCATTGTTCAACATACCATATGTCATCAACACACTAGATTCATTTGTGGTAAAGGTTGAGGCCTTTAGAATAGGTGAAACCCCTATAGAGTAGTTCCACTCCATTCGACCATCAAATGTTTAAGTGCAACAAATCCATCCGAGCGCGTAGTAGAAATTGATAAATTCCTTTAACCATTACCTTTCATGCTTTACTAATATGGCCCCATACCTTGAATCCGGGGAATCCTTGGTGCAATTTGCTTGTAAACCAGTCCAGGCTAACCCCCCAACTACGTCCTCACTGCGGATTGAACCTCGCAAGTCTATATCTAACGATGAATTGGAGGTCTGATTCGCCAGGTTCCATTGCCTTAACTATTCATTTACATAGTAGACTAATCTTGGCAGTTTCCAGGTCCACCAACCCTAGTCCGCCATATTTCTTCTTCAGGCAACACTCTCTCCAACTAACTCTAGTGCGGGTGAGTTGTTCTTTTCCAGACCACAAGTAATTGCAAATTGCACCTCTAATTTTCTTTAGGATTTTGTTTGACCTTCCTCATACATTGATAAACAATCATAAGGTGGATAATAACACTTGGTTGCAGATAACCGCTCTTTCTGCTAGAAATTACTTCATAGTGCTCTAGTTTCTTAGTTTCTTAGTTATTTTGCTATACATTTTCGACAAGAACAAAATATGAACCTCATATCTTCGTCTAACATTGAATGTCCATAGATAACGAGACAAATGGACACTATCTATATATCTCTCTTTATTAGGATCTAGAGTATCAAACGTATATATATAAGAGCCAACCTCTCATTCTTATACTTGTCCACTCCGAGTTTCATAAGAGGTATGCAATAAAATTTTTCTTTCTTATATTATATATTTTTTACATTTTGTTTGTGAGGACTTGATAATATATTCAAAGTCATTGAATTTCATGATATGATATATTTTTTAATTCTATCATATCATCGTCCATTTGTCATGTATAACATATGAAATCAAAACTAATATATAGAATCATCAAGTTTAGGATAGTTTGTTGACATGTATAGCATGTAGTATCAAAAGCAAAATTGAATTTGAAATAATGTTCATTTTTTTATGACAAATGAAACTATATTGAGGTGGTATTTTGTTGTAAATATTAATGTTTGCTATTGGATGTGTTTTAAGAATTGCAAACATGGGGAGGAAAAAAATAACTTTAAATATCCAATATCCAATATCAATCCTTATCACATCTAAAGATGTTCAATAAACCAAAAAAAAAAACAATAATTTGTCAATTCATATTTAGTCATCTTTGCTTTTATTTTGTGGGAGCATATTTTGAATTTTAAAAATAATTAAGGATTAGGAAAAAATAATAAAATATGATAAAATATTGAGAAGACAACTGTAAGAGAAAAAAACATTCAACATCCTCAAATTTATTATTTAATTACTCACATGTATTATAAATGTCCAAATGAACCAAATGATTATACAATTGATTTTTATATAAACGTTCTACCAAAAGAGGTTCTCTTACTTCATTCTCAGTGAAACAATCATATTAATATCCAGATGTAGCAAAGATTGTCTATTATCTTATCGAACAAAGGAAAAAAATGTGGATTGATAGCTTATACCCCTAAAAATCCGGATTTTACCTTCAGAAAATCTCAATATAAAAATCCTAATAGTATATAATTAATTGTTTGGATTAAAGATCAATTAGATTAAAGTATTCATAAAAACATATTTCTGAAGTTCATAAAAAGACTTAGATGGACATAGTAAAACATAGATAGAAATAATAAAATAATAATTTTATTTATTTATAATATATAATATATTATGAATAAAGACAGCAAATGGATGGTTGACAACGAAATTAAAAAGATGTTTTGAGTATTTGAATGTGAGAGATAAAAAATAAATATTTTTTTTCAAAAAATAATGTAATTAGATTTGCAATAATCTTGAATATTCAAATATAATAATAATTTAATGTCATATAGAGTTGAATAATAATGAAGCTATATCAATGGACGTTACATTTGGTACCAATCAGGTGAAATATCATTTATTTACATTAATTTTATTTGATTATTTTAATTACAAAGTGCCCATAGTTTGGACCATAATATTAAAGCAAAAAAATATTATTTGATATAATAGTCGACGGTTTTACGATTGAAAATCATCAACATTGTATTTAAATGACGACTAAGTTGTTCTATTATAAATTATACGATTCATGAGCACAATGTCATTAACTAAGTCTTATTTTTTATTTCTAAAAATTAAAAAAAAGTATTGTTGTACATATGATATTCAAATATATTTTTAATATAAATAATTTTAGCAAGATGAAAATATTCTAATTTTTATATACATGGAAAATCCTTAAAAATTGGAGAAATTTTATAATATAAAAATTAAGGATATTTATATTTAAAATATCATTTATATTTTTTTAAATATTTATGTAGGTCTAATTACAACACGGAGAGAAAATACAACCGCATTATAATCGTATCATCATTTGTATTCAACAAAATATGTAATTGTTTGCCAGTCATTCTATCAGATCCTCCCATACGTTACTTGTGAAGTAAGATCTGTTATCCGATACCATATCCAAGGAAATGCCAAAGTGAATGATAATACGCTCGTATACAAACTATGTTGCCTCCTTGTTAACCGAAGTTCTCAATACTCGAATTTTAGCAAATCTTGTGAGATAATGTACAGCAACAATAATGAAATAATTTCCTATCTTGGTGACCGACAATGAATTAATTAAATCAATCCTTCAGTTTTCAATTGGCCTTAACAGAGGAATAACGTATAAATTGCTGCTCACAGTAGATTTATTTGCAGATATTTGGTAAACTTTGCAACGTTTATAATAATAAAAATATCATTGAATGTTTTTGACCAATAGTATCATGCGACAAGATTTTTTTCCACTGTAAGCCGTCCTAAAAATGTCATTTATAAAAAAAATTAAGAAACTTATATAATAATTTTGGAACAACCGGTTTTCCTATAATACAAGAAAAAATATTGTCTCTCCTACAAAAGTAAAATAATAGACCTATTAAAATGAAAAAACTATTTTTATGTACAATTTTGATTCTTATTTGTTTAGTTTCACTATCTAGAAAATGCATACCTTCAAGATTTCGAATGATATCTTCATATTCTTTAAGTTAATTCTCAATGTCTACCAACATTAACATTACATCGGAAAAATCGTCATCTTCGGAAATGACTTCTATCTTCGTCTTTATTTCAAATAATAAAAATCAACATTTTTGTATTTTGACCCGTATGATGTACGATTAGTAGGTTGAATTATTGAAGCCAAATAATCTAGCGTTTAATAATTCTTGTCACATTTGATTTGTTGAGAAGATAAACCAATATCTATTCATTTGTCAACATCATTGCTTTCATTTTAGGTAAATGATATCAAAATGATTTCAATATGAAAATAACTCCTAATCCCTCTTGTTTCGTAAACATATAATTAATTTGTAAACACTATGAATGGTTTTTTCTAATTTAGAGTTTGAAAATAAGTACTAAAAGTAACGCATGTTTCAATTTATTAATCCATCTAGTGTAGCTTTCGGAGAATGGTCATTTTTTTAAAAATAGCTTGAACATTGCAAAGTCTAAATAACATAATCTCATAAAAAATAGTACCCCATGGTAAAGTGAATGTGGTTTTCAGTTGATCTTCAAATATAATCCTCACTTAATAATATATCATATAACTATTCATAAAATAATACAATTCATATGTTTCCACCTCCTTAAGGATTTCATTGCAAAATAAAATGAGACATGGATATTTCTTTGTAACATCATTTAGTTTCTTATAATTCATACAAACTTTCAAATTTCTAGTTTTTTGTTAAAGCTAAGATAATTGGACAGATGCATTTAGTATTCTCTATCGGTCAGATGAATCATGATTCTAACAAAATTCTCAATTGTATCTTAATAATTTCAACGAACTTGAAAATTATTTAGTAAGATTTTGCCTTACCATCTTGGAAGTTGGCACAAATTCAATTTTGCGTGTCTCTAAGATAATTCTACTCAAATTTTTGTAATTGAAGGTAAAAAATGAATAAATTTACGCAAGAATTTATGAAAATGCTCTCGATTTTAGGAAAATAATTATACCCCCAACTGAATTTGATTCAACCTCCAGACTATCTCTTCGTCTAACAATACCGATTTCTTATTTGGTTGTTTCACTGGAATTTGTCTATGATGTAGAACTTATCTCTTGAAAACTGCTTCAATTGTACAAAGTCTGATTTTATAATTCAAAGATCATATGTATAAATTTCTTCTGATTCCAAACTGTCAGCCTCTAGTAAAGCAAAGTTCGATTCGTCTGATGCTAGTGTTTTCCTAGTGTGACAAAAATATTTTTTTTCTCATATGGCCTCTTTTATATTGTCATTTATTTTTCGTCTCAATAATTTGAAATATGTGTTTTTTGGTACTATGCTCTTAAACATGTAAGTTCTAAGTAATCCAAATGGGCAATCCTTGTGCCCTATCAGTGTAATCTTTCACCTTCTCTGAATCTTTGTTTGACTTGACTAAACTTACAAATAAGAGTTTTATACAATTTGTTTTTACTAAACTTCATGATCAATCCAATACTTAAGCGTTTCCAAAAATCTTTGGTAGGCTCCGTTTGTCTCTCATACAATTGATAAGCTCTTCTTTGAAGAAACTCTGATAAAAACGTGATCCAATTTTTTGTTGTTATACTACTTTTACTTATGCATGTCTTTTTGTAATTTCTTATGAATCCTTCTGATTCTTCATCCTTAACCAATTGAGCACTAATATCATCATTATAAGTCCTTCTAAACTTCAAACAAAGTTTCTCATCACCTTTTAAAAAGGCTCAAGATGACGGATAGCTATAAGTATCACATTCATTACAGTATCTCTGTCAAGTAACTCATTCCACATGCCCCTAACATTTAATGTTCCCCGAACTATCCCCTCTTGAATATGTATTACACGAATACTCGCTTGAGGCCCCTTAAAAACATCCATAAAAAAATAACTTCTTTCGGATTATTAGGATGACATACTTTTCGTCATCACAACACCAAAATGCAAGAAAATCTTCTATAAATTCCAACAAGTTTGTTTTAATTTTCCTCCATTTATGTTTTAAGATTTCGAAGGTTGCGTTAGTGGTCCAATTTTACCCCCCTTGACTAGAATTTGAGGATCCTCCGCATTTCTTCAAATTTTAACAGTTATTAGAAAAATTAAATATAAATCACCTCCCAAAATTTCAACTCATTTCCATTGTTGTCTAAAAGTTGTGTCCCTTTCAATACTGACTATTAAAAAAAACCATCCTATGTACATGCTCTTAAGAAGTTGTCAAATTGGATATCGGCAACATAACCAAAAATGTTGGGTCCTTTGACATAGAGGCAAATGGTGTAAAGAGAGAGAGAAATCACAATTCAAAGCTTCCGAAAAATAAATGTAGCTCTCACCCTTGGTAAATCCTCAAGGCAGAGGCCTTAATACAAACTCTATTCATAACTCAACACTTAAGTCTCTTCTACATTACACTATCACTCATTTCTTATTCTAACACTCAAGTCTATCTTACGTCACACTACTACCCCCATAAGCACTCGAAGAAGGTATCAAACTCTTCGCTGAAAACCTTTAAATATTACGAATTAGGAAGCTTCGCTAGAAATACCCTATATCAACTTACTCGTAGATATGACGCATAAATCTATAATAACATAGATATGAATAATCTAGAAATTCCTACCCCGTCATCTTGATAAGGTGTATGACTTGTCACCATTTTATCTACTTTGGACATTAGCAAGCCATGGCCACCTCACCAATATCTTCTAAAACTTACCACAATTCCTAGCAACTAATCTACTTTCTAATCATGAGTAAATTTTCACAATGCTGGTAAATCCATAAATTTAATCATAACAGGCTCTTGGTTTTTTCATTAAGTAGAGAAGATTTCACAACTGGAAATCAAACCGCCAACCCCTATGTTCGGATTTGGGTACGTCTCCACTATCATCCGGTAGTTTAGGGTCATCTCGGATCTCATTTGGATCTACATGTTATACAAGGACCTTAATACTTAGCGAACTTAAAATCACCCTAGTATCAATATGGATAACCATATTTGCAAGGATAGTGGATATCATTTGAATGATAATGTTCCAAATAATTACTTGGGTATACAAAGGTTTTCTCACCTTGACATATTCATCGAATATCAATATTTGATTGGAACTACAATTTTGACGCCCACAAATAGGTTCTTTGATATCATTTGTTATGTTGATTATTGATACCACGCATTCACCTATACCAAACCAACATTGATTGTAACCAGTGTTGGGTAGGTATTTGATTTGTTACTAACCGTTGATTTAGGTTTTTGAAGACAAACTAGAAGCAAAGATCCTTTGGTACATGGTTTTGAGAGTTTTCCAATAAAAGGAACCTCTGACCCGGTTACTTAAAAAGAACTAAAAAATTTGGTGGTTTTCATGACAAAATTGACAAAGAATTGATGACATTTTAGAAGATTATTTGACTGAATTTTGATTTTTTAAGAACCATGGTTATTAATGAAGTCCGGTTTTGAAAAATTTGAGAATCACGATTCTACATTTAAAGAACCGCATGATAACCTTCCAGGGTTTGGTATCAATTTTAATACCCGCCCAACATTGGTAGTAACCCACCTTGATTACTTTTCTTTTGATGGAGTTTGACAGAATTGCTATGAAGCAAGTGTCAAAGGGCACTTTGTCTGTACTGGAAGTGGAAATTTGAGTAGGCTTAACCTTATTGATTGAATGACATGCATTTTACAGTGGTACGTTCTGCGTATATCATACTATGTTGATCAAATTGGGAAATCTCTATACTGGTATAATTTTAATATAGTTATTCTTCTGTTGAAAGTGTGATTGGCTAGAGGTGAGTCGTGGTGTCTACGTAAACTTGCCTTTGAGAAGGTGAAAACATAATGAATTATTCCATAGCTTGAAATGTTTGTATATGCATGAATTGACCCTAAAAGCGGTCAAACTTCTTGTAAATAATAATGTAGTGGGGTTTGATTGGAATAAATCGGCCCTCAACTTATAGTGGACTTGTTCATATTATAGGGTGTTCATAAACACGGTTTCTTTTTGCACATGTCACAAGCAAAAAGAAAGGCATATAAAGTTGAAATTGATGTTGCCCATCGAAAGAAGAGAGAATATAGTTATTGCTTGTCATAAGAAAGGTCATGTCAACCGTATCCCATGACTATGGGCAATAAATGTTGTATCCCTTAATATATCAAGTCACGCTTTGGATTTCATAGTGACTCGAGAGATACGAGTCAACTTCTACACCTGTAAGTGACACCTAACTAAACACAATTTGAGTTTGTGTTGAGTTTTCGTTGTACATTCTCTCATGCTAGATTGGACTATATCTACAATGGCATATTTCAATCTTCAATCTCAAACTATTTTGGGAGATCGCCAGTTAATGTGATCACAAACGTGAGTTCAATGTGGTTTGGACATAGATTGTTTTTGTTGAAGACTTGACTTGAAGTAAGTGCACTTTTCAAGCACATCTTTATTCTTGTACACTAGCAGTATGTGGAGAAGAAGAGACCCCAAAACTTGTTATATAGGTACAAACAAATATGCTCATAAAACTCTTAACGGTATAGATTGCCCCCATGCTTTGATTTTTTTTGGATTTACGGTGGTTGAAAGTGATGCAAGTAGAGCCAAGTTGCTTGAGTTTGTAGGAACTTGAGTTTGTCAATAGTATAATACATACTCAACATCACTGGGGTGTAAAATTCCTCTTTAATGTGATACTCCTTGTCTTTAAAGTAATGAAAGGCAGGAGGGATATACTTTTGACAAACACATTTATTAAGATGATTTTAAATTTGAATTTCCAAGCATGTATTGAGAATTCTCACAACAACAAGTTGTGAAGCACCATCTCGGAAGGACACATTACACACCTATATTAAAAAATATTACTAATTTGTGGCCCGCCCAAAATGAATTTAGAAGGTAAATAAATTGAGAATTCGTCACATCACAAATCTTATTGTTTGATGTAATTGGCAACATCACAAATGAAGTAGATTACCTTGTACAAAACTGCAAGCATAACATTATCAAGCAATGTGCATTCATTCATGTGGGCTCCATGATTATAACCATGGGATGGCCCAACCTAGTGCAGATTAAGACTTAATATGAGTCTCCTTGCACTAGGTTGGGGCATCTCATGGTTATCTTCTAAAGGCCCACATGAACGAACGCACACTACTTAATAATGTTATGAGCACAAGCATCAAAATGTCTTGAAATGTGAGCACTTCGTGAGGAATATGGTATACCTATCTCTATGCTACCAAGAATGAACTTTCCCTACCTTTTTAGTGGTTGACTAGGAACATGGTGCTTTCCGCTTTTTATGTTCACGTATCACCTCCCTTATCATGATAGCATGAACTCCGTATACTTATCTCGATGTCTAGACTCTGCAAATTTGAGTATGTGCCTTAAGAAGTCGGTGGGACTTGGAAGGACAAAACAAATGACAAAACATAGGGCACACACATCTAGGCTTTGTCAATTGCATGGCTAAGTTATCAAGGCCAGGACGAGCACTTGATTTAATGTTTCAAGTGATGATTGAAACCTTTGGGATGCTGAATGGATAACACATTTTTAGGTAGGTAGTTGTGGATTGTGTCGCTTAGCTTGCAGTATAATGCGAATGGGACAATATTATAGCTTACCACACTCATGGAATTCATCTTATTATTTGGGAGAACTGTTAACACAATAGGCTACCTTTTGTTTCAATGTGTGGAATTATGAATAGTGTGGATGATACACTAGTAGAAAATGCATGGTATTCTAACGCCTCCAAACGACAAGGTTCCCAACCGTGTCATGCTTTCGACATGGAAATGTATGTGAGTGTTGATACGGAAAGTAATGAGGTAAAGGTGGCTACTAATTGAGGTGTAATAGCTACTACACTAAAAAAAAAAAATTAGTGTTTGATTATATCTAATGTTGTTACCACCCTACTCTGCTTAACAATAATGTTCAATTCCTTGACAATGAATGTTAGACATAAATGTGCCGCTACCTTCCCTACTGCCACCTCCCTTCTTGTGAAGCTTTCATAAGGCTATTGAACCCAAATGGTCATCACACTAGTGATTGTATTAATTATATCCCAGGCTCAACTTCTAACAAGTTTACTTCAAAGAATCATGTCATGATCCTAATTAGTTGACACCTACAACTAGACTTGACCAAGATGACTGCAAATTGACACCACCTGGGGCGGTTCCTAAACCATTTAACACATGTCATCTCTTGAAATTTGTAATCATTTTGAGGTCAATGTCATGTCGAATAAACACCCCTTTTTTAGTATTGATACTTAGAGTGGATCACATAGAGATAATGGAATGTGTACATACCATTCTTTTTTGCAAGAAAAAATATTGTTAACAAGCTCGTCAAGTTGGTGTTGAACAATTGGAGCACGAGTGAGATTTTCAAATTATAAACTCTATGACCTAATATGGTCTAGACAAACTAATTAAAAGTAAGTGTGTGCCTTTTTTTGGGTGCGAGTTATTGGATATGAGCATACCTCTTATCCATCCAACAAAACAAATTAGCCCCTCAAAGATTTGTGGTTCATTCATCTCAAATGACTTGGACTAGACTAATTTGAAGTATGTAAACCTAAGTTTAATGTCAAATCATCTAACAAAGTAACTTCAAACTCGATAAATTATCAAGGCTTCATTTTGGATGAATTAAAGGTACACTCCTTTATGATTAATCCCTTTTTTGAGTAATTTAACCTAGAAGATTGAGTAATAACAAGGATTCGGTCTAGTAAAGTGTAGGTGTATCATAGGGGGCAAATCAATTGGGCGTACAAGATACATAAGCTAAGGATTCAATTATTGTTATTAAATTTGCAAATGTATTGTGGATAATTATATATTATTAATAATTTATGACAAATAAATTTTATGTTTGTATAAGAAGTTCAAAGATGTAGGAGTTATGCTTGAGTTAAGAAATCCTAAGTTTACATTTCTTGATCCTATGACTTGTCAAATTGTTTTGTTGGGGCATCACCTGACAATTTACTATTTTGCTTGACAAAGGATGTGTAAATCGATATGACGTGGTCTCTGGCCATGAAGTCGCGCCACATATGGATGTTAGTTGATTGCACGTAAACAATTGGTTGTCCAATCGACTTCTCCGATTAGCGGTTGCTTAGGGAGTCGATTGCTTCCATTAATAGTTTTTAAAAAATCGATATCTCACCCTGAAACCGATTAGGATGTCAACTATACATAAGGAGTCAACTATCTACTTGACTACTCCCATAAGAAATCAATTAGGGAGACTACTGCATCCGTTAGTAGTCAATTAGGTAGTCAACTGCTCCCATTGCAATCAATCAGGAAGTCGACTGCTCCTATAGCAGTCAATCAAGGAGCCAATTGCTTACTTAATAGTCGACTCCATGTGTGGATTGGCATATGCATTTAGGAAACATGGAATGGAAAAGGGGAGAAAAATCAACAAATGTTTGAATCAATAAAAACTATTGTATCTTAACAAGAGGTTGATAAACTATATAATTTTTTTACAAAAAAAATCATGTTAATGATACATGCCTACTAAGTCTATGAAAACCCCCCTTAGGAAGCTAGAAAAAACTAAACACTCTCAATACTATCCTTGATCTTGGATCTCCAGCAATCCACAGGCTCATCCCACCTCACATGGACCATCTGCATTTGACGTCTTACGTTAGCCAAGACAATGTAGCTTCCTATGTCAACTTTGCACAAAAGTCCTAGGGCCATTCGAAAATTTTAAACCTCTCTGGCATAGAGAATTGAGTCATGACCTTGATCACAAAATTGCCATGCAAGTTTGCCGATCATAAAACTCTCAACCTCTTTGGCATAATATTTAGACGGATCTTGATGTTTGCTACTCTGGATCCCAAACAACTTTGGTACCACCCATCACTTCTCATTCTTCAAAATTTCCTTACCACCTTCGGTTATCGCATGCCACAATGATTAAACATTCTTACTTGTATGCAACGCGCACCCCCAATCGCACATTCCAATCTTCAAGCTTCCATTTGAGTCCCAATGGAGCCTAATGTTATCTAAAGAAAGAGCATTATGTTGCTTATTACCATTGTGCAATTCCGACGTCATTGTCAACTGCCTATTATAGTTGATAGTATACTCGACTCCCATGTCAATTTCTGGGAGTAATTCATAAGAAAGTCGACTGACATGTCAACTTTGGGGAGCAATCAATATGAATCACGATTATCAGTTGCAATCGGTATGGTAGTCGGCAACCTCTAAAACATTTTCCAATGGTTTGCTGCTATGATAAGCTTGGCATGAGGTTGATTATGAATATTAATGCAAAATGATGACTTATCATGTACCAAGGCTTTCATTCATCTTGAGTACCCATACCAATAAAGCCCACTACCTCTCTCCACTTGCAACAAATGTCTAAATGCAATCAAGGTCAAATACACGTGGGAAAAATGTCAAGTGTCAAGGAAATGGGGTTTTATAGTCCTAGCACACTTAAACCCATGCCTCGGGAGTGCACTCCAATATCCAAATAGATGGAACTAGTGTATAAAAAGATCGAATGGTTGCTTATTTGGGGCGGAAAGGATTGACGGCAAAATGCATGTGCGCACGCCCGCAGGGGGGGGGGGGGGGGGGAGTGTAGTTGGTAGTTCCGGATGAAGTTTGGATGATTGCATTGAGGACATAAGAGACAATGTAGTCGGTTCTAAACAACAAGCATATGTTGTGCATAATCCAACACAAATGAAAGTCAAACTACTCCATCGTCCCCTACACCATTAGTAGCAAGGGAGGCGGTGCCCGAGTAGACTCTTGAACCCCACATATAATTCCAATGTCACATGGGCCTAAATGAAGGCATGCAAGATTTTAAGAAATTTGGGTTGGATATGATAAAGGTTATAAGTATTCTATGAGGCTAATATGCCCATTAGCATTGTCTACCATCCCACATTCATGGATGTCGTGAAGGCAACCAACGATGTAAGGTTTTATACAAACCACCAACCTATCATGCACTATACAAAAGTTTACTTGATGAAGTCAACCAATACCCAAAAATTAGTGGAGTTGCAAACAAAATCATCCATCCACAAATATGGCTACACTATTTGTTCGGATAATGGAAGAATGTTGTCCGCCGGCCTTTGATGAACGTCATGCAAATTTGTCCAATGGGTGACATGTTCTTAATTTGGTTCTATTAACACGACTGATAGTACAAAGGTTGCCGATTATGTCACCACTGATGCCAAAAGATATATTGTTGGAGTGGACCCACAAAATGTTGTCCAAGTGTGCTTCGACAATACGAAAGCTATGGAAAACAAGATTAGCAATATTAGATGTGAATAGCTATGCATATATTGGCAAGGATGTGCAACACATTGCTTGAACTTGTTGTTGAAGGATTGGAGAAAACAACGATGGACCTCTACTGAGATAACACAAGTTTTCAACAATTTTGTACGCCACTTTACGCCCATGACACTGTGTGCATATTTTCTAAATTGTTGTAGTTTGTTCATATGTGGTTGGATGTGCAATATGTTATTGTTAAAGAAGTTCTTATCTACATGTGGTAGATAGGTCGTTCTTTCTAGAGGTCTTGTTCTAGACTCTACACTTCCTCTTAATTACTTTACCGATAAATGATAACAACACCTACCGGTTTGTATGTTGTCCGGACCTACCAGCTTTAGGCTTACTCAAAAAGATTTAGTATTGGTCTTCCATGTACCGGTAGTCCCTTCTTTCCTCACTACTTTGGCAATCTTACCTACACCCTTAATTGCCTAGATGCCACCTTTTCTATATAAGATAGTAGGGATATTGCCGGGATAAGACCTTACCCTTTATGTTCCTGGTAATAGTAGTTAGCGAGTCCAAACCTCCCTACTTAGTCTACCATCCATGGCCCAAGTCCTTCTGATACTGGTAATTCTCAATTCCCATCTTGCAGTAGCCAGTAGGTAGGCCATTTTACCCTCACATAATACTACTTAGTTGTCTTTGTATCACTTGTCTCTACCAAACTTGCTTTACTAGCCTCAACTACTTCATCATTCAAGTACTAGCTCTTTTCACAGAGTAACATGATGAGAATAGAAAACCTTCTTTTCTACCAAACCTAACTTGTTCCTTACTCCTTAACTATCTAGGTCCGGAACTTCTCTACTATCCACATGATTCTACCCCAAGCATGCCAGAAGATCAACTACTACTCCACTATTCTTAAAGTATCATTCCTATCCTTAACTCTCAACTCAAGACCAAATGCATACATAGAAGTAAGAATATCAACTCTATCCTCACATACTTACTATGTTTTCATACAATCCTTGAGAGACTAACATTATGGCATTTGGACTACACACTTAAATACATACTTTCTTGTAAGTAAACATTCAACTCCCACACAAGATTCAAGACTCGAAGATCCTTTTTACCCACAACACAACTCACTCAAGGAGGTAACTTTCACAAGTATTCAATTCAAAATGATCATACCTTCAACATTATTTTTCTCCTCATATCTCTTATTTTCTTCCTTCAGTTCTAACTATCCCGTAAGCAATCATTATGGTTCCTTTTTGATGGAACCTTCTGGTTTATCCTTATTTAATTCCTTTTTGCTAATCCCTATCCATTCCCCTATTTATTTATACTTTATGTTGCTTTGGTAAAGGTAACTTCATTTTACCAATAACGATTATATGTAAGGAGCGTTAAACTAACATGTAAATATATTTGGACAAACCGCTTGGCCAAAAATAATAAGAGATGTGCACTTGTGGGACAAAACATTAAACAACAACAACAAAAGCAACAACACAACTATTACAGTTTGATTATTTGTGTAGTTTTGTGATCTAGTGTACGTCATATTGGCAGTTGGAGTTGTTCAAAATTCATGCATTACAAATCCAAACATACTTAAATCTTGGTTGCTATTATATTGTTTGCGCACACACTCATGTTACATGATGAGGCTTGTGAGACCTCTTGAAGTGGTACCTAGTGAGCTTGTTACAAGCCAATTTAGGAGATTTTCTTGAGATTATGAATAGTTATGGGCTTAGTATATCCCCTTGGATGATACCTTTGCTTAATATGTGGATAGATACAAAGGTGGTGTTGAAGTAGGTGCTACAAAATGAGATGGTTGAGTTGCTGTATATATTGCCTATGTTTAAATCCAATGTCTAAATCAATGGCGTTGATAGGGAAACCTAGATTGTCCATGAATATAAGGGGTATGGTTGTTGGCATGATCTATAGAATCATTTAAAACCTTTTAACAACATAAAGTCTATTCAAAAGGAGCCTCATATTCACAAAGACAAATGTCAATGCTCATTTTTCTTTTTCTTTTCTTTGACTAAATTAACGTAGGCTTGGTAAGCTACAGGTACAAAACAAACTAGGGTGGAAGGTTCTGGGTGAGTTTGGACCCGACTGGTACACCAAATAGGGTCATTAATGTCACCGAGTATTGAATAGACTTACTTACTGCATTGACTTGTGGTTCCAAATTAAGAAGATAAAGTCAATTTCACTTTTGAACAAGAGGAGACATTAGAAGTCATATGAGTGTGTCTTCTTACTTACTTAATGATTTTTATTTTTGTTTTCTCTAGGAATATTGATATAATATTACAGTAACTATTATCATATAAAAGCAGATATCATAAATATTTATGAATTGTTAGAGAAATTAGTGTTAGTCGTAGTAATGATCCTATTGAGTATATATATATATATATAGTAGAGTCTATTAAGTAGACTAGATGCAAAGAGACAAAATGGTGTCGTGGACGGTAAGTTGGTTGCCGACTACTCACGGTGTCAATTTAAAGTCTGTTCCCCAGAAACACAACACTCACCTTCCATCACACCTTCAAGGTATTTGCAGCCACGAAACAATTTGGGAACGGTATCACAAGGAGGATGAAGTGCACACGGTGCTTCAAGCAATTACTTGAGCTTGCAAACTTTTCTGATTTGCAAGTTGATGCAGCTAAATTCGCAGAAATAGAGGCCACACAAGGCACCACCTTCAACCAGCTCATGAATCCGCCTATTGTGACAGTAATTGCAGACACCGGAACCTACAGTAACGCACTTACTGATGACAGAATATTAGGATGACATGTCAACAATTGATCACATGATATACCTCATGTACAGGAGATTGCAACTTTGGCTTCAGCAAGGCCTGTTTATAATGGTCTGCACACATTTTTGTCTGCAAAATAACAATTGTCGGCATCTAATCGGCTAGTCGGCCTAGACTGATGGCAGACGCGGTGGGCACAGTGGCCTAATCCTTGCGTATAAATGATTGACTGAGCTCAAGGGTTAATCACATTCACAGTTACAGCTTGTCTTCTAGCTCTTGGTTATTTTCGAGTGATCTTTGCCTAGATCAACCAGGAGGTTATAGGTCAGCTGTGTGTGAATAATTCAGCAGGATTTTCCTCAGTGTGGAGCTCTGCAAACCATAGGGTATGCGTCTAAATTCATCAAGAGAATAGGTTTGATTCACATGTTATTTGTGTTGTGAAGCATTATCTTACATCTACAAAGTTGGCATTTGAGTGGTTCTTCCAGTTAATAACGCCCCTACATTTCTCTGATCCAGGTTCTGTACTTGGAGTTTTACTTGTCGATTATCAACAAGACTTTGCAGCAGAAACCATGTCAGGCAACGGCGCCGGCGACGGGGGTAAGACAGGCTGGTCCTTCGCCCCGATCAAGTCGATCGAAAGTTACTACGGAGGTAAACCTGAATGTTTCGCAGGAAATGTTGCAGATGCTGACCATCTGTTCGGTGAAGGTGGAGCCAACAAGTTCTCGGGCGTGGTCTTGCAGCTTGTCATGAACGTTCATGGAATGATGGGCTTTCCAATGCGCCTCTTTGATGACATGGTTTTGTTGCGAGACCCAGGGGAGGGAGATGGTGGGAAAACTATATGGTAAATTCAAACGATTGACATGTGTTCACCACAGCATCAGCGGCGTGTGATCGGCCGCCCCCGGTTTAGATTTTCATACCAGTAACTGTATTTGAAGTAGATCGATCATCGCCCTTCTTACTAATCTTGTACAAAATTCGGGCTTGCATTCTCAATAGTTCACTTGCCTATTTATAGAGTTGTGTGACTGCAAATTGCAACTTCACATTGCAGTGCAGGACTCCTACATATAAAGGTTTACACCCATTGATAAACTTTATAGGACGATGTTCTGTCAGCCGCTTGCTGGGATCACCTTATTACACAGGCCAGGACCTCTTGTTAATGGATTCTACAACAGTTTTCACTCATGAAAAGGTTAGGCTGAGAGGGCTTAATGTAAATGGGGAAATTGGTGAACCTCCGGATCTTTTGGTTATGGCTACCCAATCTGTGCCTTGTGAATAAACCTTCAAAATTCAAAATTGTGTGCTCATCACATTCTCTTTCATTCCAGTTGGGAATCTTCTCACTTTTCGGTCAAGCTAGCCAACACGTGTAGTGGACTGTGGTAGACACACGGTTACACTATCTCCTGCTAGACGAGAAAGAATATGAATGAATAACTCTGAATGCATCTCATCGAAGTCGCTTTGGCCGAGTGGTTAAGGCGTGTGCCTGCTAAGTACATGGGGTTTCCCCGCAAGAGTTCGAATCTCTTAGGCGACGGATATGAGAATATATAGCAACTTAAAGCTTTTTCTTTGTCTTTTGTCTTGACCTTTGAGATTTGCAATCATATTTGACCTTGCATATCAGAGTGAAGGCTCCTTTTGAGCACCTGTCACAAGCGAAAAGAAAGGCTTATAAAATCTGAAGTCAATCTTGCTTGTCACATGGAAAGGCAAAACAAAAAGCAACCCATCGAAAGAAAGCTCCCCTCGACCATTACTTGTCAATAATCTCTCGTGACCATGGGCAAGCAATGTTGTATCCCGTAATATATAAGCCACGCTGTGATTTCATAGTGACTTGGGACATATGAATCAACATCTACACTTGTAAGTAACACCTAACTAACCCAATTTGAGTTTGTGTTGAGTTTTCAATGTGAATGTGATCACAAACATGATTTGAGCCAAAAAATTGCACAATGTGATGATGCGTGCAAGGGAGTTTGAATATCGTCCAGAGATCAAGAAGCTAGTACTAATATCCAAGGCTAGAGGTCAAGGGTTTCATTAAAGAGTATGAGAGTAAACTCGAGCTAACTGAAAATTACAACGATCCCATAAACTAAGATTTGCTCATGCTTCCAAAAGCAATAGCAAGTCTCAATTACAATGTAACATCTCTCAAAAACAGAGAGGGAATGGTTTTTTTTTTTTTTTTTCAAAAAAAGGATGATCGACCAAACCTTGAGCCTTATATACTTGTAGGAACTAATAGTTGAAGCTCCCCTCAACTAGTCCTCAAGCATACAATTAATCAACTCTCCCTCCATGCCTGTGGGGTGAGTTAAGCGCTCTTAACTAATGGTCGTTACTTACAAGGTGAGAACATAGTGTAACACCATCGTCCCAATTACACAAAATATGATATTTAGTGTTTGATACACTAAATACGAATGCATACACTAAATATCAATAACCCTATGGAAGTAAGTAACATTAAATGTAAACTCAAACACTAAATATCAACTATGATAATATGTGGAAGTTACATGTTTGAATTTAGTGTAGTAAGGATATGAAAAAAAGGATATAATAAGGGAGGTGGCAGTAGGGAAGGTAGCGGCACATTTATGTCTAACACTAATTGCCAAAGAATTGAAAATTAGTGTTGAGCATGGTAGGGTGGTAGCAACACTCAATATAATCAAACACTATATATCATATTATGTGTAGTGGGTAACCCCCCTTTACCTTTTAGAATTATTAAATCTCCTAGAGTGAAGTCCTCTAGTCCTGCATACAACATAGTCTAGTTGGAATTAGATATACCAACGGTAATTAATAACTAGACACACCTTATAAATAGCCCATAGTACACCTACGTTATATAAACACTGCTAAATAATGCTATAAACCAACAACTTGTGAGGTGAGTTAAAGTTTGGTGTAAGTTTGAGTATTTGGGAGTAATCAGCAATGGGACGCGTTAAGAGGTTAGCTGAAAAGGTCAATGACATTTGCACATACACTTTACATTCAAATTAGATGCGGACTACCACTAACTACCATCAACAAAAACCATAATGATGAGAGATAATATTTACATAATCCTTAAACGTACAATTGTGAATCACGTTCAAGTCGCAGTTATACTTTGGTGTGAAATGGGTGTTTAGAAGCAACTAGTAGGGCGAAGCCTAGCAGGTTGACTTAAAGGTCAGTGATCATTACATCTTGCACCCTACAAATAAATTTGATGCAAACTCCCATTAGGCCACTAAACTATTTTCTAGTTAGTTAAATCTCATCTTCTTTACAAATTATGTTTCAAACTTCACTTAGGATGAACTCTTGTCAAATAAATTATGCTTGGTGGTTGTTCCACATTTTTTACCATAGCAAGTTTGTAAATTATAGCACATGATTTGTGGAATGCCTAAGACATCCGGGGAGTTTTGTTCTAATTTAGGGGCTTGTTGGTTCTTAATCCTTATATATGAAAGTTATTTTGGTCATAGAGCTTGATGATTCTTTTGAAGAGTGAATAATGAGAGGTGCACAAGGATAGTGAACCATATGGTGCATTTTTATCATTTTTTTAAAATTGAGATTGTTTGAATGTGGTAGCAAAATGTGATGATGTGAGTATCATTGTGCATAATAGAGGTGTATGATATGGATTTGAGGGCAATATTTGAGTCATGCCGCAACAAGAAAAAGCAAAGAGTCCTTAGTTTGGACTAAATATTATAATTTAATATTTCTCTACATTTATTTTTGAAAGAATATGATTTGATCTTTAATTTTCTGTGAAGGATTAGGATTTTCCAACCCGTTATCGTAATGTGGGCCAGTTAGTATTTAAAATGTAGGCATTTACACGTATGATCGCTATTCCAAGTATGCATGTAGATGAATGTTAGTATGATGTTGTAATAAGCATGTTTTAGTTAGTTGTTTAGTTGAGAACTGGTCTTGAGTTCAAAACCGGGAGGACTTGGTAGGGAGGACTTGAGGGTTAGGGTAGGTTAGGGTTTACCGGCGATGATGGCAGTCGTCATCTAGTCGCTTAGGGTTCCTTGATGCCCTAGTTTCATATTGGCCGAAGGTGGCAAGGGAGAAGAAGATTTAAGGGGGTAGAGGGTGATTAGGCATTCTTGTGGATATTCTAGAGGAGTTTGAAGGGTTTTGTATTGAAAGAGCTTATGGAGTTAAGAGAGTGAGTGATTGTAAATACTTAAAGGAGTTGAGGAAACTAAGGTTATTTAGAGAAGTGAGGGTATGCACTAGGCAAAGTGTTGTATCTTCTACATTTAGTTTATTAAATAAGCAAAATTTGGGTCTCAGGTTTTGGTCTGTTGTGCATGATGGAAGAAATATCTCGTTGCAATGTTTTAGAAAAATATTCATGGTGAGGCATATCATTTGTATGCAAAGTTTGACGTTGTGATTTGTACTAAGGAAGGAACAATGAAGCGTTGAAGTAAAGGGGATCTAAAACTATTGCAGCTAAATTTGAGGGCTTAGTTTTCCACAAGTATTATAGCTATGAATGTGAGATTTAGGGGGTAGCTTGGGAGATGCTTTGTCTAAGTTAAGGTCAAATTTCAACTCCATAGGTGTTATAGGAATAGAGTTATTGATCTTGATGCAACCAAATCTTTAAAGAATTGTTGAGGGCAAATATTAATTTCACTAAAAGTTGCATCATGAGTTGTATATTATTTTGCTAGTCATGAAAATTGATATGCGAGTAAAAGATGAGGCATGCAACTCCTTTGCAAAGTTTTATGGGTAGAACATGAAGGAGTTGAGAGTTATATAAGGATGAAGTTGACTAGATCAACATTAAGGATACTATGTAGTTTGAATAAACTTGGGCAAATTTGAGATATGATTTTGGGACAATTGAGCAACAACTGTATGTGAGGAAAAAACTTTAAAATTAGAAATATTTGGCAAAGCAAATGACTTTGTGTTGATTTGGACAAACCACATTCTTCTTCATGACAACGCCTTCTTTGGAAGGCTCCTAGGTGCCCACCTTTGTCATGCCGCCTCCTAATGGCCACACATACTACGCTCCTTCTTCTTAATGAATGGTGATTCCACCTTTTATGTTGATCTGACCCTCAATCCCAACAATGTAGTAACCATAGTCTCAAGGCGAAGAGTTACGGATGTGTGTGCATAATTCTGCAGGTTAATTTCACATGCAACCTTCACCCGCAACTCGACAACAATTTTGTAACTCTAGTGGTTGGTCTAGACATATGATCTCAATTTTTTGACATGATGTGAGGTGTACATAGTGTTCGGAAACAAATAACTTGTTTTGAAACTAGCAATTTGCATTTTATTCTCCTTGCAATCTTTCTTTTCTTTTCTTTACTGCTATGTGTTATTTTAATTTGTCATTTGTTCATTATTTTCTTACATGATAACATTGTCTTCATGAAATGTCTATCACAGTGTCCATCGGAGATAGCTTGCAACCCATCATGAAGACATTTGCCTAATCGTAAACCCTTTGTAGTGTTTGGGCTCAATGGGGTGTTGTGTCACACCAAACACATGCCTAAAGTCCCCATGACTTCCTACCGAAGTCTAGAGGAGATGGGGCATTGGACATTCTCATAAACCAGAAGGTTGTCAGAGCTTGGAATACAGACCTTCCTCCGTGAGGTGGTTGACTTAGCTCACATTGTCGTATGGAGCTTCATGGTGTTGGACAAAATGGAGCCCATCGTTAGGTTCATATTTTGTGGTCTCCCAAGCCTTTGCTTGGTTCTTGAACAAAAGTCATGTGATGACTTGTTCAACAAGAAGGTGCATTGGTGCCCAAGTTTGAAGGGGGTGAGGGGTAGCTATTCCTCAAGGTCCTCATGTCCAACCTTTGGGTTGGCATCCCTCACTTGGAGGGGGTCCCTTATGAGTGGTGGCCAACCATGAAGAACACCCTCCTTATGGACAACAACCCCACCAAGAGCATCCTTAAACCCCTTGGCAACGTCATCTTCCCTGAGACATGAACCAACAATAGAAAGGACACCTTCCTAGTGAATGAGTTGGCTCCCTACCTTAGGAAGTTTGTGCACCACCCCTATAGCATCCCAAATTTTGTCCTCCCCAACCCTATTGGCAATGGACCACTACCCTCCACCAATGATACATATAAGGCCATTCATTGGCTTGTGGAAGTCAATAATTTAATCTGAAAACCCTCCATGTTTGTGAGTGTATTCTAAGTTTTCTTGGCATTCTTGTATATAATGTTTACCCCTTTTTCTGGCATGGATTTGTGCTCTCATAGTTTCCTCAAAGTGTGTTTCTTGTCACCAACAACCCTTATCATTTCCTCCTTATTCTATTTTCTAGCACATTAGTACCTGGAACTAGTGTCCAAAAATTAAACATTCACTAACTTCCATTGTGCTTTCATTTTCTCAAAACTTGTTGGCCTTGATCCAAGGTTATGGACTCACATCCAAAACTAGCCATTGTTGGTGATATGATCTTTACTTGCAATGACTAGCAAATCTATGTTACGGACTTGCATCCTAAATGTCATATTATGTGGTGTTCTCTGAACCATATAGGTCTTTACTCCAACAATAGGTGATCCATCAAAGTCCGAGCATTTTCTTGTGCTTCGCCGGAGTGTTAGACAATCCTCAGCATACGTTACACCAAGTTGTGGATCCTCCCATAGAGCAGTCTCCTTTTGGAAACATTTGAATACCCTTGGATTAATGGGCCCAATCCGCACCAAAAATTATAGCTGTAGAGAAGAATTTTTTAGGGTTGTCGAGGCACAACAAGCAAAAGAAAAATAGGCTTCCACAAGTAAACAAGCTCCCTAGTACTTAGATAATGTGGATTTAAATGTGAATATGGCATTCAAATCATTCTTTAAAGACTGCCCATTTAAATGCATCCTTATTGTCTTCAATGTTCATGAATTGGATTCAAATGCTATTCTGTGGGTGCAATCTCAAAAAGTGATGTTGTTAAATTTAGTTTCATGATGGGAAATGATCGATTTCCATGTGATTTGTTTGTCTTTCTTGTATTTGTATCATGTAATTCAAAATTGAGGTCCTTCATTAGTCTCCAAATCATGAAGAAAATCTCAGATTACCAAATACAGTGTTTAGAGATTTCAAGCATCTATGGCATAATCAATTTGCCACCTAGAATACACAGGGAGGTCACTTCATTGTCAAGTTGACACCACGTGCGGACAAAGTTTGCTACCCCTATATTACATGCCATATATAATTTTAAAATTCATGATATTTTTTCTACATATACGTAACCATTGATAGTATCTTTTGTATATATTTTTTGAAATTTTTAGTCATCTTTATTTTTTTAATAAATGTTTTAGTTCAATTATGTGTCATTCTAGTTAGAAATGGTATGTTTTATGAAAAAAAAAATCATCAAATTTAGTTACCACTTTTACCTATGTCATAGGTACTGTGTATATATACTCATGAAAAAAATTTGATAAAATTTTGACCCATTTTGGTGGTGCAACTTACCAAAAGAAGATTTTTTTTGGTCGCACGTGGTGTTCAACTTGACAATGGAGTGATCTACCCGTGCTAGAATACCAAAAATTCCAAAGTTGCATTTAGACAGAATAGCTTTGCCACTAGTGCAAGATGCAATGCACAATCAAACTTTGGAACAAGGTGACAAACTATAGGTATGGTAGGCACAATATTTACAACCATTTGTCAATGTAGCTAACAATGTTGTACCCATGAACTTCATACTAGAATTTCAAGCCACAAAAATCAAATTGCACGTCTAGATTTGGGATTTGCAACAACTTAAGATTCCGATACTAACCCTAACCCATCTTTGCTAACCCTAATCCAGTCTCCATGATTTCGTCTTATCATCACCACCAGCATAACTTCAAGTAAAAATAGGAAGAATTTGAAGTGCATGACAATGGAGAACGTGGAAGAGGAATTTCTTGACATGTGGCACATTGCAAGGGTGTGAGTTGACTTCTTTGGCAGTTTGCATTAATGTCAAAAGTTATTATATAAGGGGGGGGGGGGAGAGGCAATGTGATAATAAAGAGTGAGATTTGAATTGAGAACATCCATTCCCTAGGGTTTCAAGGTATTAGAGCGAGAGTGACATTACAGAGGTTTATATTACATAGATTAGGGTGTATTTTTGAGTGGGGTAAGACATAAGGGTGTACATAGGCCTCCCAACTAATTCTCTAGGCACAAACTATCTAATCATAGGATTAAGATATTGAGGCCTTAAAGTGACACTTTAAGAAACTTTCTTATTTCAAGAAGGCTAAGTAGTTTGGAAAGTTTTCAAAAAAAATCCAAACATTAGCAAATCTATACAAAGTCTACAAAATAAATAAATAAATTTGCATGCAAGCTATAGAAATTCTCAAAGTCATCTTAAGGAAAGAGCCTTTTATTGTTAGCCTATGGGGTCTTCTGATGTTGGATTCCAAAGTAAGAATCACCACAAAATCAACTTTATTCCAAGTGAGGAGATTCTATTAAATGAAGGTGTTGTCCCCCTTTTGTGGATCACTTCTTACACCGTCTCATTGAGCGGATACATCCGTGATTAGCCATTGTGATTGGCCAAAGTCAGTACTCTTCTGAAAGCATTCTTGCTTGCATTGGCGTTGGCTTGTTGCCTTTTGTCTCAACAACAACAACAACAACAAATTAAATAATTAAATAAAAACTAAAAACTAAAAACTACATACATTCTTGCATCCTTCTTAAACTGCTATTATAAGTGATTGAAGTGGTGCTATTTTATACCACACATGTGCCACACATGATTAATCGCTCTTTACAATAACTTGCTTGATGACACCGTTGCGCTCACTTGCTGACGGCTTAATGATTCAAAATAGGTGTCACCAAAGAGAAAGTGTCACTTTAGGGCCTCAGTACCTTATGAGTAACCACCAAAATATGGTGATAAGAGGTAGCAGAGTCACCTCTATCACTGCTTTTTGAAGCCAAAACTCCCAAGAAATCACCAATTCACACAACACATGTTTTCCATATCAAGGCATCCAAAGCCGAATTCGTGCACCCATATCCTACATTTCGGAAGCACCTATGGGTACACAAATCTACTAGATTGGTCATACTCGATGTAGCAGAAGCATACGACACCTTGAAAATGTCACTTGCCAGATGAATCGATTTACAGATGAAACTCCATTACCAGATGCAAAATAAGCTGGGTACATTGCTCACAAGTCAGTTGCCGCTACCCAAGCTTTACCATCTGTCTACCTAGTATTATAAATCTATCAATCTACCATAATGTGAGTTCTACAAAAGCTAAATAAGTTGCTCACGACACAAGTACAGTGATGAACTTGGAGCTGCTTCCTTGTTGCCCGGCCTCTTTCGTCGTCAGCACCGACGTTATGCTTGCATTGTTACAACGTCAGCCCAGAGACGTTACGGCTGCCTCCGGGGGTCTCGATCCTACTTGAACCTCAGATCTAGTGACCAATGTCAACCTACGACGTTACTGATCTGTCTCCGGAGGATCCGGGTTAAAGATCCTGGTGGAAGGTGGTCCTTCTTGGGGAATGGGGCCTTGCGAAGTAAACAGCTGGTACCAAAACTTTCGTAGCCTTCATCAAGTAATGAGGTTACATCTATAAATAAAATAGTCTTCGAACTATCATCTCAATTATATCTACATGACAATCATGTGACTCTCCAAGGCCTCTCTCAAGCCACCGAATTAAGTTGCAACAGATCGTTGGAGTGGTGTAATGGAAGGCTCGTAGTTAAGCATCCATTTTGTTCCCTAATACAAAGCCAGAGTAGAACAATGAAATCCAGGAAACTTCTCCCCCTCTCCCCTACCCCCTCTCCCTCATTTTCCGCTCTGTTTTTCCTTCCAATGTGTACGCCTTCGACTCAGCTGTACAGCTATCTTTCGCAAAGTGTTGTTCTAACACTAACATTTTTCTTCCTACAGAATTGCTGTGTCAGCAATTTCGGTGAATCGCTGCAAAAACGCGCAGCAAAAACACATACTCGCTCTAGGCACAAAAGTATACATAGGACTAAGTCTCCACAAAAACAAATTGGGGGTAGTAGCAGAGTCATCTCTGCACTGGTTGTTGTAGCCAAAATCTCCTATCCATACAACACATGATCTACAGCCAAAGTCATGCACAACCATATCTTACACTTCGGATGCACCGCAAAGACACCTACTGTATCACTCGGATAGCAGATTCATTCATACCTTGAAATGTCACTTGCCAGATGGTTTATTTACAGATGCAACTTCATTACAAGATGTAAAATAGCTATATGAAATATAGAATATGATCATGCCTTACTGAAAGAACCCTGTGACCCTCTATGAGGCCTTTCACAAGCCACGGAATTCCAAGGCAATTTGGTGTGGACCCCATGAGTCTCCAAGCCTTCAAGGATCTTGCCATTGACAACCATTTAGGTAGCAGCTGCACGGTGCCAATTGTAGCCCCGAACCCTCTCTCCATCTTAGGACATGGAAAATCTGGTTCCTCCACCGATTCCTCCATCATCGATCACCAAGGCGGAGTCACAACCCCCGGCTCAACTCCACCGCTCCGAACCTTGGCATCATTGTAGAGGACAACTTTCCGACTTTGGTCTGCCGATGCTGCCAGAATGCTTCCGATCGCAACAGATTCAATATTGTTCCCGAGTGAAATTCCTCTTATGATGTCAAACAATCCGCAGAATTTCGTTGCCCAAGTAAATCCCCTGGCCGAGTCCTATCTCGCTCACGGCCAAGCTTTGAAACACGGGCGAAACACACAATCCTTTCTTCTTCTTCACCGCGGGAGGGTGACAAACTGCACCGTAGTTTTTCTGGAACCACACTACTGTCTTTTTAAATGATGGGTTTCAAAACAGAAACGATGGCCCAGGGTGGGTGATCCAACCAAAAATGCATGAAACTTGTACCTACCATAACTCTCTCTTGATCACCGAAAAATAAGTATCTCTGTGAGGAGTCTGCTAGTCTATTCCATCATCTGGAGCCATTATTCATTGGTCATTGACAGGCTAGGCTTCATATAAGAGACACTCAGACGCCTCACCCTGAATTTTCTTCTCATAGACAACCACCACCAGAGGAGGGCGGTAGACACTCCTCTGGCTCCAATCGCCTTCTGCTGGTTCCATCTCGATTACTAGACCTCCGAACTATTTAGACTGCAACAACCTGACAACAATTACTTAGCTTTGGTAAACTTGAGTCGTCACAATACGAGACGCCAAAAGATAACAAGACACGACCGTCTGTCCTATTGACACGGCTGCAATACATTGTACTGAAAGCCTCCAACTCAGCCCTGTTTGAGTTTCCTGTTCAGCACTTTGTGTCTCCAAAACATCTTCGTGGATCTCTGTCTGCCACCCGAAGAGTGCGTGGATTCTGTAGTGACCACTAAGCCTAAGTTACGGACGAAGGTACTAACGGCTGCTACTTATGATAATTAGAAGGACTGTTTTCCCCCCTCCTGAGTCTTGTGTGCTCTCAGTTTAAAAGCACGTGTGTAAGGACCCGTGAGAGGTGTGTCTGCCCTCTACGAGAACTTTTTGCAGTGTCTTAAATAGCTCTACCTTAGCTATGGAGATCTAGTACTACAAAGGTTAGCTAGTCTGCTCCTGAGCAGAGTCTGCTCTCAGCCTCTGTTGTATGCACTGTGCAGTATGGACTAGTGAGGTACAGGAGATGCTATTATATGACGTTGTACTTGCTTGCCTAAGTGTATCATATTTGAGCGTGACTCATTCTTTGTGAAAAAAAATTAGGTAGAGAGAAGTACCGTCTGCATTCGTCGCTATAGGAAAGTATCTAATTCACTCCAGGTAGATGTCTCGGGATGAGAGGACATCCTCAGCACCGCGGTGTTGGCGACCAGGATGCTATTTCTCTTCTAGAATCAAAATCCCTGGTCGGTTCCTCCTTCACCTGGAACAATTATCCATGGCGCATTGACAAGCTAAAATTCTGAACAGAAAGAAAGAAGAAACGTACAGACACAGGTCTAGTACTCAATTCGACTCAAAAACTCCTCCTATTATGCTTCGGCCCTCACTTTTTTCCCCCCATGAACAACCACGGGCTTGGGCTTGTAGACACTAATTGGGCTATAGTCCTCTCGTGTGTCCATCTCTACAAATTATAAAGCTGCGAACTACTCACTACAGCAACGCTCAGAAGTGGCAAACTAAAGAAACCAAGAGCGCGTCTAGCAAATCTTAACCCAAAAGATCAATCAGCAACACATGAGCAACACTACAAATGAGAGGAAGAGGAGAGGATTGGAGATGCGGAGCTCTCTTGTGTTGGGAATCAGAGAGATGGGGTATGAAGATGAAGCGAGGAGCGAGCGATTCTGACTTAATATGTAAAAAAAACCAAAGCCTGTGAGAAGCGCTGCCACACAGCGGGCTTCTCCCGGCTGCTCCATTGCTCCATTACAACACAAGGTCCCACCTCAAATTCTAAACATACTCATGGCCAATTCCACCAATATTTTACTTCTTCTTGGCTCTTACCTAGTAAAGCATGATCACACGCTAGAACACCAAACGCTAACACAAAGGGGTGCTAAATCGGGTAACATTATTTTGGAGGGGAGTAGTCTCACTATATGTCCCACACCTATCATTGGGGGGAGAACCAACAATTAGTCACAAATGAACTGGTTGAGTTTGAGAAATAACCAGTTGAAGTTCAAGACTGCAGGAAAAACACCGATCATTTTAGAGGAATTTATAGAATATACCCCAATTTAATAAAGGAAACCAAAGGATGTCAACATGTAACCGGTTGGACTTGCAAACAATAGGATCTCAACCGATTATGCCCAAAAATCTTCCCAATCACTGTCCCACACGTTCATTTTATATGAGCTTCAGAAATTGTGAGTCCCATGATTATTAAACTAATATCTTATAATACATAGGGCTTTGTATAGAAATGGTTTCAACTAATATTATGCATTATGGTTAAATATTGTAAGGTATTGGTAGTTGATTCTCTTATAAAGGAGTTGAAAGCTAAGCCCCTAATATATCCAAGTTATTCAGGGTTGTCTATCGCGACGTCATGACGGTGTCGTGCCGTCATGTCGTGTCGTGTCGTGACGGACCCCTCCGTCACGACACAATAGGGTCCACGTAGGGTCAACATAGGGGGAACGGACTAGGGTGGGTAAAATACTTACCTTCTTGCCAAGGTGGCGTCCTATGTGGCAGAAAACGCCGACGTGGTCGTGGATATGCCTAGCGCCAGGTAAATCATTTTTCCATTTTGTTTACCATTTTGTTAAAATCAAAGTAGTAAAAAACGACTAAGGAGGGTGTGGGGCGGACGGGGGACGAGGGTGGGGCGGACGGGGGTGGGGGGGGGACGGAGCGGACGGGGTCAGGAACGGGGGCGGGAACGGAGCGGACGGGGTCGGGAACGGGGGCGGACGGGGGGGGGGAATTTTTTTTAAAAAAAATGGGGCGGACGGGGAAGGGGGGGGGGAAAAAGAAAAAAAGAAAAAAAACTGGGGCGGACAGAGGGGCGGACGGAGGTGAACGGGGCGCGGATGGGGAAGGGGGGGGGAAAAGAAAAAAAAAAAAAAAACTGGGGCGGACGGAGGTGAACAGGGCGCGGACGGGGGGGAACGGGGCGTACGGGGTTGGGAACGGAGCGGACGGGGGGGGGGGGGATTTTTTTTTTTAAAAAAAAGGGGCGGACGGGGAAGGGGGGGGGGGGGAAAAAAACCTGGGGCGGACGGGGGAGCGGACGGAGGGGTGGACGGGGGGGAACGGCGCGTACGGGGTTGGGAACGGGGGCGGACGGGGTCGGGAACGGGGGCGGACGGAGGGGGGGAAATTTTTTTTTTAAAAAATGGGGCGGACGGGGAAGGGGGGGGGGAAAAAAAAAACTACTGGGGCGGATGGGGGAGCGGACGGAGGGGCGGACGGGGGGGAACGGGGTTGGGAACGGAGCGGACAGGGTCGGGAACGGGGGTGGACGGGGGGGAATGGGAGCGGACGGAGGGGGGGGAAATTTTTTTTTTAAATGGGGCGGACGGGGAAGGGGAAAAAAAAAAAAAAAAAAAAAAAAACTGTGGCGGACGGGGGAGCGGACGGAGGGGCGGACGGGGGGGAACACGGGGCGTATGGGGTTGGGAACGGAGCGGACGGGGTCAAGAACAGGGGCGGACGGGGGGGCGGATGGGCTCTAGTAAATTTTTCCCCACTTTACCTTTACTTTGCTGACATGTCATCACACGTGGACATTGTAAATCCTACGTGTCCGAATTGGGTTAATGTAATTACACAAAAAAATCGGTAAAATTCAAGTCCGTCAGGATAAAGACAGCATCCGGCATAATGTCGTGACGGATACGTGTCGTGACGGCACGACATTATGCCGGGATTACCCTCCGTCACGACACAATAGACAACCCTGAAGTTATTCCAGTCAGGGAAGCCTTTTCAGGCCCAGCCAACGGCACAATATTGGTTGGGCTTGAAGCGTGGGTCCAGCTCGCAAGTTGAACCCGACACCATCCTATTGTGGGGGCTTGTAATGATGACATGTGTTCTTGCTTTGAGGGGAAGTTGCCCACCCATTATTGTATCCAAATAACAAATCCTCCTTCATCCATCCACTTTTTTGTGTTTGCGTTTGCAATTGTGATGCAGATACGGATATGGTACGGTGCATTCTTCCACCACTTTCCATTTCTATATCTGCATTTATAGAAATACTTTATCAATTTCAAGTTGTGTTGTAAAAAGACACAATAAAGAGCTTATCAAATAAAGCTTCCTAGACTAATTTTGGTAATGACTCATTTTTTAGTGGAAATGAGTCACTCTTACTAGACAAAATCCAAAGGTGCTTAAGGACATTGATTGCTTGTCTCATTATGTTTATGGTGAGTTTGTGGTGACCATAAACGCTCTCATTTTGTTGGAAAGTGTGGATGATTGTATGCACTTTCCTCAAATATTTATAGTTGAGGCAAAGGGGTGGGAGCCCTCGCCGCAAATTTCTCAAAACAATATGCATTGTTTGAACAATGCATAATTATGAATATTTCTTTTCTTAGCATATCTGACCCTAAAATTGCATCAAAATCCCCGAATAACTCTAACTTAGATAAATTTAGGAAGAGCTAGCAACCATAACTTGTAAGGGGGTAGGTTATTATTGGGCCCCTTTCATTTACATACACGGCACAAATCCTAAGCCAAGGTTAAAGGTCTATGGTTGTGGTGCATCCAAGTGCACCTCTCATTCATCCAACAAAAATTCCCTAAAGTAGTATGTATGTTGGAGTCTACTTGTTTTTGGATAATTTGACACCAAGATGAGCTTCAAAAGCCCAAATCAATCTATCAAAGCCTACAAGGGACAAATTCTTAAACATGGATGGATGAGAGGTATGCTTGTATGCAATAATTCCCTCTCACCACAATATGTCTTGCTATTTGATTTTGTACAAAATTACTTACATTAGGACATTTAGCATAGCACATTGAGGTGCTTGAGATGATAGTTTTTTTTTATTATAATACACAAGAAGGTAATGTGCCCACGTCAATGACAACTTTCACAAAACGACAAGTCAAAGAAGACAAACTTGAGAAAGATATTATTGAACACGCAAATGACAAGTGTCATGTGGACACACGAAGGGTCAACCTTGTTGACCATTAGTGTAGCTTAGGATAGGTCACATTATGGGGTAAGTTACACTATTCGTCCGGTGCCACTAGTATATATTATAAATGGTGTAGTGTTAAGGGACTATGACTACATGTAGTGACCTTTGCACTGGGCCCCATCAATCTTACAAATATTGAAAACACAACCAACTATATACTGTGGGTTGATAGAATTTCTGCTACTTACTATGCCAAGTGGGCCATGCAAATTCTAAAGTCATTTGATAATTATTATGGTTTTTACATAATGATCATAATTACATTGACAAGACAAAATATCAAACTTATAATGACATTATTCTACTAGGTTCATGATAGATATCATTATTACTTGTTGTTATAATGTTTGCAATTTTACATGTTGTAAAAAACGTGGGCCATTGTACTTGATCCATTCACACTTGGGGTGGGTACTCGTGTTCAATGTTACCAAAATTGTTCATCGAATATTGGAAGAGTCCTCATGAGTTCGTGTTTGTGAGCCAAACCACCACGCGGGTTATGGTATTCATTATCATGAACACTATTAGCAAACGGTCTAACTAGATGTCTAGCTTTGTTTATTAGTGTCATGCCCACTAATTGTCAACATAAGTAACTTTGGAAGTGAATTACTATTTAGAATACGATATATAGCATAGTACATTCAAGGATTGCTTAAGATGATAAATCTAATATGTTCTAGTATGCAAGATAATATTACACTTAATAATGGCAAGTGTTAGGTGTTTGCATTTTAGATGCAAGAGAAGAAGATGATAAAATATATTAATGCCCAATGTCATGTGTCAACTTTACACTGATGATCAACTTGTTGACCATCGTTTAATCTAGGCATAGACCTCATAATATTATTGTGCACACTAACCAAGATTTTAGTAAACTGTGAGCCCAAAAGCATGTGCCCACATGTGTTTTAAGTTTAGACTTGATTAAGGTTTTAGTTGGGATAGCTTATTATATTATTAAAACATAAAAAGAGTGAAGCTTGGTTCCGGGGGGAAGAACTGCGTTTAAGGTTAGGTTGGTGTGGGAGCTATCGTTAAAACTTCCTAAGAAGTTGAGCTGGGGGATTAATGGCTAGGGTAAGAAATTAGGATTAATGACGGAGCAATGGTTAGAGGGGTAAATGATTAATGTAGTGTTAAAGGGTTAGCGGGTTAAATGAGTGATGTGGTTTTTACTGATCTGGGGATTAGTGTGTGAAAATTGAACATTTCGGCTTGAACCGGTGTGGACAAGGGTAGATCAGTTAATTGGCCATTATGGGCATGGCCACTGGTAGTTTAGGGGGGAGGCCACTGTGACCTAAGATAATGCGGATTCAGGGAACTGAGTTCAGTGGCTGGGGCGGTTGCGGCTCTGCTTCGAGTTCCTCTCTCTGTTTTTCGAGGATAGGCAAGGAGGCAGATTCCTTGCGGCTGGCGAGCTCATGAGTAGAAGGAAGCAGAATGTGAGAAGATGGGCTGAGAGATGAAGCGGTTGAGGAAAGAGGGGTAATGGCTACAATGCCGCAGCTGGATCAAATTCGAGGGGGACTCCAGATTTGGGTGTGAGCTCCAGTGCAGGGAGGTCGAACCTCAGTGTGTAATGAATTCAACCGATTAATGTTGGGCGGGGGACTGGGCATTTGAATTCAGGGACTTGCTGCTGACTAAATTGGGTGGGGAATGAAGGCAATGCTGGAATTAATCGACTCTGGCCGCAATCAGGCACCAGAACTCTTCGGACCTGCCGAATTCAAGCTCGGTTGCAGAATGCGCTCTTGGATGCAGCATTCACGAATCAATCCCAAGAGCAGCTGAAGTGCATACGGCGCAGATTGGGGGCGAGGTAAATGGCAACATTCGATGGCGAATGGGTTGGGAACTCAGAGGTAAGGGGATCAGGGCCTCTCGGCCGCATGCCTGTAAGGAGGGTGCCACAACCAATGAGCCCTTCACGCGGCCAGCAAGCACCGAACCTCGGACTGAAGGGAGCCGGTGCCCATGACGGGCACTGACGGGTGAATAGTGGCGGTGAACAACGCACAATCCTAGGCAACCGGTTGGGTTCTGGTTCTCCAAGGGGGGGTTCTCAAGGAGTGATGGCTAGTGGGCATTAGGGAAGGTAGTTAGTTTTGTGAGGGAAGGGGTAGGGAATACATAATCGGGGAAAAGGGGGTTGGTTTTGGCCCCCAACTCTACCTTGCCCGGTGTTTGGGGATTTGTGGAATTAAGTGTGGGAAGAAAAATGCAACGATCTCAAGTGTGGTACATTAGAGTAAGAATGAAGAGCATTTATCAATGCTTGTACCTAAGACTTGAAATAAAATGTTACTTGTGATGTTGCAATGGGTTGAGTAATTATCACTGAGTAACCACATTCACAACGCTAACTAGGTGATGTTAGCCACAAGCTCTCACCCGGACTACGACGCATAAGGGTGGGGGTTTAGGGCTAACATAAACACACTAATGCCATGTGTCAAGAGGCTCCATCAATGATAAGTCATTGGACATACGTAACTTACACTGGCCTCATAACAAGGTAAGTCGCACAAATGACATTATTACCCAGGTGTAGTGATATTAAATGTAGAGTTTACGTGAAAAGGAACAAACAACAAATCTTTCTATCGCACTCACGTTTGTTCACTCAAGTCCACTTGACACACTCAAAACTTTCAACTTTCAACTTAAACATTTTCATCGGCCTTACAATATCAGGAAAACTTGACCTTGGTGGATCCAATGTGGAACATATATGACAAGCTCTAAGCTAACTCATGGAGCTGAGAGTTTGAGCTCTCATTTTGTGAGCCCCAAACCCAATAAACTTACAAGCATTGTTACGCTTGTCATGTATTCTCCTGTGTTTCATACCATTCCCCCTTGACATCATCTTACTTTGAGCATGACCCAACTATACACTTGCTCAAGTTGTTGAGACTTGAAGTGTGAATGTGTGAACAAAATTATTCTAGTACATAAGAGTCGCCAACCTCTACACCCTTTCAAAGGGCAACTGAACATAGAATGTTCAAACTAGGGTGTACTATACAATTAATATATGGGGAGCGTTACAAGCTAAAACTCTTTGAACGAGCAACGAAAGCCTCCATGAAGTGTCCTTGTGGACCACGTAAGTTAGTGGGCGTGACTTGCCACCGGCCTCCTCGCCGAAGAGTGTGTTGCACGGCTTGCCTTTTTTTAACTTGCTGTTCAGTTCACGTAGTTACACATTTTGAAAAAGAACTATTTGGTGCAATCGACACGACCAATGTTACGGATTTTCCTCCATTTATGGAGCCTACTCTTGCTCCCCGACTAAGAGGCTACTTTCCGCCCTGACTGTAATAACCGCTTCCTTGTTTAATGAAATCTACCTAGGATTACTGCTCCAACTAGAAACCCTTAGAAACCGTATAAGTACTGCAAATCAACAGCCTTAATTATAACCATCCAAACCAAAGTATCTTACTATGATAACTATCCCTAAAAGCAGTGATACATGCACCCACCTGGAAAGGTCGTCAAGATAAACTCTAAACAGTATAAGTTTGCTATGGACATCAATTTAGTGCATGGTACTATTTGGAGTTACATAGTGCTAGAAGTATTTAATGACAATGGTAAGACATTATTGCATTACATAATTCCAGCTAATAACATGCACTAAGCACATGGGAAAAGAGGCACCTATTCACAAAGACAACCTAATTGCACATACCAGTGCAATGAATTGGGAGAACCGATTGCAAGTTATAGATGAACCGGTTGAGTTTGAAAAAATAGCCGGTTCAAGTTCAAGACCTAGGGAAAATCACCAATCGTTTTGGAGGAATCTATAGAATATACCTCGAATTTAATAAAGAAAACCCAAAAGATCACAACATGCAACCAGTTGGACTTGGAACACTAGGATTTTCACCAATTATGCCCAAAAATCTCATAGGACACTGAATCAGTGTACAAAAGGTTAAGGAGGTCCAAGCACCTTCATCATGTGATATCATGTGATAATATAATAATCTCACTCAAATTGGCCTTGGTGTGGGCCCAGCACCAAGAGGCTCGAATCCTGGGCTCATGGTCGAGTGTATTATAGTAAGGGGCGGTTTACACTATGGACCAAGAGCCATGACCATGAAATTCTAAAATCTGTGATTGGAGAGTAAAGTGCTCTTGGTCCCATTTGGCTTTACACTACCTTGAAAAAAGGAGAATGACCACTAACTTTGAGGTCCCCAAAAACTACTAAAATTTGCCATTTGGATAATGTGCCATGGTCCAACGGGTTTTCCGTTGAGGCGAGGCAAAATGCTCGACTCAACGGAAATCAAGGGAGCCGTAAGGCTGAAAATCAGCCATTGGCCGAAAAAAAATTAAAAAATAAATTTTCCCGATATTTTTTGGGCATGTATTAAAAAAATCAGCACCTTCACTTTTTGGTGTGTGGTCATTCCTCTTGGTCCACATTCGGTTTACACCTAGTGAAGGGCCCATGAACCATGAAAACTAATATTTTAGTAACTCGGACCATGGAAGTCGTCCCATGAAGTCGTCCCACGCAAAATAGGCCTCTTACGTGGGACGACTTCATGGTCCATAGTGTAAACCGCCCCTAACTCTTTGTGTCTTCCTTGTGGACACATTAGTTGAGGATCGATGGCTTTACCTAGCTAGTACAGAGCGAGGTAAACTACTTACCAAGCTTTTGAGAATTTGGTTGTAAAGAATTTGAGTAACTTGAATAATTTTTTATTTTGAGAGGTTCGATATGGCACATGACTACTTTTGGTTCGTATGGGCCTAGGAGTAGACCGTGTCTACTATGACATCACTTTGACATGTCCAGGGTTATCCCAATGTGGTATCTGACACGTGTTAGGCTAGCTAGAACAGTGTCATTTCGGTGTTACTTTTTTGTGTGTCATGTAGACTCACCTTTCCAGTTGATGTCATTATGAGCACTTTATGTTAGAGTGACATGTCATGTAACCTCACGTTTCCTACTAGTGTGTGTTCCTCCATTTGCCGCAGCTAGCAAACTTATGGGAAACTTACTAGGTTATTAAACATGGATAGATGAGACATTTGTATGTAACAATTCCATGTGGTCAAAGATGAATGATGTCTACAGAAACCCAGTCATTAGGAAGGCAATAATGCATCTATGGGTCCCAATCGACTATGTATAGATGATTTGATTTTTCCAATGGCATCAAGAATTGGAATCCATCTTTGGGCTCTCGACCAATGGAGGACTTGTTTTAGTAAGGTCCCTTCATCCACTTTAAATGAGTTTTTATAGGCATCATGAACCCCAAGCCATTCCATCTCGCCTTCGTATGAGTAGTAAAGCTTGGAATTACATTGATTATCCCAATTAGCATGTGTTATTATTGAGAATCACACAATGCAATGATGTCTTACTTAAGATTTCATGCAGTGGACTTCAACCAAATCATTTTGAACTCGGACCATGACTTGAAGGAAAGAAGAAAGTTCGGGTTATTCCTCCCAAAAACAACATTTCCTTCAAGGGTTGTAAAGAAAGGGATCTGAATTTTTTTTGGAGAGAAGACACTTGCAAGTAACTAATGTAAAACCCCAATATACCCTCTAGAAAAGGTTCATTGGTTTAGTTATTTCACAATACTTTGGGCTGCACATTTTGAAATACCTTATCCAATTAATGTCCATGTGCAGAAAAGCAAGTCCCGTGCTATTATTGAGAACAAGCACTCTGGAGTTAGGGACCTTAGGGCCACTTCACACACGAGCCAAGGGCCGTGACCATGAAATTGTGAGAGCCCAAAAGAAAGTGTCCAAAGGCCGTCCCAACACACCTCCACAATCACATAGTGTGGTCACGGACCCTCGAGTGAAGTGTGAAGTCATATGTGACCGGGCCCTCAACCAAACGCTATTTCAATGAATTTCTATTCACGTGGGTCCTCGCACATGATAAAGTAGAATAAACCAACTGTTGTGAGCGTTCGGAGTGTTGTGGTCTCCCGGTTTTGTGTTAGGCCTACCTCCAAGAGGTGGTTTTTGAAAATAGTCCGAGTGACCATGAAACGTGATCCATTCGATGCCATGTAGGAATCCATGTAGACTTTACATCCATCTTGCATTCAAATACTCCGTTGGTCCCTCAAGCGTAGTGTGAAGCGAACTTGGACCGGCTCCGTCCTTTCCGCCAATGAGAGTGCTTGGAGAGTAATGGTCACGGGCTCTCAGTCCCGAGTGTGAAGTGGCCACTAGGGTCATGATAGTATACTCGCATATCTAGAGTGTCCGATTCATCAATGGCACCTTTGAGGTAACTCCCTCACTCTTGTACATCGTTTCAACACAAAATGTTGAGCAGAAACAAGGTCACAACAGCATCATAAGCATTCGTTCTTGGGTTTGCGACCAATTTTTTTCATTTTCTCACGAGCCCACAAAAACATCTCTGCAAAAGAAAGTGACAGTGATCACTCAATTGGCGATTCTCAGTCAGAAGCATCAAAAGCAAAACACGATTCTAGGTTTAAGGGCCACTTCACACACAAGGCTGAAGGCCCTTGACCATGGCAATGTAAGAGCTCTCATTGGTCGAAAAGGCGGAGACCGTCCAAGTTCACTTCACACTAGGAGGTGAAGGCCTAAAGGTTCGTGGATGAAAAGTCTACATGGAGTCCTACATGGCTAGTTGTGGATAAGGGTGCATGGTCTACCGGAATTTGCGTCAGACCGACCCACCTCCAAGAGGTGGGCTTGACGCAAATTCCGGGAGACCATTATTTTTCTAATATTTTTTTCAACATGATAGATTTCAGGACAGACTGCATGGCAGATTCCAAGACAAACAAACACCACCAAGTAGTTATCTTAAATTGACGAGCTTGAAGACATATTATATTAAACCAAATCCTCCCCTCTTTTTCCGCCAACAAAATATGCAATGGTCCCGCAACATGGTTCATTCTCACTTCACACTATGCTTGAGGGCCAAAGACTACATAAAATGGCTTTCCCAACACCCATGGTACGGCCTTTGGATGAGAGTCAAGGGTCCTCGCCATTACAAGGTCACCGCTCTTGGCTCATGTGTGAAGGGGCCCTAAGTATAGCACATCTTTCGATTGCTCACTTCAGTATTCAAAGAGACTCGTGCCTAAAGGTGGCAGGAGATTGATCGAGGGCCGGTTTATTGCAGGTAGCATCTAGTGCACTAATTTGGGGTCTTTGAAATTAATTATGGAGTCAAATCGTCTATAAATAATCATTTACAGGCTGCAATATAATTCACTACGTTTTTCACCCACACAAGGGACGAGTTATCGTGACACCACAAATCCATAGCCTTCTTTTAAATGCCAGATTTGTGTTCAGGAGTTGTGTGCAGACACACTAATAACAGTGTCCCTGCCATGTCATCAGTCTGCATGGCAATGCTCCATCCTCCATCATTTCAGGCAGGGCTATCCAAAAGGGAATTGTGTAGGTATGAATTTGGTGCGCAAGCCTTAAATAAGAGTGGTAGGTATTACAGTTGGTCCAGCATAGTCACGGGAGGATTTCGCATATTCCTGCAGACACTCCAAGCTCACCATCTCTTTGTTTATTCTTTAGTGTCTATTTTGGAGAAACTATATATGGAGTTTCATTACCTTAGTAAATAAATGAAGGAAATATCAATGTTTTTACATTGACATGTGATGTCCGTTCATCATTTTTAACTTGCATATGTAGGGACATAAGGTGGGGTGGCTTGGTTCCTATTCTCATACGAGGATTGTTGGTTAGCGTGTTAGTAGGTGTCCAGTTTTGTCAAGTGATATCAGGGCTTCTTTCTTTTTAAGTTTAGGATAATATGGGGGTTTGGGGTGAAACAACCCGTACACTCGTTCCTTGGAGGCAAGGGTTTAGGCATCCAACAAGGAACGAGTGTATGGGTTGGTTTGCCCAAATGTAATATGGGGTAAGTGGGTATTTGTGTGAATGCTTCCATAAGTTTATGGGTATTAGTGGATTTGGATGTCTTGTAGTTGTTTGGTGGTTGTAGTATGTATAGATCCTCTTATTCCCTTGGTGATGATGATGGGTGGGAGTAATGGCCATCCAAGTTGGGTTTGTAATGGTTGTAGGGCGGCATATTTCATGAGTATCCTAGCGGTAGCTTCAGTAGGGAATATGGCATTACAATAGCTAAAAATGTATATTTTCACTTTGAGGTTTGGGTACAGGTGGCTTGGCCATTGGGGGCCTCCTAAAGTGCATAGTATGTATGGTCCTAGGTGGCAAGGCACGTGCAATATGGTAGGTGGCATGTGCATGGAAGTAGCCAAGATGGATGGTGTTATCTAGGGTACGTTCATTGTGTTTTCCGGCGTCTATTAGTGTGAAACATCTTGTTGTGGGGTGGGATAATAGTATGTTTGCTAATGTATTTGTTGCTTTGTTGTACCCATTGGTCCTTAGATTATTTATGTGATTATTTGTACAATACAATAGTAGATGGAGACATGTGTTGATTTGTTGGGATATGCATAGGTTACATGATGGAGGTATATCTTGCTTGAGGATTTGTTGTCTATGGTAGTTCTCTAGACATTGTATCAAATTTTGAGGACTTGTGTTATTCGTGCGTTTGTTATCCAAGGGACATCTTTAAAAAGAGTGAATGTTGTGAGCCCTAAACCTCCACCCTTATGTGCGTGAGTGTCCGGGTGAAGGCCCCAGGCTCACATGTCCTAAATCAATCCCCCTCCACCAACCAATTCTTGCAATACACCCTTGAATGGAATTAATATGCCAACACGTTTTATCATGAAAAGAGAACCATACAATGGCATTAACAAATGCCTTTGCTCAAGTTGATACTCACTAAACTACCCACCTAACTAACTGTACCTACCTCCCTCACCCTTGCAGCCCAGCTCCATCCTCTTCACCAGTATTGGCTAGCCAATCGCACCAGGGGATGCCCCCTGGCCTCGTCTTGCCTAAGCGGAGGTATTACCCACTCCCATGTTTCGGCATCGTAAACACTCCTCTTGGGTAATGTGGCCAGCCCCCTTCGCTCCCTCCTGATTCACATCAGGCTCCTCTGAGACTGCCGACAATCCACCCTTGTAGACTCGGCTTCCCAGTCCTTTTTGCGGTTAACCTTCGGCCTCGATGCCAGCAGCGGCGAGAGAATTCTTCTCTTATGGCCACAGCCTGATCTTCCCCCTTCGCGGCCAAACTTCGAGCTTCTCCTTCCGCCCTTCACTTGAATGCACCGCCTGCTCTGCAATCTCAAGGGAAACCGGCAACTCGAGGAGCTCAACCACCCCGCCCACAGAATTTCGGCTCCCCTCCGATCACTTGTCCGTGACCCTCCTTTGATTCTGTTGGTATCCCTCGCAGCTGAGCTCCCCGTAAATTCCCAGTCTAGGAAAGCCTTTAGCTTTTCATTTCCCCGAGCATGAATATGAAATGCACCCAGTCAGTTCGCAAGCGGGGGTGTATTCACTCACTCCAAGACTGCCCTCACTATTTCTCTATCCCGGCCCCCTTCTCTCTCTTCTTGCACACCTCAACTAAGAGCCTCTCGGGAGAACTCTCCTGGACCCCTCCAGCGCCCCCTTCCCTGCTAACCAATCTCTTTTCTTGATCGATTCCCACCTCATCCAACCGAAGGCCACTTGATTCTTAATTCCTTGGCCCCTAGAGTTAGCTTGCCCCCTAGATACTAACCCCCAAGGTAATTTCTCTCGGCCTATTTCCAAATTGATCCATGCTTGACTTTAACTCAACTTATCCTACCCTTGTCACTTCCTAATCATTCCTCATTCCTAATACTTCTAAGTGGATGTAAATTTTTACGTTTTAATTCTTTTTATGGTTAATCCAACATGTGGGCACATAATTGGGCTCACAAATGTCGGTGTTAGAGAGCTATTTGTTTGCATATGGGAGTGGTTTTTTGGGCAAGGGAGGCGAGAATGTTGAGTACCACAATGTGCATTACCCCGACGAATTCCTTATAACCCATATCTTACACACAATAGATAAAAACTCCCATGACAATATCACCATTTGTAAAATAAGAGCACACACAAACACCCTCAATAACGAGGAAGCGGAGAAACTCACCAAAATAGGAGTTGAAACACAACACATAATAGATACTCCATACCACCTCATTGGCCACCAAATACCTTACTAGCACAATATGCTCAATGAGAGGTATGTGACCATAATATTAGTAATGTCTATAATGGGACATGAAAATGCTTAACCAAAAGAAATTCAATACAACTTGGATTATAGGTTCTATAGAGAAGTAGTGAAATAACGGATTACACATTCAGTGGAGAATTCTATAGATGGGGTCATAGAGGTAATTTATGCTTGTACCCATGCGTGTGGAGATACTTGAGATGGTGTTGGAAAAAACCTGCAAGGATAGTAGGAAACACAATCTATAATTTTTTCGAAACAAAACACATATTATAATACAAAATGTTTTCAATATGCTTATATGTAGATTTGAGAATGTGGAATGAAATTTTCATACTTGGACTAAAAAATAAAGCAAGCAAAGTAAGAATATAGCAAAACATTATGTCAAATGTGTAATATGAGTATACAAAACTACCTATAACTTATAACAAAATAACTTGACAAATATATAAAAACACATATATGAATGCACCACCCTAGTCTAGCTCCCCTAGCCTATACCATTAACCCAACTCCCAACTCCCATCTAGCCACCTAACCCCAACCCACCCCACGGGTGTTTTACCGGTTGTAGTCCCCACCCCAGGTTGCCCTGCTAGAGGCATGGCCACCACTCCTATTCCAAGCGTTGCCCCCCTCCCATGACGCATGCATACGTACTAACAATGCTAAAAAAAATGGACTCATGTATTCATATTGAGATTTGCACTTTAATGTGATAAATGCAATCACTACATATACAAACTTTACAACATGTATCGAGTAATCTTTATTACATATAAAATCCACTTTCACTTTACAAAGGGAAAGTCGTTGAATGTCTTATTACAATCACCTTAGTTCGTGCGTGGTACGAAGAGTCCACCCCCCGGAGACGATGGCACTTTGTCTTTAAACATTACTATCAAGTGTCTTTCATTTCCCTTTTATGTTTTCTTTTCACATTTTCTTCATCTTTAAGGTTTTTTTTGCCAAGTGTCGTGATTTCCACCACCACCACCACCACCACCACCGCTACCGTTGCCGCCTTCTCCGTTGTATATTAAAGATATCCATCGTGGAGGTTCATGATTAATTAAGTAGTGTGAGAATGCACACGGGACACATGTATGATTGATTAAGCACACGAAATAATTACTTTAAGGTTTAGGATTTTGAAAGAGTTGTTGCGGCAAGTCCCTTGCAAGTAAAATACATAGAATATTAAGGCTACAAAAGAAGATGTAGCGGGGCACATGTTAGACAGGGTTAACTGTATACAACCATGCACGTTGGGCTACCCTGCATTTGGGTACAGTTCTGCCTCTTTAATACAACAACCTCCATATAATGACACAAATTTTGTAAAGCGGACTTTCTAGTTAGAATGTAATTTTGTAATACAATTTTGACATTATTAATATGACATTCTTGGACTCCTAAAATGTCATGTTATAGAGGTAACAAATACATATATGGCAGGTCTCACACATGTATAAGAACATAGTTGATATGACATTTGTGTACCTTTCACATATGAAATTTGGATAAATGATTTCTTTTCTTTATGTGAAATGATGTTAAAACATGAGAATTAAGGGAACTAGGTTCTCTATCTCAATCCCTAATCAAGAGATTAATTATCTTATGTCTCTTTCGCAATTTTTTTCACATAAACCCTAAACCAAGGGGCACAATATGTTTATGAGCATTTTGAACTCAATATTTGTTGGATTGCTTTCATTTGCGTATTTTTGGAAAGCTATTGAAATTGCGTTTCTTTTGATAGTAGTTTTGTTCGATTTTGAGTTGTATTGGTAGAGTTAGGGACCGTTTGAAGGTTGGTTGAGTTTTAGAGATTGAATCAAGACAACAACATATTTTTTCACATTGTGAGGTCAGTTTTGATAAGATCATTTTATTCAGCAAATTTTTGGAAAGCTATTGAAATGACGCATCATGTGGTGGTAGCTTTTCTCAATTTTGAGTTGGTTTGACAATGGTATGACAATAATGTGATGTACAAGCTATACTTGGGTGATTTTATTGTGAAGTGGCAACATCAATAGAATATTGATTCCTTCTTCAAGTCCACATAGATTTCATAAGAGAAATTTGCATGTTTGTAAAGACATTTGAGAGAATATTCGTTTTCTATGTATGGCCAAATATCTAATATGTGTTTTCATGAAGTATCTCATTATCATGACAAAGGGGACCAATTTGTCATATTATTGAATTTGTGGCACCTTGATAATACGATGATTTTCTCATTTACCAAACGTGTCATATTGAAGAGGTAGGCCTGTATTGACCCTTAATGTTTGAAATTACACAATGCATTATAATTTTTTTACTACTAGTATGGACTTCATTCTGCACAAACAACTTGTACAAAAAGGTGCCTTGGGTGCATTTATGCAGAAGGACTTTTACTTGGTAAATAATTACAACTCAAGCAAAGGGTTACACACCGTTCATGGTAATTAGTATCACTCGCTATTTGAAATTAAACAATGTTGTGATTTTTGTCATAGATTTCAAGATCAAATAGGTGGTTTGAACAGAGAGAGGGGATTGTCGCATACAAGAGTCTCCATCTTTCAACAAATGCCATGAAATAGTTTGCAACTTGCAAAGGTTGTTATTTTAGGTGTAGAGATCTCAAAATAATCTAGTCCAAGTCATTTGATAGGAATTGGCCACATACCTATAAGGGGTCAAGTTTTTATGTTACATGATTAGAGGTACATTCATATGCTCTAATTAACTCCCTCCGGTTTGGACATTATAGAAAGCAAATAACTTCACTAAATTGAAACTTACATCCTAGGTAAATTGTTATAGCAATGCCACAAAAAGGAAGTTAATCCAAGAGGCATTTTACCTAGACAAGGTACAGATTGAGATAACCCATGACTACAAGTACCTTGGAGTTGATTTTTATTCACATGATTTGAGTCATCTTGTAAAATGCGAATAATTACAGGTATGAAAGCCTCGATGGGTTGTTTAAGGAAGGATGCAATAGTCAGAGTCACATGTTGGGAACTCAAATCCCATCCATTCTAGGCTTTGGTGCTCCCAACTTTCACATATGGCACTGAAATTTGGGCAGGCGACTTGAAAAACTCTTATTGGAAGGTTTTTGAGAAGGGGATGAAGATGCATATGATGTCTCACGTTGATGTGCATTCTTGGACTACTTTTCATATTTTGCTCACTGAATTTGGAGAACTTCCCATAGGATTATACACTCTCAAGCTCACTTTGGGCTTTCAACAAAGGCTTGCCTAGCTTCCCCCCTATTGGTTAATCAATAAAACAACTGCACTTTCCCGACACCTGGCCGAATAAGGAGTTAACATGTGGCACAAAATCAAACAACCATGTGGACGACATCATTGGGAAACTCATGACAACCCAACCACATCAAAAATAGCACATGATGATATCAAGGAGGATTTTCTTGTTGAAGAGTGGAAGTCATTCTGTCTCTCATGGAAAAAACAAGATTTCCTCCACTTCAAAGATTTTTTCAAATACGAATGTGTATTGTACTTGAAGAAACCATGGACGCCACCATAATGCAAGATCATTGTTACCTACCACACCTCAAACCATAGACCTGCCACTAACATCATGTAGAATTATCACTGTAGGGAAACCATCATGATGTACTTTCAATCCCATTAGTTTTTTTGGCTTCCCGGACTTTGAAGTCAAATTCATTTCATGTCAATGCATAACTTCAAATAGTAAGTGACATTATAACAATGTAGCATTGTGTAACCCTCAATAATAATTGACACCAAAATAGATGACATTAACAATAAACCATTTAAATTATATGTTTCCACACCCCACACAAGAAGTATAGAAGTACTAGAAAGTCTAAACGTACCCCCAAGATTATCAATTAAAATTAAATCAATACATCAAATAGCTATCAAATATCTTACATACCTAGTCATCAACAAATAGAAATTGGATAATAAACAAGGACCAATATCCCAACCCACATAGTCAAAAAAATTGAATTTGTCTAAACGCCTAAATTGAGCCCATCTACCGTAAGGTAGGAAATAAAGCCAACTCTTGTACCAAGGGAACTCTTGAACATGATAGAGCCAATGGAGTCAATTCACATCAATTAACACCAATGTTTGTTTATTTCTACTTTTTCTTTCCGTTCAACACTCTACCACGTGAAGATACTCCTTTGGTAAGATGGCTTCACAAAAGTGCAAACTCAATTTCATGAAGGTTCCAAGCTAGTTCATGAACCTTCCAACCAATGTTACCACAATGTTCTACTAAGTTCATGAACCTTCTAAACTAGTTCATGATTCTTCTAAGCCGGCTTGACATGTGGCACACCTCAATTTCATGATAGTGAACCTTTGCCTCTAGCAACTTCATGAATCTTCCAAACCAATTTCATAAATCTTATCGCACTTTGCGGTTTTCATATTCTCAACTTCTCACCTCCCCATTTCGCATTCTTTGCCTTCTTGTTGTTCATTGACCCCGGGGTGAATTCTTCATTGGAAGCCTAAGTGATATGTGTAGGTTAATATAAAATAAAACCCCCTATATACATGAGATTTCTAGAGAAAACCAAATGTATATGTACTAATGGCATGCTAGAAAATAGACTCATGTGCTTATACTAATATTTTCAATTTATTGTGATAAATGCCTCCACTACATATACAAAATATAAATCATGACTTAAAAAAACCTTATTGTACATACAAATTCAACTATCGCATTCCAATGAGAAAGTCATTGAACATTTGTTTCATTCATAACATGCAATTCAATGATTACATCAAACAAACAAAAACAAGAGCATGGTGGCTTAGCCTCAATCCAGAGAGCCAATCTCAAGAGAGCTCATGAGCGCTCCAAGAGCCTCAAGTTTATAAAAACCTAAATGCAGACCCTAAAAAGAATGGACATGGTAGTTATTGAGGACTATTATCATATAACAACAATTGATGAAAACATAAACTTGGATGAAAATAACACATTTATTGTCATTTCTTCTCCTAAACCTTGGGGGCCCCTTCTATACGTCTACCTTAACTTCAAAATTCTCAATAGCCTTTTTGTATACACCTAAAGAAAAACAACGCCTCTCCTTATGTATACTATGCACACTAATGCCTCAAATAATACCCCTTCTTACATTCACGTTAGTTTGTAAGTGGCATGAAGAGTCCACCCCCTGAGTTCTTTGGTTCCTCTTTTGTTCTGTATTTACTTGGAAGCCTCTAGCCTTGACGTCAAATTTAAATTGGTCTTTCATTACAATACCTCAAAGCCAAAAGCAAGCAATGTTGGTTTTCCTTTGGTCTTTGATTATTGTACATTGAAGCAAGCAACACAAACCCGATGTGGCTGGAGTATGCATTCTCATTGATTTGAGAGTGTAGTGTGCTTGTGGATTTGATTGTGGGAAGAGTGTTGGCCGTGTGAGCAAAGTGCAAAACACATTTGGAGTGTGGTGTCTGGTTGTGTAGCATGGGGGAGTGATTAAGAGAATCTTATACAGGATGTGTTGTTATTTATGAAATAAAGTTATACATTTCATAAAAACTAATTATGTGAAGTTATGAATACGAGTACCAAATTATGAGATTGTTCACAACATGTAGTGAAATTATATAATATTACTCAACTAATGAGTTGCCCTGACGTCAAATTCAGTCTGAAGCATTGGGATTCTGGCATCTGGAGGCTTTCTTCTCGAATCTATTGTGGGGCTCATGAACATAACTCATCAACTAAGTAATATAATGTGGTTGAAAGTTCAAGTTAAATTGGTTGTTTGTATAATGAACTTGGTTCAGGATTCCATGAAATTGGTAGAACTTATTGCTAAATTGGTCCTAAAATCATGAAATTGAGTTTGCACTTCTGTGTATTTATCTCACCAAAACGTTCAACCATGATAAGGTGTACCACTAATGACTAAATAAATAAGGGTACTTCAATTTGCTAAGGACTCATGTCTGAGACAAATATAACCGATGAAATTTATAAATCATTAGTCAAATGTGATGACAGTATCTATCATTGTGTATAATCTTGATTATAAACCCATGGAAAGTTCAGAATTGAAAGCATGATACTTATTCAACGGAGTGTCAAGGACCATGAAAATAGGGTGATGGGTGACACAAATTTGTAACACTTTATCGTAATTGGACCCCACCGGAGTATTTGATTCCAAAGGAATCGATTTCTTCTTCTTTTCAATGCATGGCAAGCAGGTGACAAGATAATCCCTCTGGGCAAAAGTGTTGCTGGAGTTTTTAAGATACGCAATTACCCAACTTTTAACTGTAACCTGTATGCTAGACTATCGTCATTGGTCCATCGTTTAGTCACCCTACTTTAAACTTACATCATAATAATACTAGGTACACTTGATTAATGTCGGAGGGGCTGATCACACCAGCTAGTTCAAACACCATTCGTAGGCATCTCTAGCTGTAATAATGTGAAAAGTGGTGGACCAACATCTATTTTTGAACATGATCCCCAACAATTTCATGGTTGGACCGGATGGAAAGTTTGGTGTGATCGGGGCATGATGCCCCCGATCACACCAAACTTAAAGTTCATTTTCAGTAGATGAATAAGTCTCTAATAATGATTTTCATATGGTGGGCCATCGCCGTCCATGATGTATGATGGCGCCAGAGATGGCCACCATCTATAATATGACATCCACATTTGGATGTCCGTCGGACGTATGGGTCCCACCACCGAAAACGGTACCCCTCCAATATTAGCCTCTGCCGGTCACTCTATTCCAGTTGCTACACCTTAAAAGTCTATGCCAACTCATTTGACCGGTCGTGACGGTGGCCACCGGCCGCCAAAATGTTGACCAAACCGGGATGTTGGTGTGAACAACTTGGCATCCGGCCGTCATCACATCCCCAACTATTTCACATCCGGAAGTTGATGGAAAGTTGGTGTGATCGGGGCATGAGTCTTTGAACATTTAGTTGTGCACCTACATACCAGAGCCCAACATTTTCCTTTAAATTTGCACCCATACCCAGACCATGCCCATCGACAACGGCCTATGCCCACCCATGCCCACCCATAGCATGACATGTGCGCACCCATGCCCACCCATGCTCACACATAGCATGACATGTGCCCACCCATGCCCACCCATGCTATTCAAATTGCGCCCATGTATTAAAAAATTATGTAATGTGTATTACCCGCCTACACCAAGTCTTGGTTGGATCGGACAAATAAAAGGTTGTTCACTATCGCTGGCTTCAGCCTGGAGCGCTTCTTGGTTAGCGTATTCCCTGCATTTTTTCCTCTCGCTCCCTACCACTTTACAACATCCTCTCTTTCTTGAGTTTTGGAATCCTCTTGGCAGGACTGGGTTTAAGGTAGGGTGGGAAAAGGAGAAGCACAAGAAAGTGACAAAAAAGAGACCGAGGATTCTTGGGAGCCCAGGGACACACTCAAGAAGGAGGAGGAGGAGAACAAGAAGAAGACACACTGAAGGATGGACTCATCTTACTGGGTGAAGGTGATTCGGTGCTCTTACCCTCAAAAGCATTGAATGAGAGCTCATTCAATGACCCCTTCCAATATGCTTTGCTTTAGCCCATGCTCACCCATGAACAATAATATTGAACCCATGCCCACCCATTATACTATCGAACCCATGCCCACCCATGAACAATAATATCGTAGCCATGCCCAACCATGCCCACCCAGGGTTGTCTATTGTGTCGTGATGGGGGCTAATCCCGACATAATGTCGTGGCATCACGACACGTATCTGTCACGACATTATGCCGGATGCCATCTTTATCCTGACGAACTTGAATTTTACCGTATTTTTTTGTGTAATTACATTACCCCAATCAGGACACGTAGGATTTACGATGTCCACGTATGGTGCCATGTCAGCAAAGTAGAGGTAAAGTGGGAAAAAAATTACTAGCGCTTGTCCCCCCCCCCCCCCCGTTCCCCCCGCTCCCTACGTTCCTCTCCCCCCTCCCCCCCATCCGAACCCGGTCCCCCCCCAATCCGAACCCCAAACCGGCCCCCATCCGTACCCCATCCGGCCTCCATCCGGTACCCCATCCGGCCCCCATCCGGCCCCCATCCGGCCCCCATCCGGCCCCCATCCGGCCTCCATCCGGTACCCCATCCGGCCCCCATCCGGCCCTCCATCCGGCGTTCCCCCCGTCCGCATCCGTTCCCGCCCCCGTCCGCTCCGTTCCCCTCCCCCCCACACCCTCATTTGTCATATTTTACTACTTTGATTTTAACATAATGATAAACACAAAGGCAAAATGATTTACCTGGCAAGGGAAATATGCATATCCACGTCGGATTTTTCTGCCACATTGGATGCCACCTTGGCAAGAAGGTAAGTATTTTACCCACCCTACTAGCTTCCCCCTAGTATGACCCTACGTGGACCCTGTTATGTCGTGACGGAGGGGTCCGCCCCGACACGACACGTCATGACGGTGGCAGGATGTCGCGATAGACAACCCTGTGCCCACCCAAAACCCATGGGCATGGGTATGGGCACCCAATGTAGGGCTCTACTACATACCATGTAGAAAGACCAATATATGTACACAATGTTTATGGTTACTATTGTGGGCAGGCGCGTAGTGTGTTACTTACCCTTTTATGCACGCCCCGGGCTAAATCACATATGTGTTCGGCTGGGCCCCACCCCTCCCACGTCTCCTTCACTACCTAGTCTTCCTGCTCGCACCTGCATGGAAACTCCTCCTTGTTGGAAACCAATGTGACAATACCCCGTCAAAATTACGCATATTCAAGTTGACATCACTTTCATTATTCCCAAGTTAATTGATGGAGTTGCTTCACATGCCAAAGAAACTTAATGGCTTCAGTGACCGGGGTGCTTAATGGCTTTAGTGATTGGGTATTGTCACATTACTTCCCGACGAGGAAGAGTTCCCACGTAGGTGCGGGCATGAAGACCGAGCAGTGAAAGAGGTGTGGGAGGGGTGGGGTCTGGCCGGACACATATGTGATTTAGCCCGGGGCTTGATGCATTGTAGTGTGGACCACAATACATATCATGATGTTTCAAAATAGTGTAAAATCTTATACTTGAGGGAATTGTTTTCTCTCAATCTCTCCACATGCTTGAATTTTATGAAAACTCTATTTTTTAAGAATATAACATTTAACAAGAAAGTTTGACAACATATTGTTTTTAATGTGGTTGGAATTGTGTTGACATTTAAAAAATATGCATCCTAATTTGAGATTCCGAATTGTCCAGGTAAAATAGGTATGGATCGGATTTCACTTTGATGGAAGTCTCTTGGATGCACATTGTTTTCCATCTAATTGAAATACTATGACCTACAATCTTGCATCGGATGTTATATAATGTGTGTTGAAACATAATGAGGGCGTGGGTAAGGATGTTCTACGAACAGACACTCTAGTCAATTTCCACCGGAGTTCTTCTTCTTCTTCTTCTTTTGTGTTGAAACATAGTGTGCAATCTGGCTAAAGTTGGAGCGCAGGAGGTGCCACCAATCCGCGTTGCCTTTTAGTGACGTTAGTCCTAGTAGTTGTTGCACGCTCAATTTTACCCCTGATGTTTTTAGCGGTGGTTTCCTCGTATATAGTGGCGCCCACCACAACAGTTACTATAAATAGTGTAGTTGCTTGGCCACTAAGTCTCAGTCACTTGAGCGATGGTCACCGTCCATTGTGGTTGTGAAAGTTGCAATTTCAGAATAGGTAATTAATAAAAGTCACGAGGTGCACACTATTTAAAGACTACAAATGTAGTCATTAGTTGCGAGAACGGGTCAAGCTGTGGCGCACCATGCATTTCGGCTGTGGAAACTTGGCGCCCCAGTCATGGACACTTGAAATAGATATTGCCATGTTATTAGGAGTAGTGGAAAACTTATTTGTTGGACCTATTCTTCGCAAATATAAATAATCTTTCCCTGAGTCTGTCCTTTAGAGCTTTAAGTTACTACACTGAGGGCCGCATCACACTAAGTGGCTGTCCAAGTTGAGAGGCCGTGGGATTGAATGGCCAAACTTTGTTGAGAGTCCAAAGAAATGGGCTGAAAATACATAGCCAATACAATATAGGAACCGGAGCCGTTGGCCAAGCATAGTGTGAAGCTTCCAAAGGCCAAGCCCAAAGTCTAAACCTTTGGCCATGAACCCCCACGGCCTCTCAACTTGGATGGCCATAGTGTGCAGCCTCCACAGGCCAAGCCCAAAGTCCAAAGTCCAAAGGAAGAGGGAGCATCTCATTTTATTCCCTGCCCAAAACAACCCCTCCAATGCAACGGCTAAGATCTTGTCAGTTTTTTTTTTTTTTTTGGAAAAAAAAATCAACGGCCTCTCGACCATAATTTGGGTTTCCATTCATGTCCAACCCAAACAACCTTCAAGAGTCCATTGCCTTGGTAAAAAAGTACTGCCATGTAGGCATTTTGGAGAGCAACGGCCTTTGGACTTTGGCCTCCAATGTGAAGGGTTGAGAGGCTGAATTCTTGGTTTGTTGCAATCTGATTGGTGGAAATTAATGCCCTCTTGTCCTTCAGCCATAGTGTGAAGCGGCCATTATTATTTCATTTAGTGAGGGTGGGCTAATAGTGTGTGTGGGAAATTAGTGAAGATGATACTATTTTTTTTTAATTTTTTTTACGTTATGAAGTTTGTGCCACCAGAAGATCTAGGGTTTCAGGAGCCTAAAGTGTGAAGATGCTAGAAACTTTCAAGACAAGCTCTCTTGAATTTTTTTTAGTGTAGGAGATGCCTTGGGAGTGAGTGGTGCCGACTAAAAAGAAGAAACCTCTTCGAGCTCACCCAAAAACAATTATGCACTCTACAAACACCTTAAGGTACAAAATGATTTTCTTGAAATGTATGGTAAATGAGCATGTATTCATGAATTTAGTATCACTCATAACTATTTTTGCCCTCGTTAATTTTGAGATTTGGTAAAATAATGTGTGTTTGAGAACTACACTAAATAGGATATTTAGTGTTTGATACACTAAATAAGAACACATACACTAAATATCAATAACCCTATGAAAGTAAGTAACATGAAATGTAAACTCAAACACTAAATATCAACTATGGTAATATGTGGAAGTTACATGTTTGAATTTATTGTTAGTAAGGATATGAAAAAAAAGAGTTAACAATGATAAAAAGAGAATTCCAACATATCTTCTAGCATATCTTCTTACACTAATTGTCAAAGAATTGAAAATTAGTGTTGAACATGGTAGGGTGGTAACAACATGAATATAATCAAACACTAAATATCCTATTAGTGTAGTACCACACACACTAAATGGGATAATTAGTGTAGTATCTGGGTGACAATATGTTCAAATGTGAGCTTTGGCCTTAGAGATGGTCATCGTAATTCATGCTAAGCTTGGAATGAGTCTGAGTCCACTTTTAATGTTCAAAGTGGAGCATGCCTCATGGCCTTCTATCCTGTGGTGCATGCTCTGTCAGGCAGCCGTGAATGTATATTATAAACTAACAATAAGATATATGGGTGTTATTCAGTTCATTTTTCATGTTCCTAGACTCCTATCGCTTAGATTTACACAACAAATGAAGCATTAGCAAATCTATGGTGAAGCATCAACAAAATTTGGATTGAAAACTGAACCTCTCTTAATTTTGTTATGCTTATCGGAAGTGCATATTTCTTGATTCTTAACTGAAAACATAGGTCCTCGCAATTGTATTTATTATTGAGTGTGGAGTAGTTAGCCGAATTTGAAGAGGTAACTTTCAGTTATTCTTTAGCCTACTCTTTATGGTGTTTTTTCATTGATCTTCACCAAACCACACACCACTCAAATATAGGTGCTCAAATAAATAGGGTCCAATCCCACTTCACAATTCCATGCATGTGTTGTACATTGTGCAATATAAGAACCGAGGGTTTGTGGCATCCAAAAGTTTAAGAGTCAAAATGGGACCTTTCTTTTAAAGTTGAGTTGAACTGAAATTAGGATCAAAGAACTCAAATCAATTTTGTGAGATCAACCTCAGATGTTGCTTCACTTGTCTCAAACATAAAGAAAAAAGAAAAGAAAAAAGGGACTCACCTAAGATGAACAAGCTACAAACCCAACAAGTAATGTATCTTGAACATGTTTAGCTGAGCACGCCTTGCTGGATAACTTGGATGATCATAGAGGACATACTTCTATTGGAACCCCTAAAATTGTGTGTGTTGAATCCTAATTGCAATATCATATGGGATTCAAAAGTGACAATTTTTGCTGCATAGGAATCCCCTTTCAATTACGACCATGAAACTCCTAGATGTTTTTATTATAAGAATGGATACACCTAGTGCTTGAAATTATGGATTTAGCACCCTCTACAATCTTGAGATAGATGGGTCTTAAGTGGCTCGTTTTCTTAATCGGACCCCTATATTTGATTGGCATGTCACTACTAGGTTTTGAGTAGTTATCAACACCACTTTGCCAGCCACATCCATATTTCAACACCTATGTTGATTTTGCACATAGCCCATGTTGTGAGCATTCACAACTCTAGACACACCACAAGAAAGACGAATTAATAATAAGCAATAGCCCCTTCAAAATTCATTGACTTCACTCCCCCAAGATACCTCATTGTAATGACCGAAGGCAAGTAAACACTTGCCACTTCTCACCCACATAGTCTCCTCAATCCCCTATATCAACACCAAAAAATCCCCATCACAATTAAATAGGACCATAATTACCATAACCAACTCATAATGCACTAGACATCACGTGTGTATTTGACATGCAATGTCCTCAAGTAGTCATGCATACATGAATACTACTCCCACATGCCTTGAGTAGTCACTCATGGTCTCACGCTTGAGTACTTCATAGTGCACATTAGACAACATCATGTGCTCTACACACTGCATGCATGAAATAAATATTTCAACTAACAAATATGTGCATGCTTGATAGGTTGTCACACATACCTTGTTCATCCACCCATGAACACTTGCTTCATTCCTCCATAGTCTCTTGGTAAGACACTAAACCATAATTTAATTGATATAACAATTGGGCTAAGCTCAATTGGCACTACATGTACACTTGACACTCAATTAATATTCTCCAAAATTTTCTTTTGAAATATAAAATTGTGGTTTATCCTTGCCCCAATTGAATTGATAACATGTCCATTTGTGAGGGAATTAGACAACTACAGTGAACCACTACATTCACTCCATTAGTTGGGGCACCTTACATGAACTCATACAAAGGCTCACCTTAGATTAGTTTGTGTGAGCATACTAATACATCAACTTGTCTTACATGAAAAGTAACCTCAAGTAGTGCTTGAGTGCTAAGTCCTTGACATAATGTAGTGCCCACAAACAACCATGATAGAAACACTTGCAATGATCATGGTTCAATGCAATCCACACAAATTTGAAATAGAAACAAAATGTGTGTATTAAAAGGTATTTTGGTACAAAGCATTGAATCTTACTCATCATTTACAACAAAATGGTATGCCTCTACTTGTACACATATAATTTGGGACACCTCATCAGTCAACACGTAAGTGGCCATGCTCCCTTTCACATAGTGGGTTGTTGGAGGCATGTTGAATTTGGAGGCCACCACAAGATGAGAGTAGGCATACACAAGTGGATGGTCCTCTAGAAGATAGGAAGTCCTACTACCTAGACGTAATCATTCATAGTACAACCCATAGTACAATCATTCGTCAAAAACCATAACCGTGTATAGCGGATACTGTCACAAACAAGTAAATCGCCTCCCTACACCAACAAGCACAGTAATATAAGCTTATGAAAAGGAATGACATTGCAGGACATAGGTGGACACACCTATACAAAGAAGGACATCCATATAATAATAATAATCAATTCCATATTTGAGAAGGACATGCATATAATGTGAAGGACGTAGAGGAAAGCGTAGAACCCGTGTTTGGGTTGTCCCAAATGTTGCATCAATTGAGAGTGTGTTGTGGTGACCAAATTTTCCCATCATTTCCATTGCCATGCAGTTTGTATTCCAAGGGTGAAGGGTGCATCAGTGTGAGTAGGAGAATTCAAGTCCATAATTGAGTGTTCCTGATAGTAGAAGACATTGTCAAGATTTTATAGCGTCCACATATGAACGCTTATTGGATCAGAAGGGTGCTTCATCCAGAGTTCTTCCACACGCTTGCGACTAATACTCCTAACATCTGTGGGCAACAAAAACATATCGCGAGTGACAGGGCCATTAGCCAAAGCATATTCCCTTACCTCTTTGGTGTGTTGCTGCATTATTTGTGTTGGTGATAGCCCAAAAGCATGCATTTAGCTATTTTATATTTCATCTCTCCTGAGATACTAGCCCTAATGCATACCGGAAGCCACAAACCATTGATCCATGGCAATGTTCACCGCGTGCGTTGAAGCCCATGGTGTTTTCATAAACCAACATGCATAAAGAGGGATCGAGATAGAGTTTTTACGCCACAAACAAGGCATGCATCCCCTCTTAATGGAGAAACCACCAAATGTTTTGCCCACACGCTTAACCTTGGCAGCAGTTGATTTGTTTACAGGGAACGCGTCATACTCCGGTATGACCTTCCTTTTTTTTTCCTTTTGGCTTGTATTTTTTTAATCCTTTGTTTTTGGGTGGATTTCAGAAGGGCTTGCATGTCCTCTGGGACAAACATCATCCTTGTCCTCCGGCCCAAAATTGCATTGGTGTTTGCTAGTCACACAACCCCACATTGAAATGTGGGCCACAAACTTTGAATGATACAGAAGGACATCGATTGGAGTTTAAAATATAGAAGAAGCTTATTGAAGAACAATGTGAAATGCGTGGAAGATAGAATGGAAGACCTAACGGTGCACTATAGCGGATAGCTATCATGAACCACAGACATTGGAGGAGAGAGGAGTAAATCAAACCTTACTACAAGAGTTGGATCGTTTGCACGCGGTGATCTCAACGAGTTAGGCAAGTTTCATCTAATGACCTCATCATTGAATATGCTCGGGTAGAGAGGGTGATGTTGCTCTCCTGAGATGAATCCTCTAACCTATCCCATAGAATCACAACCAATCTTGAGCCCTTGTATCTACCTTTCCCATTGGTGACATGATCTATCTACACTAAGTCCTCCATCCTAAACTCACCAGGAGGAGGATTCTGAACTTTCTCTCACATACCCATAATAATATTAGCTTGATGTGCCTGGAATGCTGAAAGGTCAATATTCTCCAAGTCATCTTGTGGTAATGGCAATCCTCCAATCACAACAATTTGAGTTATGGAAGCCATTGGTACTTCACAATGCATAATCCTACTAACCATAAACCCTAAACCTTCATCGATCCATCACCAACATACATGTCCAAGTTGCTTGAAACCAACTGCGGCTATGTGTATTGTGGGAGTTGAGGGAAGGTGTAGCAACATTCAATAGGATGTCCTTCGCTCAACAAGAGCGGGTGCATAGACATGAAGAGGCACATCTCGGATCTACTGAAAAACAACTTTGAAATGACAAACTCACTGCCCCCGAAACCCTAAAATTTTAGATATGAGATCCGATTTTTTTTGGCATGACATAAAATCGAATGGTTTAATATTGAATGATGTGAGCTGAGTGTGCATGTCTTTTGAGGGCATCCTGCGTCATTCATTCGATGGACGACGAACAAAGTAGTGCGCTCTTACTCCATTGGTGACGTTAGCGTCGTCGACATGCGAGCTTGGCATTTTTGGGTAGGATGTGCCCCCTACAAGTTCATAGGGGGTACTTTAACATCCGCCCTAACCAACATATCCTCTCAAAGAGTGTGCATGCACCGAATGGAGGAGTTTTAATTTGAATGTTGAGGCACCAAAAGAATCCAAAAAAGAATCATCGGGGGAGGACTGACAATTGGGTGTCATGAAGTTATTTTAGATGACATAGGCTAGACTATTTCCACTCATATGAATCATTACATTAAATATGATATTTAGTGTTTTACCACCCTACTATGCTCAACACTAATTTTCAATTCTTTGATAATTAGTGTTAGACATAAATGCGCCGCCGCCGCCTTCCTTGTTGCCACCTCTTTCCTACTAAACACTAAATTCGTGCATGTAACTTTCACATATTACCATAGATGATATTTAGTGTTTGAGTTTACATTTAATGTTACTTACTTTCATAGGGTTAGTGATATTTAGTGTAGTGTTCGTATTGAGTGTAGCTGCAATTGATTTTGTGATCATGTGAACATTCCAGAGTTTTTATTTTGACGGAATTGTAATGCCAATGTGTAGAGGATATGGTAGTGTGTAGTACGACTTATTGCAGACTTTAGCTACCAGGGCAACGTTAGTGGTTGGGAATCATGTAAAGTAGGAAATGCATGTCCATTCTGAAATTGGGAATTCATGGCTATTATTATAGTAATTGTAGGCATGTGGTGGCTATGGAAGCTTTGTATATATCATCTTGGGAGTATGGCTTGGCAATCAGCCCTGCCCAACGTATAGCATGTTTGTGAATGACTTTAACACATGACCTGAATGTAGGCATGTAGAATTCCCATTTTAGTTTTCAAAGTGGAAGTGTATTTTCAATTTGAGTCATAGTTAGAGTGTTTATGGTGTAAAGTGCTGTGTTCTCCTGTTTGCAGTCACAATTTGCGATTTAATTGACACTGCATCCATGTTGATTTACAGTGAAGGAGCATACGGCCCTTCAGAAATGCATGGCCACTAGAAATATTACAAATGCTATAAACCACCACATCCTATAGCCTATCAGCTGGTGTAAACACACAAAGAAATCGTTGGGTAAGAGTATACCTGTAAGATGAAGACACCTGGAACCAATGGCTGAGTGCCGTGTGTACTTTGATCATTGCAGTAATTTGTCAAAGTGAAAGTGAAAAATTAACATGAAATAGACAAGCATGATTGTTGGGCAAAGTATATGTAAAGAGAATGATGTACTATATAACTATGTGTGGCATATTCCCCCTTGAGAATAGATGGTAAGAATATAATATTACCTGGCATGTCTGGGAATGTCAAGGTCAATGAACGTGGAAAGACAGTAGGGAAAATATCAGGAAAAGGGGATACTCTCCTCACACGTTAGCAATGAATGAGGAATCTGGAAGTGAAGGGGCCCACATATAGTCTTCATTGTTTTTAACAGGTATGTGTCAACACATATTAAAATCAACATGAGTCCCAACATGTGCATATTGCTGCAGCCATGTGCACTTCACTCCCAGCTCTGTGTGCAATTATATACGCCTATGGTGTTGATATAACTACCCAAAAACCTAACAATGTGTGGTTCAGTGAGGACCAAAGCGCAAACATCCTCAAGACACGTGTTTAAAGGAGATTGGATTACGTTTTCAAATACTAAACTACTTTACGTTCAATAGCGAACATAATTGGGAGAATTTATGCATTGGTTAAGAAATCAACCAACACGCACTTTCAATAATTATAATTGAATCGGGGGAGGTCTGAATTTTCAATCAGGTTTTTGTAGATGTTTCATCATAGATTGCTAATGCAACAAAAGTTTTGTTGTGTAAATCTAATTTGTAGATGTTGGAGAACCTTAAAGATAAAAAAAAAACCAAATTAAACCAAACCAAATAACACCCACATACCTTACTACACGTGAATCCCCACAGTTTTCAATCCTCTTTTCATGCTCACAATTGCCATGGGTGGGGTTGCTCTAAGCCCAAGATAACTATTTTTGGTTCTTGAGCTACTAGAGTTATTCATAAAGTGGATGAAACCATGGTTTAGTCCCAAACCATGAGTATATGAGAATTAACACAAAGTCACCCAAGTTTTCTCAATGCTTAAATTTTCATCCACAAGGAGTGGTGCCAGGCTATGGAAAACCGGTTTTCTAGCTTAACTACTAGGATGGTGGCTAAGCTAGCCTTGCATAGGTTGATCCAAGATTCAAGATAACGGGTCTCATGCAAATACCCTTTTTTAGATCCTAAAATTCTCTCAAAATTTGAGAGTTGGAAAAAGATGGCCCAAAATTTACACCCAAATTTCAAAATAAGCTCTGAAACACAATAAGCTAGCGAGCTCTAAATATAAACTTTTTGGCAAAGAAGGATCAAACCCACATTTGCACCCCTTTTTGAGGGAATTCATGGATAACTGTACTGTAGACTAATTATACCAACGTCAAGTACTTAACCGTAAAGAGAATACCTGAAGGTTCTGCACTAGTTCATTGGTACTATTGTGGGCGGACAAATTGACTTGATTAGGTCATGCAGACATGAGTGAACTTTTAGTAGAGAACTCAGAAGTGATACTTACTTAGTGAGCCTTGCTATACTTCCAAGGTAGGGGGTGCTTAAACCATAACTCCTTGCATCCTGGATACCGACCCCTTTATGCTTAGAACCAACCCCCCTTATGCTTTGTGGGCCTACCTTCTTGGCTTTGTGAATAGAATGGATAGAACCATCCCCCTCCCCCCCCCCTCCCCTATGTATATAATGGTTAGACTATGTGCCTCCCAGTTGCCAACACTCTACTGTAACTACCTTGAACCGTTCTTCATGGTGTAGGTGTGTCTGCGGAGTGATGGTTTATAGTGCCATTATGACGCCACCTCATAGCGGGCTCCACTACCTCCATGTAGGGTAGGTAATGGGCTCCACTCTATCTCGGGTGGTTCAAGGTGGGTCAAGGGTGACTTATCAATGCCTATTCTAGCCATTCCATTCATAAAGCACCAAGGGGTCGGTACATAGGATTCAAAGTGATGCTTTTCCAAGCGAGCTGGGTGGGATCATGGAGGTGGCTATGTGGCTTTGCACACCGTTACTACTTGGGCGTTGATGTAGCTTGGGTTTAGTACCCAACTATGTTGTGTTGGTTCTCGGCAATGAAGGTGGAGTTCTCATCATATGCAAGGTCGTCATACACAGGACATGTGGATTGGTTTAAGGAAACTAGTGGTTTTGACTTTGAATGTTCATCAAATATTCAATCGAGGCTAACTTCTTTCTTTCTTTCTATGTTTAGCTGAAAGGCTAATATGATTTTCCTTTTTTTATATATCAACCACATGGCCATATGTAAAGTGTTGGTTTTAAGCACCCTACTAGGCTGCGGAGGACGTTGAAGTGAGCGTGAAGGCTACGCACACAGTGTACTTAAGAGGGCTCTATATCCACCAGGAAAATACTTACCCTCGCCACAAAAGTTTACCACGTGTCAATCCCACATTAGTTAACACCCCCTTGAACGCCACGTGGATATTAGAACCAGACCAGGAACCAGGAACGAGAGTTCCCCTGACTCAGGTAACCCGGCATTTATAGAAACCTGTAGGTTCTCTGCATTCTCCATATTCATTGCTTCTCTGGTAACTGTGTTGCAACAACGACGATAGACTTCTGATTCGATGCTCAACTTCAGTGTGGCTCTGCCAATTGTACTTTGCACATATCCTTGGAGGGGAGACACAGTTACTCGTTGATTCGTGTGGCTTGTAAATTTGGTCGGAGCTGGCTGATTTGTGAAGGAGAAGGAGAAGAAGTTGCGGTGGTTACCATCGTCGATGGAGTCTGAAGGCGACTCAGGCGGAAGTATATACAAGCCGCCGCTCTCATCAGATTCGCCACTGATCAGAGATGATAAGCCGCCTCAGCCCCTCTCCATCACCACCATCATCACGAGGAATAGGTGAGACGCCGAGGAGCAGGGTTATGACATGATGTACGTAGACTCTCATCTGGTAGGGCAACGAACATGAAGCAGGCAGGATGCAAGAATCATGTTACAGGAATCGAGGAGGAGTGATGAATACGCAACTAGACTTGAAGATGTCGATGCACAGTTTCGGGTCCGAGGTTCCTGATGGATCGAAGAAGCCATTTCATATTATTGAGAGGAGGTCGACTTGCCACTTAAGGCTGGCTGCAGACTTGAAGATTTTGATGCATGGGGGGGTGGTGGCGACCTCCTTAAGCAAACCCCTGTTACCAGTGGCAGCGTTCCGCGAGACGTTGAGATCTGCCTTGGGTTGAGTCTTTACTAGTCTTGGTGCTGCGGTTTGGAATGGATGGGTTATGTGTATCGACTAAAAGGAGGTCTGGAGAAGCCAGGATATAATGTAGGCACATACTGCACACGAAGGGTCGAGTTTGTCAGTCGGCCGAATTTTGAAAATCTGGAGCTGAACTTGCGAATCCCAGAAACCCAAAGCGCAGTTTAGTAGAGGTTGATTAGTCGGCTCCCGATCAATTGAATCGGCGTCTGTAAATGCATTGTTTTGTGCAAACTTGAGTCGGCAGTGAAGCCGTGATTATTCTTTTTGTGGATAAATCATTACTTGTTATATTGTGATGTTTCCAGCTTGCATTAAAATGGGTGGAAGTGGTGAGGAAGGAACTCCATCTTTCTGCCCTTCGTTTCTTCGGGTAGCCTACTGTAGCAATGCCGTGCATGTGGTGATGTTTCAACTTCTAAATTTTACAGCGATTCTCAAGCTTAGCCGCACATGTAACACGCTAGTTTTTTTCATGGTAGAGGATTGAGCAGGTAAGAAGATGTTGACTTTCGAAGGTTCCAGGCGGCACCAACCCAAAGAAACGGCGGTCGGTGAGGGATGAAGTTCGAGAGCCTGGGGTTAACTATTAAGTTTCGGTGATAATCTGGCATAGGTTGCAGCTAATGCACCTTGTAGTTTGAATTGCATTGATTCTGTGTATGCACGAGTACTGGACACGCCATGCGGTGCCGTAGATACTCCACGAGTCCACGCCAGCCAAGGGTTGAAATTGAAAAGATCTCAGAGTTGGCTGGCAAGAACATCATCTAGAAACCCAAAGCTAGAGGAAATCAATAGAATTAAGTTGAATGATCAACGTCTAGTCAGCTGATCTGCAACAACCGAAACCACGTCTGTAAGTTTCATCATTAATATTCCGCTGTGCAAAATCAAGGCGAGAATTACGCCATGATTTCGCTGGTTTGTGGATTCATCATCGTCTTCATCTGAGGGCCACTTTACATATGAGCAAGAGCCGTGACCTTGTAATGGTGAGGACCCTCGATTCTCATCCGAAGGCCGTACCATGGGTGTTGGGAAAGCCGTTTTATGTAGTCAGGGGCCTCAAGCATTGTGTGAAGTCAGAATGGACCATGTTGCGGGACCATTGCATATTTTGTTGGCAGAGAAAGAGGGAAGGATTTGGTTTTAATATGATATGTCTCAAATTCTATCAACTTGAGAGAATTACTTGGTGGTGTTTGTTTGTCCTTGAATATATTTTGGAATTTGTTATAGAATATGTCTTGAAATTTGTCCTGATGGAAAAATATTAAAAGAAAATCATGGTCTCCCGGAATTTGCGTCAGGCCCACCTCTTGGAGGTGGGTCTGACGCAAATTCCGGGAGACCATAAAACCTTATCCATAGTCTGCCATGTAGTACTTCATGTAGACTTTTCATGCATGAACATTCTTCTTTGGGCCTTTAGGCCTTCACCTTTGTGTGTGAAGTGAACTTGGACGGTCTCCATCCTTTCGACCAATGAGAGCTCTTAGATTGCAATGGCCACATGCCTTCAGTCTTGTGTGTGAAGTGGCCGTGCAGTACCCTGATCGCATCAAATGACTTTGGCAAAATTGGGATCCTACCAATATAAAGATCATAGTCGTACACCCCTTTTGAATGGGGCCACACAGGCTGTGAAACTCCGGTTTCCATCATTGACGCCATCGTCCTCGTATTTTGGGAGCTAAAAAAAGTTGATTCTCTATTGAACTAGCAGTTGGGAACATGTGACGTTAAACCTCCCCTGCGAGTTTTTAGGGGGGAGGTGGACATGGGCCAAGGCAGTCGCCCACAAAAAATTCAAGATGTTTTTGAACCCGACTGAAAACTTCTACATGCCCTACCTGACTTCAAAAAAAACATTATCCTTGCAGTCTCCAAGGCCACTTGTCCACAAATCTCATATTGAGTACACTTCACCTCTATATGTTCAAAATTCAATATATACATGTGCACTTCCACTTAGCAAATAAGCAATCGATTGGGATTTCATTCCTGAAATGAAACCGTCAATAAAACATGTAATTAACTCGAAAGTTTGAAATCATTATAAAATCCTCATAAGCATTCAAGACATAAATGTTTGTGACTTACCCTTTGAAGGGGTCTTTGTCATTCGAAAATGAAACTAAAATTGATGTGTTGATTTTAGTATGCATATTTTGTAATAGTTTAGATAATGCCTTCTACTTTCACAAGTATTCATACACATTTAAACTAAGTAAGTGTGATTAAACGTAATCAAGCATAAATAACTGTAGTTTGAACATAATTGAGAGCAACGACTAAGTTTCTACAAGTATTCATACACATTTGAGCTAATTGAGCCTGATTAAGTGCAAGTAAGCACATTAAACCTAATTAAGGATAATAAAGCCTAAACAAGTGTACTTAAGCACATCAATTCTCATCTCTGAATTAATCAGAATTAATATAAGTGCATTTTAGAACTAATTAGGCTTAATTAGTTTGCTAAGCATACTTTCTGATTTGACTAGGATTAATTAGGTTAAGTTAATCAAGCTTGATTATTTTCAATAGGATTGATTACATTTGATCACGCCTAATTAGTTTGAATTTGTATGAATACTTTGAAAGTAGAAGGCAGTACCTAAACTATTATAGAATATACATACTATAATCAGCACATTAATTTTACTTTCATTTTAGAATGACAAGGACCCCTTCAAATGGTGAGTCATATCCTCAATGCTACTGAGGATTTTGTAATGTTTTTTGACTTCCATGTCAATTACATGCTTTATTGACGGTTTCACTTCGGGAATGAAATCCCAATCAATTACTTCTTTATTAAGTGGAAGTGCACACAATATGGGATTTGTGGATAAGTGGCCTTCAAGAACGCAAAGGTAATTAATACATGTGCAACCGAACACCGAGGCCCAATAATGCCCGCCCCCTCAAATATCTGTACCGTTGAAGGTACAATGGGAGTAAACCCCCACCATAAATGGCTTATATGACACGCCTCCCAGCCCTCCAAGGAACTTATTCAATATATAACATATACTATTTTCCACTACTTTATCTTATGTCAAAAATTAGGTGACAACATATTATTAAGCTTTCATTATGGCAAGGGACATGCCCAGCTATTGATGGACTTTGACTCTATGATGACCGGACCCACCCAAGTTGACAGCCTCCCCATATATACACACGCATATTGGGGTTGTTATATATAAATGGAACTGCACGCACTGCACTCTCCACGTTCTCCAAATATCCACCAAGCTCACATCATGTTGATAAGCACTGGAAAAATCAATCACAATGCAATGAAATGGAAACAATGGATTATTGAAGCTGTGTTAAAGTCAAACAGATGCAATAGCCAGGCGATAACAAATCTCTGGCACATCTTCATTACAATAGGGTCTTCACTTCCAGCTTAAGCGTTCACTCATGTAAACTATTGCATGCAAGTTCTGATGATCTTTTGGTAAGAAATTAAAGTGCAGTAAATATTGTTCCAATCTCAGGAACGCATACCTGTATTTTCAGTCCGAAGTGATGATTGAAGGCAATCTTTTGTGCTCTTTTTACATGCTCTTTGCAATTGTGCTTTTTGTGCTTTTTGTGCTCTTTCTACATGCAAGGGAATGGGCATGATATCGAGGTCTGCGCATGACCGGGTACAGTCTAACCTTGTTAATACGACACTCGTTTATATGGCACCCTCGATATTCCGACACTTTTTTGCGCAACCAAACTTTTTAGTTCAAAACTCCCTCTTTTATGCGGCTACGACATTTGATAATGCGACATTTAGAATCTCTTGTTTTCGTATTAAAGAGGTAGTTAATGCTAAAATTCCTTTTATCTATGTAGTGTACATCTAAAATACATCCATTTTCACTTGGGAACTACTTGGGAATTTCTCTTATCATTGGGAACTTAATGAGAATTAGGGTTACTAGTGCAAAATGGACATGGTTAGGGTGACAACCATGGTGAGGATGAACATGCATGGTCGATCTAGACCCTTCATGTTAGGTAGGCCATGTCATTTTTACTGCACATATTTGGAGTTTTGTTGTTTGACACCATGTCTCCTACCAATGTGACAATGGTCTTAAAAATAACAAAAGATATGTTATCTTGAGCCTTGGTCCTTGTGGTTGTCATGTTCTACAAGTGAAAGTCGTTATCAACAAAATCCAAGTTTCTAATAAAGTCCAATTTTGGAACTTGATGAGCAATCCCTTATTCCAAGTAAGATTCCTTGCTTCTCAACCAATAGCCACCACTCCTCAGTGTTGGGAAACCCTTGAATCCTTCCATGCACATGTTGATCCACCGCCTAGGGTTTAGCAATCATTTCCACGAAGTTCAAAATACCCGGTGATACCTTATCAGCCGACTGCACATATTGTCTATACTGTTCTCCCCCTTTAGTATACACGTTTGTGGACAAGAGATGGGTACAAAAGTAGGCACCCCAGTTTGTTGTGAGCCCAAGTATGTGCCCACATGTAGATTTAATTAACCACAAAAAAAATCAAAAGACTAGGATTTGCTTTTGTTTTTAAGTTAGTTGAAAGGACAAAAAGAAGTGAAGTGTCACAATTAATATTAGGAAGTGTTAAGGTGTTAAGCTAGGTGCATTTAATGGAAAGTAAAGACAAATGTAGCAATTATTAGGAGCCAAGCTCTTCTCGAAGAGTCGAGGGCTTTCTTTAAAAGGCTTTTGGAAGGAGGAGTGCAGAAAGCCCGGAGAGCTTGGGAGGGGTCCCCTGGAATCCATCGGAGGCTCTCTCATTCTGGATAGCGAGCAAGTTAGGAACAGAGGCCGAGGGGTGGAGCCCTGCCCGACTAAGGAAGTCAGATGGTGAGGATGACGGCACGGCGCTGCTGGCGGCAGGGAGGATTTGCTAACGGAGGAGCTTGGCATTCGGAGAAGGGGAGAGCTTGTCCCATTCATTGTCTGATTGCGGGAGACGGAGTAAGGATTTACACCGGAGCATGGGTAGAATGGTGAGAGATGAATGACATGCAGGGGGTTATGGGCTGAAGTTTGAATGTGTGGCCTAGGTGGCTGAGCCACGCTCGGTGGATTCCATCTTCTCTGGTTGCACTGAAGAATTCAGGTGGTGGAGTTGCGGTCATGAGAATGAGGGTGCTGAGCAAAAGCATTGTCGGTTGCTGGCCGAGTTCAGGAGGATTGGCGGCAGAGTGAGAGCTGCAGGTGATTTGCTTGCTTCGCCGACAGAGAGAAGGTAAGTGAGGATATACCATGTGGGAGGGAATGGCTTGAGCTGGGAGTGAAAAACAACCTGCTGTGAGCATTGCTGCGGTGGCTAGCCGCGCAGCTAGTTTGCGAAATCGGAGAAGGGAAGGAGAGAATCCGCGGCCTGATTCGGTTGGGAAGCGACTGCGGTCTGCTGGGATTGCCGCGTTGGAGAAATTCACGGTTCAATGCGATCCCAGGGGTGGAAGTGGATCTGCGAACTGCTATGGTTGTGCATTACTCAAGCAATGAGGAGGTGGTCGAAGGCTGGATCGATACTGAGGATTTAACCAATGTTGCGAAGTGGCGGCAGTTGGAAGGAACAGGGGAGGAGTCAGGTGCAAGAAGGTGGGTTGCTGCCTCCAAGTCGAGGGGAGCTGAATCGATTACGGCACCAGCAGGTAGAACGACTCTTTGGCCAAACAGAGCTTTGGCTGGCAGGGTGTGATTCGCCGGCTCTGCAGAGGGTGAGGGAATTCGAGACAACTCTTGGAAGTGAGCCGAGCCCAAGCCTGGAGGTTTGAAGTTAGTTGGTGGAGCTGTAAGGGGTACTTAAATAGCGTAGGGCTAGGGTAATTAGTTGATTCTAAGTAGAGGGTGTGTTTAAGCCCAAATATTTGACTCAGTGCTAGACCTAACCCAAGCTTAGAGTAGCTCATGTTAGTAAGTGTGAAAGCTTAAGTGTGGTGTGTTAGAATTAAGGAGTGAAGGTGGTTGAAATATTCACAGGGGAAGAGAGTATTTTTAAATGCTTGTAGCCTTGTTTCCCTTTGGAATAAAATAGTGTGTGTGGCACTCATATTGTTGGAGCATTGGGTACCAAGTCCAATGGTCAAGTGAGGTACTCAAGTTCATGTAAGTCATAGATCTTCACCCGGACTACGACGCATAAGGGTGGAGGTTTAGGGCGCTCGCATTTGTATAATAGGCTAACTTTTGTCAAATTTAATTACATTTCATCGCATACTACTTAATCCATTGTTCTTACTAGTGGATGAGTAATTGGGCATACTCATAGGCTTAAGGAAGCTTGACTATTGATGTTGGTTGGTCATCCACATCATTCCCTCCCATTGACTATTCATTCAAATTCAAACCCAAATGGATTTTGAGCTATCCCACGCCAAATCCACCAACTCAGCCATGGTCTACTCTGCATCAACAATTGCCTCTCTTGCCAACTGCACATATTCATCAACAAGCATTTCTTCACTTCCAAGATTTAAGGAGGAAATTAAACTTGCCAATTTATTTGTTACATCTTTCATTCTTGACTTCTCATGTTCATCATCCATGGCAAAATCGGCACTCCAATTTGCATGTAAAATATTGGACATCCTCTAGTTGTTTTATATGATTTGGGGATTCATCTCTTTCTACATTAAAGAGCACCACATAATAGCTTGCCTTACATTAGGTACTATTTATCTCGAGTCTTGGTGAGTTGTAAAAGAATCAAATTGAGAAGAACCCATTTCAAAAGCTTCTTATACTAAACTGAATGAAGAAATTACTCCCTAAACCAAGGGTTGTTCCACACATGTGACATAAGGTGGTAAGAAAGCAATAGTAATATTGCTCAACTACAAGGCTAAAAAACCAAACAATTCAACCCTACCAACATGCTTAAGGAAATGAGTAGCATAATTATTCAAAATTAAAATTAGCTTCCACTTTTAAGATTTGAAGTGTACAACGAGGCTTATCATCCAACTCTCAAATAAATTAGATGACATCATCCAAACTTGGTGGTTTTGCAAACCATCACACACAATGTGTTAGCAATCACCCTCCAAAGCATCTTGGGCATAGATTTTTATAAATAATCATAGGATTCAACTTGTTAGTGCCAATCATGTTAACAACAATATCAAGAGTGAGACTGTCTTTCTAAATTTTGTGCCTATGAATTTTTCTTGCACTAGTGTGTTGTTTAGTTGGGCACAGTACAATAAACCAGTCTCATCCATATTGTAAACATCTTCTGGTGCCATAACCAATGCGGAGGAGTTTAGTGCTTACCAAATTGTACGCAAACCATTATGTGTGCATATATGGTCAGCAACACCGAAATTGTTGAAATTATAACCAATTTGAATCTAAGCATCCACCACTCAAGACTGCCGATACCTCCAAAGCCAAGAAATTGAATAGTGGCATGGGCAAATCTACGTAGGGATTTCACATCACCGTCTATCACATCTTGTGATGGAAACATGATGCCGGACCCAAAAACATCATGTCCAAGGGGGGAGGGGCAAAACAATTTACCTTGGGGTAAACTGTCAACTATTAACCCGTAGTTAGCTTTTAAACTAGACGACTGTTGACAAGAAATCGCCTTGGGTGGTCAACTGTTGGGAAACAATCATCTTTTTAAATCAACAACTCATTAGTAATCTAGTTAAGAAACCAATTGCTCATTAGCGGTTGTCAATCCAAGTCAACTACTCCTAAGCAATCAACACACCATGGCAACTTTTGGTCAATAGTCGTCTAGTTTAGAGCCAACTGCTCATCAACAATTGTCTGGTTTAGAAGTTGACTATTGGCAAGCAATTGACAAGCTAAACGACTACTCGTAAGTAGTTGATATGTCGATTGCATGTTCCCCCCATGGACATGTGGTGTCCATGTGTTGGGTGGGGAGGGGTTACATCCAATTGACGCCCTCCATGTGGTTATATGGGCACCACTGCCATTCCACCTTCATTCCATCCTTGCTCTTGTGGGTCCTTGGTTGTAATATAAGCATTGCCACTTGGAGACCGAGGTGAGTTGGAGGCCCCACATTGTGGGTTTGTGTTCATGGATTATACTTTATTGCACCATATCAAGTTACGTATGTCATATGTACATACATTCTTCATTCCACATGTGACACCATAATCCATTACAATAGCTTTTATTTATTAAAGATATGGGATAGAGTTCTGAAACATTACCAAAATTTATAAAATGTATACACTTATTTTGATTTTTTTTTTATAATAGGATATTGTCTAAACTACGTAAATGTAGGCTTCATTTTAAATAAACTCATTGTGTCTTAGTGTTTATTTTGAAAGTGCTACTATTCTTGATTAAATTAGTTCTAGGAGAAAAAATGTTTGGTTTATGGGCAAGAATAGTGGATGAAGAGAACACACCACCAGAATTTCCACATTGTTGGGAATCACATTCGAAGGGGGGACTCTAGTAAGGACTCCGGGGTTGAAACCACGAGGTACACCCTGAAGAAGAAGACCGAATGCACCAAGGGGTAGACCACAAACCATCAATTCGGAGGTGGCGTGGGATCCCAACGTTTTCATTAATCCCAAATGGCAAGACGAGAGGGGCATGTGCATTTATAGCCATTGTCTCAAGGTATGTGGAGTGGACACATCTGGCAAAGATGTTCATTCTGAGCGCAAACGTCGATCAAATCCAAACAAAAGTATGGGTTATGGAAAAAGGTGAGCCACAACATTTTGGAGACCAGTGCAAGGAGGTTTGGGAGTATAAATGGGGGGGGGGGGGGGGACCAAGGGAGTTCAATCATGGGCATATGCTCATGTGGTTGTGCCAAATGATGTATTTTGAGGTCATTTTGGGTGTACAATTGATTGGTTAACCATTCCACCTACTAGTGCAAATTTGAGGGCAATGCGCTAGAGTAGGGTCATACCTAGTTTTGCGCTAGGGCGGAATATTGGCTGACCGATCCCATTGGTGTGGTGACCTCCAACAAATCCTCCAACGGTCCAAGTTTCTTTTGACTTCCTTCCAGTCCTAGGTCATCAACCCCTTGGGATTCCACCCTCCAACCATGTACGTAGACCTCAACAATGCGAACACGGTGTTAGGAGAACGCATTAAACCACCTACCATGCGACAAGGAATCCACACGACATCGCTACATGGACCCCGCTTGGTATGTCCGTTGTCTTTGCTAGTTGATGTAGAGATGACATTGGAGGTTCCAACACCACCACTAGTAGTTGCTAACGATGACATGGTAGAAGCGTTGGGCTAAGTTGGCGAAGCGCAAGTTGGACCACGAGTGGGAATTGGAAATGGTCCACCTGGAACACGTGTAGAACCATTTTTTGGCCATCGCCTGTCCGAATAGGGCCATTCCCGAATTTTGATGTCTTTTATCCGGCGATTGGCGGTTGGAGGTCATCCAGAGTGGCTGGCGAGGGCGATTGCCGTTAGGAAGTGGGTACGATTGCTAACCACCTCGTCCCCTCCCTCGACAATAAGGAGGAGACTGCCAATGTAGGAGACATGCTAGAAATCCAACATAGTCTCAACATTAGTGTTAGCACTAGCATTAGTCTTAGAAGGCACACAACTTAGTGATTGAGTGAGGCCTTAGTCATATCCCAAAGGCTTGCAGGGATTAGCAATGGACAGAAGAGTCGAGTGATTCGAACTTAAGAATGTCTTGGAAACTTTAATAGTTAAAGACTAGAAGTTGTATGAGCAATTGGCTTGGTTACTACTAAAGAAGAAGCAAATTGTGATATTGGTTGTCCGTGTATGAAACTTGAAACGTGTGAAGTAGATATTGTCAACATTGTTGATGAGAAGCAAATAGTCTAATGCAGTGAATGCAAGATCAAGTTTGGGCGAGTAGGCTCGGGTTCGGGTTCAGTTTGTAAGAGAGGGATACATGGGGCCAATTGGAAAAGATATGCTTAGTCGTAGGAAGAACCTAAAGAGTATGAGTGAATGACTAAGGATAGAAGGTTGTGTTGAGTCATGAGAGTGTGAGGCGAATCATGAGAGAATTTAGTGAGAAGTAGGATAAGTGATAAGCTTAGATTCTAGCAATAGCCGTGAGCACGAAATAGACGTATCTACCACCAAGAGGGCAAGGGATTTTGAGAGTAATGTTGGAATATTAGCAAAGGCCGAAGTCTGAATATGGCCATAAGCATGAAAGAGACTTCTCTCAGTCTGATGTAGCACATGAGGGCTAATTGCCGAGAGTGAAAGAAAGGGCAATGGTCGGAAGAGTGATGAAGAGTGTTGGCAAGTAGGCAAAAGAGGACAGTAGAGTCTTGAGCAGTTACAACGTTGGAGACGAGAGATCTTGGGCAATAGGCTAGAGATGAAGAAGTTGAACAAATTCGAGAGAAACCAACAAGGGCAACTAGCGCAATTGAGAAAGGACTTGATGGGTGATGTCAGCTTGTCAAAAAGAAGGCAAGAGCTTAGCGAGTAATGATCTTAGATTTAGGCAAATTGGCCGAGAGCAGTGAGTATAGGCAATTGGCCAAGTAAAGACGGATGAGAGCCATAGTCTTGAGAAAGGGTTGAGAGAACCCTGAGGGATGCTCGGTAGCCAGCCGAGAGGGCAATAGCCTTTACCAAGAGAGGCTGACATGGAGATTACAGAGAGGGGCTATCACCTAGGCAAGTGCCGTTACTTACTAGCTATTAGCCGAGAGCCTACAAAGAGAGGTTCAGAGAGAGAGAGTTGGGCTAATTGCCAGAGCAAGACATGGAAGGACTAAGGGCATGCTATAAGCTGCCAAGACATTACCTTCCCAAGAAGGAGAGATTATCCTACTGGAGTAAGACTTTACTATTTGCATGTTATTATTAGTTTAAAGAAAACTAAAGCCTTAAGGAAAGGATAAAGCCTAGATGTTGATGTATTGATTTTATATTGACAATTGGATGATTGTTTAAGATGAGTCACCAGATGATTGAAGATGAAGGTGGTGACTTGAGTTATGTGAAGTTATGCATGATGCTTGTAATTTGTTAACAAGAAGTCAATTAAAGAACATTGCAAGTTCTGTTCATGGCATTTCCAAGACTATGCGGTTACAAAAAGACCTTGCCCCGGATTTTTGTCATGACAAATTGCCATTGACCACTTGCCAAGCTTTTGAGCTTCACAATTGAAATAAGTCAAGACATAGAGTGATAGAGAATACCCTAAAGATAGGACGGAATCATTCACGACAGAGAAAGCACAAATGAACCATAAGAGTGGAGAAAAAATATAATAAAGAAGGAATGAGAAAGGAAAAGTCTTAGATTGTTAATGTAATCCTTAAACCAATGTGACATTAACCCTTATAGACACTATCTCAGTCTTCCTGCAGACTTAGTTCCATGGGTTTGTTGTTTTAAGTTATAGCAAAATACAAACTACAACATGCAAATGTGGTCCAAGGGTAGAACGCCCGGATTGATGTGGTGACCAATCTTGCAAGGATCAACAATATATAATAAGGCTTGCCAACTGGGGATGTAATTGAGGGCGCAGTGGAAACTTGGGGGCCAAGGATAGACACCATCAACAATTTGGAGGTAATTAGGGTTGATTACACCAAGGTGATTAGAATGAACCAAATGTTGGAGGATGACACACATGTATGGTCAATCACCTTCATGTATACAATGCACAAGAGGGCATTGATGGATGAGCTTGAGAACCTTAGGACTCCTTGTGAACAATGGCCTGATCATTAATTTCTAATCACCTCATGGCCGGCCCTAGATTTCATGTACCTTGATGGGATTCTAATCGATGAACAACATGACACTAGCATTGACTGGAATGCAAGACCCGAAGATGAGTTCTAGTGGGCGACTACAGTATCATCTCGCATCGTGATATCTCCAACCACACCAACCTTGTTGTGGCCATGCGTCCCTGAATGGATCAAGAATGGGAGTTTAGTGGAATGTACACTAAACCTTGGGGACCCAAAGGCATGTGGATGATTGGCTCTTACAATCATATGGTGTATCCAAATTGTTTGTTGTTTTACATGATGCAAACATGGTGTTGTCCTTCATGCAAAACCCCTCTCCATGGCAAGTTGTATGAGCGATTTGGTGTGCAATGGGGAATGCCTCCGGATTATGAGTACAATAAGACTGTGCGGGGCTGCATATTTACGAACGAGCGTTCATAAACCTTGCGGCAGCGACCGGTGCGACATGTTTATGAACGCCCGTTCGTAAACCTCACGGCAGCGACTAGGGCTGCATGTTTACGAACATGCGTTTGTAAACCTCTGTGCAACAACTGGGGTTGCATGTTTACGAAAGGGCATTCGTAAACCTCTGCGCAACGACTCGGGTTGCATGTTTACGAACGGGCATTCGTTGTTAAGGTAGAATTTAGCATTGTGTTTTAAGCCGTCAAAAACTGACTAGTTGGTCACAAATTGTCAAAGGGGCAAAAAATGCCAGTTTACTAGATGTCAAATCTGCCCCTAATGCAATAAATTGTTAGAACGTCCACTAGTTGGGTTTTACTGTTTTACTACTGAACTATCTATTCAAGAATAGTAAGTATTTGGTGTTAGTAACTTAGGTGATCAGAAAATGATTTGTAGGTCCAAAGTTATTAAAATGACGTTGGAAGTCTTTTACTAGTTGACCGTTTTTTATGACCTCAGTGTGCCAGTTGGTCATGAACTAGATAGAGGGCAGGAATGCGTCAGGACAACTAGTTGTAGTGTTTTAACAGGGTGGCAACCTACCAAGTTGACCCACCTAGTAGTAGTTGTTTTGAAGTATATAAGGATTGTCCTAAAGCCTTTTGGCTCTCTTAGTACACATATGCGGAGATAGCTTAGACTCTTAGAGAAGATATGTATGCTTGTGAGTTTTAGATCTAGACGGGTGGCATCCTGAAAGTGTATTGCAGTCCGGCCAAAATCACAATTTGGGAAAAACAAGTAGTAAAGTGTTGAAAGAGGGATTTGAAGAGTAGATTCATTGTTGGTGTTCTCCTATCACTGATCTTCTTGGAAGCTAACATAGTCCTAGTGTTGACAAGACAAAGGAGTTGAATGTGTTATTGAAGATGTAGTACTAAGGAATGCATTGCAAAGTAGAAAGGGTGGGTATGCGCGGACGTGACACTCATGGGAGGACGTCCAAAGCAAGTAGTTAGAATGACCTGAAAAATGTACCATAGATTGCTAGAAGGTTAGAGAGGTCAGATTTGGACTCGGTTTGCGAAAACCACCTCCAGAAGTTGGCGGATCTGACCAAAAACGTGAGCTGGTCGGAAATATGAAAGTGGTCAAAATGGCCCGAAAACTCTACCGTAGGTTGGTAGGAGGTTAGAGATGGCAAATCCAAGCTTATATTGTGGAAACGACCTCCGGAAGTTGGCTAATTTGACCAAAAATGTGAGCTGGTAGGTAGTGTCCAGGGCATGTTTTCAAGCATTAAATGGAAGTTTTAGGGGATTATACGTCAAAGGATATGTCTAGGGATGAAGAACTAGCTTGGGAGGTTTTTATGCAAGGATTGGACGTGACTAGCGGCGAACTAGTTAATGGAGCAAGGAGGGAGTGCAAAAATCCATTAACATTCGTAAACCTCTACACAACGATTGAGCTGCATGTTTACAAATGGACGTTCATAAACCTCTACGCAACGACCAGGCTACATGTTTACGAATGGGCGTTCGTAAACGTAGGGGTAATGACCAGGACTGCATGTTTATGAATGGGCATTCGTAAACCTCTGCGCAACGATCGGGGTTGCACGTTTGTGAATGGTCTTTCATAAACCTCTGCGCAACGACCAGGGTTGCACGTTTGCGAACGGACGTTCATAAACCTCTAGGTAGCGACCGGGTGCATGTTTATGAACGCGTCTGTAAATCTTGGGGCAGCGACCGAGGTTGTATGTTTACGAACGGGCGTTTGTAAACCTCTGCGTAACAACCTAGGCTGCCTATTTAAGAACGAGTGTTTGCAAACCTCCGCGGAGCAACTAGGGTTGTATATTCTCGAACGGGTGTTCGCAAACCTCTGTGCAACCACCAATAGTTGCATATTTAGGAATGAGCATTCGCAAATATCCGCGGAGCAATCGTGGCTGCATATATTCGAACGAGCATTCATAAACCTCTGCACAACAACTAATAGTTGCATATTTACGATTGTGCCGTTGTATGAAGGCCCATTGTTAATGAGTTTTTGCACTACTTCCTTGGTGCATTAACTAGTTCACCGCTAGTCATGTGCAAGCCTTGCAAAAACACCTCCAAAGCTAGTCCATCCCTAGAAAGCTCCTTTGATGTGTAATCGCTCTAAACTTTTGTTCAAGGCTCAAAAATATGGCTTGGACACTACCTACGAGCTCATGTTTTTGGCGTGATCAACCAACTTCCGGAGGTCGTTTTCATAATATAAGCTTGGATCTGGCATCTCTAACCTTTTATCAACCTACAGGGTTGTCTATTGTGTCGTGACGGAGGCTAATCCCGGCATAATGTCGTGCCGTCACGACACATATCCGTCACGACATTATGCCGGATGTTGTCTTTATCCTGACGGACTTGAATTTTACCGAATTTTGTGTGTAATTACATTACCCCATTTCGGACACGTAGGATGTAAGATGTCCACGTGTGATGACATGTCAGCAAAGTAGAGGTAAAGTGGGGAAAAAATTACTAGCGCCCGTCCGCCCCTGTTCCCGACCCCGTCCGCTCCGTTCCCAACCCCGTACGCCCCGTTCCCCCCCGTCCGCCCCTCCGTCCGCCCCAGGTTCCCCCCCCCCTTCCCCGTCCGCCCCATTTTTAAAAAAAATTTCCCCCCCCTCCGTCTGCCCCCGTTCCCGACCCCGTCCGCTCCGTTCCCAACCCCGTACGCCCCGTTCCCCCCCCGTCCGCTCCGTTCCCAACCCCGTACGCCCCGTTCCCCCCCGTCCGCGCCCCGTTCACCCCCGTCCGCCCCTCCGTCCGCTCCCCCGTTCGCCCCAGTTTTTTTTTTTCCCCCCCCCCCCTTCCCCGTCCGCCCCATTTTTTTTTTAAAAAATTCCCCCCCCCTCCGTCCGCCCCCGTTCCCGACCCCGTCCGCTCCCGTTCCCCCCCCCGTCCGCCCCCGTTCCCGACCCCGTCCGCTCCCGTTCCCCCCCGTCCACCCCCGTTCCCGACCCCGTCCGCTCCCGTTCCCCCCCGTCCGCCCCCGTTCCCAACCCCGTCCGCTCCGTTCCCCCCCCGTTCCCGCCCCCGTTCCCGACCCCGTCCGCTCCGTTCCCCCCCCACCCCCGTCCGCCCCACACCCTCCATAGTCGTTTTTTATTACTTTGATTTTAACAAAATGATAAACAAAATGGCAAAATGATTTACTTGGCGCTAGGCATATCCACGACCACGTCGGCGTTTTCTGCCACATAGGACGCCACCTTGGCAAGAAGGTAAGTATTTTACCCACCCTAGTCCGTTCCTCCTATGTTGACCCTACGTGGACCCTATTGTGTCGTGACGGAGGGGTCCGTCACGACACGACACGACACGACGGCACGACACCGTCATAACGGCAGGATAGACAACCCTGTCAACCTATGGTAGAGTTTTCGGGTCATTCTAACCACTTTAGTATTTTCGACCAACTCACATTTTTTATCCGATCCGCCAATTTTCGGAGGTGGTTTTTGCTAACGGAGTGCGGATCTAACCTCTCTAACATTTTACCGACCTATGGTAGAGTTTTTGGGTCATTCTAACCACTTACATATTTCCAACTAGCTAACATTTTTGGTCAGATCGGCCAACTTCCAGAGGTGGTTTTCACAAACCGAGTCTGAATTTGGCCTCTTTAACCTTCTACCAACTCATGGTGCATTTTCGGGTCACTCTAACTACTTGCTCTAGATGTCCTCCCATGAGTGCCACGTCCGCGCATACCCAACCATTCTACTTAGTAATGCATTCCTTGGTACTACATCACAAACTGCCCAATGCATCTTTTCAGTATCATCTTCAACACTTTTGTCTTGTCAACAATAAGGACTATGTTAACTTACAAGAAAAGCAATAATAGGAGAATGCCAACAATGAATCTACTCTTTAAATCCCTCTTTCAACATTTTACTGTTTGTTTTCCAAGACTGTTGTCCGTCCAGACTGCCACACATTTCTAGGATGCTACATGTCTAGATCTAAAACTTACAAGCATACACACCTTCTCTAAGAGTCTAAGCTATCTTCGCATATGTGTACTAATAGAGCCAAAAGGCTCAAGGATAATCTTTATATGCCTCAAAACAATTACCTACTAGGTGGGTCAACTTAGTAGGTTGCCACCTTGTCAAAACACTGCAACTAGTTGTCCTAACGCGTTTTTGGCCTCTGTCCGGTACGTGACCAGCCGGCACACTAAGGTCATAAAAAACAGTCAACTATCCAAAGACTCGCAATGCCATTTTAATAACTTTGGACCAACAAGTCATTCTCTGACCAACTAAGTTACTAACACAAAACAATTACTACTACCGAATAGACTGTTCAGTAATAAAGCAATAAAAAACCAACTAGTGGACATTCTAACAACTAATTGCATTAAGGACAAATTCGACATCAACTAGTAAACTAACATTTTTTTTGTCCTTTTGACAATTTGTGACCAACTAGTCAGTTTTTGACGGGTTGGTTTACTATGGACATTTTATGTTCTTAAAACGCAGTGCTAACTTCTACCTTAACACCTATCTTATGTATGTTTATACAAATAAACAAAAACCACTATACATATTTACGAATGCACGCTCGTAAAAATGCGTAATGTATATTTACACATTACACATTACACCTATTTACAAACGGTTGTTCATAAATATGCTACCAAAATCTACTTTAACAATTGAGTGTGGATATACTTTATATTGTGCATAAAGTATGGTCTTGAAGAACACAAAGCCCATTTTCAAGTTCCTATTATGTGATCTCCCGAGCCCTTGCCTCGTTCTCAGCCAAGAAGCATGCGATGAGCTACTCAACGAGAAGGGTGTGCCGGTGCCCAAGTTCGGTGGTCGAGGTGGAGGGCAAGAATTCCTCAAGGTCCTGAGGTCCAAGCTGTGGCTAGGCGTCCCCCCGTTGGAGGGGGTCCCCCACAGGTGCTGGCCAACTCCGGAAAAAACCCTCCTCATCGACAATAGCCCCGCCAAGAGCGTTATCAACCCCTTGGGCAACATCATCTTCCCCGACCTCTGAACCGCCGATAGGAAGGACAATTTTTTTGTCAATAGGCTAGCACCTTACATTAGAAGGTTTGTGGTCCATCCCAAAAGCGTCCTGGATTTTGTGAGGTCCAATACCATTGGCAACGCGGCATTAAGCCCCTGCGATAATGTATATAGGAGCATCATTTGGCTTGCAAAACTTAATAAATTAATTTTGAAAAACCTTTGTCCATGTGGTTCAAATATCTAATGTTTGTTCTATGCTTGTAGGTTTTTTTTTGTTGCCCAAGGTTTCTCCCTCTATGTGACACCCTTGTCTTCGATTGCCTCTTCTGACCCCCCTTGTCCTCTGGCTCCCCTTCCTGCGGCATGACGGATTTCCAGATCCCCTTCCTTTACCGATTCTCTGCAGTGGACGCGGCCTTGGCCATGGATTACTCCAAGGATGTCGACATCGACGACAACGTTATGAACAACCCCCCCCCCCCCCTCGAGTTATTGGCTACGCGTATCTTTGTCCCCTCCTAATTTTCCACTGTTGCTCTCCATTTTTTGCATCTGCGTGCTGTGCACTTTACGAGCGCCCATCCCAAACCGCCCCTCATTATTTTTCCCACTCCACTCTTCCTATGGTATTGTTTCACAAGTCGCTCCGAGCTCACTTGGTGGCCAGCCCTCCTCGACTTCTTCATTGGAGAGGCACGCCCTCAAGGCCACATCTTCCAAGTCCGATCGTTGTTTGGCCCTTCGAAGAAATACAAGACATTCCCTCTCGCAAATGCCCTCGTATTTCACTTACAATACCATTTCGTACAATTCAAGAGCACGTCGAGATATATGGAAGAACGACACATATTCCAAGCCAGTGAACAAACATGGCTATAGCCGCATGCCAGAGATTTTCAAAGCCATGGAGGCCATTGGAGTATTACAAAGAGAAGCCGCTGCAAAAAACAAGGACACGGCCGCGGGAAAAAAATTAATGGGATGTACTAGTGGGACTATAAACGTCTACGAACTCCCTAAATGCATGTAGGGGTAGAATGTAGTGCTTGGTTATTGATTCTATTTGAAGGTCTTCAAGACATTAATGGTATTTCCATTATATTTGTATTTCAAACCCATTGAATAGATTCAATTTCCAATCATTCTCCACATCTTCCCTTCCATTGGTAACAAATGTTTTTATGTATGATTCACTTTTTTGTTCACTTTGATGCATTTATGTCTGATAATTGTATCCAAAATTATACGTATGGGATTTCAATGTTGTTATCATTGGTCTAAATTTGAAAACTGCATTCTTGTATAGTCTCAAAATCATCAAAAAGTCTCCGATTACCGAATATAGTGTTTTGAGTTTACATTTAATGTTACTTACTTTCATAGAGTTATCGATATTTAATGTATGCATTCGTATTTAGTGTATCAAACACTAAATATCCTATTTAGTGTAGTTTGCCCAAATGTCCTTCGGATCTCCCATTCTACAATAGGGGTTGTCACACCCCTTTCCTCCCATTCTCCGAGGCCGGAGAATGGTGACGTGGCACCCTCTCCTTGAATGGCGGAGGGCCCATTCTCGGAGAATGGAAACCCTAACTTCTTGTCCTCTGGAGGTGAAGAATGGAGAATTCTCGGAGAAGAATTCACCGCTTCTCACCCGGGGTCGCTTCTTTCACCGGGGTGGCTTTGGACTTCAAATCCGAGTGTGTGAATAGAGCATACATTCTTACCACATGCGGGCGGCAAAATTATAATTGTCATTCTCCATTCTCCATTCTCCATTCTCCGAGAAGGCCACAAAGGGGTGTCACACCTTTCTCCATGGAGAAGCCAATCCTATTGGCTCCACTTTTTCCTCATTCTCCATTCTCCGAGAACCCATTCTCCGACCTCCGAGAAGGTGTGACAACCCCTATTAATCCCAAAAATTCATAAATCCGTTTTGTTTTTTTATTTTTTATTTTTTTAGTAGTGTACTAATTAAGACGAACAGGCCTCGGCTGCATGTGGAAAGGGGCATGTTCGGAGTTAGGAGGATAGAAGTGGTACTAATTAACTTATAAGTTGCGGTTCTTGTACTCTTCAGTTGAATGGGTCCAGCCGCTGCATTTTTGGGGGAGAGAGATTCTACATGCATACATGCATACAAGCATACCCTTCATTTATCCAACATGAATGCCCTGAAATAGTATGCAATGTGGAGGATGTACTATTTTTAGATTTGATTGATTTGACACCAAATTTAGTATTAAAGATCTCGAATCACTCTGGTGCATATCATTTGAGATGAATCGGACACAAACTTACAAGGAGTCAAGTTCTAATATTGGTTGATGAGAGGTACGCTCGTTTGCATTAATTCCCTCTCTCCGCATATTTACCATTACATATGTATTACCACATATTGAATTGTATGTATTCATTCCTCATTCTTGAAATACTAGATCCCCGAAGGAACATCCCATAGACATAAAGAGAAAGAAAGTTCTAGTGGGATTCCACATCATTCAATGAAAGTTGTTCAGACTATTATAGTCTAACAAACTTAAGAAAGTTCTACTTTGTCATCAAGCTCCCTTTCTTCTTCTTCTCCTAGTTCTATCCTCCTCTTGTTCTTCCTTCCTTCTTATCTATGCGCTCCATGTGGTTTTCCCTTTGCCCTCATATACAAAGTGTTCATTGAAGCTAAATTCTAGGTTAATCTAGGATGTAAATAGATTTGGATTTATGCATGAAATTTGGACAAATCCAACCGTCAATATGATGTACACTAGATCACAAAATTACACAAATTTGGTGGTTGGCGAACATGGAATGCAACCATTTGAAGTTGTGGTTGTTGTGGTTGTTGTGTTGTTGTTCTTGCTATTGTTGTTTGATGTTTTCGTCCCCACAAGTGCACATCCCTTATTATATTTGGACAATTGGTGTGTCCAAATATACTTAAATGCCAGTTGTCAGTTTCAACAAATTTAACATACATGGAAGTTTGAAACTATTAGTAATTTAACATAAGAAATACTCATGGTTATAATCATCATAACAATGATCATGAGATAAATCACATTCAAAAGGCCATGAGCAATTTGCTTGAAAATCCAATTAAAGTAGCAGTGGAACTCAACCTTTGACTCCTTCCCTTGACCTCCCTTCAATGAACATGGAGAACCAACTGCTAGTTACATATGATTCATGAACCGGTTAAAGTTCAAGACTTCAGGAAAATTACCCATCATTCTAGAGGAATCTATGGTACATACCTCATATTCTTAAAGAAAATCCAAAAGATCACTCGTTGCTCCACTCCTCATTTATCATTTCTTCCAATAAATGTCAAACTATCATAAATTATTCATTTCAATAAAATACTTAACATGTTGAAGAACCTTCATATATAGGCAAAACCACACTACACTAAGTAGTCCTATTAGTGTGGGCAGGAAATCAACATGGAATTAATTAGCATGGGTCGCACTAATTTTGTAGTCAAGGTGGAATTAACGTCGATCCAAGACCTTGGCTCTTCCCCTAAGTCTTCATGAAGACTTCCAACCAACATATTAAATATTAGTTTTAAGACAAAAGTAGCACAAAATTAAAACGAACACACACACACACACACACACACACACATATTTTAACAAAAAAATCAATGTGGCCTATTCTAATTGTCTACTAGAAATGTGGTGTGAGTCGAAAATAAATGTGGCCCACATTAATTTCCACTATGAGAATCAACATGAGCTCTAGAAAATTACTGCAGTCCACAATATGAAGATTATTTAGTGTAGTATTAATATAGCTTAGAAATGCATGGCCCCATATAATAACTTGGATATACAAAGATTCTCACATGATGGCCACCAAATACTAGTATTTGATTACTATTGCTTTTTACAAATTTTTATACTCACGGGCTAGATTCTTTGATACTACTATTGTCAATTGATGGTGATTATTGTTGACAACATGCACTCACCTAGTAATTAAAGTATATACCAATCCCTTTCCTAGATACTATGCCAAGGAAAGAGCTCATAGAGTACACAAGGCCTGGTGCGGGCGGCGAGTGGAGGTCGAAGCCGCGGGGCTTGAGGCACACTGTAACTCCCACGAAGGCTCGCAGCAACTGTCGATGCTCTCGCTGCTTCGCGATTTGCAGAATCCATGGCATCTAAACCTGAGTCTGCACCATTGCAAGACTTTGATTTAAACCACATCCCAGCTTCGCAACACCTCAGCCGATGACGATCTCTTCGCTCTCATCCACAGCCACGTGTCGAGGCTCTCGCGGATCACTTACCTCCGGGTCTGCGAGCTGCATGGCTGCAGACAAATTAATTAGTTGGCCGAACTCACTCAGTGGCCTACATGAAATTCCATGGAAGCTGAACCCATGACCTGGTTTGGAGTTGCTAAACATTTGGGAGAAGTCTTATTTTGCAGATCCTAAGTTTGTATCATCAGCATTTTTGAAGATTACAAATTCTAAGAAATCTCATGGATTTTCTTAGAAGTGAGATTAAAGACCTAGCTATGAGTTTTGGATGGTGACTAGGACCCTTGCTTTGGAAAAGTCGCTTTTAATTAGTTTGAAGAATGACATTGGAAACATAAACCTTTGTCTGTACAGACATATTGTATGTGTGCACTCCTCCTACTTCCCAGTACTCTCCAAGCACATTGAGGCTCTTCTGTGTGAATTCATAACAGATCATCGAGTCATTAGAAACGTTGAAGGCGAATTAAGAATCAGCTATTATGAAGGGGAGAGTTGCCACCCCGGGCTGCTCTCGTTCAGCTAAGATTTGAAGGAATTCTACCCATCAGTTGCCGAAGCAAGTCGTCGTCTGGTTTTCGGGCTCAACAATGAATTTACTGTTAACATAATTCAAGCAAGGTGTGAGCACCCAACGTGTGCAAAACGTTCTTCTGTATTAGATAATCTGAGGGAGAAAATATTGCTTAGATACTCCTGAAGCAAGTAATATGGCATCTTGAAGTTGCGAGAGTTATATGGGCAATAAAAATGGGCAGCACAGCGTGAGGTTTGCATGAAGGGCTTGGAATTGCATGGAAACAGAAACATTAAGTGGGAGTCTTCCAACACCAAAACTGAAGGTGAAGGTGAAGGCACACAGATTCGATCTTTGAACATTTATTCACAAGGCACAGATCGGCAAGCCAGAATCAAAAGCACCGAAGGTTCACCAACTTCCTCATTGACAGCGAACCCTCGTAGCCTATCCCTACAGTAGCAAATAACCAAGAAGTCCTAGCCTGTGTGCAATGATCGATCATCCTACAAGGTGGTTGAATGCGTGTGCAATATATTTAATCAATCTGTGGACAACCTTTAAATTAGGAGTCCTGTAATCTAACATGTAGTAGTTTACAATCAGGCAACTTTGTACTGAGTATATAAGCCCGATATACAAAGTCATAGCATGTCTTGTACATGATGTATATATAAGGACGCTGATCTAGCACAAAAACAATAACTGGTCTGAAATTCAAAACTGGGGCCGCCGGCTATGCACGGATGCTTTAGCGAACACATGGCAATCACCAACGAGAGCTACCACTATCTCCCTCCCCTGGGTCTCGCAACAAAACCATGTCATCAAACAGACGCATGGGTGAGCCCATCATCCCGTGAACATTCTCCAGCTGCAAGACCACAGCCGAAAACTTGTTGGCTCCGCCTTCACCGCACAGATCAGCATCTGCAATGCCTCCGAAACATTGAGGTACACCTCCGTAGTAACTATCGATCGACTTCTGCTGGCCATAGAAGCACTTGGAAGGGCATCCATCCCCTGACATGATTCCGCAAGTCTTGTTGAGAGCCAACAAGCCAAACTCCAAGGACAAATCTGCCGGAGAGAAATGGTGGGCGTTGTTATTTAGAAAACCAACTTCCTAGCTGTATAGATATATATAACATAAACCTTGACAACAACCCAAAAAAAAACATTCGAACCAAACCAATTCTCTAGAATTTAGAGACATACCCTGTGGCAAAAACCCCTCACCGAGGACGATCCTGCTGAATTCACACCAAAAGCAAGCTTGTGCAAACTGGGTGATTAACGTCAACGCAACCTCCTTGCTGATTCACTAGGTTCACAGGTAAGCAGTTGAAGGCAAAGATTATGAACTCTTTGAACTCACGCCACTCGAAAACAACCAAGAGATAGAAGAGAGGCTGCAACTGTGAATGTGAATAATCCTTTCCTCCAGTCTCTTATATAGACGCAGGGTTAGGTAGGCAACGGCGCCCACCGTGTCTGTAAGGGCCCACGACCTAAGCCTGCAGACGTGAAGTGTTTTGTTGCAGACACAAAATTTGTACAGACACAGAAAAAAACGCTGGAAGCCTTGAGCTGCAAGGTATAGGAAGAATAGGAAGTCTGTCATACGCTTACCTTGATGCATCAGGAGTGGAGGTTCCTGCGTCTGCAGCGTGTCTGCGGTAAAGCGGATTTCATGAGCTGCAAGCTGGTGCTATGCATCGCGTCCTCTATTTCTGCAGCTGATTTACCCGATTTTGTAAGTATTACGTTTGCAAGCTCATGCAATTGCTTGGAGCGCCGTGTGCAATTCACCCTTGTGATACACTTAAACTATGAGTATATATATATATATAGATAGATAGATGTATGTGGCTTGCCAGTTCTTAATTTGGAGGTGTGACCACTGACGACAAGGCCATTTTCTCGGCAACAGTTGAGGATGGATTCCATGTTCAGTCGGCAACGAACATACCTTCCATAACGAACATACCTTACATAACCTTTCATAGGTTCTGTCAGCCTACAGAAGTCTGAGGACTAGGTAAGTCATGTAGAACTACTGTAGTGGGGCCAAGAATTACCCACACTTAAGTCTTTTTTAAGCCACCTCTGCATTGATATGTTCAAATTAGGTTGTCCACGCTATTTTATCCACATTCCACACTATTTTGCATATCGGACACCACAAAATACAAGGATTTTTTTTTAAACTGTGGGTGTCATACATGTTGGTAAACAAAGTTATGAGTTGTTGTGATCTAATTTTAACTCAGGGTAATTTTCATAGGTAAAGAGGCAACCTAATGGCATGTATAAGTGGAGGTGTGGTGCCCTACCACTGACTCCCATAACAATTATCCAGTTGAGTGACGAAGTTGAGTGGGGTTGGAAATATGTTATATACGACCGGTGCAAGAATTATACCTTTAGGATGCTTGTCAGTAGTAGATTAACCTAATAAACTAGTAACCCTGGCTTTGGTTGATTAATTTTAAAATGGAACGGCTCATTATAACTGAATAATGTTATGCCCGATCCATGGCTTGGCATAACATGTCTCCAAGTTTCAAAAAGTACATTATTGGAAGCTATGAAATGATTGAGTGGCACGACAACCCTTGTTTCCAATGCAATCGGGCTACTTCAATTATTTAGGGTCTAGGGTCATAGAACAAAGGCATTGATCTCATTTTGCATTGATTTAGCACAAATGATTTAAAATAGTAAAGTGTAATGTTCAATGTAGGGGATAATAGTAGGTGGGTGTTTCCAACAAATTCCATCATGCAATTTGACGTTTATAAACCCCACACTATAGCTTCTATAATCCTAGTTAGTCTTGAGCGGGTGATGGGAGACCCAGTATGGCCTAAGAATAATTTGACCCCACTATCTGCTAACTAATACATTAAATTTCAGCTAAAAGCTTCATCCATGAATTTCTATAGTAATCCAAGGACCTACTCAAGAAGTTTCATGTTTATATAATGGATATTTGACATTGTAATATTTCCATAAGCTAAAGGACAAAAATAAATTACAACCATTATGAAAATTTCATCAAATAAATTTCATGAAAGTTATACAAATTATGTAACATGGAAACTTCAAAACTCTTGCATAAGCACTACAATGATATTACTATAGGAGTAAACACTCTGAAATTTGCTATAAGATGGATAGTGCAATTGAAATTCTTTACCTAGTGAGTTTGCAAGTGTAATAAATATGTTTAATTTGGGTTTTTTTGCCACTCTATAAATTAGATTAGAAAGTAGGCTTCAATAACTTCAATTTTTTGAGTAAGTACTTGCTAAAAGTTTAAGGTCACTCAACTTACCTTGGAAGCATATTGTTGTGATATTACAGAGCACCCCAAGGTTGAGTAGCTACTTTAATAACGTTATGACGCTGTAACATTGAACATTGAAGTTCTTATTTCAAATCCCCATATTATATACTAGCCCATGGTCTTTTCATAGCCAGTTTATGGCAACTACGATGACCTAGTTCTTAAGTGGAATGAGAGCATGTTTGGACTCAAGGCATTACCTGCCATGGTTCTTAAAGAAGCATGATACCCTGCTTTTTGGGTGAGAGCGTAGAGAAGTCCATAGACTATAGCCCAAAGCTCTTTAGAGGTCAAACCCTTAGTGTTAACCCAACTTCCCAACGCACATTCCACTAGGCTTATCTTCAAGAATTGTCCTGAAAAATTCCCTTGCAATCCCGTCTGACACTATCCATATGTGCCATGTGAGATTCCATGTAAAATTTTCATCCATTAACAATGTTTTTTTTTTTTTTTTTTTTTGAGACAGAAGGCTGACAGGCCAACACCAAAGCACAGGAGGCAGTTGACCACTTGGCAAGTTTTCTGTCAAGTAGAGAGGAGAATTCACAGCCGGGATTCGAACCACCAACCTCTTCCTTGAGATTTGGGTATCTCTCCACCATCATCTAGTAGTTTAAGGTCATCTCAGACCATTAACAATGTTATGGATTGCAGTTCAAAATTGCCCTCATCAAAAGCTAAAATGGGGGGACGTGACACTCTCAACCAATGAGAATTCAAGGATTCTCAACAGCCATGGTCTAGTGGCTTTTGTATACATCGACATTCTCAAATAAAAAACCTACAATTGCTGGTAATTTACATATTGGGAGCTAGGAGCTACCTATTCTGTATTTATGCCCATACATTCTCTACTGACTGGAAATGGTGGTATAAGGCATAGAAGTATATGGGAGTATGCAACCCCAAGGCGCCTTTCATATGTGGTGAGGACTCCTTTACATACATTTGGAATGCATTGAGTTAGGGCAGGTGCATATCACTACATAAAGCATTGTTTTTTGTGCATTCAGAGGGATAGAATGCCTTGACGTACCAAATTAAACCCCTGAATGCATTATAAGAAGCATACTATGAAGTCAAATTGCTCTTTCATATTGCTCTACTTGCAATTGCAAATCAGCTGCAATTCTCTCACCCACTGCACTCACTTCTTCTGAGGAAGCAGTTTGTTTCTGTAGCCAAGTTTCTGTTAGAAGCAGATCAAACGTGGGTTAGGCTAGGTATGTGTAGGCAAATGCCCTAAGAATTATGTTAGTACACTACTGCATATAGCTTTCAATGGAATACCTGCTAAATTGAATCAGACATAACCATTGAAGATTGAACCTGATCACCACATTTACTTGTCATGACTACTATAAATACACAACCCTGAACCCTAAATCCTAGCCGATTTTGCATTTGTGACATTACCTTTAAGTATAGGAGTTTTTATGCTTCTCAATAAACTCAGGGAACTCCTTCCTAAGGAACTCCGCGTACCCCTAAGTATAATACTCAGTGTTGGTTGTTATAGTTATGCTGTCATGGTGAGGCTGAGTGGGACTTGTCATCCATCCTACACAAAGATCTGATGCTCTATAGGTTTGTGGCCAAATCATCTTTAAATGACCTCCACCTGACTAATTCAGGGTCTTTGAAGCTAATTCTGGTGTCAAATTCATTTTAAAAATTAACCTCTGGACTGCATACTATTTCAGGGCTCTTATGTTGGATGAATGAGAGGTACGCATGTATGCAATAATTCCCACGCGCCTATGGCAAATACTCAGTTCAAATTAGACAAAGTATGCAGTGGAAGTGCATAGCTAAATGGCTGGAAAACCATAGACACACAGAAGGGGCGCTGGGGGTGCATTGTTTGTCCCTAATGGAAGTACATGGCAGAATCATAAATTTAGGAGAGGTTTTGCGTGTGGGTACTTTTTGCAGATTACAAGAAACTGAAGGAGTCATGGCAACGTAGCATAAGAGTTTTGATCTATAAAGCTGGGTAAATTTGATCTTTGCTGAAAAAGAGACAGCTGACATCTGAAGATGGCATTCTGTCAAAGCATGGACTTCTGAAAATAAAGCTACGAATTACTTACCATCTTGGCAAAGACAATATCTGAGTAGTTTACAAAATTAACTGCAAGTTCGTCAAGAGTAGAGACTGCAAGCTCTGCTCCACTGACACCAGAGAACCAACAGCAGTGCATTGTCAAGCACACAAATAATATGTATTAATACCCACTGCTGGACACAATACTACTGTCCATGTTCCACTCAGGAGTGGCATTTACCAACTACTTTGGGATGCTTTCACTGGAAGTTTGCCACAAGATATTCTTACCCTAAACCCTAAACTCATTGAAATCTGACGTGGACATTACAGTTCAGCACCAAAAAGGATGAACTAGGAAGCACCATATAGTACTGGTGCAAGGCATCCCTTGCTAACAGGATGAATCTTATTAACATGTAACATCACCAAAATCTTCCAAATGCCAATGTTGGTGGTGATAATCATTGCGAATCTGATATGACAAAAGTTGATGGAAATTCTTAGAATGATCAGAGAAGGAATTTGCAAATTACCTACCGTTCTTCCCTGAGTGCAATACCACCATCACCACCACCCATCATCACTGGTAAGTGATTCTCCTCTGGAACTTCATCAGACTTTGCATACGGTTCATCGACCTTTCCATCCTGTGAAGCGAAAGCAGGGGCTTAGGCAAAAACATACCGGCTGTGTTGCACGCAAGGAACACACAATTAGAAAAAAATTATGTTTACATGTGTGCTTATGATTGAAGATGCGCTAGTGAGAGTGGAGGAACAGAAACCATATAATGTAGAATGTGAAAGGCAAACACTTCACCGGAACAAGTTGCAGCCAGTTGGAGATTTCTGTCGACTTGATGTTGTGATGCACATATTTATTGTCAGCGTAATTATACCTCACCTCAAGTGCTAGCAACCCATACCACACAGGGTATGCAAATATAAGGATAAGCTCCACATTCTTCCCAAAGCAAAGAAAAACTCCAATTACTCAATCTCTCTTAGTAGAACATAACTCATGGTGCAACACTCCAGCTAAAACCCCATCCAAAAAAAGGAAAAATCTTGTGTATTATGTATATCAGCGTTCAAATGAGTGGATGTCCAGTCAGTGGAAACCGACCTTCGATGCATTGAATCCCTCTGCCGTATTAGATATTATGAGAAACCCAATATCCTTTGGGTGGAAAGCCTTCGCTGCCTCAGGATACGCAGTTTTGTAAGAGTCATCAGCTCCAGCATGTGTATCCACAAGAAGGGAGACCTGCATAGACAAGTTTGTTCTCATAAATCTCAAGAGTATTCATCCACAAAGCAGATGGATATCTTAGTTTGGGAAAGTCATAACTCAAAGATACTAGGTAATCCTGCGCTTCTTGCATTGTGTCAAGAGACACTGGCTAAAGATGGTACCAATATCAAGAGAAATAATATACTAAATTTGAAACTCTAGCTTACCGAGGCACCAAATTTCGCTTTGAAATCCACTCAAAAGCTTTAGGATCTTTAGTGCCATCGATCACACGAGGCTGGCTCTGATTCCTTGCAACAAGGTAATTGATGACATAATGTGATAAGCTAAAAAAGTTTACATGAAATCTTAGTAGAGCTGTTGTTTAAAGAAATTACAATGGCATCACTGAAGCCCTTGTCAAAGTGCTTACGAAAGTGTCCTCGTTAAAGAAATTACAGTGGCATCACTGAAGCCCTCGTCGCACTATACATACAGGCATACACACTGGAAATTTCATTCCTCTTCTACCCGGGTGTTAGAAATCATAAAAGTAGTTGTTCCAACAGGATATAAGCTATGGCGTAAAGTGTGCAATATGGCTATGGCCGTAGTGCTGATGAGGTGTTGAGTGTTGTTTTGCACTATTTTAGTATAATTATAAAATTGAGCTCTGTTTGAAAACCTAATCACAACTTAGGAGGGAAGGAACTGCATGTAGAGATAAAAGATTTGGAACATTGAATCCAGAAGAAAGATATAGACACTGACAACTGCAGGGCGACTGTGAAGCTTGGTTAACACCGTGAACTTGGAATTGCCTGATCTCCTTGGATAAATGATGGTTTACAGAAGGACCCTCCCCAATTAAATTTTCACACCTTTCACGTCCTTATAAGTGATGCCTTCCAAGAACTTCCCAATTCTCGTGGAGGTGGTTTTGCATACATGGCTAACTGCTTTCCACGTTTAGAAAATAGGAAAGCTTACAACCTTACATATTTCCCCAATCTTCAAGAACTTTGAGTCGCAGCCTGTGAACAATTGGGGACAAAATGTATTGGCTCTTTTCAGAACATATAGAACCTACACTGGATGAGAACACCTGTACCCCTACTCCTGATGCATCCCAAATGACATGCCAACCTTGAAAGAGGTTGTGTTTCAAAATTGTTGGAAAATTGCTTTTGAAGACTCTGTTCTCCGGATTCAAATAGCTTATGGACTTCTCAATACAACCTAGACCAGATGTCATGGTTAGTGGAAGGGGTCGATATCCCGGAGGGTATCCTTATTACAAGAAAGAACGAACGTCTGAAGGACCCATAGTTGACATTATTGGCACCTTGCCCCAGAGGTGGACACGAAGGACGGACAATCCTAGTCCATGAACAGCAGTATGAATCTGAGAAGGAAAAGGAAAGAATGTAACAAGACTTTTGTAGGGATTTCTTACAACACTGGTTGAGGCACCAAAATTAATACATTGAGGCTGTTGTCAAGGTTTAGGCCGCTTCACCATACCTCATATTTTACTTGCTTTGTTTGATGTGCACTTCCGAGCCCTAGCTCTAGCATCTGATGCTGACCAAGACAGAGAGCTCGGCAACTTCCTTAAAGCCCCGCTTGGAAAGAGTTCCTGAAGGTTTAGGTGTACAGTTGGAAGAAGAAAAAAAGTACGCCTTCATTAGAATTACAAAGAAACTCAGAACCTCTTACCGCCCATAGAGGTGTCTGCAGTCCTTGTAGCAATCAAGCAGGCTTGTCCAATTCCTTTCCACTCTTTCTAAGGTATGGGGCCCTATTGTGGGCAATATCGTCTGGTTAGCAATTGAGAATCTCAAAGATCGTCGTTTCAAGTTTCAGAAATGAATTTAGATTGCAAAAGTTACAAGAGCTCAAAGAGAAGATTCTCTTTGCCTTGAACTGATCATACAGTAGACCCTCCCATTTGTGTTAAGTGTTGAACCTAAAACAATGTCTGTATTTCGAGCACGCGTCTTTTTGCTTGTCCGTTCTTTACGACAACTGTGCCATATAGCACTCAAATATAGGTGTTCAATTAAGAGAGTGACCACATAAGGTCCACATACCTGAACCAATCTTCACATGCAAACGAATGCATGGATTAGAGAAGGAAGGCCTCCTAAAGTTTGTCTCTATGAGAATCAACGAGTGTACTTAAGAGAAGACTTAGCGTGCACAGAAACCTACTATTCTGCTCGCTGCCATTTTATCGATCTCAAGAAACACGGACGTGAAACTCTTCTAACACTCGTCCCGTTGTGGTATTGCGTGCACTAGTCATCAATGAAGCCTGCCAGGAATCCTTTGTTTTCTCTCCCAGTAAAATGTCCCCAAAACTTCTTTCAAATCCGATTGAGCATAGCGTCTTCGTTTATCAATCGACACATGTGCAATTCTAAAAAGTGTTCATGTCAACACAACAAAACAAAGGGATACTGCCTCGTGATCAACCAGCAAAATCCTCAGTACACTTCTCTGCATGAAGATCATCTCGAAATGAAATCATCATGCCAATCCACCATGCGTCTTCGAATGCAGTCGACACCGGTGTATCGATCGTCGCATTCGAAGACGATGAGAGGGCGCATCCACAGCGATTTCATTTCTTAGAGGATCGCATTCAAGACTCCTGTTGTGGGATTACATGTAGCCAGGAGTCCAATTTGTTGTCTTCCCAAGGTAAAATGTTCCCAAAACATTTTCCAAAATGGAGTGAGCAATAGTGTTTTAATTTCTCAATCGACACATGTGCATTCCTAAAAAATGTTCACATCACAACAAATCAGTCAAGGGAAGCTGCCTCGTGATCAATCAGCAGAACCCTCGGAAGAAGAACAGCCTCTGCTTGAAGCTCATCATCATCTCGAACTTCATCACGAATTAAGGGAATCATCATTATGCTATTTCACTCTGCATCTAATTCGAATGCTGACCGCCACCAGTGTCTCGATCCACGCAATTCGAAGACATCGAATTCCTTCATGACATAAGCCAAGGGTGTTGCAGGCATCGGTCAGCGGTGGGGCGATTCTCCGGTGTCAAGTCCAGCAAAGGAATCAAGAAGGCGGACAACTCCTGTGCATCCTTCTCGTTGAACTTGTAATCTTTGACAAGCAGCTTGTGCAATGGACAGCTACGTCGTGACTTCATCCTACGAAGCTCCCCCCGCTTCGTCAAATACTCCCTTGCATGGACACCATAGTCAAGCAGCTTCTTGGGGATGGGGCCAAGAATTTGGGTAATCTGTGCCAAATGATCCTCATCACGGTTGTAATCACTGCCACCAGTGCGAGGGTTGAATAGCACGTTCCCGGTGGCCAGCTCGAATACAAGGCACGCAAAAGACCACATGTCAGCCGAAGTGGAGTATTTGGCGCCCAAAAGCACTTCGGGGCATCGGTAAGGGCGAGTCTGGATGTCATCGGTAAAATGCTTATCAGTCCAGCATGCGGTGCCTAAGTCCACAATCTTGCAGCGGATGTCAATGGGTCCAATTCCATCATTCCCTGCCCTTCTTCCAGGTTTAGGGAGACAGAACTTCACTTGCTGTAAGGCAGATTGCTGATACTGCTGCTGCTGCTGCTGTGATGGAGAGGAAGGGTTAGCCTTCGAGGAGCATTTTCTTTGTTTGTTGTACATGTCGGAGTCTCTGGCTATGTCGGGGTCGGAGTCAATGGCAAGCCTGTCGAGTGAAGGCTCGGAGGTTAACTGCCCCGTTTCTTCAACGTGCTGCTTCCCAGCATCATTAATGGCTGTTGATGCAGCATGGCTGGCCCCTTGTGCATCTTCATTATTCCCCATGTTTTCTTGTCTTCCTTTGCTCGCAGGGCTGGCTGCTCTCGATCCAGCTCTGGATCGGGTGTCACCTTTGTCATCCTCCATGTTGGGAGGTTCGGAGGTGCCAGGCTGCACTTTCGGGGGTGCTGGAGTGGGGGAGCGATGTCTCTTCGGAATGGCTCCAACCCCATGGCTAGTGTTTCTGGGGTCCTTGGATGGGTCCAGGGGCGACATGAGCAACACATTCTCGGGTTTCAAGTCTGTGTGGATGATTTTTAGGTCATTGTGGAGGTAATTCAAGCCTGTGAGGATCTGCCTTGAGAGATTTTTGACAACATCTAAGGGTAACCCCTTGTATTTGTTGGCCTTGAGGAGAGTTAGCAAATTGTCTCCCAAATACTCGAACACCATGCACACATGCTTTGCCTTATGCGAGGATCCCCGGTGCTCGAAGTGGTCCAGTAGGGTTACCACAGACTTATCCCCCGCGGTATCTTTCGCAGCGACTTGTTTGTGGATCTTGATCTCCTCCATGGCTGCCTTCGTGCAATCCTTGGAGCAATTCTGGATTTTTAGCGCTACATACTTGTTGTCTGTTTGGTCCCAGGCTAGCCACACGGTGGAATAGGCGCCATAGCCAAGCTTCCTGTGCACCTTGTACCGACCTTGCTTGAATGTGCTTCCAACTTCGACATGGAGAGACTCATGTGCGTTGATTTCGTCACTCTCAGCCTCCGAATCCACGCACTCGCTGCTATGGCTCTCGGATGGTGCCCCTATGCTACTGGCCCATGAGCTTCTTGAGGTAGCATCACTCTTGGAGTCCCTCGGTGATGGCTTTCGAGATGATGCATCAACGCTTGTCTCGGCATCCATCTCCTCCTGATCCTCCTCCTCTGAACCTTCGGTGTTGCCACCGCTCGATGTCAAGCTTCGCACACTCTCTCTTCGTGGTTTCTTTGCCTTTCTCTTCATTTTTGGCATCTTCTTCAATTTGGGTTTCGGTCCTGTACTTCCCATTGCCTTGGTCATCCTTCTCCCACTCGGAATCTTTGCTCCTTTCAGCGCTGAAGTTATCTTCTTGTACGCCATAGCCGCCTTTCTAGTTTTTGTCATTTGTTGCCGTTTACACCTACAAGTCCACCGTACTTAAAATTACCCATCCCAAGTGTGGGAAGTTGAAGTGGTTTGTTTAATTTGCAGGAATTTAGTGGAAGTGTAAAGCTTGTGAGTGTTGATGATGGTTTCGTCCAGCCCTTGGGGTGCAAGATTCATAACTTTTTGCTCACGCCTCGACATCTTAATCCTGTCACGACTGCTATCTTAAGAGCTTAAGGTGAGCTTCCTCTTTCAAAGTTTCTCATTCTTACCGTTTGACAGGAAATTCATCACACCCTGAGTGGTTGCTCTTGATGATTTAGTCTTCTATTTTATTTTGTTCAAGAAAGTACGTAGCTTTGGTGTTTGGAGGTGGATTGTTACTTTCGTCAGGACTGACGCCCAGTTTTTGATGGTTGTTTTGTTTGTGTTCAGGGAATGGTTTGCTCCACACATGGTCATGGAACGTAGGCTTCGAAGATGGCTACGGCTGCAGGAAGGAATTCTCAGCACCGTATCTTGGTGCACCATGATTCCTGAAAGATTTGCAATGGTTAGGCTCGCGGGTGGTCACCTTCTAATCAAGGAATCTACGGAAACATGCGTGTTTATCACAATTCATGAAATCTACTCCGACGCAGTATAGTGGCCGTTTCCAACAGAATATTTGATGGTGGAGCAGTTTGGTACCCAATGTGGTGAAAGCTGGTCTTTCTAAGGGAACTGGGAATCAACGGCATGATCCACGGCCTTCGTTCTGATCATGATTCTATATTTTCGGCCCCAAAGGGAGTCAGAAATGATCTTCAAGCATGAAAGACAGATTCGGAATCTAATTTCAAATGTTTGTCACGAGGAAAACACTTTTGTGGTCGACGAAATGGCATCGAAATACATCACACAGACTCGACACATTCTGAAGCATTCTCGCTGGAAACAGAAGAGACCGACGAGTAGAGTGATGATGTTACGAAGTGCAGGTGGCAGATCAAGGCGGCAATGCTGACATATACAACAATGTGACATGATCAAGCTAAAATTTTCAGTCAAGTGAGTGGTTTCGCATAAAAGGTCCTTGGGCTTCAAATTTCTAAAAAGACGTGTAAATGGCGAGCTACGAGTTAGGCAGAGTAGCCGCTGCTGTGAGTTATAGAAATTGGGGTTGGCGGGAAAAATATACATGGCAAACAAGAATTTACTGGAAAGATGAACTGGACCAAATGATGATGACTCTGAGCCCGGTTTCTCCCCAATGCCAGGATCCTTGTATGTGTGCCCGGGTGGCAAATTGTCGATGTGATGCTGATGAGCGGCAAAGAAACAACTCCCAGCACTACAATACTCAATCATGAAGATCAAAATAGCAGACAAGATGAAGGATTGATTCCATGAGAACAACATTACGAAAAATCATTGCAGGCCAAGTCGTAATGCAGGAATTTGGGTGCCATGATGATGTAGGAGGAAAACCATTCACAGCATTCAACATTCATCATGCATAAGCACATCACAACAAAGTGCCGATCACCTCATCATCAAGACGAATGATGAACTGTAACCACCTTCTTCGCTGGACTCCCTCCTGTGATCCTTTGAGGGAATTCGATCGAAATCCATGTGCATGACGACGATGAAACGCATGAGCTCATGATATGAAGAGAAGGCAGTTGTGAGGAGATACAGAAAGTGGACGGGTGCTCCCGGTGCCCATCCAGCGGCACCTGTTCACCTTCGGAGAGACCCTGATGTTTTTCATAATCAAGAAGATGAGGCAGGTAGCTAATGATCCCATCCATACCAAGAAATATAATACCCTATTGATCTTCGGACATTATCAACAACGAGGTTCAATTTTTTGGCGATCTGCGGCACAAGTATATGGCCATGGGGTTAAGGAGGAAATTGGTGAGAGCCGAGACGGCAGCCACGGTGACGAAGGGATCCGACTTCCGGAGGCTTGTGATCGCTAAATTTGAGGAGGAGATGGCCTCACATCTGACAGAGCTAACGGCTCAGGAATTTTTAGATTGTGGATATGGCCACGAGATTGCGAAATACGGCCGAGCTCGAGCCAAGATGGAACGCCGTGGTGCTCGCACTGCACGAGACCTAAGTGAGTTTCTTTCTCAAACCCATCCATTCTTGCAAGAAATTAAACGGTGGCATCATCAAAATTGACGCCTGACAACGTAAAACCCTTCATGTGGACAATTGTTAAGTGATGTCAAGTGTTTTGATTGCGTAAGATGCAACCGAAATTTATCAGCGATTTGCATTTGAATCTGTTGGAAACTTTGCAAATTCAGAATTGCAAGAGCTCCCTGAAAGCATTATTGTGAAGGTAATCTGGTGCAAAATGTTTTCTGCCTTGACCTGCTTGATGACTCATGTCTTTTCAATTGGAACACTGAAAGACTGTCAGAAACCTCAGAAAAGATACGGAAATACCTTTCAGCAACCTTGTAGCACATTGACTTGACTTCACCTTGTATGTTTGGGAAAGGGAGTCATATAGGACAATTTTAGGTGATACCCCCAGTATTCTATTTGCAAGATAGCTTCAACAGAAATTTATCAGTATATTGCGTTTAAAGCTCTTCAAGAAAGCTTCGCCAAATCAGAATTGAAAGAGCGAGCTCTGTAAGGATATTATGATGGTAATCTCGTGGAAAATGTGTTCGGCCTTGACCTGCTGGATGACTGTCGTTTCCGAGTCAGTTGGAACAACGAAGACTATCAGAAACATTAAACAGGAAGAGGGAATGCCTTTTAGCAACCTTTGAGAACGTTGACTTGATCACTTCACCCTAAATGTTTGGGGAAGAGCATATAGATCACTTAAGGTTACTATATGATTTTTGCTGACTCCACCGTTTACAATTTCCTGTAGCATGTTCTACCTATGAAAAACATGGTTTTGAAAAACAATCAACAGCACCCTCTCCGAGTCACATCAGCCTGCACATTACCTACATGAGTCGAAAGAGATTCACAATTTCTAGAGACTGGATTCCTATCAGGTGAACTCCAGGTGGAGAGGCAAGGAGGTGAAGCAGCCCCTTGTTATCTGTACCCATAGCACAAGTGAAGAATTGAAGGATGTTCTTCCACCTTCTAGCAGATGTGCGGAAGGAAGGCTACATCTCACAGTGGGTAATGTGCCTGCCACACTGGTCTTCTGCCATGCATTTAGTAAACATGGTCTTGACTTCTGTATCAGGACCATTTCCTTTCCTTGCTGGTCTTTGCTTGACCAGCTTACAACTCCCACCATATGTGCACTTATCCAACTTCCATTTGCAAGTAGGGCTGTCAGGCAAGTGGGAGGAAAGAAAGAAGAGTGATCACAAGCCTTGTAGTAAAGAATCAGACCAACACCAAAAAGACATGTGTTACAATGCTTTGGGCTCAAAATATAGACACCATTCTAGGTTCAGTTGTTAACACAATGGAGAGGGCCTATGCTACACCTAAAGAGAATGAGAATCTTCATTTTGACCTCTTATATCTTTTGCATCTCGTGAAACTCCGATAGTAAAACTGGGAGTGACAAACTGCATGATTCATGACATTTGCTGAGTAGAATAGACAATTCCTGGTATGATCCAATGGCCCAAAACTGTATGTGGAGTTGGAAGTGCCCACGATCATAGGGCCACACACCTTATGATAAAAAAAAAATTGGATCAGTTTTAAGCCCTGCTCATCTCCTGCACATACTCTCATCTACCTGCTGTTCGTTTGCTTGATGGTTGCATTCTGCCCAGGGCAGAAGGCAACCATCGTGATTTCCTCTGCTACGCCACATTAAATGAATGAAGGTGTCCAATTATGAAGAGTGATGACATAAGGCCCACATACCTTACTCCAATGCAGGCCCATCCAAGCCCTCTCCAGCAATGACTGTTCCATTGGTGCGATCCTGCAAGGTGCCTGGATGGGATTGGAGCACAGCAAAAAGATATGGAACCAACAGAAAAGGCATCTATGGAAACACTACATTCTGAACTGCCACACGAAAGTTAACATCGAGCACCAAATACCTATAACAGAAGGGCCGCTGCTGGGAAGTCAGCCACAGGGGAGTCAGCATACAGCAACGCAAGTACCTCCACACGAGTTGAACAAATTGAAAATACTCAAAAATGCAGGAAATTGACAAGAGCTTAATTCATTGGATTTGTGAAGGTTACTTAAGAGTTCCCTCCAGAAGCAAGCCATTGCAGCAATTTTCATACCAAGACAGAAAGTTAGGCCAATTTTCACAGGGATGGGCACTAGTAGTAGAAATGAGAAGTAATAGTATTTGAACCCTGCGTTAATATTAGATCTGAGAAGCAATTGCAGATGTAATGTGTATGACAATGTTGAAACACAATTGTAACATGTGGCATTCAACTCAAGGTCATTTCAGTAATCTCCCACTTAAGTACGCATCCCGGTTAAGTGCGAAATTTTTTTGACAAAAATCAGGGTTCATACTTTATACTTTGTACATGTCATGCAGAGTCATTTGCTGCAAATGCATGATTTTTTATGCTTGACATTCAATGTCAATTTGTTAAAGTTTCGAAGAAACATCTCAAATGATCGTCACAGTTCATCATACATTTGTCCAGCTTCCATTTGAACATCAAAACAAAGCAATTGGTCATCGATGTCGAGGATAGTGTTGTGTAGAGCTTCAAAGCCTTTAAAATCGGTAGCACTTTTAGATTCATAAATGTCTTAATAAGCTGGATTTCGTCATCGATAGGTGGTTCTTCTTCAATTTGCATCATTTCTAGAACTTCATCAACGTCCTCCAACATAACAACACAATATTCTTTGTTGTTTGCATCATCGATATTTTTAAAACCGCTCATTTCTTTTGGTTCGATGGAAATTTGCAAAGTACACACCTACCAACTAAGTGCGCACCAATGACTTCGGTTCAAAGTGCGTACCAAAGTTCGGGAAGTTTTTGAAGCCTTAGTGGCTAATTGCCGGTAGTTGCTACGAAGGGTCGGTTTTTTTCCAATTTACATCGGCAAGAGCCGGTCTTTTGTAAAATCAAGCGGCCAATTGCCTATATTCTCATATTTTCATTGGCCAATATCCGATTAAATGAAATTCATATCGGCACTAATTGTTTAAAAAATGTATGAAAAGTTATTAGAAATCATTTCTTAGTACAAAATCTTGAATAAGTGAAAAGAAAGGCATGTTCAAAACTTTAAATTTGAAGAGTTAATATCCTTGGCAGGAATTGAACCTAGCAATGCCTTCACCGCTTGAAGGCCAAGGGTCCCCCAATTCTTCATAGAAGCAATTGGATTTGGTCATGGAAAGGTTGCATAATTCAAAAAGTTTAAGGTTTAGGGTACTTCCTCAAGTGCATCATCAGATGCCCCAGACAAATAGCGCTCTGGATTGCTATACAAATAGCGAAACTTAGCAGCATCCTTCCAAAGATCTAGAACACTTGTTAGAATGTCATCAAAATCATTGTTTGGGCCTTCCAAAGCAACACGCATCATACTTTCTAAGTTAGATGTAGACACGGGTATCGGCCAGTATTTGAAATTTGAATACTTCTTCCGGTTGAAATCCAGTAACCCACAAGAAGAATCGGCTACATTTTCTGGTCCATCGGCTAATTGCCGGAGGATTGAAATTACAGTCGGATTGCCATCTGATGGTCGGAAATTTGGGCCGGCCATGAGGGGAAATCCATCGGCTGATAATGAACTAGCCGTCGGTTCTCCCGGATCATAGGTGCGTACTTAAGTGGGAGATTACTGTAGTTCGTATGACCCAAAAAGAATGCACTTCTGGAGGTAAAACACTATACTGCAACAAATTCAAAATATGAAGTTATCAGTGGTTGGCCTTTCAAAATAGATTATTAAAATGTTAGGTTTTGAAAACTAGCACATAAAAGTGGAATACATGTTAATCTTCCAAACTCTAAAGTTGATTACCAAATCTGGAATGCTTGCACTTGATACACAAGCTAGTCAGTTTATTGTGCATAAAACTCAAAATGGCAACCACATTAATACCTCCTCTCTAGTAAAGAGACTTAGCCATTGAAGCTCATGCAAATTAAAAAGTACTCAATCCAGAAGATGAACAGTTGAACATTTGAATCAAAAATTCAACATTATATTGAAGATACACCTGCAAAGCACATGAGTGACAGAAAGAGTCTGCATTTTTCAACATCCTCTGCACTTTCTCACTTATTTACAAAAGATTCAACCTTGCTGAGAAAACCTCAAATATCCCCGATGTCCCCAACCTGATTGTAAGCTGAGGTGCTACCACCTTTTTTGCTTTGAATTGTACAGCTAAATGGACACCAGTGAACTAGCCATCAGGCCACATGATGCAAATGTACTGATACTCTGGGCCTTTGTGATTTACAAAGGTCGGGATCAAGAATGTGTTATCAGCAGGAACCTAAGAGAATTTATGGAGCCCAAGAGTCTAAGACCCACCTTAAGTGTGAACTGATCGTCAGCAACAATGACCTGTAATAACTATAAAGGCATCAAACGCTTTTGCTTAAAGAACCATAAGAATCCTAGGAATATTAGAATCCCAGCAATTCCAGTGGTACTAAGAACCCATTTGAAGGCCGAGGGCTCGTCAAACAAAGCCACAGGAATGTTCATGCCAAAAACACCTGCAACGACGCTATAAACAGCCATCACAAATGTTGCTGTTGTCAATAGGAGCTCAAATTGGATCAACTGATTCCGCACATTGTCCTGATGAAATAATACACCCCACCACATTTCAGAACAATTGAAAAGCTTTATATCCTCAAAACATTAAAAAAATGCAAACAATATCTGCTTTACAGTCTGCATAAAGGAGATTTATGTGTCAACATCTGATTGTGTCCCAAGTAATCTGTGACGTTTAAAGGAACAAGGTTACAACACTTGCAAAACAAAACCAAACAAAACAAAACAAGAGCAAATATAGCTACCTAGCAGGGAAGGGAAAATTGACAAGGAATTTATGTTTAAGCTCCTGTTGCTCATGGAAATATGGGACTCTTTACTCACCAGCTGGATGTTGATAAAGTCTTCTGTATCATCAATGTACTGCTTCAACTGCATTCATGCAAAAAAAACCCCAAATTTCCCCATAAGCAGCTGATTACTATCACTGAAGTCCTCAGATCCGAATATTGCAAAGAAAGACCAGGTTCCGGATCAGATTGCATTTTGGGTGCAACAATAGAAATTAAAGTGACTCAGATCAACGTGGAGCCTTAGGGTCACTTTGTACTAGTGCTTGAGGGCGCATGACCATTAAAATCTAAAATATCTCATTGGTGGAAAATGCTAAGACCATCCCACTTCACTTCACACTAGAGGTTAAGGACCTAAGGGACCAAGAAAGTTTGAATGGATGAAAAAAACTACATGGAGTCCTACATGGCATGCAATGGATAATGTATCAGGGTCTACAGAATTTTATGTCAAGCCCACCTCAAAGAGGTGGGCCTAACACAAAATGGAAAAACCCTGACACTTCAAAATATCATCACAACCCTTGATTTCCTATAAGATATTGTCTGCAAGAGCCCACATGAATAGGATGGTATTGAAATAGGTTGAGAGCCAGGTCGCATATGCCTATACACTACACTTGAAGGCCAGTGACCACACAAAATTCAATTTAATTCGTCCATGGTACAGTCTTTGGATGAGTTTCAAAGGCCCTCACAATTTCATGGTCACGGCCCTTGGCCACAGTGTAAAGTGGCCCTCACTAGCACGCCTCTGTCAGTAATTATGCAGAACCCAACACCTAGTTTTACAAGAGGAAAAAGTGGAAAATTATTACCGTTGTGAGCTTGTTCAAGGTGCCATCAATAACCACAAAGTATGCTTCAAGCAGCATTTCCAGCTCCTCCACTGCAGTTTGTGAACTGGCCTGACTCTCTTGCCTTGACCTCGAAAGGCTTAATGACTTATCCAATCTTTTCTCAATTACTGGATGAAGTGGTTCATTAATTGGTGAACCAACAGGGGAAACAGGAGCTGACATCGAACCCCCAACGCCAACATTACTATAGTTGAAAAAGGATGTTGACTTCTGGTCCAAAAAGGAAAATTCCAAGTTCTGCTCCTTTTTCTCCGTGAGATACATCTCAGCCATGTCCCGGTCATCATCCATGAGTTGTTCAATCTCATCTCGCACCTGTATGTCCAAAAAAAAAAAAAAAAAAAACCAAACAAAACAAAACAAAAAAATAAGTCCATACTACCATTTGGACTAACGTATTAAACTTCACACCAACAACGCAAATCCGCGACAACTGCTTGTTGTGATTTTGGGTCGAAAACCTAAGCCATTCTATGTGACAAATTGACGATGCTGCAACGAAGCTTTTCTACGTGGATATGATTATTCTCTAGGATTATCTGGTAATGCACTCAAAATCCATGCATCCCAATGATAACAAAGTATACATCTTTCTCTCAACTGAAGGTTTAAACTGTTGACAGATATTTGTAAAATCCCTCTACTTCTAGGGGGAACGTTTTGGACTCGGATTCCCGAGGTATATTATTAGCCCACTGAATTGAAGCATTTGTTCACAGAGAAGGTTGCAAACACAAAATACATTACACCTGAGGTGCGTGCAAGAGAGATTGAGGCTGACCTTTTGAACACGTCTTGTCATTGCAACAAGGCGACTCTTGAGCCGGCGAACATGCTCGAGGTTAAGTGTGCTAATTTTGGTAGTAAGCTCATCAAGAACTGGGTACACCTCCTGCTGTAACTCTGTTGCCTGCAGCGCCAGCACAATAAAGGTGTCAAATCCAATCCAATCCAGGCTGTGGCACAACTTCATGCAGGTGAGTGCAAGATCAAATGAAAGATGCAGGACTTGCTAGAGTGAAGTAGATTACTGATGACAACGATCTGTCATTATTGAACCCAAAGATTCATGGTCAGTGCAAGACTTCATGATTAGTGCAAGACCAGGAGAATGCTGTGCAGGACTTTCCAGGTCAAATAGATTATTGAGTCGATATCCAAGCCGGAGCTTCATGGTTAGTATAAGACTTCATGGTTAGTGCATAGATGTGAATGTAGTGCAAGACCAGGTGAATGTAGTGCAGGGCTTGCTAGGTCAAGTAGCTTATTGAATCAGTATCAAATCTAGAGCTTCTTGGTTAGTGCAAAGACTTCACAAGACCAGGTGAATGAGGTGCAGGAATTCCTGCACCTCAAAGTAGATGATTGAAGACAACAATCTGTCAAATTTGAAGCCAGAGCTTCATGGTTAGTGCAAGAAGTGGGAGTGTGGTGCTGGAGTTTCTAGGTCAAGTAGATTATTGAGGCCTAGACGTCATGGTTAGGGCAGGTGAAAGATGCAGGACTTGCTAGGTGAAGTAGGTTATGGAGGAATACAATCTGTGACCTGTCAATGTCAAAGCCAGAGCTTCATAGATAAGTGCAAGATGGGTGAATTCGGGCCTGCAACTCCGCTGCTACGTGAAGTAGATGATTGAGGACAACAATCAAACAATCTGTCAACAGCAAGCTTGGGGAATAAAGATGGAAGGATGCGATAAAAGATGGCAGAGAACAAAGGAATTAGGGTTAACACACCGACATACCTGCGCATCGAGATACGAGCAAGCAAATTCAAGCGCAACTTCAAGAGCCCGAAACTCAAAAGGCAGGTCATCCGCCGAACTGCCACTGAACATGTCCCCATCACTCAAAGCTCGCTTCCGGTCCTGCTCATCAGGTTTGAGCAGCTGCAAAGCCCGAAGCTTGTACCCCAACCTTCCTTGAAGCTCAGAAACATATTGCAACACCACATTGTCCAGCGAGTTCAAGAGCAAAACCTCATCCGCAGTGATGATGCACCGAATTCGCTCCAAGTTGACAACAATAGCCTTCTCTCGCCCTAATATGGTGCTTGGGTAGACGAACAGCGGGTCAAGAAGACGAAGATCTCTCGCTGGGAGGTCGCATCGTCTCATTAAGGAAGTTTTGTCAACTTCCAGGATTTGTGAGTTCCCTGCTGGGTCGATCCGAATCCAGGAACGGACACCATGACCCCGTTTCTTTAACCCTACCATATCCATGCCCTGAAACAGTGGCCTCTTCAAGATTAAGTTGCTTCGATACTTCAAACTCACGTCCGTAGAGTTATCTCCTCCAACTCCAGGTGGTGTTGATGGCCTGGGAGGGAGAAGCCTCGCTTTGAGGTTCTCAGCCATGGCGGAAGATTTTTCTGCAATCTGGTGTCAATTACTTCTTAAAAGAAAAGGCATGGGTCACTATTAACTCACTCACTCACTCACGGCATCCTCAACATCATCACATCAGGAATTCGAAAGGGACGGAAGGGACGAAAGGGACCCCAAACAGCGGCTGCTAAGTTTGATCTTTACTAACCAAGCATCTTCAGTAATCAGGGTTACAACAAAATGGGTGACAACTATACAAAACTCGAAGTTTCGGAAGCTTTTGGGAGGATACTGAGCACAAATTGAGTGGAGACGAATTAGATTGAAAGAAAGCGGGTGGCTCGAATGGATTCGAGAACTCCAATGGGGCTAATACCTCCGATTTTCCCACCCTGCAAATAATTTGTTGTCTGGATTGGTTTCCTACTGTATATACTCCAGTTTTGACCGACATTGAAATTGGGTTTGCATGTTCGGAGGCGACTCGCACTTTTCCATTTCGAAAGTTAATTAATGGTGGTCACATGTGGACCCAGCTGCTTTCTGAATCCTAAAACCCTAGGCCAACGGCACGCACTCCGAGGGCAGTGCCAGGATTCCTTGATGATCACTGTTGAAGGAACATATAGATGCCAAGTGGCAATTCGCCGACCCCGATGAAAACCCGCGGTGCTCCTTGAAGGAATCCTTGAAGGATGAATAGGTTAGGTTACTTAGGCAGAGTGTTGCGTCCGAATCAATCTCTCTCCCAGACCTAAGTTAAGTTACCCTGTTTGCGAAGATGGTCATTGGTACTATTATGCTGTTGGAACCAATTGGAAGTCTGGTGTGTGGAGATTTACTGCAATTGGATGACAAGCAAAGTGTCAACCTCGAAACAAAAAGCACATCATCGCTACTTACACCTGTCTGCCTGTGCATGCAGACAAATTTGACAAAAATTGCGACAAGCAAAAATGTGAAATGATCAAGTTGGCAATCATATCCTACTTACAAGCCATGCATGCTCCACTGTAGTAGAAACCCATGAGCTCCGAACCCCGATGTCGAGGATATGATTGAAACAAGCTAGGATTACTTCTTCCCAACCGACCGGTGAGCAAATCCCTAGCAACCTACGATTTGGAAGCTAATTGAGAGAACTTAACTCAGCTGAATTTAGACTCAAGAAAAACTGCTCCCAAAATCTGGGTAACCCTCTCAACGCATCTCATCTCAATTTGTCCCGCAAAACCCAAGCACATTGTGCTCTCTCCTGGCCTCCATAATATCTTCGGGCTGCACTTGAGATAAACCTACATTTTCTTAGAGTGTAAAGCAGATCCATTGGAGGCCTTAGCATCTCTCATGTAAGTATCTATCTGGAACTCAGAACCCCAAAATTTCTGAGATGAAATTTCTCGACATAAAGGTTGCGCTTTTCCACAATTTGTCATGCAGCACTCAAGACAGAATCCCTTAATTCCATCGCCCCTTTCTTCGCCTTGCATCGCATGAGCTAGACGCTCATGATCCTCCTCAGAGAGAGAAAGTTTCTAAGTTAAGTACAGGTTGCAGTAACTGTAATTCATCATTAGCAGACTTTTTATAAATGAAAACACCTACATTGGCTGGACATTGTTGTGCATACAAGTGGCAACATCATAAGTATCTAAAACCCACAACCCTAAAATTCTGAAATAGAAAATCTGGAAGAAAAAAAGGTTGCACTTTTTATATGATTTGTACATACAGCACTTAATGCAGAAATCTCCAGCTCTTCCTTCTTCACCTCTAATTGAATTTGCAAGAGCTTAGTAGGCCAGAGTCATGAGGATCCGCAGAAAGGAGGTTTCACAGGTCGCAGTACTCCATTGGCTCTCTTTTGATTCATCATCAGCAGACTTTCATACATGGAAGCAATTGCATTGACCGGACATCTTGTGGCAACATCAGAAGTATCTGAAACCCAGAACCCCCAAATCTCTGAAAAAAAAAAATTGAAAAAAAAAAAGGCTGCAGTCCTATTCCACAGTTTGCACAGGACTCAAGACAGAAACACCAGCTCTCCCTTCTTCACCTCTTAAGTGCTTAAATTGCAACACCATCATGATTCTCGCCAAGATAGTAGTAAATCGACAGGTTGCAGGAATCTAAGCTTAGTGGCTCACTCTGATTCATCATCAGCAGACATTCGTACATTAAAACAACTACATTGGCCAGACATGATTTTGTCACTAATTCAATTTAGTTGCTCAGACTAATTCAACTAAGTTACCTCATCGCTTTCTTAAATTGCTTGAAATGTCTGACAGGCAAACATATGTACAGGGAGATTCTGTTGAAGAGAAATTTCGGATTTGATAGGTATTTCACATTATGACTCAGATCATCACAATACAAGTGGCCCATAAAAACTCAAAAGGGAATCTCATATAGTGATCTGCAACTGTTGCTATATTACAAAGTGGCTGCCAAGTACTCTAATTGTCAACAACTAAGTTTGTAGTTCAACCCAAGGCGGATCCAATTTTATTATGTATGTTACAATGTCAAAAATGACAAAAGACTTTGGGAGTAAAATGTTACATCAAAATCTCAATAATGTACAATTTAACCTTTTGAAACATTAGGGATACATGGTAAAGTGTACTTCAAGCTCCTCATGAAGATGACTCCATAACCTCCGGTACTGTTTCCAAAACATTAGGGTGTGATTCTAGAACACTCGGTGTTGATGATCGACCTCGCCAACAAGCAAAAATATAAGAACACCCCCTTCCTCCATTCCCAATAAGCTTTGAGCCTTTTCTACCACCCTCTCTCAACATATTTGCTCCTAGTTTCCCTCCATCCATCAAAAATTTTGAGCATCTTTTTACACCTTTGAATAACACTTTCGGAGCCCTCTTTACTCCCTTTATCATTGCCTTGCTACCTTTGAACCTATTCTTGGTTTTTGTTTTTGTAGTTTTTACACCTTCACTTCCTTCTCCTGTCCTTCTTTTAGTGAATAAAGTTTTTCCCTTTACTACTAATTTAGCACCTCCAGCCTTTCCTGCTTTCAACACTCTTGATGCAATCTTCCCTCCTTTCACTAACATTTGCTTTCCTTTGACCTTTCCTTTCAATAACATTTGTTTTCCTTTCACCCCTCCTTTCACAAACATTTGTTTTCCCTTCACCCCTCCTCTCACTAACATTTGTTTTCCTTTCACCCCTCCTTTCACTAACATTTGTCTTCCTTTCACTGCTCCTTTCATTAACATTGCTTTCCCTTTAGCACCTCCTTTCATTAACATCACCTTCCCTTTAGCTCCTCCTTTCATTAGTAGTTTCTTCCCTTTGCCTCCTCCTTTCGTTAGTAATTTCTTTCCTTTAGCTTTTACTTTAAACAATAGTTTCTTTCCTTTAACTTTTACTTTAATTAATAGTTTTTTCCCTTTAGCCTTTCCTTTCATAACTAATCTCTTTCCTTTAATTCCTCCTATTATCAACAATTTCTTTCCTTTAGCCCCACCTTTCAATAGCATTCTCTTCCCTTTAGCCCCTCCTTTCACTAGCATTTTCTTTCCAGTTATCCTTCCTAACTTCACCTTTTGGACAATTTTTTTGAATATCTTCCTTTGAGCTTTTGGCGCAACTTGCATTGGTTTAACAACTCCTCTTGAAGTGAGTGCATAGTTTTCACCTGACCGAGGGGTTAACTCGTTGGGAGAGTTGCCTTTAAGCCTACTTTCTACTTTTCGAGGTGTGTTGCCTGCAGATGAACACATTCGAGAATCGGTTTTGGTACGAATAGGAGTTGATGGACCACTCTTTGACTCCATTTGTTTTTTTTTGGTGCGGTTCCAACATTCATCGCCATCACTGCCATAAACACATCCATAAAATCTCAAAGAATATTTTGATATTGCAATAAAGTGTCTAGGTGATGTCATTTACTTTGCATTTGCATACCATGTACGTAACTTACTTATTTATTCATCTTTAGAGAATAAATCTACAAAGTGTCAAGTTGATAATGCGGATTTTGTCAATTCTACTCATGCAAAAATGGACAATAATTAAACTTTATTAAGAAGCAAAGAGTTGATGGTGTGGTTACCTATGTTTTAACCTCATGTGCAATGATCGGGGCACACTTGGTGGAATGCCTTGATTCCTGCACATAGTTGGTTGTGCTTGCAAAGGCGATGCCCAAATTTCACTACTGTCGCAAATGTCTTTTTGCAAACAATGACCCGTACGTGCAGATGTTGTATACTTGATAGGTTGCAAAGGTGTGTCAGTAAATCCGTTCTTTAGAGTGGGATCCTTGGATCTTTTTTTGTGCTCCTCTGAACCCCACCCAAAGCAACTTGGCAACATACAACTTTGGGGTTGTCTTTTCCTAACCCGGCCTTGAACAGCTGGTGAAAGCCTCCTTGCACGCCTAGGCACAGGGTTTTTATCTCGTGCGCAATAGGTTGGTGTTACAATCAGCTCCTGTACGCATATGTCATCATAGTGTAGATTCGGAGGGGGAATAACCCAAGGTTTTTGTTGAATTTTTATTTGTGGAGAGTGGTGACTTCGTTTTGGCTTCAATGCTCGTGGGTTGTTGTATTTGCGAGGTCGAGTGGGAGGTGGTGGCAAGGGTGGTGGCTTTTCCGCTAGGCAGTACCTTGGACTTTGTGAGTTCCTTGAAGATGTGGAAGAGGCAGCAGATCTTGGTGTTTGGGAACCACCCCTTGAACTAGGAGTTGTAATTCCTCTTTGTCTCGCTCGATTAGGACCAAGAAGCTCCCTAGGGTTCACATATTTTTTCCTTTGACTTAATCGAGTTGCAGGTCTATCCCTTGCACATGTTGGAATTCGATCGGCTTCCTTTGGTCCATGACCAAATGCACCATTGCGCGTAGAAGTAGATATTTTTCCCATCATAGCATTTGGGTTTGAAGCATTTTGTTCCCCACCTTCTTCGATACTTTGAGCTTGAGTTTCACAATCCTCCGGTAAGGTTGAGCGTGACGTATCCAAGCCCACATGTCCAACCTCATATTGATTTTCAAGGTCCTCATTGCCTCCGTATGAGGGACCTCGTACTTGTTGACGAGATTCATTTTGGGTGTCCACAACTTCCATGCCGCCGGCATCAAAATCAAAAATCACAAAGTTGGCTCCTCCGAGGATGATGAAACGTGGTTTCCACCAAAGGGTTTTCTCTTTTCAAGTTGAGATCGACAAGTATATTTTGTCCTTCTACATGTGTTTTATTTGCGAGCATCACATAAAAAACTATCAAATCATGTTCTATAATAATGCATAGAATGCACCTAAGAACATTTGCACTTTGTATATGCCATATATAAAGCAACTTTAGAATCCAAAAGCTCATACGATTTTGTTCAAATATTGAGAGTCTCCTTCGAATCCAATGTTTTATCCTTCAACATACAACTCCCAAGGACAAACCCTAGCCATTCAACTTCGTATCAAGCCATGTGGCCAATATATAGCAAGGTGAAATGACCTATAGAACAATATTGTGACACGCAACACTTGAAAGAGCTCTAAAACAACTCCATCAAGTGTTTATAGAGTTCAATCCAAAAAAGTCATCTTGCAATCATTTTTGTTGCATAAACCCTTATACATAAAGTTTTAGTTCTAAAGCAAACACAAAAAACTCTCTAGAATGGCATCTTGTGGATTGAAAAAAAAAGGTGACTTGTAAATCCAACAAATACTCACACACTATGAAGGGCATGCAATTGCAATTATGAGCAACAAGTTATGATTTATAACAAACAACTAGCAAATCTTTATGTTGTTATATTTCACATCCACGGACAACACACCAACCAATCTATGTGTGGATCGAGAAACTAACATTGTGTTGACAATGCAAGAGTTTAGTGATGATGGTAGAATTAAGTCTACATAGTTTTTAATTTTGTAATAGTAAGGAGAACCCTAGGGTTACAAATTATAAAATTATATGTCATGGAGATAGAATCTACTAACTTTGGACCTCACATTGTCAAACCCTTTTTTGACAACTCAATGCATGAAAATTCATATTTGATAGTATTGCAATTGTGACTACATCATTTGCGAAAGAGTTTAATTTGAGGGTTTTGTGTTGGACATTACTTTATCAACATGGATTGACAAGGTAGATTGGGAGTGAGCATGGAATAGACTTTCCAAAGGAGAATGACCTACCATTGTTGTTCTTCTTCAAGACAAGGTGAGATGAAACAAAATTTGTCTCTTTCTCCAACCCTTGACATGTGATCATTTGTGCCTCTTTATGTGATTCTTCCATATTGCATTCCATCGTCTAATCTAATAAACTTTTGATCTTTTCTTTTAAACATGAAGCTCGGCGATTTTTTGAGATTGTAATGTCGAAATACAAAATCGCCTTTGTTTTGTTTCATGTGTTGCATCTTTAAGATGTTCATTTCAGGTGGTGGGTTATGATGATGCTCATGTTGTTCCCTACACTAAACAAAAAAGCTAAAGCATAAAGGAATTTTGTTTCCGTGAGGTCCTCCACAATAAAATACAATTGCCCAGCTCTTTATAGTTATTGGAGAGTGACATGAATGCAAACTAATACAACATCACATTTTTGTAACCAATTGCAAAATGTGTTTACATATGTTGCAAAAATGCCACAAAATAGATTTTTACAAGCTAGAGGATTTCCAAATAATGGAATTTGCAAGGTGGTCACTTGCAACTCTTGCAAGCATTGGGTGTTGTAAAAAGTTAAACAACTCCTCGTTGAAGTAAGGAGCCGAAAGGAAGAGACTCCCTAAGAGTAGCAAAGGAAGGGATAATAAGACAATGGTTACATAGTAGGGAAAAGACTTGTCGGGATAGGAAGAGATGGGATGGGAAAGAACATTGCACTCGGAGATATAGGCTAGACTGTTCATTTGTTGTTGACATCCACTTGTTATGCTCTCACAAAATGATTTTGGCACTCGTTAGTTTATGCATTTGAAAAGTAACAAGAAACATGTTACAAATCATGCAAATGGTGGTTGCTTATAATATGATACTCCAGTTGTAAGGGCAATCTTCTTGATCCTAAATTCTAAAAAACAAATTCCAATAATGAAAATATAAGGTTTCCATTCATACCCAAACGTCACTATATAACTTGAAAAATATTGACCATAAAAGAAATAACCGTATTGAAAGTATTGTTTTCTTACAAAGATGTAAGGGATTTTCATAGAGGGCCACACGTGACACCCCTTGAAGGCTTATGCTTCAATCCCATGTGAATCCTCCTACTTAGACCATGAATAAACTTTATAGAATTTGGATTTAAACAAGTAAAACCTAAATGTGACCTATGAGATATTTAAGTGGTTAGTTTTCAATTGAGTTTTGGTCATCTATTATGAACCCGTCTCTTGAAGCCCTTGTGATTTCATTATGAGGTTTAACTACAACTTTTTAGAATTAATGGCCACATATTATGAGTTCACAAATCTTTGAATGAATTATGAATTTACTATAAAATCACACCAATTCTTTAACAAAACATTAATTATATGGTCCATGCTATTTGTGTTTCCTTTATATTTATTTGAACATTCTCAACATTCAAAAAATAATTGTTGTTAACTCCTTACATCGTATCCACTACATTTTAGAATATATACAAAATCAATATAGTTGCAAGAACCCCCCCCCCTCCCCCACACACACACTTGCTTATGGCCACATTATTAATCATAGAGTCGTAAGTAGATTGGTATTAACTAAATATATCGTATACATCAATAGATTTGTCTACAACAAGAGTTTCACTTGGAATGAACGATTGGGATGTGATCATGTTCCACTTTCTCCTTCCAATTGGCAATTACATTTGCCCCTCTCTACTTGGTAACCATGTATATGATCAAGAAAGTTGTGATTGGTCAGTTTTTGGATAAGTTGGCATTTGTTATATTCCCTTGGGTACTCTACATTTGCTTGTTGTATTGGTTGAAAGATTGGGAGTTAAAGGAAGCCCTTGGAAAATCCTATGATTGACATTTATTAGACATTCAGTTGTTGTTGCGACATTGGGTGGAAGGTTAAAGAGGGCATGCATCGTAGGGTTGTCCAACCAATAGGGTCATTTTTCATACCATACTTCTTAAAAGTGGGGTGCTTAAGGGCATCGAATTTGGTTGAAGATGGTTGAGTAAATGTGGCCATGCTCAAGGTGATAGGTGTTGAAGAGGTGGAAACCTTGGAGCTTAGAAATGTCTAGTGGGTACGTTTTAAACCTCTATATTTTTCTCTTTTTCATTTATATACATGATTTTGTTGAATCAACCACACATTGGTTAAAATGATCACAAAGAGTTTATTAATTCTAACACACAACTAATACCTTGCTCCTCTTCTCGAATTTATCAATTTTAAGACAAAGTTGATACCTTGCTCCTCTTCATATGTGCGATGTCAAATCAAAATTTGATAGATCATGTGATTGTGCAACGCATATTTGTGGTTAAATAATCCCCTATATATATAGCTCAGCACGGGTGCATTTTTGCAAAGTGATACATGAGTTTTTGGTTGGTTGCTTCCCAAACTTTTGTGCAATGGGACTTATTGAGCATTCGTGTGTGGATGATTTGAGAGAGGAAGTTAAAAACTGGTAGTGTGAGGGCCACTTCACACGCAAGCCAAGAGCCATGACCATGAAATTGTGAGAGCCCAAAAGAAAGTGTCCAAAGGTTGTCCCAAGAGACCTCCAAAATTATGTTGTGTGGTCACGGACCCTCAAGTGTAATGTGAAGTCATATGTAACCGGACCCTCAACCAATTGCTATTTCAATGAATTTCTATTCATGCGGGTCCTCACACATGATAAAATGAGCATTTGAAATTGTGCCATGGTCTCCTGGTTTTGTGTTAGGCCTACCTCCAAGAGGTGGTTTTTGAAAATAGTCTTGTGACCATGAAACATGATCCATTCGATGCCATGTAGAAATCCATGTAGACTTTGCATCCATCTTGCATTTACATACTCCATTGGTCCCTCAAGCATAGTGTGAAGCAAACTTGGACCGGCTCCGCCTTTTCCACCAATGAGAATGCTTGAGGTGAGATGGTCACAGGCTCTCAGTCTTGTGTGTGAAGTGGCCCTGTTACACTTTTATTTATGGAGCTATAATACCTAACAGTATCCTCTTCCTTAACAAAATTGCAATTTGTTTGTACAAGTTGGGTTCCAAATGAAGGAATTTGAAGGCAACTTGTGGAGCTAACCTCCTCATGGTAATCATATTATGTGAGAACTAATTTGCTGGAAAAAAATTCTGCATTTCCAAATTCAAGTTCATAGTTCTATATGACAAATCATAAATTCACATGCTTATGAAGCATAGAAATTTAATTTAAAAAGACTTAAAAATCTTGAGGCATCATGCAACAAAATAACCACAGATCTGAACCCTAGAACAAAACTCTCGAAAACTTCACTTCATTCCATAGGTTTAATTCAAAATCGTGCATAATTTTTCAATTTGACATTTTTTTAAGTATACGTTGTCTCATGAACCTTGCTAAGTTAGCTTGTGTGGCATCTAATGACGGTTTAGTGCAATAATTGAGTTCATGACTCTCCGGGATTTGCGTTTGAACTTGCCACCATGCAATATTTGGTCCAAGACTATGTCAACATTTAGTAGCATGTATGGGCATTGCTTCGAATGGCGCGGGTACTATTTCAATTGCAAGTACACACTACACGAAGGTGAGAAAAATCACAATAACTAGGGATTTATTCTTCGCTATCTATTGAAGATGAGTGTTATGGTTGAAGGGTGAATGGTTCGTATCCGATTGCAATGTGCGAATGCTTGTATGTAACTCCAGAATTTGGAATCCCTTGGAAATTCATAGCCACCCAAGCCGTACGTAACATTAATGTTGCAGTCATTGTTACTTCTTTTAGGGGTTCTTTACTCTTTAATGTCATCCATATCCTCATGCGCTTCTCAACTTCCAAATCCCGATAGTGCATTACCACTCACTCATCCTAAAGAACCATAGCCAATTTTGCCAATGAAGTCCTTGCCAATTTTGCAGCCACCCTCACTCATGTTGTAGCTATTGCATTAAATTAAATGACCAACGTCAAGCAATCCGACGTGAATATGAGCCCGTTGGCTGTACCCTGCTCAAGAATCCTCTTGGTGCAAGGTGGGGTTTATTGCTTACGTTGCGGTGGGTGGGCTCTTGGCTTCCTACCTACTTAGCTAGTTTTTTTCCATCAAGTAGAGAGAAGATTTCACAGCAGGAATCGAACCGCCAAGCACTCCATTCGGACATGGGTATCTCTCCACTATCACCTGGTAGTTTAGGGTCATCTTAGACATGTAGCTATTGCAAACAACAACAACAACAACAACAACAACAACAACAACAAGAAGTTGTGTAATTGGCATAAGGGAGGTTTAAAGGAAGGGTTACGATGTTAGCGATTTTCTTCAGTAGCTACATAAGTGATTCACCCACCATTTTTTTCACCCTTAAAGACCAGGCTTGTGCTTATAAGGGATACGTGATGGATGCGTATGAACCCCCAATAGTTTTGAAATTATGCTTTATTTGGTTCATGATATTGAATCCATATTTGGCACAACCTATTAAAATGAGGAAGAAAATTTAAGTCACGCATGACAATGATGATTTGATGAATGTCATTGAGTCCAAGTCACTTATATGAGCTCAAATCTCTCTACAATTTGCTGCACATATATTTGTGCTTCGATTGAAATAATGTGCTTAATAAATGTGCTTATTTTAAGTAGGGACACATTCTAGACTCTCGTGTAATAATAACAATCAATATTCTTAAACACCTCCATGTGACATCTTAAGCCCATACAATCTTGTTTATTTGAGCACAATCTTGGACCTTTATGGAAATTGTTGTTGAATCGGTGTTCCGAAAGTTTCATAATTCTCCTTGGATATTATGGTGTTGGGATTTGCTTGGTCTCCACTGTAAATCATAATGCATTGGTTCCCGAAATTATGCTTTCAAGGCAATGCACAGGGAGAACCAACAGCTACACTAAATAATATGATATTTAATATCACCGATTCTAATTGTCTTGCTCAATACTAATTGTAAACTGCGGTGCAGTGTCACCAACACTAATTTCAACCCAACATCATGTGTCATTCCTTGTAAAAATGTTTGGGATTATAGAGTTACAGTGTTGCAATTACTGTCACTTACCAACACTAGTAGAAAACTATGCCGAAAAGAACCACAACCGAAATCGGTTGCGGTTTTTCTGACCAACTTGATCTACAATTGCTAAACAATTACAAATTTATTTGATTTTCATTTTGCGATTTCAATTTTTTTAAATCATATTTTCAAGACCTTGTCCAACAATACATTACACGCCCCAAAATTCCTAAAAATTTAGTCACTAAACCAAAAAACAAACAATTCTACAATCATTTAGCAACTGCAAATCAAGTTAGTCAAAAGAACCACAACCGATTTTGATTGTAGATCTTTTCAACATAGTTTTCTACTAGTGCAAGTGATTTTTCATCCACATTTCAATCATCCATGACAATATCTTATCACAAGTTGCTAATAAGAGAACGTAGGGTTTCAGCCAATGGATGAACTCATCCATCACCCATGACGATATTTGTTCACTTATTCATAAGAAGCGTCATCCGAAAAGTTACCATAGTGACATAAAATACCACATGACACTAAATATTATATTAAGTGTAGTGACATATGAACCAGTTGAGTTTGAGAAATGACTGGTTGAAGTTCAAGAGTTTGGGAAAATTACCTATCAATTTAGAGTAATCTATATAATATGCCTCAAATTAATAAATAAAAAACATAGAAGATGTCAACATGTAACCAGTTGAACTTGGAAACAACAGGGTCTCGACCGATTATGTCCAAAAATCTCCAACACTCACCAACCAATTTACTTATCCTCAAGGTATCTACCTTCGTACATTGTTGATATATAGATTTCATGAACTTTCAAAAATATGTAGGTAATTGTAGCTATATTTGAGGCCCACTTACTAACATTCAAACTACGCTAATATATTAAGGATTGTTTCTAGATATACAAGTGCCATACTAATTACATTGTAATAGATCCCTTGACAAGATGTAGAGCATGAATTCCACGGTTTTAGGGCTCATTTATTAAATGTCAAATGTCCCCTTGTATTCCATTTATAGCCATACTATTTGAATTTCATATAATATATTATAAAACAAAAACTTATATCTATCATTATATTCGTTAATTTGAGATTTCTTCTTGTCTCAAATTAATATATGGACCACAACAACATGGTCTAATGTTTGGGTCGTCCTACCTAAACCATCTTGATATGAGTTCTTAATTGGGTTGTTGATATGAACACCCGCTTCAAAGTATTTGCATCTTCCAACATTCTCCAATATCTGTGTGATTTTATCCATGTTCTTATATTTGTAACTGTCTCAAAATGCTGAAAAAATCCCAAATTAACGAATATAGTGATATTCTCTTGTTATTGATCAATGCTCACATATTATTGATCACCGCTCATCACTCACCTCCAAAGTTGTGATGTTGAGAGCATATGGACAAGGATTGGTATGACAGGCGTGCCTAAATCCAACATAGCAAAAATTTGGACACCCATATTTGAATGGTATGTGGTCAAGTGTTTATCTAAGAACAAACACAAAAAGGCATGTGTCTAAAATAGATTTAACTACATGCTCAAAATGTGCTAATTGTTCTAGGCAAATGATATCACTCCCCGTGTTTGTTGAGTGCAAGGTGTGTAATTCTCCACCCTAGTACTAGCATGGGGGCTTGGTCGCTGGCTAGCACATGTCCCCGTGTTAGATATTGGTGGAGATGCCTCAAAAGAGGACATAGCATGGATACACTCATAAAGTCCACACAATTGATATGAGATAGGCACACCCATTTTGGTTTATTGACTCATTACAGACAACTAAAATCAAGGGTACATTGAACCCATAAAAAACAAATTACATGGTCACCCAAAAAATTGAGTGGAGGCATAGCACGCCTTGTGTGCACATGTGGAAAGCCCTCCGTAATGCACACCCTTGACACAAACAAGTGAGTGGAGCCCCCCACCCCAACATAAATAAGGCCGCATATTTGCGGATTATACTCCTAACCTTTGAAGGAAAACATGTAGAGAGAAGTAGGATTAACAACAATTTTCATGTTTTCAATTGGGGACACTAAAATGAGTGTTAGTTCAGGTTTTTCCTTAAATCGCCCTCGTGTACTGAGTAAGAAGTAATAAGGGCATTGAAACTTGTTCTTATACCAATCATGGGTGATTCGATCGTTGAGATTGGGCCATGAAAACCCAATGTTGGAACAATTTAGGGGGTGCCCAAATCTAT